>OZ019978.1:12727670-13927670 GCA_963970395.1 Ephialtes manifestator | reverse complement strand
CGTTCAATGTTGTCGAAAATATAGAAAATCATTGTCTCCGTAATTGAACAAGGAAGTGGATACAATCAACCAGAAAAATCTCAGACACTTTCCTACATGGAAATAAAGATTGTATGGAAATTCGAAAGTTAACATTCGATTTGTTGTTCGAAAAATATTTCTTTCAAGATTTTATACGGAAATCTTGTGGACGCTTATGGAAATTTGATCTCGACAAACGCTCGACGCTTTGTCCGGTGTTGCTGGAAATATGATAAGTCTCTTCATCATCGTACTAACTTCCGCCAAGTAATATCTATATGCCATGATAAAGCATGTATGTCTTAATAATTGGGCTTCGACCTGAGTTTTCGCTTTCCTACATGCAAACAAATATCGCCTGGAAATTTTGTACTCAACCTTAATCTCTAATTTCGGAAAATCTACTACCTAGGATATTGTGCTACTATTTAGCAAAACAGCATTAAAGTTGTCTATTAAATGACATCTCAAACCAACTGAAAATTTGTAAACCAGTATAGGTGTAAAAAAAACTCCTTGTACCGCATTTAAAATTCCCGCCTAAAAGTTCCTGATTCCCTCCATAATTCACAGAAGCTATGATTGAAAATCAAAGTCATGCCAGTAAAACAAAATGATAAATATGCGTGTTACCAATTGTGTAATAATCTCTGCCATTGCAGTAACTTTTTGAACATTCAAAATGTGTAAAACTTCATTACAATGAGAAACTTAGAGAACAAACGCAAACTTGATGAATGAAGTCTATTGAGATCTCACCTTTTACAGATGTTCCAATGGTCGTTCCAAGTTTCTTGATGTGAGTTGTATCATCCGTGCGCCTGTTGGAATCATCCGTGAGGAAGGAAAGCCTTTTGCTCGTATACGTCTTGTCTTTGTCATCAAGCAGACCATGAAGAGTTTCAACTCGTGGTTCAACAAAAGCGCTTTGTGAGTTGGAATAAAAGCCTCGATTCGCATTTGAAGACGAAGTGGAATCCGTGGAACTCGCTCTCGGTGTAACCGTCAAGTTCAATGGATGTTCATCATCCTTGTTGAGTTGTGATTCAATCAACTTTGACGTCGTTCTACGTTCTACCTTTTGATTGTCACTCTTCTTGGCTGATTGTGCGCCGCAATTAAGTAACTTTCGATGAGGGATGCCAATGACAGGATCGATAGGGGAAGACGGTGCTGTTAATGGAAGTTGCGTTGGTGCCGTTGATGAAGAGTATGAATCCACTTGGAAATCTTGACGGATTGGAGCGGACGAGTAGTGCGCTGCTCGTCTGGACAGAAGCGAAGCTTCTTTGATGGTCGTTGGGGCAGAAATAGTCAGAGTTGAATGAGCATTGGAGCTCGTTGGTGCGGCAGCAACAAGTCTTTCGACAGTCGAAGACATTTCATCGTCGTTGTTGGTGTCGCTGCCAAGTTGTCCGTGACTGCTCTTCAATGCTTTGGCATTTCTTTCGTTTCTCGTCCAACCGAGTATATCGCTGATCATATGAGCTGTCGGAATTCTCGGAGGTGTAGCGTACACGTGCTCGTGCCAGGTATTGCTGATTCCACTTCCACCGCTGCTGCTGCTATTGCTTCTACTCCTACTTGTCCTCTTTCTTCTTTTTCTTCTTTGTCGGTTATCTTCAGCGTTGCCCGATTCATTACCACGTGAAATTTTTCTTTTTTTCTCCAAGGAATTCATGGACTTGTCATGTCTTTCAGGGGCGCACGGTATTTTGTCGTTTCTGTCCGACTCAACCATTGCTCCGTCATTGCTATCGTCATCGACGAGTCTCGATTCCTCAACATTAACTTCAATGGATTTAGTATTTTCCATTTAATATATAAGTTACAGTTTCGTAAAGCGCTCCGGGCGTTACGACGCTGTGCGTTCAATTACATTAATAGCTCCATTTTATCTCTGGATTATGGAATCCCAAGTTTTCTCTTGTATTTGTTTGTACGCTCTTTGGTGGAGCATCGAAGAGCTCTTTTTTGCTTTCTTCCGATTGTCCGCTCTTCGCAACGGGCACATGTTGCATTTTTTTATAGCTTTTTGTAGATACATTTGTCGTGATGTCGTGATGAATTGGTGTAAACATCACTATGATTTTGTTATGGTTTAACTGATCGTTGAGTATTTTTTTTTACATGACTTTGGGCGCTAGCAACTTGCATCAAATATCTTTGCTACGCGATAGATTTTAATTGTATTTACACGTTTTCGAAGTGATCCTCGAATGTCCTCGCGAGATTCTTTTTTTAACAAATGCAATGATAATGGCCATATTGGATCTTGCACTGCAAAAGCATATGTTTCCGTCGAACGATAGTTAAAATATATTTTTATTGATTAATTTTTGGCATCATTATTGGAAACCAATGTTCTTAGTATTTTTTCTCTTGTTCGCGGGCTCGTAAAATTCTAATCTGAATATTTCCTGACGTATGTATGTTTAATAATCATCCTTAATTGGTCCGAAAACATCAATTGTAATGACACTAGTTTACAGATATCTGAAGAGCGGCGCTGTTGTAAAGCTTTCTCTCGATAGTCCTCGCAAAGTCGTGTTATTGGCGGTCAAATCTCCACTTTGGTATGACCGGCGCATTCGCTCTGCAAATATTGCCCCACAATGCACAACCGCCCATCGCAAACCTCTCAATTCCCTCAGCAAAGCAACAGCGCAATAAAAAACCGAAAATGTCCGTCTCTATGAATGAAACACTGTTAAATTATTCGATTGTCTACGCAATGCTACAAAAAAATAATGATACTTGGCGCGAGATGTTTTCACGCGAGGCAATAAATTTCACTGCGTATAACATAACAGAGAGACAGAGAAACAGAAACAGAGAATGAGAGAGAGAGAGAGAGAGAGAGAGAGAGAGAGATAGATTTAGCCGGTAGAGAGCAGCAGAGATTCACTTTATCCAAGGAAGTTGTGATACGTTGAGCGAACAACCGACATTGGCGTTAAAACCACTTCCGGTCGTAAAACTAACTCGGCAAAGAGATTGGAAAAACACGTGGGGCTATCCACGTGCGTTAACGTCGATGGACGCTCAAGGAAATTGTGAGTCTATGAATAAGATATATATCTAACCAGTGGATGGACCGGAGGGTTGGAAAAATAAAAAAAGAGCCGGTACTGCTTGGCACGTGATCACCGTTGTACTGGATGTTAGCGCGTTGCGAGTGGATTGCAATAGAGGGAGAATAGTAGCTGGGCCAATAGCGCGTGGACGAGCTCGTTGACGCCCGATTACTGACTGATTGTCGCAAGATTGAGGGTGCGCGGGAGGCCGACGAGAGCGATCCCTCCCGTTTCACGGTCGGGAGGGTGGAAGGGAGTACCATTGCGGGTATTGGTGATGCCGAAGAGGGAGCGCGACTGCTGATGGGGTTAGAAGGACGAAAGGGGAAGCTGCTGCTGCATCCTGGCCTGATGCTGCTGGTGGTGATGCTGCTGCTGCTGCTGCCGCCACTACCACCACCACCACCACCAATAACTCGGCTGCCGTTGCCGCCGCCGAATATAAGGCATTCTTTATCAACTAGGACACTTTTCTTGGTCGACTTCTTGGATGTTTTTCAAACTTTGCTTGATTCTTCTTGTTTTTCACAAGAGCTTTGGTGTTTTTTTTTCAATTTTTTTAATAGTATATTACGCCACGAGGGCGGAAAAACTCTTTTCGCCCTTTTGAAAATTGGAATTTGTGCGGAGCGTGCGTAAAACCGCGTTTTTCGCACCGATCAAATAAAAAATATCATAAAATATGTAGAAATGTAAAAAATATAATAGAATAAATATATATAATAGAAATATATACAATAGAAAAAAATGTATATCATATATGCTTAATATATGGTGTCACAAAAGTGCTACAATCATACGAGCTGAGAAAACGTTTTTCCAAGGTGTGGAAAGCGAGTTTCCACACCTTGTGAGGAAAACCTCACTTTCCATGTCGCCATGACGTAAATACCTTTTTCAAGATTTTTAATAGTATATTACGCCACGAGAGCGGAAAAACTCTTTTCGCCCTTTTGAAAACTGGAATTTGTGCGGAGCGTGCGTAAAACTGTGTTTTTCGCACCGATCGAATAATAAAAAAATATCATGAAATATGTAGAAATATAAAAAATATAATAGAAATATATATAATAGAATAGATAATAGAATAAATATATATAATAGAAATATATACAATAGAAAAAAATTTGTATATCATATATGATTAATATATGGTGTCACAAAAGTGCTACAATCACACGAGCTGAGAAAACATTTTTCCAAGGTGTGAAAAGCGTGTTTTCACACCTTGGGAGGAAAACCTCACTTTCCATGTCGCCATGACGTAAATACCTTTTTCAAGATTTTTAATAGTATATTACGGTACGAGGGCGCAAAAACTCTTTTAGCCCTTTTGAAAACGTTTATTGCACGAGTATCGTACGAAATTTTATTTCACAGAGTGTGAAAATTTCGATTTGTGGGAAGCGTGCGTAAAAGCGCGTTTTTCGCACCGAGTGAAATAAAAAATATCCTATCCCAGATAGAAAAAATATATGTATCGTATATGCTTAATATAACCGGTGCGGTGGTCTAGTGGTCAGTGCATTGGCCTCTAGTCCAGAGCATCGGTAGGTCACGGGTTCGATTCCCGGTGCCGTCGATTTTCGTCGAAAATATAAATACGGGCCCGATGAAGCTCCAGATGTATACATGAGACCCACACAGGTATTTCTACCTGTGGAGGTCCCATGTATACAGATGCAGTCCGTGTTTACGTTCTCGACGAAACGTGACGTAGCTCCGGTGCCGGAAGGCGAACTCGAGACCGGCTATATCGGCATAGGTTTTTCGCAGTTTCCTTATGCCCATAGTAGAAATGCTATGGCAAATGCGATATAGAGGGGGAAGTCGAATGCGGCCGCATGGGGGCCTGGTTACTGATCCGGACCAGAACCCCAGGAGGGACTGGCTACTGATCCGGGCCGACCCTGTAATAGGCGCAATGCCTGCAGACGGGGGGAAATGCAACATAAAAAAAAAATAAAAATAAAAAAATAAAAAAATATGCTTAATATATGGTGCCACAAAAGTACTACAATCAGAAGAGCTGAGAAAACGTTTTCCCGACGGAGTATCGTATACAATTTTACTTCACAAGGTGTGAAAATGGGGATTTGTGCATGTGAAACGTGCGTAAAACCACTTTTCTCGCACCGATTTAGAGGAACAAATTTTACAGAATTTTTGTAAATTCCGGAAAAAGTAATTTTATGCTATAACTATTGTAAATTACCAGATATCAGGCTGAAATTTTTTACACAAATACACAGACATTGAACCATAACCGATGCCAATTTTGGCGAGAATCGATTTGGCGAGAGGTCCTAATTTTATTGCAATCTCAAGTTTAAAAAAATATATTTGCAAACACTGCAGGTCGTGAAAATTCTGAGATATTTGGCTGCAATTTTTCACGTAAATTCACGATTAATGATTATCAGTAATGAATTTATTCCAAGGCACGGTCACTATGCACGTAAACTTCGATTTTGCTTCATAAAAAGGAAAACATTGCAGTCATGAAAAAAAAAAATTTCTACAGATTTAGCTCACATATGCACTACCATGGAACAAGATATGAGTATAAATTTAATAAAAATCAATCAAGCGATTCAAATTTTAAGACATTTTGAATTTTTTTTTAAATTTCGTTCGTCGGGTTTAAATTTGGTTCACATACAGATTCTTGAACAATGTTTAAGTAAAAATTCGACACAAACCGGTCGAGCGTTTAACATTTTACCTCTTAAATTTTTTTAATAATGTAATTCGAACGTAAACAAACCGGCAAAGTAGATCTTGCAAATTGCGTCCTCGTTCTTTGTCCCTCTTCACAAAGCTTCTTCCATGAGGGAGCCAAAAACGATTAACGTACTTCCTAATAGGTCGGTTTTGCAAAAACCGACAAAAAATGAGGAAGCAATTTGCAAGGGTCCACTTTGCAAGTTTTTTTTTCTTCGTGGAAACTTCATACATGTATAAGGAAATTAATCGCTACATCAATATTTTTATTTATTAATAGCCGTTATTTTCTACGTTACTTAAAGATCCATTTTTGTTAGTTCATTAAAAAATTAATGATTTGAATTTCTTGTCCGTCGAAAATGCGATTCTCACGCTGTCGATTTTTTTGTGGATTCTATACAAATCACTGTACATTCTGTGCAATTTGAATTTAAAGCGAAAACGAAATATACATATTTTTATCTTTTGTAATTAATTAATAATAATTATTAGGAATTAATAAAAAGATATTTAAAAAAAATAATCTTCACCTCGTTCCATTTGTTTTTTTTTTCGAAAGATGTACATATTTTGAAATAATAAAAAACTTACATTTGTGCAAAAGAAAATCTTTAATAAATCACAGAAAGCTCCCTTAAATGGTAGTAATCTGGTTGGTTATCGGAAATTTGTAAGATTATCGAGAAAAAAAAGAGTGGCTGAACCGACAGAGAATGCCTGATATATACCAACCCAACAAGCCAAGCGGGCCAAAAATAAATGTATTTTTTAAACTCTTTTGCAACTAATTGATAATAATTACTACAAATTAATAATAATTTATTTTAACAAAATAAACAATCTTCACCTCGTTCTTTTAATGTTCTATTAGTGTTTTCCAAAAGATGTACATAATTCTGAAAAAATAAAAAGCTTAAATATGTGCAAAAAAAACTTTAACAAATCACAGAAAGCTCCGTTAAACAGTCGTCTAAATTGTAGTAATCTGGCTGATTGTCGGAAATATCTAAGATTATCGAGAGAAAAAAATTGTGGCTGAACCAACAGAGCCTGATATATATACCAACCCAACAAGCCAAGTGTGCCAAAAATAAATGTATTTTTTTTACTCTTTTGCAATTAATTGATAATAATTACGAAAAAAAAGAATAAAAATTTATTTAAAAAAAATAATATTCATCTCGTTCTTTTATTGTTCTATTTGTCTTTTCCAAAAGATGTACGTTATTAGAAAAAATAAAAATCTTAAATTTGTGTAAAAAAATCTTCAACAAATCATAGTAAGCTTCGTTAAATGATAGTAATCATTCATTAAATACAAAGCTTCCTCTCTGACGAAGCAAAAAAGTATGTTATTCAATTTTGGCTTGGTCATAAAGGAAGCTTTGTAAAAAGCGAAAAATAATGAGGGAGCAATGTGCAAGGTTCTACTTTTTTAAATTACAGGCCTTTTTTAAATTACATAAATAAACATGTTGTGAATTCGCTTTTTCTATTTCGTTATTCCGTTATTTCGTTATTATTAGAGCGTTTTCGAAAGTAAATGTGATAACGTATATTATTGAAAATAATTCAATATTCCATAAAATCACAAATTTCATACCGTTTGTCACTAAATTATACATATATAATGGCTGAATATTGTTTCATTTATATACAAAATTTGAGTTCGCTATTTCAAGTTTTGCAAAAGTTACAATAGAGCAATAATGTCAATTTTTTGAAAAATTCAAAATTCCATAAAATCTGAACCACTCTCCCGATTCGAGACAAATTCAATACCAAACTATAGTGAGTGCACCTACTCTTATAACCAACTATTTAGCAACATAGACTAAATTTTACGAAAGTTAGAGCGACCATGTCCTTTTTTCAAAAAATTCAAAACGGCAGAAAATCGAAATTTTCGCACAGATTTTGTCGAAAATTGCTACAGTTGAAGAGGGTCTGCTGCTACACTTGTGTGCCGAATTTGAGCGCAATATACAAAACCGTTCTTGAGTTATCGGCGTTCGAATTGTTTTCACACACACACACACATACATACGGACATTTTTCTAGATCACTTTCCTGGACGTTTTGGACAATTCTAAGTGTCCTGACATAAAAATCTCGAAATTTTTTTTTTTTTAAGTTAAAGCTTCCTCTATGAGGAAGCAGAAGAAATAAACAATCTTCACCGCGTTCTTTTATTGTTCTATTTGTCTTTTCCAAAAGATGTACACAGTTTGAAAAAATAAAAATCTTAAATTTGTTAAAAATCTTTAACGAATCACGAAAAATTCCGTTAAATGGTCGTTTAAATTGTAATAATCTCGTTGGTTATCGGAAATTTCTAAGATTATCGAGAAAAAAAAATAGTGGCTGAACCGACAGAGAATGCCTGATATATACCAACCCAACAAGCCAAGCGGGCCAGCTATCACCAAGCGCGCCCGTAATACCCTCCATCTCTGTCTGAGCGTCCTCTCTTACCCCCTGGAAAGCTGCTGCTGCTGCTGCTGCTCTCCTCCTCCTCCTTTCCACCCCCACTCGCCTCACCACCCTCCGGCTATATGCTCTCTCAACCACGCGCCGGATCAAGCTTCATAACTAATAGAAAAGCGATAATCCGTTCAACAATATTCATTGACGATAACTTTTCTCGTTGCTATTATTGAGTTATACGCCATTTCATTAACATTGATTCATTACCAAAAGTAGCATTCTTGACGGTCTACATAGCGCATTAATATTTTCCAAATATTGTATAAACATTTAACCAAAATACTAAAAATGCTTGTCCGAAAGAAAAAAAATACCAAAGGTTTTACAAATTTGCATTCGTTTCAGAAATGTTGAGTGAATTTATGGAAATAATTTTATCGAGATAATTTAATCTTTCCAAGGCATTTCCTAAGTTACAAAAACCAAAACAATCATTGCTAAATGGTTTACAAATTTGCATTCATTTCAGAAATGTTAAGTTAATTTATGGAAATAATTTTATCTTAATAATTCAATCTTTCCGAGGCATATCCTAAATTACCAAGAGTTTAATTGTGGTCTTAAATCTTTAGACTGTCATTATTTATACAGTAGCTTTTGAAATATCATTGAAAAGTGAAAAAAACGGCAATCTTTCAAAATGTGTAATCTCAACTATTATGCGTTTATCTTCTTCAACAATGTTTCAAAAAATTTGAAACTGTGACAATAAATTGAAAACGTTCCTGCAATATTTCGTGCTACGTGGACATAATAATGTATGCATTGATGTACGAAATTTTAAGGGCATTGGAGGGGAGATGCTCGTTGCTATTATTGAATCGCTGCCACATCGAAGATTAATTAATTGCCGAAACTTACGTACTTGGCCGATTGGCCTTTTCAGCTGGCATCAAATATTTATTCCTATCAGCTTGGCATTTTAAATTGTCGCAGTTAATTCGTACATTGGGATACGGAATTGCAGATAAATAATTGGGGATTCGTATTCCGTGTGCAAAAAATGAATATGGTTTGTTTTATTTATCACGTGTCCCGTATTTTTCTTGGCTTCGTGTTTTTTTTATTTATTATTTTTATGTGTACGTTATTTTACACGCTTGCGCCGATTCAACATGAGCTTCGAAACGGATATTCTCCAATAATTCGATGCTACACGTACACAATTCCGATACTGCACATCCCCTTTCTCTGCAGTCCGATGCACGGAGAGACAATAAAATAGAAATAAGCGCTGCTTTATAGACGATGAATTTCAAATGGCAATGAATTTCAGATGAATCTTCGGTTTCCGATGGGAGTTAAACGCTGCATTTGAACGTTTATGTCGCCTTCGAGGAGGCTATTAGCTACTAACTCTTAATTATTCAATGATATTGCAGTGAAAGGTCAATAGGAGAAATGTAGAGGCACGATATATCACAATTTATAGATAGTTATTTATTTTATTGTAAATTATAATGATCAAGCGTTGTAACATGATCGTACACACACATTATTACTAATAATAAATAGATATATAAATAATACTAATTTCTCCCTTCTCTATTTACATGATGATGAATTCTTTCGCCTGTCATATTTGGTATATGATTTTCACGATTGAGGTTTTGAATTTAAAAAAAAAAGCTGAAATCGACGATATAAAGAAACTTGAGCTTCGAGAATTGCTGTTCCAAACGTTAAGGACATATGCCAACGCTCCTCTCGATCACACGACGATAACGGAATAGCGTATGATATTTATAACTCATGATTAAAAGTTGATATCTTGATTCTTCGATAACTTAATTAATGAATGCATGAAACAATGCAATAGGTAAAGCCACCAGTAAATTAACACTCACTAGTAAATGCACAAAGGTTTTTCTGGGCTGAGGAAGTTGAGAATCTTTAGATTCATCAAAATCATTTCTCCAAAAAGCACGAAAAGACGCAGAAAATCAGAGAAATTTCTTAACATTTTAACAAAAAGTTGCAAAAATTTACACACAAATATTCTATTATATTCACCGGGTTTCAACTTTCGGTGGAAAGTTGTTTCCAATTTTTATAAGAAAATTTGATTTCAAGAAAAAGTTGTCGAAAATCGTTAACTTTGTCTCCCTTTCGAGTTTCTATGGCGACATTCCGTCGGCATTCACTTTTCTGTTAATTCGCTGGTAACTTAATATAAATACAAATCGAGAAACGATAATCCAAAGAAATTCCAAGGTTCTAATGAATGAAATCATCATCAATTCTTATGCGAGAGTTCGTGAAAAAATGCTTCGATCGGCAACGTCGGTTTTTCTTGAGCTATTTTGAAGCGACTACTGATAATCGCACTATCAGCTCCCGACGGAGCAACGGATACAGCCTTGAACATTCCAGGTTTGTCGTACAGCGCCGAAGCCGAACTCGTCAAATCGGCAACGCTTTGTGATGCCTTAGCAAAAAGATCATCATCCAATTGTGAATTGATTGTCATAATACTATCCGATTTAACAAGAGCTTCAGTTTTGCCAGAATCTTCATCAGGAGTTGTGCTGGTTACTTGGGAATCCCCAAAACTGTTCGAATTCTCAATCTTACTCGACTGGAAGTCATCCGAACTTCCGATAGTCAAAGCATCGTTGCTCGAAGTAGCTTCAACTGCACTAGCGGTTGTTAAAGCCTGTCCATCATCATTTTCCTCATGTTCTTTGATAGACTGGGTCGATAGTTCCGCATGATTAGAATCCTTGCCACTTGGGCTGGTAACCATTTCCGTGAGAAGCTGCGAAATGGCTGAAGGATAGAAGCTCGTTTCCTCAGGTATCATTTCGGTGGCGTCTTTTCTCGTTGACTTGATATCACTGGATTGGGTGTATACCGAATGTTTCATCTGTGGCCTGCGACGTATCGACGAGGAATAGACGTTTTCATTTCTGACAGCGTTGTGCCTAGATGTCGTGGAATCCGCATCATTTGCACTCGATTCCGTAGTTGAAGAAGTCGAAAACTTGCTTCTGTACATATGATTAGCGTGTAATCTGCGTTTGGGTGTAAATTTATTGACTCTGTCCGAAGTCGAATTGCCAGTTCCTTCGGTTCGTCTGCTATGATAAGTCGGAGAGGTTGGCGCAATCCTATGTGATACTCTGGTCATGTGTCTGTATCGTCCGGTTGTAGCGGTCGTTGATTCCACATCCTGATTCTCTGAATCCTGTTGGTTCTTCAGCGCTGCGACCTTATACCTAGTCATGGCATTGGATGAAGACGGAGTCTCGCTCGTAGTGGAGGACATTCTGTTTCTGTAATCCAACCGGCTTTTGTAATCTTTAATGCTAAATCGTGGTCGGGTGGAATTGCCAAATCTCATTGGTCGCATTCTGTGTGAAGGTGTACGTGTGGCTACACTTTCAGCGCTGGTGGTTGTAATTCTCGATGATTTTGTTGGCGATCCTCTGGTGGTTGGTGCTGTGGTCGTTGGTTCTATGGTCGTCGTAGTGGGCGCTGATGTAGTGGTCGTCGTCGTGATTCTTTCGGTGTTTATAAAAAGTTCCTCAAGCGGTATACTCGTGTGAACATTCTTCCCTGAGTCCAAATGATCGTACTGTTGCTCAGTTGGACTGTTTTGAGTGGAGAAGAAAGTGGCACTAGTTGGATATCCGGAAGTTTCATATTCCGTCGTCTCTTGACCGGTGGTAACTTGGGTGTCGTACGTTGGGGTGTACAATGAAATGTCCTGTTCGTTAGTATACGAATAAGACTGTGACACTTGTTCAGTTCCATGATCTTGCGGTGGCGTTGCGCTCTCTGTGATAAACTCTTCACCTCCGTATTGCTCATTCTGACCCAACTTGTTACCATAATTCTTAATCTCGTATCTCTTCTTTTCCGTGCTGGTTGTGGGTTCTTCATTATGCGAAACTGTCGTTGACGGCTTGATGCGTCTTCTTCGGGAGGCGTCGCTTTCGACCTTTTTGTACTTGTACAAATCCGGTTGCTCGTATGTTACAGGCGGTATCGTATCGGGTTCCTGGGTGGTCGTTGTGGTAGGTCGTCTTCTTCGTCCTCCGGTAGGACCTCCGGCCGTTGGTCGTCGAGTTCGCGGTCTCGCAGTTGAAGAAGTGCTCGATTGTGTAGTTTCTGGCAAGGAAGTCGTCACTCTAATCACTGTGGTGGGTTCCTCGGTGGATGATACCGTAGAAAATGACGAGTCGAAGCTCTGAACAGTGGGATTAGGCGCTAGGGTCGATACATGTTGGTACTGTTGTTGATATTGAGAGAACGACGATCCGGGGCTTTGAACAATCGGATTAGGCGCCAAGGTTGATAGATGCTCGTATTGATGCTGTTGATGTTCCTCGTAGAGTTGCGTCGTTGTTGGCTTGCGTCTACGATGTTGTTGATCGTTGCTTGTTGATCCTGCTGTTGGTTTTCGGGGCCGATTGCGATGACCGGTTGTCGGGGCGTCGGTCGTTTCAAGGGTAACGACCTGCTGTTCGGGCTGATCGGTAACTAATACAGAACTCTCAGAAACGGGGCTTATGCTCACCGGTTGATAAGAAACGCCATGTTCGACGTTTAATTGTATTGGCTGGAATGGAGACTCCTGATATTCCGGTTGCAATGTTTGTTGCGGATTAACAAAGTGATATTCTTGATTCTGTCCTTGATTGTTCTCAATACCGTAGTTGACAGTTGTATCTATGTATTGTACTGTCGGTTTCGGTGTTTCCGGTGCTTGAGTAGGACGCGTCGAAGCCGTCACTGTTTTCTCCTTGTGCCTTGCAGGTACAATTCGTCCGAAATCAATTTCCTGTTGTTGTCGCTGAAGTTCCTGCTCCCTGAGTCGATCCCGATCGCGTTGCAGCAGCTGTTGTTGCAATTTGAACTGCTGTTCATTAAAGTGCTTCAAGGAAATGCTCTCAGGAGTTTCGTACACAGTTAACGGATCCTGTTGATTGATCAGAGCTAGCGGATTGCTGACAAAATGCTGATGCTGTAGCTGTTGCTGCTGCTGTTCATGATGTTGCTGTTGCTGTTGCTGCTGCCGTTGCTGCTGATGCTGCAATTGTTGCTGCTGCTCCTCGTGTTGATGCTGTTGCTGCTGTTGTTGCTGATGCTGCTGCTGTTGTAACTGCTGTCGCTGTTGTTTTTGTTGCACTTCTGGACGGGGAAACAGATAGTCGGCAATCTGTTGTCGATTTTTCTGCCTAATCTCTTCGATGTTCGGTGGATCGCTGTTAAACTTAGGTGGGCGACTGGTTTTCGGTAAAACCTCGTTTATGTCGGCGGTTACTTTGTTGTTAACGGAAACTGGCCACGTTGGAGCTGGAGGTGTAAGGCTTTGCTGCTCGGTTATGTAGTAAGTATTGGCAATGCCATTGGTGTAACCAGGTTCCGACGATATTATAGTGTTCTCCAAATTTCCATTACCATTATGTGCGTACTGTCCGAATCCACCGTTTTGCTGATGATGTAGATTGTCTGCCTTAGATGGAACAAATTTGTCTCCATGAATGATCGAAGGTCTGGCCGTGGAGTGTCTCTCCGGTGGAAACAGACTGTCGTAGGGCGTTGATGGTCGGAAATTTCCGTAGGCGTTGATGCTCGGTGACGCCGGAGTGGCATAACTCACCTCGTGACTCTCGTGAACAAGGAACGAAGGATCTCTCTCCAAATTGTGACCCTTGTAACTCGGAGATGGATGATTTATTTGACTGTAAAAATTGCCAGGACCTTCGTGGTTTATCTGACCATTATGTTGCGGAGAAGGCGTTGGGAATCTGCTGTAAAGAGTGTCACTGGCTTGTTGCTCACTGGCAAAGTTCAGTGGTCCATTTCCGCTGGGAGGTTGAAGGTACAACTTTGCATTCGATAATTTAAGCGACTCGAAAGGAACGTGCTGTTGTCTGATGGATTGATGCTGTTGTTGTTGGCTTTGCACGTGTCCACCATTGTATTCTGATACTAATGGTCGGTTTTTCAATGAACTTAAAATATGTGAACTAGCAGAGACTGAAACTCCACCTCCTTTAGGGAAAAACTGCGAACCTCTTATGTCCGTTTGTGGAAGCGAGTGGGAGATTATGTATTGTCCTGGTTGTCTCAAATAAGCCTCGTTGTCTCTCAGGATGACCTTGCGAAATGGATCAATGTCGTAACGCACTGGATCACGTGGTGGTGGCACCAAGAAAGAAAATTCTCTCGTTTCCGATGCTACTTGCTTAGCGTGGCCTTTTCCTGACTCTCCTTCATTACGGACCTTCGGCATTGAATGACCGAACACACTGAAACTACCTAATATACTTGGAGGACTGTAATCCTGTGATTGTTTCTTTTGTTTTGCCGCTAGCTTCTCCGATGATGCCATATGCTCCTGCAGCTTCCCGTGCACCGGATGCGGACCTGAGTGCCTGTCGATGATGCTACTTCCTCCATTGTTGTTGTTGTTGTTGCTGCCACTGCTGCTGCTGCTCGAATGGTGGGTTCCGCCGGATTTACCATCGTAACCCGTTAATGGCCGCCATCCGTTTGCTATCATCGAGGAACGTACTCCTGGCTGGAAAATTTACACATATTAATTATGTAATTATTTAATGTCACGATTGCTCAATGTAAATGTGTGCCATTATCTGGCAGTTTTGATATTTGTTTGCTCTGAATGGGAGTTAGTCAGAACAAAGTTGCTCATATTCATTGACTGATATCTCACTTGTTTATCTGCTGATGTCATTTTTATTAAATATGATCTATCAGATGCTGGAAAAAAGATTTATTTTCACCATGGAAAAAGTATCTGACTATTGCGAATAAGCTATAGGAAATTTGTGAGCTGTTAAACTTCTTCACACTTTTTTAAAATAACTAGATAGCCAAATTTTTTGAAAATTGTCCAATTGTACATAACAATAACTATTTTTGCATAAATGTAGTTTTTTTTCTTGAAATTAGTAAAGTTATAATTTTTGTATGATAATAATTTTTTTTAATTAGCACTAGAGTCTATTGCATTTTGCCCATTTTAATAGCAGCGGAAGCGTGATTAGTGCGCTAACCATCGGACCTCGGTATTCAAATTTTTATTAGAGTACTCTGAGTTTTACAGATTGTCGTGGATGAAATAACTTGCATTTTCGGTATAAGAACTCCGGCTATTTTATTAGTTTCGTGAATTGCTATTAGAAGTCGTGCATGGATAGAAATTATACTACCATTACAATATCATTTAAAATAAAATTAGGTTTTCGACCAAAAGTCGAATCTGTGAATTCTGAAATCAGAACCGACAACTGAAGTAAAATAAAAAATGGCGCATTGGGCGAAAAAAATGAAATCAATTATTTTGCTCAAGTAATCCCTTTTTTTTAAAGTTAAAATGACAAATTAAACTTGCATTTCCATGAAAATGTAAATTTATTGCTTTATATTTTTCATGCGATTTTTGTGTTGAAAACATAGTTTAGAAAATGTAACGTCTTGATATTTTATAAGAAACTCTGAAAAATTCACAGGAAGTATTCTGAAGTAGTAATAAAATTTGGTCTATTATGAAACATATCAATGAAATTGAGGAAAAAGTGGCTACAGTGACAATACAACATTGTTAGAAGTTTTTGTTCAGCTAGTTAATTAATTTTTGCGAGTGGATACTTACGGGTATGCTTCCACGATTTAATGACACTTGAGTCGTCATCTGAGCTAATCCCCATATCACTAGAGTATCTGTAATCATGACGTTAATTTCATATTCAATTATATTGCTCAACCATTTTGTTTATGTCTGCTATTGGTAGTTGTGAGGATACGGAAGAGTTAAAGCACTTCGACTAATTTTCTCTAGAGTTTTATCATTCAACTAGAATTGAGTAATAAGGAAACATATTATACAATTGTGACAATTGCTGTTATAAGGAAATATAATATTATGTCACGGAACTTATAAATCAAATATTTAAAGTTAAGAAAATAAAATTTCCCAATAGCAATATTAGTATGTTTTCCTCATTATGATAATAAGGACAATACGTAGGGTTTCCAAGTTTAGCTTTAAACTGATTTTTGTTATGCAACCAAGAAAAAATTAAAGGTATCTCCATCTTCATAATCTCTGTTTTCTCTTAAGAACGTTGCAAAGGATCTGATTGATTTTTAATCGTTTTTTGTGATGCGAGTATTAGGATTACGACTTTGGAATTTTACTCGCAATTGGTACATAGACTTGTCAAGTTTTTGTTTAAAAAAAAATGAAATCTAATAATAAATAATTAAGTTAATATTATTTAAGGGGTTATAGCTATAAAGAAGCGTCCGAAAAAACGTATTTAAAATTTTTTTTTCTTTCGTTACACACAGAAAAAAGATCTTGTTAACGAGACTAGAACCTACGCATCGGAAATAAAATTTCTTATTTGGATGCCGACCTACTAGACTTCCAGTCACCTCAAATAAATTGTTTTATTTGTAATTAATATACTTATTGAATAGTAAATATATTCAAATCTAAGAAAGATTTATTTGGATCGGCAGTCATGTAAATGTTGATTAAAAAAAAAAAAAATTCTTATGCCATATCCTCACTATCCCTTAAGGGGAGGGAGTCAGGTCAAAAAAATTGATTTTGAAAATTCAATATCATCCAAATCCTATTGCATATAAAAATGCCTAATGCACTATATTGTTGGTACTTGATTAAAGGATTTTTTACTGTCGTCTGACTTGCATATGCTTTTAAATATTATCTTAAGCAAAGATCGTAGGTTTTCCATTCTGCGCATGATTCAGATCAAACTACTAGGCATATTGGAATGGCTGACGTCTCATTTTCATCTTCATGAACAGATACACCAGCTAAATGAAGCAAATGTTAATAAAATGTAATATTTTTTAAGTAACATAATTATTAATAAATAAATTTTATGCTATTTTCTAAATCAGTGATTAACTTTGCTTTCAGAATGAATAAAAATAGTTTGCTCCATTTAGCCGGTGTGTCTTTTCATGAAGGAGAAAATGAGACATCAATGATTCCAATCTGCCTAATAGTTTGATCTGAATCATGCGCAGAATGGAAAACCTAAGAACTTTGCTTAAGATAATATTGAAAAGCATATGCAAGTCAGACGACAGTAAAAAATTCTTTCATCGAGCACCATCAATATAGTGCATTCGGCATTTTTATATGCAATAGGATTTGAATGATATTGAATCTCCAAAATCAATTTTTTTACCTGACTCCCTCCCCTTAAGAAGCTCAGAACTGCGTCCCGCTCAGCAATTGGCGCGCAAACCCGTGCGCGACTAAGCGATCACCCATCCAAGTTATGACCGCAAATAATGCTGCTTAACTCTGGAGACCGTCGAGCCACGCACTTTTTTTAAAAAATGTTTATTGAAGTTTTTGATCCAATCATTGGTTCACACTGATGGTTTCATTAAACATATAAAAACAACCATAATTTCTGATTAATACCATTTTGTCCGCTCGCATACGGTTCTTAATGGTAAGCAGTTTTCTTTATAAAAATAATGAATAATAAAAGAATCTATATAATGATATTTGTTGAGCTTTTTTTTTGCTCGGTACTTTCTCGGTGCTTAACTGTCACCATAACGATATGGGAAAAACTTGAGCAAAAAAAAACCCTTCGTACAATCTTGTTTGTCAAGTTGTCGAGCCACGCACCGACCGCCCGCCCACTGCTGCCGATTTAAAGAGTATATAAAATAATTTTTATATAAATATACGACAAGAATTAAATTAAATCGATAAATGTTGCATGTTGATAATAATAAACTCCAATAGTGAAAGGAAATAAATACATATTAGATTATAAGATAGTTCTAATCGATTATATTTAAAAATATCTAATACATGTATTTGCTCGTTTTAACTAGATCTTTTTTCCGGATTAAGAAAGTCTTTAGTAGCAGCAAATAAAATGTTTTTTTAGTTTCCGCTGCACAGTGTGAAAGTTGATTCAAATAAATAAATATGTTGGAAATTAAAAAACTGAAAAATTGAACGAAACACGTATTTTTTTGGAGGGAAAGTTAATTTTCGTTGACTGAAATAATTAAATGTTGAATAGATAATTTTATTTAATATTACCAAATCTTTTTTCCGGGTGATATTATATATTTCTACAGAAAATTGGTTTTTCAAATAAAAACTTAACTGATCTTCATCAAATTCAATGTCTATTAAGGCTTGATATTAATTCCTCTTTTTAGAAAATTCAAGGTGAATTGGTCGAAGTTGATTTGAATTAGAACAACATCAATTTTTGAAAATTCAAAACTCTATAAAATCCGGTTCACTTTATAGATTTGGGTCCAATTCAATAGCGACCATCCTTTTACATTACTTTATTTGTCAAGAACTATTTAACGCATTAGCTAAAAAAATTGAAGTAGCTAATGAACGTCGATTTTTTTTCGAAAAATTGTTGTCAAATCTGCGAAGATGGTTCAATTTTTTAAATAAATTAAAACAAAAAACGAATATCCGGCCGGACTTTTTTTAAAACCACTTTTCTCGATATTTTCGACCATTTTGAGTAAATTAACATGAAAATCCGAGGAAAAAATGTTTATACGAAAAAAAGCTTCTTACATGAGGAAGCAAAAAATTAGGGGTTATTTCTTCAGATGTTACCTGACTAGCTGTAACCCCTGTACCAAATAATCTATTTTTCCGATTTGCGCCAAATTCGGACAAAACATAATGTGTAACATGTTGACTTACGACATAACACCGCCTTTGATATCATTGTGCCGGGGCATCAGATCACCTGATTAAATGGATACTGAAACAAAAAAAAGTAACAAGAGTCAAGAAAATGTAGGAAACAGAAATAAAAAAAGCTGCACAATAGAACTTTGCAAATTGCTTCCTCATCATTTTTGGTTTTTTATAAAGTTATCTCTATGAGGAAGTATGTTAATTGATTTTGACTTCCCCACACAGGAAACTTTGTAAAAAGTTTAAAATAATGGGGAAGCAATTAGCAAAGTTCTACTTTGCAGCTCGAGGAGCCATTCACTTCCCATTTAGATGCACACAAGATTTCAATGAGTATGTGATTTCATGCGATTTCCTGTATGATTTCAGAGATTTCAACAACTTCGTGATTTCACCAAAATCATATATTTTCGGGTGATTTCACAAAATCTTTTTTTTTCGAATTTTGATTTCATAAGAAATCGCTTCCATTTTCGAAAAACTCAATAGAAAATTACTATTACATAGTACTCAATATGGCGTCTTAAAAAAAACACTTGAAGCTTATAAACGGCTTTTCATTTTCTTAAAGTTAATATCATTTATAGCTAAACCTTTTGGCGTTATATCCAGAGGAGAAATAGTAATATGGTATTGGAATCGAATAACGGTCACTGATGATGACCGCTCTTTGCGGGCATCATCGTTCAACTAAATTATCATCAACCACTACTCTATACTGGGTATTGGTTAAAACTGGAATTTATTTAATTTCGAGAATTTATATGATTTCAATGTGATATCGATTTCGCGTATTCATGACGAAATTGTAATGTGATTCCAATTTTGTGCATTCATATGATTTCAATGTGATTTCGAGGAAATCTACCTAAATCAATGATTTCCTGGTGATTTCTTACGATTTGGTTCTTGATTTCATACGAGGTACTTCAGTGATTTCCCTAGTGAATGGCCCCTCGTTGCAGCTTTATTTAGTATAAGTACAAGTTAAAATTCTGATAAATTTGAACTACATTACAGATTATGACGAAACTATGTACCAATCATCGCAGAATAGTACCGATTGCGTGAATAAAATTTAAGTACGATTGCGTGCATGAATAAAATTTAAGTTCGTTGTCTCATGTTTTCATAAAGTTAGGGCAACAATGTGAATTTTTCAAATACTTCAAAACTCTATAAAATCCGAACCACTTTTCCGATTTCGGTCAAATTCAATACCAAATAACATTAAGAGTACCTCTATGTATTTTACGAAAGCTGGAGCTCTGACGTCCTTTTTTGAAAAAATTCACAAAGGTGTAAAATGAAAATTTCTGCATACAATACGTAAAAAATTCCAACAGTCAAAGAAGACCCGTAGCTTTACTTGTGTGTCAAATTTTAGCTCAATCGGTTAAACAGTTCTTGAATTATAGGTGATTAAAATTTCAAAGCCTACACACATCAAGAGACGCGGTAGCGTCTCGAGACAAGTACATTTACACTGCCGCATATCATTTACTCGAGCCAACTTGTTTTGGCCATACACACATACATACATTTTTTCTAAACCACTTTTCTCGATGTTTCAGACCATTCTGAGCGTCCTAAAATAAAAATTACGAAATTTTCTTTTTCATGAGAACAAAACTTCCTCTATGAGAAAGCAAAAATAATAGGTACTAGCAATAAAAATAATATTCACTAGCAATCAGTGCTAACATACATTTTGATAAAATCGTTGTAAAGAGCTTTACATTAGCAGCAGTATATAACATGGAACTACTCGAGGAAACATAATAATGCATAAACCTATAGATAATTGGTCGCGCTCTGATTCCGTATTGCCTTTCGCTTTCTGCTTGCGATGTTGAAGCTATATTATATTCATGCGTGTCATAAATTTTTCAGTAACCGAAAGTGCTTATAATGAGCTTGGACTTTGTGATTCGATAATTCAATGAAACGACAGTTTTGTGTCTAAAGTTAAATTGCGGAAATCGCATGAAATTGAGTCGTTTGTACTTATAAAGTTTACGCGGTCCTTATAAAGATCGCTAATTTAGAAAAATTGCATTTTTTGTGACTTCAAGGAACTGATAGATTTGCAACAAGTTGACTTTCTAGATCATCGGTCTCGCATTACCGCCTGTGTTTTATCGCTGTACAACAGAACAAACGTCTGTACTTTTATGGATAACAATCAATAGGTCGTGAAATAAATTCTCGACTAAGTATAGTATGGTACTTGAACGGGATAATGCATTGTATAATCACACTGCAATTCTTCCTGCAGTATAATATCAGGACGTATAACTGTCGTGCAATTTGTACTGTGGGAACTAAAATTGCAAAAATTTAACCATTTTATTGTTGAAATTTTTCTTGGAATGCGATTAGAAGTGTTCGCATTTTATGCGGTTCGTAATTATTACAATCTACAGGTGACTTAATGTTAATGTTACGAACAGTTTCATTTTTATTTGTTTCCTAAAATTTATATGCATTCTGAGATGGATCGAAAAATACGAATTACTACTAATTCACTTGACCGAACAATAAAAAAATTTCTTTCACATCACGTACTATAAATTGTGTGCATGGAGGAATTTTTCACCCGGTATTTCAAAGGTGGAATTTTTATCTTCAATTTTAGTGACTTTGTTAAAAATAATTATTTAAAGGCAAGCTTAAAGAAATCGAGAAATAGTAGTCATAGACAAATGCAAAAAATAACTAAAAATAAAATCGTTAATATTACCCGTGAAGAAATCTTATCAGGGTTCTTCCACGGCCCCGATTAATATACCCTAATTCTCTTAGGGGCCTTATGTGGAAGCTTCATAGGGTTTCGCAAATGATGGTCACGCTTTTTTCTTCGGGACCTTTAAAGGCAAAATAATGAGAACCATTAAGGCAAAATAATGAGAACCTTTTAAGGCTGCCGTATTAAGTCCTTACTAAAATAATAAAGAAATTTAATCAAAAAATATATATTTGTTATTATTTAGTTAAGTAATGCTGCACTTTTAATTAGATATTTCGTGTTTCGTGATACACGATGGTATATATATTAATCGCTGAAAAAACATATTACATTTTTTTTTACATTGATGAGAATCGAACCTAGAACTCTCCGGATGGTGTAGTTGCGCTGCGCTTTAGCTTTCGTGGTCATTCAAATCATATGAATATCAATTTTTTTTGTCTATTTGAATGACTGTAATATGAAATATGAAATAAAATTAATGTAATATAGTCAGAACTTGATAGATTTACATGACTGCGTCTGATGTGTAACAATAAAAGCACATTCAGTTATTTTTTTACAGAAATTGGTTATATCGAATAGGGTGCATTGTATCGTTGTTGTCATCTATAATTATATTCTACAAAATTGCTTGTTTTATCGTTTGCGCGAATTAGTTCGTTTGTATCTAGGTGCGTGACTGTCTGACTGACCTGAGGGTCAGTATTAGAATGGGTGACCACCTGACTGACTTTGACGGTCATTAGTTGGATAGGTGACCACCAATTTTGCCATGGAAACCTCGGATTGCCATATAAGATCCTCATCTGGCAAATTTATTATTGATTTGTTTACTCTATGCCATGGTTAAGCCTGACTGGCCCTGTAATTAATTAACTTATCAAGGCCTTATTAAACTTCACCATGGCCTTATGAGATCCGTATTTAGCAAAATTATTATTGATTTGTTTATTTGGTGCCAAGATTACGCCTCACTGGGCCCTTAAGTGATTACCCTATCAAACCCTTATTAAACTTCGACATGGAAACCTAGAGTTGCCCAAGGAGACCCTTATCTGGCAAAATTATTATTGATTTGTTTATTTAATGTCATGATTAAGCCTGACTGGGCCCTTAAGTGATTACCCTTTCAAGCCCTTATTAAACTTCGCCGTGGCAACCTAGAATTGCTTTATGAGGCCCTTACGTGGCGAAATTATTATTGATTTATTTACTTGGTGCCATGATTAAGCCTGACTGGGCCCTTAATTAATTGCCCTAATATACCGCCATTAAATATCGGCATGAAACCCTACAGTTTTCTTAGTAGGTCCCTGATTGAGAGTGATATGGAACTCCCTTTTATGGTGTCCACATTAAAGCTCGATAGGGCCCTAAGTTATCTTAGGGCAACCCTAATCATTTTCTTCACGGGTAAACATAGAAATTGGCTCCTTCAAAATATTAAGTGAAAAATCTCTTGCACATAAGTAATGCATCAAATGCGGTTGAATTTTGCGAATCATTGGATCTTTATATTTGCCGAGGTTTGCAAAATTCAAAGCACACCAGTCTTTAATAATTTCAGAATGATTTATTTTTATTTTTCAAAGTTGTGCAACAAAGTCTTGTCTGATTGACTACAATTCTGAACAAAATTAGCTGACACGAGCGCATTATTTTTAACATTTGACATAAATAAAAAATGTTAATGTATGAACTTATGATGAAAATCTCGTTACTCATGAACTTATTATTGGAGGATATATTGAAGAAATAAGATTTGAGATTACTTTGTATTATTATTTATTTTTAAATCATCAAAATTCCATCAAACGTATTTTTCTTTGCATAAAAAAAATGTACATAAATTTACATAATAAAACATCGCACACTGCTTCATCTATGAAGAAGAAGTAAAATATGGGGAAGCAAAAAAGTATATTATTCAATTTTGGCTTCCTCGTAGAGGAAGCTTTATAAAAACTGAAAAATAATGAGGAAGCAATGTGCAAGGTTCTACTTTATTTCCTTGTTGAAGTTAGATAAATAAACATGTTGTGAATTCGCTTTTTCTATTTCGTTATTATTAGAGCGTTTCCGAATGTAAATGTGATAACGTATATTTTTAAAAATAATTCAACATTCCATAAAATCACAAATTTCATATTCGTTGTCACTAAATTATACATATATAATGGCTGAATATTGTTTCATTTATATACAAAATTTCAGCTCGCTATTTCAAGTTTTTCAAAAGTTACAATAGAGCGATAATATCAGTTTTTTTGAAAAATTTAATGTTCCATAAAATCTGAACCACTTTGTATTTAGTGTAATAGATAATATTTAGTGCCTATTTTACCCGACGTCTTCATTTCTCACACTTTACTCTATTATTTTTATATTGTTGTTAGAATGTCTGTTTGTTTTTGTGCTTCGCGTAGAGCAGCGCAAACATGAGAGACATCATAATTCCTGAAGGTTTTTGCAAGACCATTATGTCAGGCATCTGCATTGAAACATCGGGAATCATCTGTCATTGTTAGAGGTGAAAGTTACCCTATTATGTATGTAACTACTTGAGAAACACTTGTTTTAATCTGGCATTGCATCATGCATAATCCATTGTTGGTTAGAGGGGAGACATTTACCTAGTCGACTCGCTATATTCTTCTCACCATGAGATTAATCACATTGTTGGATTACGTGTAATCGTAATGAAGAGAACTCTTCGTTTCATTCTTAAATGACGAACCTTACTCTCAAGTTCAGGTGGTCTATGAATTTTCATGTTTTCATTCTGTCCAATTAAACGTAAGATGAAGAATCTGAAAATTAGTAATAAGGTAAATGGTTTTTTAAACGATAAGAATTAAACGATAACGATGCAACATAATTTTGCTTCCTCATAGAGGAAGCTTTGTTTTCATGAAAAAAAAAAAATTTCGAGATTTTTATGTCAGGACACTTAGAATTGTCCAAAACGTCCAGAAAAGAGATCTAGAAAAAATGTCCGTATGTATGTATGTGTATGTGTGTATGTATACAACTCCGAAAATTCGAACGCCGATAACTCAAGAACAGTTTTGTATATCGCGCTCAAATTTGGCACACAAGTGTAGCAGCAGACCCTCTTCAACTGTAGCAATTTTCGACGAAATCTGTGCGAAAATTTCGATTTTATGCCGTTTTGAATTTTTTGAAAAAAGGAGGTGGTCGTTCTGACTTTCGTAAAATTTAGTCTTTTAAATTAATAACATTTTATTTCCATCAAATAAAACTTACTTGAAATCAATACGAATTATTCGATTGAAATAAATTCTATTTGATAAAAATAAAATCCTATTTTGCTAGCATTTGAAGAAGAAATTTATTTAATGGTTGGCCTAATAGATTTTTATTTCGATCAAATAGAATTTATTGCATACAAATAAATTTTATTATTTTTTAATTAAATTTATTGTATTACAAATAAATTGTATTAATTTTTTATAAAATTTATTTGATTGGAATAAAATTGTATTTATTGGAAATAGATTCCATATTTGATTTAAATAAACCCATGAGGTCGATTTCTCTGGATATAGTGTGGAAGGTTATCTAAGGGATATTTCATCCAAAAGATGGTACAGGAAAGATGAGATATTCGTAGAGAATAATATATTGGCGCCAGTATTACAAAGTTAAGTGAATATACGATAAAAAATGGAAGGCATTTTCATATGCCATAAGTATGTAAAATTTGCAAACTCGGTATATGAAATAGAAAGTAATACAAATTATGTAGTAAATTTATCACACATATCGGAAATTTAAAAAAATATAAAGGTATGTCATACACGCGACGCTAATAATTACAATACTTGTATATTAATAAGGCGATCCATAGGGAGGGCTTTAAAACTAATGTACATATCTATTTGTGAAAGTGATGTCCAATTATAAATTGAATATATGTTTTCATATTTTAAAAAAAGCTTGCAAAGTAGAACCTTGCAAATTGCTTCCGCATTATTTTTCCATTTTTACAAAGTTACTTCGATGAGGAAGTATGTTAATCTTTTTTTGGCTTCCTCATAGAGGAATCTTCGTAAAAATAAAAAAATAATGAGAAAGCAATTTGCAAAGTTCTACTTTGCAGGCTTGTTTTAGCTCCAAATAATAATTTAAGTAATTATTTAATTCAATAAAATGAAATCGAATATGACATATTAAAAATATTATTTATTTTACATACTAAATTTGCGTTTGATATCAAGTTTTGCAGAAGTAACTAAATACGATCAATTTAATTTTTTAAATAATTTGAAATTCCATAGAATCAAAATTTTTAACCGTTCGTCACTAAATTATATATCTATCATGGTTGATTATTATTTTGGTCACATATTAAATTTGGGATTAATCTCTTATGTTTTGTCGAAGCTAATGTACTAACCGTTAATTTTTTTAGTAATTTGAAATTCCATAAAATCAAAATTTTTATATCGTTTGCCACTAAATTATATATTTATCATGACTGAATATTATTTTATTCACATACGAAATTTGGCCTTGGTATCACAGATAAGATTTTGAAGACGATAATGCTTTAACGCCATTTTTTTAACAATTGAAAATTCCATTAATTCTAAACCGCTTTACCGATTTGAGCCAAATTCAATACTAAACAACATTAAGTGCCAATACTACCTGCTCTTGTAAAGAACTATCTAGCGAAACAGACTAAATTTTGCAAAAGTTAGATCGCCCACGTTCTTTTTTCAACTAATTTAAAAAGGCATAGATTTGAGTTTGTGTCTACAATTTGTCAAAAACTGCAACAATCAAAGAAGGGCGGTTACCATTCTTCATTTATAGACAATCGGATTTTCGAAGTCGTCAGGACACACACACATATATACATACTAGGGTGTGTCAACATTTTTTTTATTTAATTTTTTTTTACTGCCAAAGTATGTATTGTGTTCACCTTCTATGCGGAATAGCGGCTTAATTTTTTATAATTTTTTTAATTTGAAATTTGTCGAAAAATAAAAATCGTAATTGAGACACCTCTAAATATAATTTGCCAGCGAATTCCTTCGGCACAGTCGATTGTTAGGTCAGCCCCTCGAGTTTAAGCCATGAAGACCAACAAAAACTGCGATAATAAGCAGTAAGAAGCAGAAATTGACAAAAAAAAACTTTTATGAAAACAATTTAAAAAAAAAAATCTTTACTACCAAAGTATGCATATTGAGCTCAATATCCACCTCCTATACGGAATTCGAAACTAAATTTTTAAATGTTTTTTAATGGTTTTTTATACATACTTTTGCAGTAAAAAAATAATTTAAAATTTTTTTTTTAAATTTTTGATACACCCTAATACATACATACATACGGACATTTTTTCTAACTCACTTTTCTCGACGTTTCGGACCATTTTGAGTAACGTGACATGAAAATCACGAAAAAAAAATTTTTTCATGAAATCATAGCTTCCCTCTATAATGAAATAAAAGGGTGCAAAGTAGAATCTTGACCTTTGCTTCCACATTATCTTTTGCTTTTTGCAAAGCTTCGTCTATGATCAAGCCAAAATCACTTAGGAACTCTGAGTAGTAAAATGCATTAGCTTTTTTTACATCCGTGGTACAAGGTTTTGCAGTTATTCACTGAAAGAAAAAACATGTTTACAATGTTCATATCGTTATAAACAATCTTCAGAGAGTCGATTTTCGAGCACTTTCATTGTACCGATAAATTGATTTAAAGAAGTTTGACTGCAAGGGCTAGCAAAAAGCCCTGTAGAGAAGATTCGGCAACCAGGTGACACTTCTTTTTCTGGCCCGTTTATTTTTATTTTTCCGATACATTTCCAATAATTGATCTTAATAAGTGTCTACAAAGTGTCACATGATACCCAATGGTGGGGTAGCATAGGACAATTTTGAGGACTTTCAATAGAATTTATTTATTATTACACTGTATAAGTTTAATAGCGCGGAACTGTGTCTCTACTGCGATACACTCACTGTAAAAAAAATCTTTCTTAAAATTAATATACTTGTATTGGAAGTACAATATGCATAAACTGTGCATTAAATTTCATAAACCTTTATATTGAATTTTCATATCAACGGTATTGGAAAAAATGTAGCGTTCGATAACATTATGGCACAATTGTTTCTGGTTTTTCCATCGCTCCAAGATATTTTTCGATGAATATGTTTGAAAATTCATAGACATTACTTTTCATATTTAATGACCTAGTATATTAAACTTCATAAACATTTATGTTGAATTTTCATATGAGCAGTATCTGAAAATTCAAGCAAATATGTGTTGGGAATTTAAAATGGTGATAAATATAATTTTTTTAAATATAAATATTAGTCGGAAATTATTTTTTCACACAAATTATGTCAGCAGAAATTGTTGGGTATTGGTTTTCGCCACAGAACATTTTTCGCTTACACTGGGGTTTGAACCTACGACCTACCTAACGTGCGTTGTTAGTATCTAACAATGCACGCACGCTATACACTGTAAAAAAATCTACTTGAAACTTAATGTACAAGTACTGGAAGTTTTTATGCATAAACAGGTATATTAAATTTAATATACAAATGTGATGTAAAATTAATGTATGGTACAGCAAATTCAATAATTTACTTAAATTTTACAGTAAAAGTACTTGAATTTTAATAATTTTCTTTAATTTTGCCTCAAAAGTACATTAATTTTACAGCACATTTGCACATTAAATTTAGATGACAAGTTTATGCATATAAACTTCCAGTTTTTTTTAACAGTGATACTGTACAAAAATTTTGTTTGAAAATTAACATATTAATATGAATATAAAAATTGTGATATTAATTTTCAGATGCATTCGTCATTGACAAATACGATATTTGTATATTAAAATAATCACATACTGTAATTTTCAAATACGAGTATCGGAGAATTCTTATACTATTCTTAAATTTATGATATACTCGTTTCGTAAATCTCATATTGTTTGGTATATTAAATGTACTTGTATTTTTAAAAGTGTAAAACATTTGTTTTTAAAAATTAATATACCTTATATAAAGCTCGGATGCATATACCGTGATTTTCAGATGCATTCGTCATTGACGAATACAATATTTGTATATTAAAATGAAGATTACAATACTCACGTACTGTAATTTTCAAATACTTGCATCGGAGAATTCTCATACTATTCTAAAAATTTGCAATAAAAGTATATGAATATGGAATTTATATACCCGTTTCGTAAATCTCATATCGTTTTGTATATTGAATTCTCTTGCATTTTTAACAGTGAACCCATTGATTCTCCTCAATATGCTTCGTAAGATCGTCCATTTTCAAAAATATTAAAGGTAAAATACTACACGTGCAGGAAGGTCTTTTTTGTAACACGTGCATGAACAGCGGTGCTTTTCATGGCAGTTTTGCGGGTCGAAAGTGGCTAGTTTCATAGCAGTGTTGAAACGATAGGATGACGCATGCGCATTTCGCGATTCCTTCACTTTCGACCCTGCTGTTTCACTTTCGACCCTAGGGTGGAAAGTTGGTAACCTCTCTTTTCACTGTTCGTCCCGCAAAACTACCATTCAAAGCACCACTATTCATGCACTTGTTACAAAAAGTATGGTGTGCAACACGGGCCAAAATTGGCGTTTACGACTCGTGTGATTGCAGCCCTCGTTTCGCTCGGGCGGCAAACCTCACGTTTGTCGCAATCGCCAACTTTCGGCTCTTGTTGCACAATATACTATTACATAAATGGGTATAGAAAATTTAATACACGACTATAACGTAAAATTGATGCACAATTCTGCTAAACTCGTTACAAAAGTCGTCTTTTTAATATAAGTTAAATTCAATTTTACCACACGTACATTGAATTATTATTTTCATTCATATATTAAATTGAATTTTCTACACAGGTTCAGTAAAAATGCAATACATTAAATTACTATAGAGTATATAAATTCGGATTATTTCTGCCAATAGAACGCCGACAAACGTCACATGGTTCTCTGTGTCACATGATAGCCGAAGCTCCTCTACTAGGTTAAGATACACCGACAGAAAAAGTTTCATTGATTCACGGAAATCTTTGCCAATGAAATGAAATACTTGAATTTCAATACTATATTTTCTTTGAACGATCTCAAACTCAATGAAAAGTAGTGACATTGATTCGAAGAAACATTTCTTTCAACCAATGAACCTTTTTCGTTGATTTCAAAGATATCGTCTCTGATTCAATGAAACCTTCTTCTTACCAGCTCAAAATTTCGAAACCTATTTTTTCCTGAAGTACGCGGCAGATAAAGCTCAAATTTTGTGAGTATGTAAGGAAGTACGGCAGAAATAGTCTAAGCTTCTGACTCCTCGAAACTCGAAGCCGTTCGTTCGGGAGAACCGGAAAACAAAAAAGTGAGGTTAGGTGCGAGAGATCAATGAAAACGTTTCTTTGAACCAATGAAAACGTCTCTTTAAAACAATGAAACTGTTTCTCTATTATATGCTCACTAAGTAAATCTTTATTTACAGGCAATGAAATGTTCTCTTTGAAATTCAAATGCACTATTTCATTGAAATCAAAGAAGTATTTCGTTGAAATCAATGAAAAAAAAATCAATCCACCCATTTCTTTGGCGTCAATGAAATCTTTGCTCTCGGTGTAGTTTAAGTTCAGTGGACACCCTAGTTTTATTTTTTTTATGTATTATACATTTTTTGTAATATATTTTTTGTTGTATACCTGTGCTCTTAGAGAATTAAGCTCACAGCATTTAATAAAATTTCAATCTTTTTTTAAATGTCAACAATTGCTCAAATTAAAGCTTAAAATGTCTTCTTCCGGACACTGATCGATTTTTTTAATACTATAAATTTACCAAGTTATCGTTAGATATATATATATGAAAAAACACATTGATTTGCAAATAAGAGGTTTTTTTCGGATTGTTAACTATATTATTAAAAACTAAATCAACTTTTTATTAAAGAAAATGAAGAAATCTTTTCATTACAATTAAGGTGAAAAATCTAAGAAATTAAAAGTAATGGAAAAAGTAATATAAAAAATAATGGAGCATGAATTACCCCATTAGCTTTCATTACCTTTCTTTGTATCGCATTTTTTAATGAAACCACCTGGAAAAATATTGTTTACTTACATTCAATTAAATCTGTATAGATTTTCTTACCAAACTATAAAATATTCTAAAAAATGATTTATTATCAAATTATTTATGGCATAAATGAATAAACAGAATAAATTTAACAGTAATACGATGCTTTTACAAATCTCCTTCTAACCCCATTACACGCTTTATTAAGGTGTTAAAAAATATTATCTAATGTTCAATTTATCCAATTAAATTTCTTTAACGTAACTTATCATCGGCCTGCCACTTTTCCCTAGAAGTAAATTAAAATTAAGTAAAATTCATCCACTTCGTTAAAACTTAGTAGATTATGAGAGATTTTATCGAATTAACGTCGCGAAACGACCATAAATATATGTAATAATTCTTATAAAAATAAATATAATTTCCCATGGGAGTAATTTGCATTTATACGTGCAGTACATCGTCACTGCCTTAAAATCTAACCCAATTAAATAAAACATCACATTAGCTTAAATACATAATTTAATTGCCAATTAAAATTCCATCAAGTTCCTTTATGACGAGCGTTTTTACTTTTCTTTTTTTGTTGTGTCGCACGCGTTGACGATATCAAAAGAAAGGTTGACATCAACAGTAAGAGAAAATATAGTGTATCCGAATATAGATTATGAGGTCCTACGATGCTATTATGAGAGTCATAGGTGTGTTTGGAAATGCAAATAAGAATAGGTGGCAGAATACTTGTGATGGTATTCAAGCCCGCAATACGCGTGCCGAATTGGTCACGAAGACGGAACAGCCTAATAACGACTAACTTTCTTTTCGCTGACCTGCCGGACTTGATTTTCATTCCAGGCATTCGTCTTTGCTGGCCAGCTGTTCAACTTTAATCATATACTCTATACGTAAAGATTCATCAGGAATCTAACTCGCATCGGAGGCGCCGCGCGCTTTATATCCCCGCACACGATTCCTACTCTCCACTTCCACTTCGATATCGTCCAGCTCGAGATACCGCACCGGGCACGAGCGCGAGCGATCTCTATCCGTTACGACGACCCAGATTTTTCGTTCCTCGAGCGCATCCGCGTGTCTGCGAGCGAGGGAAAATTCGAACTTTAGTAGGCCCCTCTGAGTGCCGTAATCAGAGGCGTAAAATTAGATCGCAGATGCATGCAGCCCACTAAAATATTTCAATTAAATATTAAATATTTTTCTGACAATTTGTCTAAAAAAGAAAATTCTGACCGGACCGTTTCAGATACTTTCCGAGATTTTTCTCTGATTCTCCGGACCGTTTCAGTGATTTTCCGAGATTTTTCTCTGATTCTCCGGACCGTTTCAGTGATTTTCCGAGAATTTTCCAACAGTCACAATTTATCACATAAATTCAGAGTTTTTTACGAAAAATTTTGAGAAACTCTGATTTTTTTCGGATAAAGTACGTTAAGAGAACTTACGAGTTTTTTCTAATATCTATTCAGTCTGTTACTCAAACGAACAGTAGACTTTTTCAAAGAAAATATGATTTATTTTCTATAAACTTCGATTATCTGCGATATTATGGGTATTGAGAATTTCAGAGAAAAAAAAAATTCAGAATTATTACCATTTACGAATTCTCTCTAACATCTATGTTGTTAGAGAGAATTCGTAAATAGTAGTAATACTGAATTTTTCTCTTAACGACTGCGAACGAGGGAAAATTCGAACTAGTAGGCCCCTCTGAGTGCCGTAATCAAAGGCGTAAAATTAGATCGCAGATGCATGCAGGCCACCAAAATATTTCAATTTAATATTAAATATTTTTCTTCCTGATGAAAATATTTGTCTGACAATTTGTTTAAAAAAGAAAATTCTGACCGGACCGTTTCAGAGATTTTCCGAGATTTTTTTCTGATTCTCCGGACCGTTTCAGTGATTTTCCGAGAATTTTCCAACAGTCACAATTTATCACATAAATTCAGAGTTTTTTACGAAAAATTTTGAGAAACTCTGATTTTTTTCGGATAAAGTACGTTAAGAGAACTTACGAGTTTTCTCTAATATCTATTCAGTCTGTTACTCGAACGAACAGTAGACTTTTTTAAAGAAAATACGATTTATTTTCTATAAACTTCGATTATCTGCGATATTATGGGTATTGAGAATTTCAGAGAAAAAAAAATTCAGAATTATTACTATTTACGAATTCTCTCTAACATCTATGTTATTAGAGATAATTCGTAAATAATATTTACTACTCGTAATAGCAGTAATTCTGAATTTTTTTTCTATGTCATGTCAATTTTTTCATCTATGTTGTTAGAGGGAATTCGTAAATAGTAGTAATACTGAATTTTCCTCTTAACGACTGCGAGCGAGGGAAAATTCGAACTAGTAGGCCCCTCTGAGTGCTGTAATCAGAGGCGTAAAATTAGATCGCACATGCATGCAGCCCGCTAAAATATTTCAATTGAATATTAAATATTTTTCTTCCTGATGAAAATATTTCTCTGACAATTTGTCTAAAAAACAAACTCTAACCGGACCGTTTCAGTGATTTTACGAGATTTTTCTCTGATTTTCTGTGCCATTCGCAGAAAATGGTTTCTGAATATAAAAGCGAAATAGGCTTAGAATATTAACGATGTTCATAATTTTTCAGAGAATTTGGCAGGGAAAATCAGAAATTTTCAAAACAATCGGGAATATTTAGATTCAGAGAAATCATTGACTTTCTCTGAAAAGTACGAAAATTGTTAGAAATTCAGAATCTTTTCAGAGATATTCAGATAAATTTTCATACATTGTTAAAGAAATATTTTCACCAGGGGAGTATATAAAAAATATGTATAGTTTTAAACATAGAATTGAGCATATATAGTCTATATATAAGGCATTCCACGGCATGTCACATAGCCAAAAACTCGAACGACTCTAATTTTTCTCTAATTTTTTCGTGTCATTGATCAAATCGAATGGAACATCTGGGATTTTTTTAACAATTTTATTGTAAGATTTGTTTGATTTATAAAAAAAAACTAAGGTCAAGTGGAAAAAATCATACTGACAAAAATAACCAGAGCAATATTTTCACGATTCAATACAGTTTACGATTTAAATTTTCCAATTTTTTAAACATTTTTTTATATATATTTTTTTACGCCTTAACCCTAAAAATATATTTTTTTTGCAACTTACGACTCCTCCGATTCCGTTACGAAAAATCTCCAAAATACTACATGGAATACCAAACATTTTAAACCTCAGCACATGATAGAGAAATCATTCCTTCCATTTTTTAATTTTTTTTTATTCTTCATTTTATCGATATCTTTTTTATTCCTTATTGACATAAATCCTTTTATGCATATTGTAAATATACGAAAATTATGTAATTATATCATAATACAAATAAAGAAGTGTTTTGCTTATTTCCAAGATTTTGGAGTCCAATATGCAAATAATGGAACTCAAAATATCAGATCCAATGTAACCGACTACATCACAAATCGCAAAAATTAGCATCCGATCGCTTAACACGCTTATTCGAACCATCCTGATCCTTGCAATACAAATTTCACATGAAGATGTTTTTCATATTACGCTCCGAACATTTTTGCTTCCTCATAGAGGAAGCTTTGTGTTCGTGAAAATTTTTTTTTTCGAGATTTTCATGTTATGACACTCAGAATGGTCTAAAACGTCGAGAAAAGTGGTTTAGTAAAAATGTCTGTATGTGTGTGTGTGTGCGTATTATGTGCACAATTTTTTGTTAGCACGATAGCTGCCGCAATTTTTAGGGTGTCGGTCTCAAATTTGAACCACGAGTAAACTATCGTTAAACAAGGTATGGGATTGAATTTGGAGTTAATCCATCAAGGTGTTCAAAATTTATGGCATTTTGAATTTTTTGGAGAATGTCAGCTCGGGCTCTAACTCCCGCAATTTTTATGATATCCGGCTCAAACTTGGACCAGAAGTGGACTGTTATCGAATAGTGTTTGGGATTAAATTTGGTGTCAATCACAGTTAAGGCGTTCACAATTTGTGACATTTTAAAATTTGTTGACATTTTTTGTTCGTGCTCTAACTTTCGCAATTTTTAAGATATCGGGCTCAAATTTGGCCCACAAGTGGACTGTTATTAAATAAAGTTTAGGAGTGAATTTGACGTCAATCCATTAAGGGGTTTAAAATTTATGGCATTTTCAATTTTTTGTTTATGCTCTAACTTCCGCAATTTTTAAGATATCGGGCTCAAATTTGGTCCACAAGTAGAGTGTGGGTAAACTAAGCATCAGTTCGAATCTGGCGAGAATCTGTCAAGGGGTTCAAAACTAATGCCATTTAAAATTTTTTTAAACAAGGTTGCAAAGTAGAACTTTGTAAATTGCTTCCTCATTATTATTGAATTTTTACAAAGCTTCCTCTATGAGGAAGCCAAAATAGATTAACATGCTTCCTCATAGAGGTAGATTTGTAAAAATCCAATAATAATGAGGAAGCAATTTGCAAAGTTCTACTTTGCAACCTTTTTTTCTCTTCTTTCGTGTGTATTTCATTGACGTACTACGGCACTATTCGAACTTGACAATCATTTCGCGCTCTATTACGAATCGAGTGAGTGATTGAAAGTGCGAAACGGGGTCACTGATGTACGCTCATCGCTCGGCGCCACGCGGTCGAATAGAAAAGTGTGTTGCCTCATAAGACAGCGTCCTCAACCTTGATAAAGATTTTACAAAAAAATTTTTCAATTTTTTTTTTTTTTCAATCTATAAATTTCCAAGTGGACATAATATGGTCCATGACTTTTCGTCAATTCATTATTATACACATAGCAAACTTTTTACGTTAATTTTAATTCATTGACGGCACAGCTTGTATACAATTTTTTTAAAGATTTAAAAACAAACAAAGTAGAGCCTTGGACATAAATCATTACTTTTTTACCTTTACGATATTACAATTTTTTAAATCAATCATACATTATCGTAAAAACCAACGCATTTATTTATGGTAAAGAAAAATTGACAAAACTATAAAAACCCATTTTTTGTTTACTACTTTATTAATGTATTTTTTTGCATTATGGTTATACAAAGTAAATATTTTTATTATCTTCAATAATATTTTTTAAATTTATATAATTATTTTATAGAATTTTGTAAAAACAATAATACAATTTTGATTTATATAATTTTATAATTTATTTTTACGATTATTCTCTTATAAAGTATTTAAATTCGAAATGAAACTTTTGGTTGTGAAACATGTGAAAGATCCTTATGGTGAATAAGATGAATAAAACGTCATGGTATCCGAGTTTACATGTTTAAGTTACGTAAATACTTTTTCCTTTTATATACCGGATATAGTAATTTCAAAGAGCAACAGATTGCATACGAGTCATGTCAATTTCTATTTAAGAGAAAGAGAGATAGCGAAAAACGAAACTACGATGTCGTTGAATTGTCAGAGAGAACGAAACGGGACGCGTGCATGGTCTCTATACTTGTGATGAGCATTTACAAAGCATTACTACGAAAGTAGTCCGCTGGTACTTAGCCTTCATTTCTATTAGAAATTGCAATTCATAGTGGAGTGTGCAATGGCTATGAATTGAAATATAACACTACAAGAAAGTCAATATTCCTTGCTTGTTGCATTTTCCTCAGCAAGAATAAAGGTGCGAACTTCAAGTGCAACAACGCTTCTTCATTTTCTCTCCGTCAGCTCTACAAATTCATCGAAGCGCGTTAAAAATACGTCGATCTCCAACGCCAAGCTCGTTGCACTCCCTTTTTATCGTAATTTTGACATTCAACGAAACTAGCTTGAAAATTTTGATCTTTGGACTGTTTTCCTCACAGAGGAAGCTTTGTTTTCATGAACTTTTTTTTCGAGATTTTCATGTCAAAACGTTTAAAATGATCTGAAACGTCGAGAAAAGTGGATTAGAAAAATTGTCCAGATGTATGTATGGTGTGTGATGGAAGGCCAAAAATTCATATAACTGTAATTTATAAAGTATTCGACCGAGTCAGCTAAAATTTAAACAACATGTACCGTACTGGCTAATCTTCAATTGGTATAAATTTTACAAAAATCGCTTAACGCATTTCATTTTTATAAGAATTTTGAAATTTTGAAAAAAGTACGTAAATGCTCTAGCTCGAACGAATTTTTAGCTATCGGACTGAAACTTCGTATTAAAATTGAACAAAGTGATACGACCTTTGGTATTGAATTTGGGCCAAATCGGTAAAGCGATTCGGTTTTTATGAGATTTTGAATTTTTCGAAAAATTTTTGTTTTGCTCTAATTCAGACAAAATTTCAACTAATGGACTAAAATTTTCTACACAGGAAAAATAACATTCAGCCCTGCTATGTACCAAATTTGGCGATGATCGGTAAAGCGGTTCAGATTTTACGTGATTATGAATTTTTAAAAAATTTATTGGTTTCGCTCCGGATTTCGTAAAACGACTGAAATCATCAACTTCGTCAATAATTTTCATCTTTCGCAAAGCTTCCTCCTCTATGAGGAAGCCAAAAATAAAATAAAGAAACTTTCTCATAGAGGCTTTGCAAAAAGCGAAAAAGAATGAGGAAGCAATGTGCAAGTTTTGCTTTGCATCCTTTTTTTTAAATAATTAAAACCTCAGACAAAAGTCAATCGTTTCTTAAGGATTTTTCGTTATATTTTTATAGAAAAATTGGAAAAAACTTGATAACCAACGAAATTGGTGAAAAATCCATTTATTCTTCCTCAAAAAGGAAGCTGAGTTTTCGTACGAAAACGTTTTTTCGAGTTTTTTATGTCAGTACACTGAACATTTTCTAAAACGTCGAGAAAAGTCGTTTAGAAAAAATATATGGATGTGTGTGTGAATATGTGGGTGTGTGTGTGAAACCCGATTTAACAATCGGGCTGAAATTTAGCAAACATGTGAAGCAGGTCAATGCCTTTGTTTGTGATAATTTTCAAAAAAATTCAAAAATATGTTCAAATTTTATTTAACTTTGCAATTTTCGAAAAATGCGTGTCCGTTCTCTAGCATCCGCATATTTTTAGCTATTGAGCTAAATAATTTTTTATGAATAAAACTATGTTGAAGGAGGATCGGTATTGAATTTAGAATGAATCTGTAAAAAAAAGTTCGGTTTTTATGGGATTTTGAATTTTTCAAAAAAATATTCGTTTTGCTCTAACTCACGTGAAATCTCACCAAATCAACTAAAATTTTCTGCAGATGAGAAATAACATTTAGCGCTGCTACCTACCAAATTTGGTCGTGATCGGTAAAGCGGTTTGGATTTTACGTGATTTTGAATTTTTCAAGAACTATATAAGTAACGAAAAAAGTTGCAAAGTAAAACTTTGAACATTGTTTCCTCATTCATTTTAATTTTTTACAAAGCTTCCACCTGATGAATTTTTTAAAACATGTTATAATGTCAATTTTTATGTTTAGTCACTTGGGATGATTTCTACAATGTTCACAGGATATATCAGATTATTTTAGGCCTCACGTACCCGACAGATAGTTTTCACACAACTATTATTTGAAAGTGGCTGGGTGGATTTCAACCATGTGTGACCGGCATGAAATTCTACGATAGTGTGACCGGGAAGGGTTAAATAAGTTGTTTTCTAAATTATTTCAACTTTGATTTCCAATTATGTAAGATACGTAATCAGTAATTATATTTTTCATAATTGTTTAAGCCTTAAATCGCAGCTTGATTTATAATATTATTTTTTCTTCATTTACGCATTTATATTTTTATAGACGATTTTTATTTATTTTATTATTTTTTAAAGATTTTTATATATTTATTTTTATATTTTTATAGATTTTATCATAATCAACCGGTAAAAAATAAATATAAAGCCAACTAAATTCTAAAGCTAAATCGGTTTAATCGGAACAAATTTATAGGCGCGAATATTTTGTTATAAATATTTGAAAAATCGTTAGTTTTAGCTGCATTCAAATTTTAGTCAAACTGCATTTAAATAAAAATAAAAAATGTTTCTATTTTCCAAAAAGGATTTTCTCAAAATACGACCAAACATATTTCCACACGAAGTTTATCTATTATTATATATGCAGTCAGAAACAATACTAATAACAGTGAAAGTAAGTCTACACGATATTGCACTAAAAAACGAGCATAAAACCGGTCCAGGAAAGTTGTAATAACTGCATAAGCGTATTACAGGTGAACGTAATAGAATTATCTTTAGAAGCCTGCTCTTATTAAGAAATTAAACGAACAAAAAAATTAGGTCACAATATGTCATAGAAACACGTGGAGCACTCTCCGCCAATTAAGTCATTTTTCTCGTGAACCTCTCTGATATTTCTCATAATTACAGAGATTTTACTTCCGTTTGATGGTACTTCCTGTGAAAAATACAGATGCTTCACCTTGTACCATCTTTGTGCGTCTTTTCTCTTTTAAGGTTTGAATAGTGTTAAAAATTGTCACTCCGTGATTCAAAAAATTAACACACGAAAATTCATAAAAATATTTCACGGATTTTCTTGGCGCATTTGATGAATAAACACAGAGATTATGTAAATTTGACAGATTTTTATATGTTGGATTGGAAGTGATCTAAAAATGTACTGTAACTGAAAAATGACAAAAAATTGGCGTCAAATGAACTTATATTTTCGTAGAAATCTGTAGACCGAAAATTTCTATTAAAAATACAAAAATACAAAAACGAAGTGATATAAAAAATGTGTAAACATTCACACCTTTTTTATGTTTGAAATGACACATTATTTATAGAAAAATTACTAAAAAAATGTGTGTAAAATGAAAACACTCTATTTTTAACACACTATTTATGTATTTTTTCTGTGAAATTAAAAACTGACTGAAAAAATGGTGCGAAATGAACATCAATTTTTGTAGAATCTATGGACAGAAAATTTCTATTACACTACGAAAATGTCAATATAATTTTTTTCGATTCCCGGATCAGAAATGTGCAATTTCCCCTCTTTGTACTGAAAAATTTCGTTCAACAATCGAGAGAACATTTTTTTAGCTCATGTGATTTTAGTACTTGCCTTCGGCTTGAACTATAATTTCAGAGTCATTAAAAAAAATTTCTCCATACTCCTAAAATATACTATTAAGGTGTAGTATTAAAATCTTGTCGGTCATAAGAAGTGTCAGAGAGGTTCAGATAAAAGTCACTGACCTAACAAGTGACTGAAAAACACACCATTTTTTACACATTATTTATATTTTTTTTCTGCAAAATAAAAACTGTCTGAAAAAATGGTGCGAAATGAACATCAATTTTTGTAGAAATTTATGGACAGAAAATTTCTATTACGCTACAAAAATGTCAATATATTTTTTTTCGATTCCCGGGTCAGAAATTTGCACTTTCCCCACGTTGTACTGAAAAATTTCGTTCAACAATCGAGAGAACAATTTTTTCTTAGCTCATGTGATTTTAGTACTTGCCTTCGGCTTGAACTATAATTTCAGAGTCATTAAAAAAATTTCTCCATACTCCTGAAATATACTATTAAAGTGTAGTAGTAAAATCTTGTCGGTCATAAGAAGTGTCAGAGAGTTTCAGAAAAAAGTACTGACCTAACAAGTGACTGAAAAACACACTATTTCTAAATTTTTTTCTGCAAAACTAAAAACTGACTGAAAAAATGATGCGAAATGTACATCAATTTTTGTAGAAATCTATGGACAGAAAATTTCTATTAACTACAAAAAAGTCAAGATAGTTTTTTTTCGATTCCCGGGTCAGAAATGTGCACTTTCCCCACGTTGTACTGAAAAATTTCGTTCAACAATCGAGAGAAAATTTTTTTCTTAGCTCATGTGATTGTAGTACTTGACTTCGGCTTGAACTATAAATTCAGAGTCATTAAAAAAAAATATCTCCATACTCCTGAAATATACTATTAAAGTGTAGTAGAAAAATCTTGTCGGTCATAAGAAGTGTCAGAGAGGTTAAAAAAAAAACAAAGCTTCCTCTATGAGGAAGCAAAAGTCACTGACCTAACAAGTGACTGAAAAACACACCATTTTTAACACACTATTTATATATTTTTTTCTGCAAAGCTAAAAACTGACTGAAAAAATGGTACGAAATGAACATCAATTTTTGTCAGTTATTTGAACATCAAAATGTCAATATAGTTTTTTTCGATTTCCGGGTCAAAAATTTGCACTTTCCCCACGTTGTACTGAAAAATTTCGTTCAACAATCGAGAGAACAATTTTTTCTTAGCTCATGTGATTTTAGTACTTGCCTTCGGCGTGAACTATAAATTCAGTCGATAGAAAAAAAAATTCTCCATACTCCTGTAATATACTATTAAATGGTAGTAGAAAAATCTTGTCGGTCATAAGAAGTATCAGAGAGATTCAGAAAAAAAAGTCACTGACTTAACAAGTGACTGAAAAACACACTATTTATAGATTTTTTTCTGCAAAACTAAAAACTGACACAGAAATGTCAATATAATTTTTTTCGATTCCCGGATCAGAAATGTGGACTTTCGCCACGTTGTACTGAAAAATTTCGTTGAACAATCGAGAGAACAATTTTTTCTTACCTCATGTGATTATAGTATTTGCCTTCGGCTTGAACTATAAATTCAGTCATTAAAAAACTTTTCTCCATACTCCTGAAATATACTATTAAAGTGTAGTAGTAAAATCTTGTCGGTCATAAGAAGTGTCAGAGAGGTTCAGACAAAAAGTGACTGACCTAACAGAGAATGTCTCATGTGATGCTTATGCAGTTCACGGGAAGAATAATGACTCCAGACGCGAAAGAATAGAAATAGCATGTCACGTTGTTGGTAGTACTGGTATTTGTATGTGCAACACAGCGTGCTGCAGAGGAGCATATAAAAAAAAATTCTTTCGTCATGCCTCGTTGTCAGAGTAAGCATACAGCAAATTACCATTAATTACCTAACGAGCGCGGGAGTAAACTGGTAAAACTGTAGCATTCTGTTGTGAGCATGGCTAGCTTGTTCCACAACTTTCTCTCGCGGTAGAAAAGTGCAAATCCCGTATTCATACACTTGCCCCTTTCGATCCAGTGCTTCTAGACACGCGGCGAAATTTTGTTTTTCATTATTCTAATTTATTGACGACTATAAATAACTGACAAAAAATTTCACGAATACATTAAGTATTCGTGATATTTTTTTTCGTATACCTTACAAAAGTTCTGAACGAAAAGTTATCGAAGCATTTAAGAAAAAATTTACGTCTTTCATTATGCTAAGACCATTGATTTTTTTTTAAATTATAAATAGACCCGGAAATTATTAATTGATTAATTTTTTAAAAATTGTTACACTAATTCGTTAGATTTTTTTTTCATGCGAAATGAGTTCTTTGATTTTTCGGAATGCATATGATTTTTTATTAGAATTCCTTCGAAATAAAAATCCAAATTGTTAGAGAATGCTAAAAGAAATTATTTTGAAAAAATTAAAGAGTTCATTTCGAAAGAAAAAATGATTTTGTATCGTAATTAATTAACATTTCTTTTTATTAATTATTCATAACTTTCTAGCATTATTATGGTTTAAAATCAATATTCGTATTGATTATTATGAATATCGCCTTGCTACGAAGTACTTAAATTGTCATTGAATCATAATTTTGATTTTCAAATATCTTTAAGGTGGTAGGTTGATGAGAATTTATTTTAATCAAGCCGTTTGAATAAATGTAATAACGAAATTTATGAAAATTAAAATTCAAATCGTTAGAGGATGTTAAAAAAATGATTTTGAAAAAATTAAAAAGTTCATTTCGAAAGAGAAAATGATTTTTTATCGTAATTAATTACATTTCTTTTTATTAATTATTAATAACTTTCTAGCATTATTATGGTTTAAAATCAATATTCGTATTGATTATTATGAATATCGCCTTGCTAAGAAGTACTTAAATTTTTATTGAATCATAATTTTGATTGTCAAATATCTTTAAGGTTGTAGGTCGATGAGAATTTATTTTAATCAAGCCGTTTGAATAAATGTAATAACGAAATTGTTCAAAATTAAAATCCAAATCGTTAGAGGATGCTAAAAAAATTATTTTGAAAAAATTAAAGAGTTCATTTCGAAAGAAAAAATGATTTTTTATCGTAATTAATTAACATTTCTTTTTATTAATTATTCATAACTTTCTAGCATTATTATGGTTTAAAGTCAATATTCGTATTGATTATTATGAATATCGACTTACTACGAAGTACTTAAATTCTTATTGAATCACAATTTTGATTGTCAAATATCTTTAAGGTGGTGGATCGATGAGAATTTATTTTAATAAAGTCGTTTGCGGAAATGTAATGTTACCGTCCGCTTGAGGAAATGTAATAGTACAACGAGTGCGTAACTAATGTATTCATTCTTCTGGTTTGCCGAAGCTGTTGTTGCTGCAACTAGTTGGTACTTGTAAAGTCCGGATTTAAAGAAAAATCGTAATAACTCTGGTGGCTGTTCGGGGGTTCTGGGAAGGTGTTACGAAACCATGTAGTTGTACAAGATCCTGTCTGTTCAAATATGTTGATCGGGTGAAAATGAAAAAAAAAAAAGGAAATTGCGAGCTTGAAGTGCAGGAAAGCGAAATCGAATTTCTAGGCCGTGCATAATATATAAACATACTTTAAACAACTTTTACCCGCACTAAAAGATGCTAAGATAGATAAATATATATATATATATAGGGCAGTAATGTGAGTATATTAAAGAATCTGCATTGATTGCTTATAATTTTCCACCTTTCACAAAGCCTCATTTATGAGGAAATATTTAAATCGATGTTAGCCTCCTCATAGAGGAAGCTTCGTAAAAGGTAAAAAAATATGGGAAACGAGTGGGCAATTATTGCAAACAAAGGAGAGTAACTTTATCTGCGTGCTAAATTTCAGCTCGATTGATAAATCCGTTCTTGAGATATTGAGGTTTGCATTTTTTAAATCTGCTATACTGCATCATTAATTCGTGCGACTATTTTTATAGCTATATTAACTACCTCATAATTATGACGACTATTTTAATAGTTATCATAAATATTTTTAAAAAGTGGCATAGAATTAAAATCAATAGTTTATACCCCCATTGAAATAAAGTACATTCGGAAATGATATAATTTTTATACTAAATATATTTGCTCTGAAAAATTGTATGTCGGATATATTTTATAATATATCTGAGGTATATCGAAAATATATAAAAAATCTATTATTTGCCGGCAAGTTTGTTATATCAGATATATTTTTGGATATATTCTCATCCTCACGTGAAAATCTCAATTTTTTGTTCGAAGACGAAGTTTTTTTTTTGCGCAGAAGGAAAATAACGCTGCTTCGACAATCGCGACGCGATTTTTTGCAAACACTTCTTGATAATACAAAAATCTGAAAAAATCATGCATATTACAGGTGTGGAAAAGATTAATTTTGCATAATAATGATTCCAAAATGTTATTAACAAATTGATGAAAAATAAAATTGTTCATCAAGTCTTTCGCAAACCTAATTTTTTTTTCGGTAAAAATACTTCCTTTATTTTTCCGACTACGCATGAATTTTTTCAAATTTTTTAATTCACTTCGAATTTTGGGATTTTCCCAATGTACAAAAACGAGAAGTTCAATGTGAATTAAAAAATTTGAAAAAATGTATGCGTATTCAGAAAAACGAAAGAATTATGTTTGCCGAAAAGAAAAATAGGTTGTCGAAAGATTTGTTGAAAAATTTTATTTTTCATCAATTTGTTAATAACATTTTGGAATTATTATTAGGCAAAATTAATCTTTTCCACACCTTTAATATACATGATTTTTTTTCAGATTTTTGTATTATCGAGAAGTGTTTGCAATTCCCTCTCATTTTTGGAAAACTTATGCGAGCTCGACACTATTCGAAAGGACTACCTTAAGGATTTACGAACAATATCGTCTCGCCAAACGTGAGTTTCAGAGAAAAATTCAAACATTTCTTGATGGGATAGAAATCTGAAAAAAAACAAGCATGTAGAAGGTACTAAAAATCGATGAATCGTTCGGACTCTTCTTGGGTGTAATGGATGATTTAATGACAATCATTTTAATCCAAAATTTGTTATTTTTCACGCATTTTTTAAAAGTTAAAAAAAAATTTTTAATTTAAAAAAATTCATATGTACTCGGAAAAATTTACAAATTATTTTCAATCGAAAAAAAAAAAGTTAGGTTGACGGGTGATTTGTTAAATAATTTTCATTTTTTTCATGGATTTGTTAATAACATTTTGGAATCATTATTATGCAAAATCAATCTTTTCAACAACTTTTACATGCTTGATATTTTTTTTCAAATCTTTGTCCCATCGTGAAGTATTTGAAATTTTCTCTGATACTCATGTTTGGAGGATCTTTAATGCTCATACATCCTTAAGGAATTTGGAGCGTGATGAGATGAAAATCGAGTGATATACGCAAATATTGGATGTTACATTTTTTCATGCAGTTTTTTAATCGATTAAAACGTAATATCAGTCCAATTATGATCAGTAACAGTTGATTTTGTTTTTTGGAAGGTACTGTTTGAATCGAAAGCGTAGATTTTCAAGAGTTCAAAAGTTAGAAACATTTGACTATTCTATTTTCTAACAGACAAAATCAAATTTTCAAATATACAAAATGAGATATTGACCGTCACAATTGAACCGACATTATGGTTTATTCTTAAGAAAAACTGCACGAAAAAACATGAAATCAAACATTTGCATATATCGGTTCATTTTATTTTTAAATCGCGACTCTGTTTGTATTTATATGTTTAAAATTAATTTTCACAATCTGTAGAAAAGATTTTATAATTTTAGCACTCATTTGACTGGTGTGAAGCGCTTCAACCTCCTTAATGCTAAAAAAAATAGACAACTTTCGAATACACAGTAAAAAAAATATGTAAAAGTTTTCATAAGTAACAGACATGTTATATTAATTTAACAGCATTTTTTAAATATTTTTCGAATCGCATATCAATTTTGAACAGGGACAGAAAGATTTAGTATGATATGATTAATTTACATTTATTTTTGTGGATATTCAGAAGTGACGGAAGAAATTAGTAGAATCTTCACATTTTTATGTGCTAAATTGGAAGTGACATAAAATGTTAGTAGAATTTACACATTTTCATCTGTTAAAGTAAAAGCTACAAAACACATTTGTAAAACTTACTCTTTTTTTAGTTGTTGTAAAAATAACAGAAAATATCTCGTGAATAAAAAATACAACACTTTAACACATTATTGTAATACTTTTGACAAAAATTTCTGTCAAAAGTACAAATTTTTATTTAGCTTTTTATTGTATGATTATTTCCATTTCAGCTAAGCCTATTTTTAATTTAAAAAATCCATTCATATGGTCTGAACCAGAGAAGGGCACATTCGAGTGAAAAAGTATTTAAATACACGATTTAAATACTGAATCATTTTTCACTCATTATCTTTCCGAGTCCAAATAATGAGTGGTTTTCCACTCATAATTTATTTCAAGTTTAAATAATGAATGGATTTCCACTAATCATTTAAACTCGAAATAAATTACGAGTGGTTTTCCACTCACAATTTACATATTTCGATTTTAGATAATAATTTTTTATCCACTCATCATTCATTTTGAGATTAAATGATGAGTGGCAAACCACTCATTATTTATTTCGAGTTTAAATAACGAGTGGTTTTCCCGAACAAGAAAAACGCTCTTAGTAATTAATTATTAAGTAATTATAATTAAATATTGTCGATTATTATTAAATATTATTAATTATTGTTAATAAATTTTTAATTATTCATAGCCTTTTTTCTCATTCTGTAACCCACTCGTTATTTACACTCGGAATAAATAATGAGTGGTTTTCCACTCATCATTTAAACTTGAAATGAATGATGAGTGAATAAAAAATCATTATTCAAACCAAAATAAATAGTGAGTGAAAAACCACTCATAATTCATTTCGAGTTTGAATGATGAGTGGAAAACCATTGATTATTTTCCTTGGAAACGATAATGAGTGAAAATACATTCATTATTTAAACGAGAAATAAATTATGAGTGGAAAACCACTCATTATGTATATCTGAAAACATAATGAATGAAAAACCACTAATAATTTGGACTCGGAAAAATAATGAGTGGAAATCCACTCATTTTTTTTTTCTTTAAATACATTTTGCCCATCCCTGGTCCGAACAAAGATATTCTTAGTTACTAAACATTTTATTCTCTTAGCTGCATGACTCGATGAAGTAACAACGGCAAGGAGATAAAATCAGGAAAATCATGTTTATTAATGATAAAACGCAATGTTACAAAATAAAGTATAAACTTTATTTAATTCGCGATCAAAATAAAAAAAATCCTTCGAGGATCTCCGGCATATGACGAATTTTTGTTGTAGCAATAATTATTTATTATAAGCCAAATCTACGTGCTTGAAAAATTCAATCCCAAGTATCGCAACGTCTCATCATTGACTGCGGTAACGCGCGTGCAATGATTCAAATCTCTGCACACAACATGAAGTATTCATGAGAGGCCATCATGCTTGAATATTCTGTCGGCATTCGGACGTAACATTTCACTCGACATGACCTTAATATGTGCCGAGTGAAAACTAGCACCACATCAAACTGATTTTATTTTTCTTGCAAATTAATAACTTGAATTTAAAATCAAGTCGCTCAATTTATCCCAAACTTTCTATTGCTAAATATCCTCACGTACAACAAACTGTGTAGGAGGAATTATTGAAAGTAATTTATATTCATGTCCGCAATTAAAATTATATTATAATAACTGATATTTAAACTATTAATTTGTGTTAATAACATGAATGACTGAAGTGTAAATAACAGGCTGTAATTTTTCTAATGATTGATCCTGTCAAATATCGTGCAGGTCAATTTGTAAATGTTTCGTGATGTTTTGAGAAAGAGAACTACGGTTCATTCGTAAAATACAGAAGAAAAAAGAAAAAAGTATCTTTTTGTAAATTAATGCTAATTAATTAATGTTTTTTGCAAATCTGTCACTATTAATCTTTCTACGGGATAAAGATACAGACCTTAATATAAATTTATCTAGCTACTATTATTTAATGCAAAAAAAAAAACTTTGCAGAAGCGTTTGCGAAATTTTAACACTGATCCGATTAGTTAGAAGCTTTCCAACCTCCGTAATGTTCTGCTCTGTCTACTCTTTGCGATAACGAGATTCGTAAAGGCTTGCTGGTTTCTATTCAAATTCAATTGTACTCGAAGTGCTGTGCATTTTTTTTGCAAATATATAAATAAATATAACAAGCCTGTATTTTTCTATAGTCTAATGACAAAATGTCGTGTGTATCAGATTCCCTAATGAATTTTTTCTCCATTCTTTAATTATTCACATTTTCAACAGCCGAAACGAAATAATTGTACATCAATATTTTCCTAATACAACTACAAAAAAAAATGGCATCGGCAGATTCTATATTTTTATTTTTTACTTCATCTTAGCTTAATAATAAATAATACCACTTTATGACTGGCTAAATAAGTCTCGACTTTTGCATTAATTAAAAAACCAGATCCGAAGTTTAAAATAAATCAAAAGCAATGCTTGAATTTCATCTATACTGTAGAAAGGCGGGAAATCTAAAATGTAAACTGAGATGTTCGGGAAGCCAATAAGCAAAAAATACCAAGTAGTCTAACAAAATCATCCGATAATTTAACAAACTCAAATGTTATCAAGATAATCTATCATTTATAAGACTTTCGGGATAATTTAATTATCCAATTTTTAATAGGTGACAACAATAAATAAATATTTTATTCTATTTAAGTGTAACAAAAATACTCACAGAAACAGCAGACAAACACTTTTTAGATGATAAACCAACACTACGATATATTTAGATTTTTGGGTAATAAAAATTGTGTATTGTATAATAAAAATAATAAAAATTGGATAATTCAATTATCCAATTTTTAATAGGTGACAACAACAAATAAATATTTTATTCTATTTTAGTGTAACAAAAATACTCACAGAAACAGCAGACAAACACTTTTTAGATGATAAACCAACACTACGATATATTTAGATTTTTCAGTGTAACTTTAATTTTAAAAAAATCACAATTTATGTCAGTTGAATCATCGAGTACGATGTTCACCGTTTTTCACGTTGCTCTCGGTCCGGCAGACTGACGCACGCATACTGGCGAACCGTTCGCCAGCGCCTTTCTTCACTACTCTGCACGTAAACCGGCAGTCCCCTCTCAGACAATTTAAAAGAAAGTAGGCTCCACCTGACGCTCCTTTTCATGCATCGAGTGACTATTAGTTACTTCGGAACTAGCACTTGTTTATCGCAAAGGCTTTCCTCCGATGCATGGGAAATTGCTGCATGAAAAATCGTTACACCGCGCGTGATGCGATCGTTTATCGACACTCTATGCGTCCTTGATTTGAAATATGATATCAATTTTCCTTTTTTAAACTCTCCTTAGTTCCCACAATTATTCATCTGAAACTCCAGTTTTCTTGCTTTACACGATTACAATTCGCATTTATTATTTTATTAAATGTACTTACGCTTAAAAAGGTAAATATTGCAAAGAAAAATACATATCTGCCTCTATGAGGAAGTATGTTGATCGATTTTTACTTCCTCATAGAGGAGATCTTTATAGATGGTTAAAAATAATTGGAAATTCATTTATAAACTTCTACTTTGCTACTTAACTTCTTTTAATGTTACTTTTCAATGGAAATATTCGATAACTCAAAAATTATGTACATAAAATAAAATAATTGGGAAGCAATTTGCAAGGTTCTACTTTACAGGCTTGTTTATGCTCTAAAGACATTTTTCGAAAAATTCAATGTGTCGTAAAATTGGAAGCGCTTGGCGGAGTTTTCTCAAATTTGTACTTAATATTTAAGCTATTTGTACTTAATGTTTGAACTAAATCTATAAAAAAAATCAAAATTTTTTTTTTCATGACTGGTATTTTTCTTTTTTATGACCCAAAATTGGAATTTTACATTTTCAATTCTCGCCAAATTCAGTGCCAATCACGATTAAATGTTGATTCATTTTTGTACAATATTTTATAAAGTTTTAACGAAAATGGACTTTTCTTCAAATTTACTAAATGCTGTGAAATTTCAACCTCTCAACCGAAGCGTGCCAAATGCAATCCCAAACAATGTTAAATGTACCTGCACTTATGAAGAACTATTTAACAAAATATCCTAAATTTTACTTTGCTCGATGTTTTGAGTGCGCTGACATGAAATTCTCGAAAAAAAGTTATGAAAACAAATTCAATAAATTTATCAAATTAAACATTTATTTTAATTTAACAAACTTGGAAAATTTAACAAATTTTATTCCTAATAGAGATTGTAAAAAACGTCAAAATATAAAAAGTACAAAAAGACAGTTCCTGCAATTATTCAGTTCAATGTGCAGCATCACTGCTTCAGATGGTTACAATTATTGAACTTCACTATTTTCTGAAATGTTTAAGTACAAAGGAATAAATTTAGCAAAGAACAAATCGAAGTAGGTAAAAGTCTAAGAAATTTAATTCATATGCATATGGCCGATTAAACATGGTAGCCGTTTTTTTTCCGGAAAAAATTCCCTGACTTTTCCCTGATTTTTCTCTGAGTAATTTATCAATTTTCCCTGACCGAAATTTTAAGGACATCTACTTAAAAATTTATAACGCGAATAAAAAGCAATGTATTAGAAACAGATACGTGTTTTTGATAAGTTATTTATTTCTCGATCAACAACGAATAGTACTTTTGAAGGTATATTTTCTCTTTCAAAACAGAAACGTTCTTTGGAATTATAATGCTTTAAATCCGATTAAATACTGATGTGAAGTGAATGCTTATTTTAGTAATATATAACACTTTTAAAACTTTTTTGTTGAGGGCTTCGATTTGTTCGAATAGATTTACGTTGTAATGTTTATATCAATTTTTATTTGCTTTTTTTTTCTTTTCAAATATTTTTCGGTTGTTTTTTTTTCCAAGTCTTTCTTTTATAGATTTTTATTTAGTTATTGAAACTTTGACAACAATCTACTTTTTCCCTGACTAATTTCGATATTCCCTGACTTTTCCCTGATTTCCTAATCAATTTTTTATTTCCCTGACTTTTCCCGGTTTTTCCTGACCGCGGCCATCATGTTAAAATAGTCAATACTCCATTTAATTACTAATAAAAATTGCGAAAATTGTCCATAAAGAAAATAGAATATATTTACTTCACAAAATTTTTCAGCTGTACCCGCGATAGCCTTGATTTCGATCGTTACAATTCTTGTTCATAATTATTCATAAAAATCGAAGTAGGACAACAATTCAATAAATTTAATACAAGTGCATATTGCTGATTAAAATAGCCAAGTCTCCATTTCATTACTAATAGAGATTGTGAAAATGATGTTTTCACCGACGATCACGCTCGATATGGTGGATGCGTCGCGGTAACTAATAGTAGAACACCACGAAACGTATATTCGAAGGTGGTGTGCTCCACACGCGTGACTTCCAAACATAATTTATCACGCGCGCCGCTAATGATTATATGAAAAACTAACTCTCCGCGGTCAATGTCGATAATACGATTCGAGAGTAGCACTTTTACCCGAAAAAAGTGGAGAATAAATGAATGTATCTCAACAAACACGTGTATCATTTACTAATTACATTAGTATGCTCAATTTACTTCAAAAGTTTTTTATCATTGTGATTTATATACTTTTTAGAAAAATCTATTTTTAATCTCAATAGGTTTGATATTTTTCTTGGTCAGAGAATCTGTAAGCTAAAGTTAGAGAAGACCTGGCAGTCTTTGCGACTATAAAGGGACAACTATTAATTAATAGTTCATACGACTGTTTTATAGTAGTCTTAGTTATAAAAAATAATCACATGGACTACAAATAAATAGTTATCAATTTGTATAGTTACTAATACGAGATTTTTGTCTGAGTGTCGCTATTGTGCTCCACACTACGCTTGACATGTGATTATATCGGATGAAAAAAATGCTTTGAGTTCCCATTCACTGGGTAAAAAGATACTTACCTTTCAATCCAACAAAATTACACCGAGAGAAAAAGTTTCATTGATTCGCGGAAATCTTTGCCAATGAAATGAAATACTTGAATTTCAATACTATCTTTTCTTTGAATGATCTCAAACTCAATGAAAAGTAGTAACCTTGATTCGAAGAAACATTTCTTTAGACCAATAAACCTTTTTCATTGATTTCAAAGATATCGTCTCTGATTCAATGAAACCTTCTTCTTACCAGCTCAACATTTCGAAACCTATTTTTTCCTGAAGTACGCGGTAGATAAAGCTCAAATTTTGTGAATATGTAAGGAAGTACGGCAGAAATAATCTAAGCTTCTGGCTCCTCGAAACTCGAAGCCGTTCGTTCGGGAGAACCGGAAAACAAAAAAGTGAGGTTAGGTGCGAGGGAAAGATCAATGAAAACGTTTCTTTGAAGCAATGAAAACGTCTCTTTAAAACAATGAAACTGTTTCTTTATTATATGCTCACTAAGTAAATCTTTATTTACGGGCAATGAAATGTTCTCTTTGAAATTCAAATGTACTATTTCATTGAAATCAAATAAATATTTCGTTGAGATCAATGAAAAAAAAATCAATCCACCCATTTCTTTGGCGTCAATGAAATCTTTTCTCTCGGTGTAGTACATTCATAAGCGGGGATAACTTTTTCGGACGTTTGGGAAAAAATGCATAATAAAATTGAGCTAGCAATGTGTACGGAAAAAATGTATTTATAGGGAAAAATTTCATTTTCAAAAGTTTTTGGCACAATCGTACCTCTTACCAAAGTATAAAAAATACAATTTCTTTCTCAAAGTCAGAAGTTACATATAGCCTAGAACTTTGCTGTTCATTAAAGTAACACCAAATGATCTTTTCTCACCTCCGGGCCGAAAGCGACAACTTTCGTTCCGCTGCGCGGAACGAAGTTCCCGGTTTTCGGCTCCGTCGATGAGAAAAATCGTATACACTCCTCGGGCAGTAAATAAGAAAGCCTCAGATCACATGTTTGTCGATGTGATCTGAGACATTTCTTACTTTACTGCCCTAGGTGTGTAATATACTATTTCAGTAGGCTTAAAAATTCAGGCTCCGCATATTTATTATCGTTGATTGAAAACTTAATAAAATCGCAGTGATATTACGAATACGCCTTACGAATACATTTGGCAATTGTGGAGAGCTGCATGTTGCTAGTTCCTTCGTAGATGGTGCCAATCTTCGAATCCCTGAAGAATTTCTCTTGAGGAAAGTCCGTCGTGAATCCAACTCCTCCCATGAAGTCTATGCACTTGGCTGTTACCTTAAGTGCCGTTTCTACCAAATTAATTAACAACAGTGATTATGCATGGTTTTTATTATTTAATTGCTTATTAATTGCCGATTTGTTCGCTGTGTGGCCATAATAAAAATTACCGGAAGCGACGAGCTTGGCCATTGCCGCTGCCATTACGAAATCTTGTTTGGCTTCCACCATTCTCGCTGCGTTGTAGACCATCAGCCTTGCGCACTCGAGATCGGTTGCGACCTGGGCAATCTGATGCTGCATCGACTAGAAAGGTCCAACAAATGATTAAGAATCGGATGATAATTGAATAAAATTAATAAGAAATCTTAATTAATGAGTGAAAAAGATTAAGAATCGGTTGATTATTGAAGTAGATTAATAAAATATCTTAATTAACGATTTAATTGGAACTCCATAGTTCACACTATGAAATTAGTGCTAATTACATTTTTTCTAATCATACAAAATGTAATTGACTGTTAGAGTTGTAAAAAAGAAATTGGAGTTGAACATAACGCTCATTCATATTTGAAAATATCGACGGACGAAAATAATTATTCTCGCGAAAGCTTAGAGTTAACTCGTGTGATTGCAACACTCGCATTCGGATTGTGCTGCTCATGTGCTGCAAACTTACACACATTGAACAAACAACAACTTATCGCACTAGTATCGTAAAGTACTCTTGTCGTACTCCGTTTTTTCGAGATTTTCATGACAGGACCAGAGTTGTAAATGCCTAATACTTATAGAAATAATGATGATGATAGGATCAGCTCTATAATTATGATTTTATAATAATAATATGTAGCGATTGTAATACGATGATAAAACTTTGGAATGGCTGCAAAAATTATTATTTTTCAATAAAAATTCACGGTAATCCTTTTGAAAAAATGGAAAAAAATAAGTAATGCATTAAGAAAGTAATGCATTACTTATTTCTTCCATTTTTCCACTATTTCTTGCAATATTAAAGCGAAAATTAGTATTTTTTCAGCTATTCAGATGTTTACACTCTATTTTATAAGCACAACATATTATTATTATGAAATTATAATTACAAAACAAATTGTACTGTAAACTATATCTCATAAATTAATGGGGATTTACAACTGTGGTCAGGACACTCAGAATGGTCCAAAACGTCGAGAAAAGTGGTTTAGAAAAAATGTCCGGATATATGTATGTACGTATGTGTGTATATGTGTGGCACGCTTGCAAAATTCAAACCGCTGTATCTCGAAAACGGCTTTAACAATCAAGTTGAAATTTGGCACGCTGGTAGAGGAGCACAACGCCCGTTCCTATGTATACATTTATGAAAAAATTGAAAATGTAATTCTAATTTTACAAGCTTTTCAATTTTTCGAAAAATGTCTGTATATTCTCTAGCTTCCGAAATTTTTTAGCTAATGAGCTAAATAGTTCTGGACAAGTAGAGAAATAAAAAATGAAGGTCGGTATTGAATTTGAGCGAAATCCATAAAGCGGTTTAGATTTTATAAAATTTTGAATTTTCGAAAAAAAATTGTTTTCATTCTTATTCAAATTAAGTTCGACCAAACCTGCTCAAATCTTTTGCAAGGTAAAATTAACATCCCATTGTAGTAGATATCGAATTTGGTGAAGATTGGTAAATTGGTTCAGATTTTATAAGACATTGAATTTTTCAAAAATTCTCAGTATGTTCTCTAGCTGCCACAATTTTTTAGATAATGAGCTTAAACAATTTTTGATGAATAAAACAATGAAAAATGACGATCGGTATTGAATTAAAGCGAAATACATAAAGCGGTTTAGATTTTATAGAATTTTGAATTTATGAAAATTTTTGTTTTCGTACTTCTTTAATTTGTATCTAAAATAAGGATGCAAAGTTGAACTTTGCACATTGCGTCGTCAATAATTTTCATCTTTCGGAAAGCTTCCTCTATGAGGAAGCCAAAAATAAAATAAAGAAACTTCCTCATAGAGGCGGCGTTGCGAAAGATGAAAATTAATGAGGAAGCAATGTGCAAAGTTCAACTTTGCATCCTTATTTTTAATTCTTTATGTCTTTTCTCATAGATAATTTTGTATCTTTTCGATTAGCTTAATACATTGCAAAGCGCGGTACCGGTAAAAATAAAAATTAGTCTTTTTCATGAATAAAAACAATTAGTTTTTTAATTTTAATTACATAGCTAGCTAATTCTTTCAACCCACCAGCAGAATATGTTTATTCATTTATTTATTATTAAGTACATATACTGCACTGTAGGCCTTACCTGAAACGAGAATATATCTTTTCCAAACTGCTTTCGCTCGAGAGTATACGGTATTGTTGCGTCCAGCGCTCCCTGTGCGATACCGATCATTTGTGCGCCAATTCCAATTCTCCCTTCGTTTAAAAACCCTGCGGCGTATTTGTAGCCATGACCGAACTCACCGAGAATGTTGCTCTCAGGTACCTTGAATAAATTATTAGTCAGTAGATTGTACATAAACTTTTTTTATCCGAACTTATCGTCGTGTTTGGATCGAAAAACTTCTGTGTAAAGTGACACGACCTTTGCAGTTTCTTACCCTGACATTATCGAAATGAACCATACACGTTCCTGATGCTTTTATTCCTAACTTCTCTTCCGGTTTGGCCACGGTTAATCCTGGAGTGTCTCGTTCTACGAAAAATGTTGTTATTCCACGATAACCCTAAATTAAAAAATGCATATACAAATTACTACAGGATCACAGGATTTTCATTCCCACCTAGAATCGTGAATAGATTATTTTTCCGACAGAACTTCGTTTTTAGAGGATGCAACTCTGCACAGACGAGATTCTACACAGCATCAACTTATCACAACACTCTATACAGAATTAATTTGACGCGTTAAGACTTCACACGACATCGCCATGACAAACCTCTACACGCACTAAACTCGACACATAATAATTCTATACAGTCCACTGTGTACACGGCATCGTTCTGCACGGCTGAAGTTCTATACATCATTGTTCTACAAAGTTGAAGTTGTACTCAACACGGTTCTACATAGCTGAATTTGTACACATCATAGTTCTACACAGCTGAATTTGTAAACAACATAGTTGTACACGGCTGAATTTATACACATCAAAGTTCTACACGTCGGGAGTTATACACAACACGGTTCTACACGGCTGCATTTGCACACGACAAAGTTCTACACGGATGAATTTGTACACAACAAAGTTCTACACGTCGGGAGTTAGACACAACATAGTTATACACGGCTGAATTTATACACATCAAAGTTCTACACGCCGGGAGTTAGACAGAACACGGTTCTACACGGCTGAATTTGCACATAAAAAAGTTCTACACGGCGGAAGTTGGACACAACACGGTTCTACACGGCTGAATTTGCATACGACAAAGTTCTACACGGTTGAATTTGTACACAACAAAGTTCTACACGACAGAAGTTGGACACAACACGGTTCTACACGACTGGATTTGTACACAATAAAGCCCTACACATCTGAATGTGTACACAACATAGTTCTACACGGATGAAGTTGGACACAACGGCTTTTACACATCTGAATTTGTATACGACATAGTTCTATACAGACCCATTAGTACACAGACGTATCTGTACACCAGGTAAGGAAAATGTATATAAATTGTGTAGAACATTGCCTTGTACAACTTCACACTTGTAAAACTATGTGGTTTACAACTTCACAGACGTATAGTCGTGTATAACGTCAGTTGTGCAGAACTATTTCCTGATCAACTTCAGCCGAGTAGAACTATGCCATGCGCAACTTCAACCGTGTAGAACTTTGCCGTACACAACTTTAGACGTGTTGAACTATACCGTGCACAACTTCAATTGTGTAGAACTATGTTGTGTCAGTTGTGCAGAACTATTCCGTGTTAATTTTGAGGTGTGTAGAACGATACCGTGTACAACTTCAACTGTGCCCTAGCAGATCGAACAACCCAAAAAAAACCGTATTTCCAACCCGGTCGAATTGAGCCACAAATCCAACCGATAATTCTTGTCAATCCAACCGAAAAACCAACCGTGCTTGCAAAAGCTCACAGCTTGCGAATAGGTTGGTCCTCGGGTAGTTGAGACACAAGTCCAACCGGAATACCAACCGTCGCAAGAAGCATCGCTCGGTTGGTCTCAGGGTTGTGCAAGGTTTTGCCAACCCGAAAAACCTGCGCAAAAAGCAGCTACCGGTTGTTCCCTGGGTTTGCACAACCCAGGTCCAACCGGATTTGTTAGCAGTTCAAGCCACACTTAGAATTCACGGTCCTGAAATTCATCGTGCCATGATTTCTTTCAGTAATCGTGGGTAAAATCACGATCCTGCTGGGAATTTTCTTGTACCCTAGCGTATATTCTACGCTACGGTATAAACAACAGTAAAAACGACCCACGTCGATAAATGGGTGAACGACGTTTTACAATAGCCTGTACTTATACATGGAACGACGAACAATCACTTGCGAGAAACGTTTCGGGTCATTCGCCATCTAGCGGAGCTAAGCCGGGTTTCCGCGTGAGAAAAGGAAGGGGGTCCACCTCTTCACCATCGCCGACGCACGTGCACCCGAAATTAGACCGCTAGATGGCGAATGAGCCAAAAAGTTTCTCGCAAGTGATTGTTTGCCGTTCCATGTATAAGTACAGGCTATCGTAAATCACCTTACGCCCATATACCGACGTGGATCATTTTTATTGTCGGTTATACCCTAGCCTACAACATACGTTAGGGTATAGAAACACTCCCAGCAGGACCGTGATTTCGACAATGATAATTAAAAGATATCACGCCACGACGAATTTCAGGACCGCGAATTCTAAGTGTGGCTTGAACTGCTAGAATACCAGGTTAGACCTGGGTTTGCACAACCCAGGACCAACCAGTCGATGCTACTTGTCACAATTGCAATTCGGTGGTCGGTGGTGGTTGCGACAGTTGGAATTCCGGTTGGACCTGAGTTTTCACAACCCAGAGACCAACCGGTCGCTGCTTCTTGCGCCGGTTGGTATTCTGGTTGGCAAAACCCTGCACAACCCTAAGACAAACCGAGTGATGCTTCTTGCGACGGTTGGAATTCCGGTTGGACTTGAGTCTCAACAACCCGTGGACCAACCTATTCACAAGCTGCGAGCTTTTGAAAGCTCGGTTGGTTTTTCGGTTGGATTGACAAGAATTATCGGTTGGTTTTGTGGCTCATTCCGACCGGGTTAGAAACACGGTTTTTTTTGGGTTTTCGCGGTTGTTTTCACGGTTGTTCGATCTGCTAGGGTGTAGAAATCTGACGGGCAGAACCATACCGTGCACAACTTCAGTCGTGTAGAACTTTGACGTGCACAACTTTGACTAGTAACTAGTTATGCCGTGTAAAATCTTGACGTAGAATTGATTCTGTAGAATTAATTGTTAAAATCTAGTCTGTGTGTGCACGATGTAATAACGATGTTCCGTCATATTTTCTCAACTTTTGACTTTGATATCTTTAGCCGAAATGGAAATCATAAATCTTGCTGTGCGAAAAAGCATAAATTATCTTTTTTTCATCTTTTATGAATAAATCTCGTATTCTACGATGATTGTAACAGGCGCGGTTATGTATTTCAAAGGTAAATAACTTTTATCAATAATCCGATAAGATACACCTTTGTTATCACCTTTAAATGTGGAAATTAGAATACGCAAAGATGTAACAGAGCAAAGATAACACGCAGCGATGTTCGCTGTGCGATTATCACACATTACAAACACATTCGGATGCCGAATATTTCCAGAAAAGAATTCGACTGCGAAATTTCAACACGCGCCTCCGCTAGTTTATGAGGTATTCACATTAGGTATCAGCCAAAAAATCGATGCGGATTTTAAGTACGCGATAAAAATCTAGAAAAATATCAAAGAATCGCAAAAAATTCGAATTGCCAAAGTTAGAATTAAGAATGAAATTTGAGTTTTCTAAAATTTGCTTGAGTAATTCGGTTTTATTAAGAATTTATTAAAAAGTTAATGACATTATTTTTTATAAATATTAGTTCCTTCAATGACAATTTTTTTTTTCTCTTTTTGCGAAGTACTCAAATTCTGATCCAATCGAACTTTTGATTGGGAGTGTGTGTGAAGCCTTCATAAGCACATACCTTCATACTAACCCCAATCGGAAATTCGACTCACCGCAGCGGTATTTGCATTAGCGAATACCAGAAATACTCCAGCAATATCAGAATTGGAAATCCACATTTTCGTCCCGTTAATCACATAATCTGAGCCATCTTTTTTGGCTTCGGTTTTTAACGAAAAGGCATCCGAACCGGCGCCAGGCTCCGTCAAACAGAAACTTCCAGCCTATGAATAGAAGAATATCATCTTTATTTACAGCGATGTGGTCCTACATTTTTACAAAATTTTAACTCAAATTTAATGCATCTATTAAATAATATTTTGTATTTTTTAACGAGTTAAATGCGCCGTACCTTATTGTAGTTATTGCAAATTGTACAAATTTACTTCGTATATTTTACTTTGACCGTCTAAAAATGGCAACAGTTTATTTATTAACAATGAAATTATACGGCATCGTACAGACAAAATTGGTAAAACTACTGGCAATTAATGCATTAAATTTCACGTAAAACATTGTAAAAATTTGGTACTAATAACCGCTGAAAAATAGACTCACATAGTTTTGAGCTAGTTTTGGGAGAAACTTTTCTTTCTGCTCTTTGTTCGCCACTTTAATTATCAGAGAATTCACGAGAGTATTGTGAATGTCGACTAGAGCTGCTACGGCACCATCAACTTTAGCAATCTCTTCTACTGCCAATATTGTCGTCATGAAATTGCTTCCGGTACCGCCGTAATCTTCAGGGATCTCCATGCCCATCAACTAGTAAATAATTTTAAATACAAATTCATATCGAATTTTTTCGTGAATAATTTATTTTGTTACATACAAACTCCATAAATTCTCAATTATAATTACATAATTATTGAAGAAATTCTTACCCCATTTTCGAAAAGCGCTTTCAACACGTTGTCGTCGATTTTTCCTTCTTTTTCCATTTTCCTGACCAACGGCGCTATCTCCTCCTTAGCTAGTTTGGCCACTGTACTCCCATAAAGATTCCCACGAAAAAAGCAACAAATATTATACATAAGCATAGAAAATATGGCGATTAATATTTCTAATCTGTGAGCTTAGAAAATATTTAATCGTACCAGTTTCCTTCATCATTAATTCATCGTCAGTAAATTGAGTCAATGGCCCCGGAGTGTGTATATTTAATGCTGAAGAGGTACAATGCAACTCTCTGGTTGCATTTATTAAATTTTGTGGAATCTGAAAGTCAAAAAAACAAAAAATTTTATTTATTGAATTATAATAAACGAATAACACCCACGACTAATTGTTACATTATCATACAGGTAGAATTCTCTGTCATTTAAACCACTATTTTCCTGATATTTCTCATAATTAGTCGGACTTTACTACTAGCAGATATGCTATGCGATTCACTGGTCAAATATTTAACTTCCATACTGACATTTTTGTGATTTTTACAAACACCACTTGACGTCTCAGATTTTCAAATTGAATCGCAGATTCCTCTTGCGATCTCGAGACAAACGACAACTAAACTCTCAAACGGTCGCGTCTCAAGAAGTACATCATGACTATACTACTATTTTACTGTCGCGAACTTCGCGCTCTCGCAATTTCATCGTTCTAATAATCCGTTGTATTTCCTGTGTCATAATCGTGTTAACGTTGTAGAAAATAGTCAGAGTCTGGAGGGCTTATGTAGTTCTTAGAGTAATGAAGGCTTTAAGAGAGTATTTGTGAGTATCTGTGAGTATCTGTGAGTATTTGTGAGTATTTGTGAGTGTTTGTGAGTGTCTGTGAGTATCTGTGAGTATCTGTGAGTATCTGTGAGTATCTGTGAGTATCTGTGAGTATCTGTGAGTATCTGTGAGTATCTGTGAGTGTGTGTAAGTATTTGTGAGTATTTGTGAGTATCTGTGAGTATTTGTGAGTATTTGTGAGTATTTGTGAGTATTTGTGAGTATTTGTGAGTATTTGTGAGTGTTTGTGAGAATTTGTGAGTATTTGTGAGTATTTGTGAGTATTCGTGAGTATTTGTGAGTATCTGGGAGTATCTGTGAGTATTTGTGAGTATTTGTGAGTATCTGTGAGTATCTGTGAGTATCTGTGAACATTTGTGAGTATTTGTGAGTATTTGTGAGTGTATGTGAGTATTTGTGAGTATTTGTGAGCATGTGTGAGATTTTGTGGGCATTCGTGAGTATTTGTGAGCATTCGTGGGTATTTGTGAGTACTTGTGAGTATTTATGAGTATTTGTAGGCATTTGTGAGCATTTGTGAGTATCTGTGAGTATTTCTGAGAATTTGTGAGCATACGTGAGTATTTCTGAGTACTTGTGAGTATTTATGGGTATTTGTGAGCATTTGTGAGTATTTGTGAGCATTCGTGAGTATTTGTGAGTACTTGTGAGTATTTACGAGTACTTGTAAGCATTTGTGAGCATTTGTGAGTATCTGTGAGTATTTCTGAGAATTTGTGAGTACTTGTAAATATTTATGAGTATTTGTAAGCATTTGTGAGTATTTGTGGGTATTTGTAAGTATTTCTGAGTGTTTCCGAGTATTTCTGAGTATTTCTGAGTATCTGTGTACATACGTTATTTAGGGTATGCGTGGGAGTATCTATGTGTATGTCCGATCGACATATACTTAATCATTATGTAAATTAACGCTACAATATTCTTTATAGCTGTCTACACAGCTGCTGTACATATGCAGATACTGGTAATATCTTTCATCAACGTGTCTAAGCAACTCTTGGACTTCTACCATTTTATTTATATGTAAGATACATCACATAGTTGCAAAGCATCAGATTTTTCCTCGACTTCAAAAACTCTTCGCATTCATATCAGCCCTTCCCCCACCACCAACTAAGGATATTGTTAATTACTATTTATTTCTCTTAAATTCTTATTTTCGGGATGTCCAAGATTTAATTATTCCATGTCCATCTTCACTACGATTATTCAACTTTTACGTTTTTTGTTTTTCATTCTTTATTTTGTGTACTTTTCCATATGTGGTACAAAAGAATATGCTAAGGATGCATTGCATGTTAAATTTCATGAAAAACGACAGATTTTTATTTATTTTACAGAACCTGGAATTTTTGTATTCACGATCGTTCAAAATGTAAATAATAAAAAGTCAATGACGAAAATGACGGTCAGTCAATATTAATTTTCATTCGCTAATATCAAACATTTTTTTGTTAATTTGCATTTAAAAAAACGATAACAATAATAGGCCTTCAAAGTAAGACTCTCCACGTTGCTTCCTCAGTAATTTCCACTTTCCAAAACGCTCTCTTTATGCAAAAGCCAAAATTGATCAACACACCATCATGTTTAAATTAACTTCTTTAATAATTTATTACCTAAGCGGCATATGGGCGCCTTCACGTACCTTGCGAATTGTCGTTCTCAACGAGTTCATGTTGCTTTTATTAACCACGACGTGTCACAGTGTAAATAAAAATAAAATATAAGGTATCTAATTCAATATCTTAATATATTCCACTGTTATATCTCAATATTTTAAATTTATCCTCTTCTACAAGGTTTTCAAACTTATAGAAACTAAATAAGTTTCCGGGTCACTGTTTACTCGATATAACTTGCTAACCCGTGGCAAGAATCTTACTGACTGCCGCCTAGCGAGACGAAGGTTTCTGTAATCTTGCTACCGATATACCTGCATGAAGATTGTTGTGGTGGGGGTTTTTGGATAGCTTCTTCAAGCTTCTATGATACTATGTGTGTTTGGAAAGGTCATAATCGTAATTTAACGATAATAAGTATCAGATATCAATACTTAAAAAATCTTGCCAGAGACTTTTCTGTATTGTGATAAATTGGCGGATCAACAAACGCTTTCGAATGGAAGGTGACATTGAAATACGTATGTTGTGGCTGTAGGAGATTCAGGAGTTCACCAGCCAGAGAGAGAGAGAGATGAACGTGTTTTCAACCTACATGGCACGAAGCAGCGAAGAGGGGAGGGACGCAGTTATCGAGGTGAACGATGTGTGGAACACTCGGTTCCCAATCGTACACCGATAAGTTGTTGGTTTCAAATTACAGCAACCCTATAAAATAATGTACAGGAAATTGATTTACATGTATCGGATGTTTTTATACATAAACCGGTATATTAAATTTAATATACGATTAAATTATATGATAATTGTACAATTCTTTTATATTAAACGTGACTTTTTAATCGTGTTTAATATACCGTTTATTAATTTTAGATCACATTTTTATATTAAATTTAATACAACCGTTTAAAAATTTAATAATTTTTTTTGCAGTGTACACTGTAAAAATATTTATTATTAAATTGATATACTTTTGTCGGGAGTTTCTATGCATTAACCGGAATTATTAATTTAATATACATCTATGATGGAAAACTAATAAACGGTGTATTATTGATCAAATATTTTAATTAACCGATAAGTTGGTTAATGCACATCGCATTAGTCAAATTAAAGCTACACTGTAAAATAATGTACAGGAAATTGATATACATGTATCGGAAGTTTTTATGCATAAACCGATATATTAAATTTAATATACGATTAAATTATATGATAATTGTACAATTATTTTATATTAAACGTGACTTTTTAATCGTGTTTAATATACCATTTATTAATTTTAGATCACATTTGTATATTAAATTTAATACAACCGTTTAAAAATGAAATTATTTTTTTTTGCAGTGTACACTCTAAAAATATTTATTATTAAATTGATATACTTTGGTCGGGAGTTTTTATGCATTAACCGGAATTATTAATTTAATATACATCTATGATGGAAAACTAATAAAGGGTGTATTATTGATCAAATATTTTAATTAACCGATAAGTTGGTTAATGCGCATCGCATTAGTCAAATTAAAGCTACACTGTAAAATAATGTACAGGAAATTGATATACATGTATCGGAAGTTTTTATGCATAAACCGATATATTAAATTTAATATACGATTAAATTATATGATAATTGTACAATTATTTTATATTAAACGTGACTTTTTAATCGTGTTTAATATACCATTTATTAATTTTAGATCACATTTGTATATTAAATTTAATACAACCGTTTAAAAATGAAATTATTTTTTTTTGCAGTGTACACTCTAAAAATATTTATTATTAAATTGATATACTTTGGTCGGGAGTTTTTATGCATTAACCGGAATTATTAATTTAATATACATCTATGATGGAAAACTAATAAAGGGTGTATTATTGATCAAATATTTTAATTAACCGATAAGTTGGTTAATGCGCATCGCATTAGTCAAATTAAAGCTACACTGTAAAATAATGTACAGGAAACTGATATACATTTATCGGAAGTTTTTATGCATAAACCGGTATATTAAATTTAATATACGATTAAATTATATGATAATTGTACAATTATTTTATATTAAACGTGACTTTTTAATCGTGTTTAATATACCGTTTATTAATTTTAGATCACATTTTTATATTAAATTTAATACAACCATTTAACAATTTAATAATTTTTTTTTGCAGTGTACACTGTAAAAATATTTATTATTAAATTGATATACTTTTGTCGGGAGTTTTTATGCATTAACTGGAATTATTAATTTAATATACATCTATGATGGAAAACTAATAAAGGGTGTATTATTGATCAAATATTTTAATTAACCGATAAGTTGGTTAATGCGCATCGCATTAGTCAAATTAAAGCTACACTGTAAAATAATGTACAGGAAACTGATATACATTTATCGGCAATTTTTATGCATAAACCGGTATATTAAATTTAATATACGATTAAATTATATGATAATTGTACAATTCTTTTATATTAAACGTGACTCTTTTATCGTGTTTAATATACCGTTTATGAATTTTAGATCACATTTGTATATTAAATTTAATACAACCGTTTAAAAATGTAATAATTTTTTTTTGCAGTGTACACTGTAAAAAAATTTATTATTAAATTGATATACTTTTGTCGGGAGTTTTTATGCATTAACCGGAATATTAATTTAATATACATCTATGATGGAAAACTAATAAACGGTGTATTATTGATCAAATATTTTAATTAACCGATAAGTTGGTTAATGCACATCGCATTAGCCAAATTAAAGCTACACTGTAAAATAATGTGCAGGAAATTGATATACATTTATCGGAAGTTTTTATGCACAAACCGGTATATTAAATTTAATATAAGATTAAATTATGGGGCATAATACATCGATCGGACCACCTTTTGCCACGACCGTCGTTGATATAGTTGATTATTTTTATAGTCGTTCACCGAAATGGATGGAGGATGCTCAATTTATTTCAAATTTTGCATCCCATAATTCGGGTACTTGTGAATTTATAAAAATTACTCGAATAATTACATTTAAAAATTTTCGAATGCACGTATCTTCTTGGATATAAGTCGCATCGTAAAAAAAAATACACTGTTAAAAAAATTTGTTATAACTTTACAACACATGTGTGTGAAGTTTTTTTTACCAAAACCGTTTATGAAATTTTAACTGCGACGTTGAATTTTACAACACTGGTATATCAAATTTATCGTTCCTGTATTGTAATTTTACAACACATCTGTTTTGTAAAACTCAACGTCGCAGTTGAAATTTCATAAACGGTCTTGGTAAAAAACTTCATACACATGTGTTGTAAACTTACAACATCTGTGTTGTAAATTTAAAATGGGCTTAAAAACAATAGAATTATTACTCGGGCATTATTTTTTCAGACATACTATGTCATTAGAAATTATTGGCTATTGGTTTTCGCCGAAGAAAATTTTTCGGCTACCCCAGGGGTTGAACCTACGACCTACCTATCTATAAGTACCTAACAACGCACGCACGCTGACAACTACGCTATCAACGACTTAGTAGTTTTTGATATAAAACGGTATAAGAGTTATACAACTATTATTCTCTTAACCGTACTTATCGTTGACATATTAAAATGTTCAATTGATTGCAGTCAGAGCGTGAAGTGTGTACGGAAATATTTTCAAGAAAACATAATGCATAACGCACCCTACTCATAATCGTTAGGTTGCCGGTTCGAGTCCTGCTGTTACCATTCTTTTTATTGATTTTAATACCTACATCAATGTTACATGTAAACTTCATAAAACCTGCGCCTATCGACAGATATTAATTTTTTTACTACTATTGATATTTTCACCAGCGCAAAATCAACTTCGATTACAGTAGCAGAACACGAATACAGAAAATTGCGTTCATACGTTTCACTAAAAGTATAACAAATTTCAACCACTGTTTTTTTGTAAAGTTTAAGTTCCGTGCAGAATATACAAAAAATTGTCATTAATTTATGACTATACTCGAGAAGATTTGTGAACTCCAACGTTATATTGTATTTCTAAAATACTGAAACTTGAATTCACAAAGGGCGTTCTTACTTTTTCAATACAATTGTTGAAATTATTCACAATGCAGATGATCCTATTGGATAGAACGCATGAAAAAAAACTTTGGAAAGCTTAAAGAATTTAAGTGGAAAAATAATAATTTTGTGAAAAAATGATTTTTCAGTACAAACATGACTTGCGCGACCTCTAAATATTTGTTTAAAAATTCAAAGCTGTGTGTTGTAATGTTACTATACCGATACTAAAATTACCGCCGTGTGTTGTAAATTTACTATACGTATAGTAAAATTACGGGTTATTTGGAAATTTACAACACAATGTATGTTAATTCTCATTTACTACACAAAGTTTGTGAGTTTAATATACATTGCATTGTAAATTTCAATATTCGTGTTGTAAATTTACTATACCTATACTTAAATTATCGCCATGTGCTGTAATGTTACTATACCGATACTAAAATTACCGCCGTGTGTTGAAAATTTACTATACGTATAGTAAAATTACGGGTTATTTGGAAATTTACAACATAATGTATATTAATTCTCATTTACTGCACAAAGTTTGTGAATTTAATATACACTTGAATAGTAATTACCAATATTTGTGTTGTAAATTTCATTTTTTTTAACAGTGTACTTTGTACATTCGCGATCCCAAAGTCGTATTCACGCAAAAGTTCATATTCGGAAGGATAGGGTTGTGGAAATCGTTTTCTATCATTTATATTTAAATTCTATCATTTATGTTGGAAATTTACAACACAATGTATATTAATTCTCATTTACTGCACAAAGTTTGTGAGTTTAATATACACTTGAATAGTAATTACCAATATTTGTAATGTAAATTTCATTTTTTTTAACAGTGATACTTTGTAAATTCGCGATCCCAAAGTCGTATTCACGCAAAAGTTCGTATTCAGAACGATAGGGTTGTTGAAATCGTTTTCTATCATTTATATTTTTACGACGGAGGTAATAAGTACCTATGACAATCTCCGTAAATCGAGAGAGGCGAAGAAAGACATCGTCAAACTATGTATAGGGTAGAAGCGCCATTTGTGGCCATTTTAGTACCGTATGTGGCCATCAACTTGATCCATTTGTGGCCATACCTATTGCATGTAAATCGCGGTGATGGCCACAAATGGTGCAATCGGCTTTGAACATAATGTACATATTAAACAATTGGATATTTTAAGCTTTGCATTTTTAAAGTAGAAGTTGCTTTGATTCCTGTATAATAATCTTATTTAGTAATTTGTATAGATTGAAGTAATGATGAATTAATATATATATACATTTTTTGGGTGGCCACAAATGGTACGTCTACTCCATATCACATGTGACGAGTGATGACGAGTAGCACAACGAGGCCCCCTGGCTCGTTGTAGTCTCGTCGTCTCGTCGGTATTCTTCGCACTAATAAACCGGCCTGGGTTGCGCGGTGAACATGGCGGTGTTATGCAAACTATCGAGATACTCGAGAGCTTGCAGATTTATCAACAAAAATGTCTTTGACATTGAAAATACGTGCAGCCGAGGGTTTAGAACAGTTGTGGAACAGCCAAAGTCGAAAGGCATCTTAAAATTAAGTTTAATCGGTGCGACTGTCGGTGCCGTGGTGGGTATAGGTTATTCGATCCAGAAAATAAGCCGGGATCGTCAGAATCTCTTCCTCGACGGCAAAGAAGTTGAGACCCAAGTGTTAAAATACAAACCGCCTGTCCAACCGTCCAGAAGGGTGAGTTAAACGAACAAAAGATACTCTGAAACACAAATTTCGATAATTGACAACACGCTACATCATTTTAGAACATAGTTTTCATATTTTATTCTTATAACTAAAGGTTTTATTATTCCAAGATCGAAAAGTATAATGCAGTCTCAAAGTTTTCATTTCAGCGACATTTGCTGTGTTGAAACATTTTTCATAATCTTGAGTCAAAATAATTGTCATAAAAATTTATCTGCGCCTCTTTAAAAATTGTAATTGGTTTCAGATTATTTCACCAGTCGACACAACAGGGTTGAAATTGACTCTATTCCAGTATCAAACATGTCCGTTTTGCTGTAAGGTTGTATAACATACATTAACTAGCAAATATGAGCCTCGCTGTTTCAGTATCTTTGACGATTTATTTTATTAATTTTTAGGTACGGACGTTTCTTGATTACTATGGAATTTCATATGACGTTGTTGAAGTCGATCCAGTTCTACGTCAAGAGATCAAATGGTCAGATTACAAAAAAGTGCCAATACTTTTGGCAAAAGTTGGTGGCGGATATCAACCGCTAAACGACAGTTCCATGATAGTATCTGTATTGGCTTCTTACCTTCATGACAAAAGTCACAAAATTGAAGAACTGTCTAAGTACTACCCTAACATTGGGATCCATGATGCAAGTGGGAATTTCAAACACGATGTAGTCAACAAATACTTTCTCATGTATCAAGGCACTGTACCAAAGGACAGAACTATGGACGATCTTGTGTAAGTTTAATTTTAAATCAGTAAAAACCATTGATGAACACTAAACAAATGGACATTTTTTTAAAGGGTCTGCATAAGCTTGGGGTCCAGAAAACAGTCTGACCGTCAATATTTTTTTCTGTTCAGAGTATTGGCATCTCAATACATATTCTGAACAGAAAAAAATATTGACGATTCCCGATCTTGCATCACAAGATCGGGATTTTACATAATTAATACATAATCTTGCCATGTTTGAATTTTTTTATCGAAAAATATAGATGAACTTTGAACAGGGATGAGCAAAATGTATTTAAAGAAAAAAAAATAGTGAGTGGATTTCCAGTCATTATTTTTCCGAGTCCAAATTATTAGCGGTTTTTCATTCAATATCTTTTCAGATATAAATAATGAGTGGTTTTCCACTCATAATTTATATCTCGTTTAAATAATGAATGTATTTTCACTCATTATCTTTTCCAAGGAAAATAATCAATGGTTTTCCACTTGTCATTCAAACTCGAAATGAATTATGAGTGGTTTTTCACTCACAATTTATTTTGGTTTAAATAATGACTTTATATTCACTCATCATCACTTCAAGTGAATCGAATGAATAGATTATCCGACGGCACTTTGTTTCGAAAATAATATCGCCATTGCGTATCAATACTTTTCAGCTCTAAAAAAACTCAAACTTGACACGACTATATATTAATTGTGTACAAAATTCCGACCTTGTTGTCCCAATATTGTCATTAGAAAAAAATATTGAAAATCGACAGATTTTGTCGGCCCGAGGCTTATGCAGACCCCTTAAGGTGCTTACAAATGCTATGTATGTTTCCATGTGTCTCGATTCTTTCTTTTTTTTTAATTTCATTTATTTAGGTTACTGTCCGTCTCGGACCACTTCACCCTAGACATTATTCACAGAACGATAAACGTGATTTTTATTTTTCTAACAGAGAAGAGCGTAAGTGGAGAAAATGGGCAGATGAGGTATTCGTTCACACCCTTTCTCCGAATGTGTACAGAACTATTGGAGAAGCATATCAGACTTTCAATTGGTTTTCGGATGTAAGTTTATCTCATTTTTTAAAAAGAAAGACTAAAACCTTCTTCTAATTTTCAATATCACCGCATTATTATTTATTATAGTAGCAGTACAAGACATTTATTGGACAGAATTTTTTTTTTACAAGGCAGTGTTCAGATGTACATTTTTTTTTTTAACGCGTTCTTTGTCCAATGGGCCATCGACCGGAGTCCTTCAGCCCGTAATTTTTTAATTTTTATTCTTTGTTTTTTTACATATTATTAAATTGCAGTCAGAGCTGTTAGTATTTCTAATATCGTATGGGTAGGAGATTTAAATCTAGATATAATATTGTTGGGACGAGGGCAAATTTCTTACTGAGTTGCTCGGTTCTTTCGAGTATTGGAGACACTCGCGTAGCTTCGTTATTTACAGAGTTGTAAATCCCCATTAATTCATGAGATATAGTTGACAGTACAATTTGTTTTTTAATTATGATTTCATAATAATAACATTTGGTGATTATAAAATAGAGTGTAAACATTTGAATAGCTGAAAAAAATACTAATTTTCGCTTTAATATTGCAAGAAATAGTGGAAAAAATGGAAGAAATAAGTAATGCATTACTTTTTTTTAAATTTTTTCAAAAGGATTACCGTGAATTTTTATTGAAAAATAATTATTTTTGCAGCCGTTCCAAAGTTGAATCGTATTACAAACGCTACATGTTATAATTATAAAATTATAATTATAGAGCTGATCTTATCATCATCATTATTTCTATAAGTATTAGGCATTTACAACTCTGGTTATTTGGTAGTAGTAGTAGTAAATGAATATTTATTGACAATGTACAACAGATTGGCGTTTACATATATCTTGGTTTTCTTTTTTCCGTGAGGTTGGATTGCCAACAGACCATCGACCATAGACCTTCAGCCTTTCGTTATTTATTATATATTATTACGCATTACCGATTCATTTCCCTTATGCATCATTAAAATAAATAAAAAATTTGAAATCAAACGAAAAAAAAAATACGCAAATAAAAAATCCTTAATTAATCGACAGGTCGGAAAATGGGAAGAGTACTTTCCAGCGTGGGAGCGGCTTATAATGGTGAACGTAGGCGCGTGTGCGATGTGGTTGATCGGCAAGCGTTTAAAGAAAAGGCATCACCTTAAGGACGACGTTCGACAGTCATTCTACGATGAAATCAACAATTGGCTTAATGGCATAAGTGCACGAGGCGGTGGAACTTTCATGGGTGGACAAAATCCCGATTTATCAGATCTAGCGGTTTACGGCGTCCTCAGAAGTATCGAAGGCTGTGAAGCTTTTAGTGACGCTCTTACACACACCAAACTCGGAGTTTGGTATCAAGCGATGAAAGAAAAAGTTGATACTCACAGCGGGAGTGCATATTTGAGCGGTTGAATGTTTCGCACCGAATCCAGTACGTCCGAGGAATTTCTTATAGGTATTTATTAGATTGGTCTAAGATAAAACAGAGAATTTTGACGCTAATGTGTTGTTCATTTATGTGTAAATGAACGATAAACATTAAGGGAGATAAATTACTCTGAAATTTATGATAAATTCATTTTCGTTATTATTATTTATAATAATAATAATAATCTACAGTGCTTACCAAGAGATTTTCAAATTTTCGAATGGCTTCGAAGAAAATTAATTCTCAGTTAACTTTAACGAAAAATTGTGAGCAAAATTTACACAGACTCTCATTTATTTTTCACTATATTATGTGCATGTCTTCGATCTGTTCATGAAATTTTCCGTGTACAATTTTGTAAATTGTAGGTTTTTTTTTCACTGTCGAACATTTCTGCATCGTTTTATAAAAGCCGCACATAATTGTTGCTCAATAATAAGTCTTGATACATGTCTTAAAAATGAAATTATGGCGGTTTGTAACGATGTTGAGAGTAATTTTTGTTCCTTTATAATTTCAAATATGAATGACCAACACATTAGCAACAAAATGTGTTGTTTTTTTTACCACCCTAATATTTATTCAATACCGTGATATTTATGTTACACCCTTAACGCAGTCAAAGAGTTATATGATTAACCGGTAAAATAGATTTTTTTTAAAGATCAATGAATCGATTTCGATCCGTCGAAAAACTAAAATATTGATGATGAAAGAAAAGAAAACAAGAAAGCCAATGATTTAATTTAATTAATTAATAACAAATGTACAACACAGACGACGATGGCGCTAGTTATTTTTAAACGGCACACGCGAGCTGACGATACTTGAGTATGAAACCTCGATTCTCAAAGTCCGGTACGGTCATCGGCTCCGAATTTGTCACCACGTACATTACAAATGGCTTCGAGCTTGCTAAACAGACAAAAAAAAAGTTGATTGTGAGATGCGTATGTAAATAGTAAGAATAAAAAATTGTATTACGGTGAAGATACTTCAATGCTTACATGTTTTCGTCACAAACCCATTTCCGCACATTCTATCGTAGTTCAGACGCGTACCGTTCACCGAAGGATTCGGAATTATTACGTAATTGTGGTCACACATTTCGCCAGTTACTTCGGAATCGGTTGCTGCTTTAAAAATAAATGATTTACCTTCAACTTAACATTGAAGTTCACGAAACAAAACATCGGAAAGAAAATATATTTTTGAAATTAAAATATAAGTTGAAAATCTAACTAATACTACGTTAAAAATTTCAAAGTGTAATGATAAATAATTTGCAAAAACATAACACCTAAATATTTGAAAAACGAAGAGCGGAAAGTAATCTCAAGTTGTAATCTTAATCGCCAAAATTTGTGGAATATCTAAATTCCGAAAAAGTTACTGTATTAACATAAGAAGACTGCGCTAGGTAGAAAAGAAATATAGATGAAAATTTGTGATAATGAAATGAGGAGAAATTATCCTTACGAAGATGCAAATTTATGAGTTATTGGTTTAAAAAAAGCAGATTTTCTTTTTCTTTTCCTTCAAACATTTCGACTGAAGCCATAAAAAGCAGATAACTTACCTACACTGGGATCAAAGACGCCAGAATCGCCAGAAATAGCGAAGGAAGACGGATCCGCTTGCGACCATTCTATTGTGCAATAGCCCAGAGCCATTCTAACGCAAACGCCGTAATTAAGATTGGACATTTGTCGTGTTCCGGTGGTAGCAGTACCGAGCGACGCTGAAGCTGTTGAATTATTATTATTATTTTCATGTTACATTGAAATTTTCTGAGCGAAATAAAATTTTGTTGACTTCCTACCACGTGGATTTGGGGTAGAGCCGTAATTGAAACTTGTTACTGTTCCAGTAGCAGTTTTGTAGTACTGGAGACATCCATTTGGAGCTGAAAATTCGTAGATTATTGTGTTTTGTTTATACAATTAAAAGGATGCAAAGTAGAACCTTGCACATTACTTTCTCATTATTTTTCGCTTTTTGCAAAACGAAAGGAAGCATGTTAATCAAATTTGGCTTCCTCTATGAGGAAGCCAAATTTCCTCATTATTTTTCGCTTCCTCTATGAGGAAGCGAAAAATAATGAGGAAGCAATGTGCAAGGTTCTATTTGCATCCTTGTTTTAATTAGATAAATAAACATGTCCTAAATCCGCTTTTTCTATTTCGTTATTTCGTTATTATTAGAGCGTTTCCGAAAGTAAATGTAATAACGTATGTTTTTAAAAATGATTGATAAAATCAAAAATTCCATACCGTTCGTCACTAAATTATACATATATAATGGCTGAATATTGTTTCATTTACATACAAAATTTGAGCTCGCTATCTCAAGTTTTGCAAAAGTTACAATAGAGCGATAATGTTAAGTTTTTGAAAAATTCAAAATTCCATAAAATCTGAACCACTTTACCGATTCGAGTCAAATTCAATACCAAACAACATTGAGTGCACCTGCTCTTGTAAACAACTATTTAGCAAGATAGACTACATTTTACGAAAGTTAGAGCGCCCGCCTCCTTTTTTCAAAAAATTCAAAACGGTATAAAATCGAAATTTTCGCACACATTTTGTCGTAAATTGCTACAGTTGAAGAGGGTCTGCTGCTACACTTGTGTGCCAAATTTGACCTCGATATACAAAACGGTTCTTGAGTTATCGGCGTCCGAATTTTCGGAGTTGTATACAACACACGAACATTTTTTCTAGATCACCTTTCTGGACGTTTTGGACCAGTCTGAGTATCGTGACATGAAAATCGGGAAATTTTTTTTTTAAGGAAACAAAGCTTTCTCTATGAGGAAGCAAAACACTGTGTTTTTGCAATTAAGGCGGTACTTACACTAATGAGTCATATGTTAGTCTATTTCAAGGTTTGTTACAAACAAATAAGCAAAAATTAGAGAATTAAAAAATTAGAACGAAAATAAATGGCAAACGTTCTTTTTCACATTCGACCTTTGTCATTTATAAATTATGAAATTATCTGAATTTAGTCGCTCGCTTGGCATTGTACCACTGCCAATTTTATCAGGTTATGCATACGTTTTGTTTGGATCCTGGCCTGAAATACTATTTTATTGCAATTTTCGAGAGCATCTTTTAAAATGTTCAGTGCCTCGAACCTATAGTTTAGTATTGGTTTATTTAATTTCAAAGATAGGAGTTTTCAAAGGTAGAATGCGCCAGGAACTGCGTTCCTTACAGTTCTCATGTCAAATAAACAATGTATTTCCGAAAAAGTCCGGTTAAATTCTTTCAAATTTAACGGAAATTTTCTGGTAATATTAATTTTCCCGTTTTCCGTATTTTTACCGCCAAAACTTGATTTAATGTTGACGTAAGAACCACTTTAAGTCACTTATCTTAAGTTTCAAATATTCGGGTATTTATCCAGCCAATTTGAAAAATGTTACTTTCCATTCAATTGTAACGAATGATTTTCAATTTTTATATAAAAATTCAGTCAAATAATACGACGTCTCCAGAAGTTAGTGTTGCAAGCAGATTTTTCAAAAGTTATAGGAACGCTATAAAAATGTTGACGTAGACATCTTTTTTAAATCCCTCGTCTCGATGTATCAGAGTGTTTAGTTAACACAGAAAAAAGCTCCTTATTCAACTGACCTCGCCACGGCGAATCACACGCTATTTGCTGAATCCTCAAGTTCCATCGACGATCCATAGTAAAATCTGTGTTTGTATCCACAGAAATCATGATGGGATTCGCGCCGTTGAAATCCACGTACACTTAATCAAATAAATATGGCATATAATATAAGCAGTCGAAATTTTGCTGAGAGAAAATTGAACTATAACATAACATATTTCTACCATGTTCATTCAAATTATCCCCGCAAAGTCTCGGCACTCTGGTCGATCCACCGGTCACGAGAAGAAAATCGATATCGCATACACCGGTAGCGTTTGGCTGGGCAAGATTAAAGTCCAGGAAGTCTATGCGCAGCTGAAAAATATTGCGATGCATGCGTCATTATATAGTTTTATTTTTTATTATTTCAGCCATATGAAAATTATTATTTTCTTATTACAATTAAATTCTTTTATCTGTTTTCAATTTCCAATTGATAAATTTAATCTATTAACGTTTACAATCAAAAACAATCGCTGACGCAGCTTTAAGATGAGGTTCTAAGTATTTGAATATAGTTATTACAATTAGCAATCAAGAAGCCATTATACCGTTATTAATATTCAACACTAATTTTTTTAGTACAAATCATCATGTGCAGTATGAAAATCTCAATGAAAATTTTAAACACCTGGCAGACATTCGAATTGCATCGATAAACGTCTATAGTGCATCGTTCTCCACCTCCATAGGTCACCGGGTATTCGGGATTCACGAAATACGTGTTGTTCATGTTGGTCGTTGTTCCGCAGGATTTCCGAACTAAAGAGACGATAAATTAGACTCAACAAAATTAATTAATTAAAAAAAAAAACTTAAAACTGAAAACAAAAGTTTGAAAGTACAGTTGAACTTGTTTGCCTGGGATGTATACATTATATAAAAATTCCGGTAGCAGTTAATAATTATTAAGTATAAAAAAATAATTAAGATACGATTTTTAATCCAATTGATGACTCGTAATTGACATTCTGTTGTACTTACAAACGCAGCAGATACCAAGACCATTCGCACACGTTCCATATCCGGAACCCCCATAGTTGGAGCATTCCCTTCGGGTGAAACACGTACCATTGAAACTGTTGCTTCCGGAGCATTCGGAATTTGCAAATCGCACTACACTGAACAGGGGAAAGACTGAACAGAAAATAAGATGATGTTATTTGGAATTAGATAAAGGTTGATCAACAGTTGAAAACATCCCATTACTTTCTAACTCACACAATTTGATTATTTATTGCATAATTTTGTTTCGTTTTTTACGAAAAAACAAAGCTTTCCCTTTGTCGAAAGGGTTTATTTATATCGAATATAAATAAACAGATAGAGCGAGTTCAAAAATGAATGGGATGATTGCAACGACGTTTTGATCCCTGAGGGACGTACAACTGGAAACTGAAGAAAGTTCGAGCACTTCACATAAATCAAATCGGTGCTAAATTTTTAAAAGCGTTTCTACAATTTCTGGAAGTCTAACAAACTGTTCCCAAGTGTTACTTACGTAAGAGCATTAATTCTTAATATGTAAATACATTCATAGCCGTGATATGAAAAGTAAATCGATTGATATCCACAAATGTCCGAGATCATGTTTTTTCATCTAGTTTTTTTAAAGACTAAACCGTAATATCAGCCCGATTATGACGAGCAATATCTCATTTTATTTATTGAAAGATGCTTTATCGATTGGCCTTCCACATTTTTTTAGTCCCAATAGGTCAAAAGATACAACCGTTTGATTGTCCTATCCTAGTCTAACGTCGGGCATAACTTCTGAATAACTAATATTATTTTTGAAAAACTAGACGGTCGATCGATTAAGGATGTTCGAATAATCAAAATGAACTATCGAAAAAGCTATACGAAAAAAACTTCACGAAAAAACATGACATCGGACATTTGCGTACATGAATCGATTTTCTATTGAACCGCGGCTAGAAATACACTTATATATTAAGAACTAATTATTTATTTATTTGTTTGTTTGTTTATTTATTTATTTATTTTAAACAATGTTTCAAATACATTAAATGCCCGACCGGCCCCGTAGGGCTCCGACTCTATTCCCCTACAGGACGGGCGGGTTAATAAAAATCATTCTGCTTGACTGCTCCTCCAACTCGGAGGTAAGCAGTCAGGTCAGTCCAGAATCGTGTGACCTAAGTAGACGGAGCGAACCCAGAATGACCGCCTTCTGCATTCGACCCGCAAGTGAGTCAGCTTTCTGCCGACAAGCGGGGATGATCTTGATGTTCGTGACAAATGACGGTTTCATTCCGCCGAGAACGCCGATTATGAGGACCACCAGTTTGACCGTGTACCCTCGGTATAGTCCGCGAAGCTCGAGAAGGAGATCCTGATACTTCGTCCGCTTGTCGTCTTCTTTAGTAGCGATGCTGGACTCGCCAGGAGCCGAGAACTCGATGACAAAGATCGTATGAATCTCGTGGTCGAAGACGACAATGTCAGGTTTATTGGCTGTTATTTGCCTGACAGTGGGAAATTAATAGTTCCAGTAAATTCGGCACTTCTCATTTCCCACGACGGACTCAATATCTTCAGGGGCGTAGGGCAGCAGTGGCGTCTCGTCTACCCCGTAAGAGTGTCGATGGTGGTAGTACAACACTCTTCGGGTCGCGTTACGGCGATGGATATAGCCAGAGACCGCATAGGTGGGACATGCCGATAGTATGTGCATAAGTGTCTCTGGCGATCGTTTGCAGGCCCTGCACCGTGTGTCAGGGCCCTGCATACCCATCACCTGGCTCTGGTAGACGAGCGTGTTAATGACGCCATCCTGGCAGGCAATGATGAAACCCTCAGTCTCAGACATCAGACCAGCTGACTGTAAGAATGCAAAAGTCAGCCGCGCAGACAAGTCCATGCTGTCGATGCGCCGGAAGAACACTCCGTGCATCGCCTTGCCGACGTGCCGCTCGAGCAGTTATGCTCGGCGGCTCTGATGGTGTTCCTACGCCGGGACGGTTCCAGGTCGATGATGGAATTAATCGACCTTCTGCCGCCCCGACCAACACGAAATTCCAAGCCGAGGTTTTCTGCTGCCTTCTCTGCCACACCGTACAAAAAACGTCCCAACCCCCGCCCTTTCATGCTCGTACACGAAGGACAAGAGAGGATTTGCACTTCCGATTACGTCGCAGGCTACACCGAGGACCAAACGGCCATGCAGGCACTCCAATCCAAGTAGGCTCCTTCCACCCATGCGACGCGGGATTATTATTATTATTATTATTTATATATACAGTTTTTAATTTATTTTTATAATGAATATGATAGATTAATTTTAAGGATAGCGATCGCGAATAAGCCAAGACAAGACAATAAGACAATAAGACAAGGCTTATGCGACTCGCAGAGATGCTTGATAAAAGTGACTGACCTCGATGCCAATAATGCAAATGAATATTGTTAAAAAACGTGTTTTTTTAAAACATGTATACTTCTAGCACTCGTGCATCCAATAAATATTATTATTATTATTATTAATTCTGTTACGCGAGTAAACTACGCGAAAATGTTAATGAAACCACCAGAAATTGTAAAAACTTTTTTTTTTTAAAGTGAGCACTGATTTGAGTAGAGTGAAGCGCTTCACCCCTTTTATCACTGCTTTAACAAGATCCAACGACGAAGCTCTTACACTTTCCTTGGCGAACCGACGGGGAACTTCGTTGCGTGATATCTGACTCTGTCGCATCCCCCAAGGATCGATCCCAGGGCAGAATCTCACCGGATGCGATAGTCGCCGCGGCAAGGATGAGACCTAAAACTACGCTCAACATCTCGACAAAAGCAACTGAATTGCGTTACAGTTCTTAGCATCGTTCGAACAGCTCTACACCTAACGGGAATAGTTTGCTCAACAATCATGACAATTAGCGACTCCCCTAAAACTGAATACGAAGTTCGTAACTGTGGCCTCCGTGTTACGGTTTACCGCTACTCAAAGACTGGCGCAAAGACTGGATTATTCGGAGTCATTGAGCTCCGAAATGTTAACGCTATGTTTTGTCCTCTCATCTCCGACAATTATTGATATAGTGCAATTCTTGTTCTTAATTAAAGCCGTAAAAAAATATTATCCAATCAAAGTGCTACATTCTGTAAATTAGTTGAAAAAAAAAATTAATACTAGTACATTCGATACGCGAACGGTCGATAGCCACTTGTGAATATTGTGCTAAATATAATAATAAAACGAAAATTGCAAACTTCATGAACATCATATTTCAACAATGTAAATTAAAGTCTTTTTTGTAATTCAAAAGTTTTTATTGGACGGATTTTATCACTGATAATAGTAACTATATTGTTAACCCTGCGTAACCGAGTCACCAAGAAATAGGCATGAAAAAAATTCTTCATTAATCATGTCACTAAATGCACATTTTATAATTAAAAAAATATTTTCTCCTGCTCTTTTTTCTGGTGACTTGAGAGGATCGGCTTAAAACAAATAACTTCTGATTGAACGGACAAAATTCCATCATAAAACAATCTTGTTTTAAGCGGCTCCTGTGAGCAAGGCACGACTCTTCATTAATAACATTCGATAATAACTATAATTAGGAAATTTCAGGTACTTATACGATTCTAACTGGACGAAACATTCGGAGCTCGACAAAATGGACAGTGTCCGTGTCGTAATAACGCAAGTTCGTAGTCGTCGGAGTGAAATAACTGAAACAAAATAAAAAATGCAAATTATTCGGATTGAATGTTTTACATAATGTTTTTGTTTGTTTATCAAACCTTGTGTACCTTTAAACACGATTTGCAGAAAGTTACTTGAAGGTCAGTCAGTAAATTCCTGAAGTATCTAGTTTTGAAAGGTTTTGGCCACTTAACGATAAGGACACTCGTTGGTTCCATGCTTTTCAGTACGTTTCGACCCACTTTTATGGTTGAACCACCGACTTTATCCTGCAACATGGAATACAATTATCAAACCCTAAAAAAGTTTTTTCTTTTCAATATGTACTATTAATAGATGAAATTTGAAAAATATAATAACTTGATTTAAGGTGTTAACAAATATTATGAAGGTTTTCGTTCATTTTGATCCTTTCTTCCTAAAAGCTCTAAATATATGAGGCATTCCACCGGTTATCGACTGAATCGCGACGCTCAGATTTTTTTTCCTTTTGAGATGTTGTGAGCGATATAAAAAAACACTCTGGATTTTTTTTTAGATTTAAAAAAAAAAAAATTTTTAAATTACCTACAATTGTCCGACGTACTTTTATTAAATCCTTGACGTACTTTTTGAGAAAATCAAATCAAATTTTAGGTAATTAAAAAAAACCAATTTTTTCAAGAATCTAAAAAAAATCTAGTGTTTTTTTATATTGCTCTACATCTCAAGAAGAAAAAAAAAAGAAAAAGAAAATGAAGGTCGCGACCCTGTCGATAACCGGTCGAATACCTCCTATACAATTGAAAATCGCACGTACCTCATATCGCATTAATCGAGCTGTGAAAAGATCGGCCTCGTTGGACGGCAAAGTCAATTGATCTTCGATAAGAACAGAGCCATCGTCGGTAGATATAGGCTCTTCGATCAATTTCTGCGCTTCCTCATCCGTTATACTCTCGTCAAGCTCAAACTCAATGAGTGGCAAAATTTCTAAACGATTTATTCATTAATCTGATCGAGCCCTCTTCGATAATACATGAATTTTGGATTTTTTTTTTACACAGACTTACCGAACATAACGAAAGAGTGTTGAAATTTAAGGCCGCATTGGACGCAACGATTGCTCGCCGCGTTGTTAGCCGGCAGAAGCGCATTAAACGTGGAACATCTATAGCATAGCGGCAACAATTCCTCCGGATCTCTGTACTGATACGCTCTGGCACCCAAAGTCGAAACCTCTATTTGCGCCAAAAGATTCTCGGGTATTCTCATTCCCCGTAACCTCTCGAGCAATTGCATCACCAGCTTGTTAGCACCCAGCAAACGAGCTTGTTTGACCAATGCATACGTTATCGTTAATTTGGATATTCCCTCTACGTGAGCTCCTTGTGTTTTCATCAGTAAATACCTCGAGATGTTAAAAAGAGCTTCGGGCATCAACGACGTGAATGGCTCTTCCTATCAACAAAAGAAAAGGACCAACAAGTTCACAAAAATTGATGATTCACATTTAAGAATGTTTTGGTCGATGTGAACTTGAATACTTTGCAGTGGGAGAATATTCTGAAGAAAAAAAAATCAACTTCAATGAGGATAATAAGAACACCGATTTTTTATAATAAAACACATACATTTTTGACAAACAACTATGAACATTGTGGACATTTTTTAAAAAAATTAAATGGTTTTTGCGGATACACGTGATTTTTTTAAAGAATTTTTTAATCTTCTTATTAACGAAAAATAAAAGCATCAACAAGATCACAATTAAGGATGCTTCTCACTTAAGGATGTTTTATTTGATGAGAACTTAAGTACTTCGCAGTTGGAAAATATTCTGAAGACAAAAATTAACGTCATTGAAGATTCTATGAACAGTGATTTTTAGTAATACTGCACAAAAACTGTTATTAAATATGTATGAAAATTGTAGTTTTTTAAAAAATCATACGTGATTTTTTCAACAGAATTTGGTAACGATTACAAAGTTCTTGTTATCGTGAATTAAAAAAAAAATTATCACATTATGATGAATCCTTAAGTTTTTATTATGAAAAGGAAAAATCTCGTATATAGCTCCTTTACCAAATATTTGAAGACTTCGTGATAAGCGTAGTAGACGTCAGCTTTGTCGGAATATGACAAAAATGTAGCTTTCATATCCTCTGGATTTTTCGACAAATTGAGACTCAGCTGCGATAAAAGCCAGTAGAAATAGGAAGCGTCGCGGAATCTTCGTTCGGTTACTGCATTTTTTGCTAGCATCGTTAGAACACCAATGGATTCTTCGGGCTGGCCGGCCATTTGAAAAGCTTTGAATAGAAAATTTGTCAATTGAGTGATATTCGATGATCTCCAAATCTAAATGCTGATTTAGAAATGCTTTCAGTACACAATCTAAGTCTGAATCGCCATGAGTCCGAGACAGAGTTGTAAATCTGTAATTCTTCTAGAAATATAGTCGATGATACTGGCTTTATGATTACGTTTTCATAAAATTAACATGTGGCGATTATAATATTAATTTTCAGTTTAATTTCATGGTAATCTTCTTGAAAAAATGGAGAAAAACACTTAATGCATTGCGAAAATAATGGAGGGTTGTACTCTTCCATTTATTCTGCATTTTTTTCCAAGGCTTGATTGAAAGTGAGATTTTTTTTCAGGTATATAAAAGTTCACATATAATTTCATAAAAGCTGCAGGTCATTATTGTGGAATCATTACTGCAGAACGAATTGTTGAAATTTTATTTCTTAAAGTAATGGGGCTTTACAACACTGGTCCGAGAGAAAAAACGCCATTGGCGGTCGCAGTATAGCAAAAGAGAACGATAAAAACGTGTAACACATGACGTTAAAAAAGTTACAACCACTTTTTCGGAGGCCAACGAACGTTTTTAGATAAAACGGAAATCTTATATCATTCGTTTCTCAATTCTGCACGATGTAAGATTTTTCTTTTTCGCAAAAAAGAATAGGCTTACGAGAATTGTTGTCGGAAAGTTATTTGCTTTTGCACTTGTGAAAGTTTCGCCTCCCCTTAAGTAGAAATACAAAATTCTCTAAGAATTTGTCTCAGTGCGATTGAATCAAGGGGCATTCAACTAATTGCTACTGAAACGATTCTCTTTTTAGTATGTTGCAGCAAAGGCACAGTTCTTCGCTAACTTTTGAATTTTTAAGGTGAAATTGTACTTTATCGCATGTCTACATTATATCGGATTTCAAATATTTTTCTATGAGGAAGTAAAATGTATGAAAACATGATGTAAAGTGCCTTACCTTCTTGAGCCTCGGAAAATCGTCCGGTTTCAGCCAACCACCTCGCATAAGGTCCGTAAACTCGTGATTTGAGCTTTGGATTTCTCTCAGCGAGTTCAAAAGCCTCGGGCCAAGCTTGCGCGTCCACGAGAACGTCCGCTACATCTGGATCGTCACCTAAACGGCTAAAAATCTCCGCAGCCCCGTGAGTCGCACCGAGCTGCCTTAATTTCTTCGCAATTATCGAGAGACTCTCACGCTCTGCTTTGTCTAACTGCCTGCCAACTTTAATCAACATATCGATCCAACCGTACTCGGCGATGATATTTATCGCTCGTTGAACGTCTCCCGCGGAAAGGAACATCTCGGCGGCGGCACGAGGCTCTCCCAAACTCTTGGCCCATTCAGCTCTACGTCTAAGAAGAACTGTTCGATCCTGAAAATTTGTCAATTGTATAATATCGTTGGTAACAATAATTTCGAATACGAATACTTTTGCTTCCTCATAGAGGAAGCAAAAGTATGAGGAAGTTTCTATGAGGAAGTTTCTTTATTTTATTTTGGGCTTCCCCTTAGAAGAAGTTTTGCGAAAGATGAAAATTATTGACGAAGCAATGTGCAAAGTTCTACTTTGCATCCTTATTTTAAATACAAATTAAAGAAGTACGAAAACAACAATTTTCATAAATTCAAAATTCTATAAAATCTAAACCGCTTTATGTATTTCGCTTACATTCAATACCGATCGTCATTTTTCATTGCTTTATTCGTCAAAAACTGTTTAATCTCATTATCTAAAAAATGGTGGCAGCTGGAGAACACCAAAGAATTTTTGAAAAATTCAATGACTTATAAAATCCAGTTGTAGTAAATTCGATATTTACTACAACTGGATGTTAATTTTACCTTGCTAAAGATTTGAGCAGGTTTGGTCGAACTTAACTTGAATAAGAACGAAAACAAAATTTTTTCGGAAATTCCAAATTTTATAAAATCTAAACCGCTTTATGGATTTCGCTCAAATTTAATACCGACCTTCATTTTTCATTTCTCTACTTGTCCAGAACCGTTTAGCTCATTAGCTAAAAAATTGCGAAAGCTAGAGAACATACAGACATTTTTCAAAAGATTGAAAGGCTTATAAAATTTGAATTTCTTTTTAAATTTTTTCGAAAATGTATACATAGGGAGAGGCGTTGCTCCTCTACCAGCGTGTTCAATTTCAGCTAGATTGTTAAAGCCGTTTTCGAGATACAGCGGTATGAATTTTGCAAGCGTGTCACACACGCACACACATACATACATACATATATACATATATACATCCGGACATTTTTTCTATACCACTTTTCTCGACGTTTTGGACCATTCTGAGTGTCCTGACATGAAAATCTCGAAAACATTCTTTTTTAACGAAAACAAAGTTTTCTCTATGAGGAAGCAAAAAAACGCTGTACTCAATGTTTACTCTTAGATGAAGCAAAAAATGCATAAATCAATAAATAAATACATGAAAATACCTGCGTATTTCCCGTAGCTATGAACTCTTGCGCCATATCGAACATTCGAAGATCCGAATACATATCTAGAGCGTACTGTTGCAATCCGGCTTTTTGATAGAGTCTGGCAGCTTCTCGAAGTCTTCCCATGGCTGCAGCGGCTGTAGCCATGCACGCTTCTCTTCCCCATTCGCCGGACTTGAGCTTCTCCTCGACTTCCGAAACGATCTCGATATACCGAAGTTTCTTCATTCGTGCGAACGCCGAATACGCTATATTGAGCTCCAGTTTATCAAGTGCTGCTATACCGAGAGCAAGCCAATCATTTTCCGCGACACCGAGACACGCGACTGCGTAAGCTTCTTCGAACATTCCTATGTCCAAATACTGATACATCGATGACGACAAAGGTATCTAAAAATATCAATTATTGATCAATTTCATCAATAAATAAATGTTATTAATCATTTGACAATTATTGATAAACTTAATCAATAAATAAATTTTATTAATAATTAATCAATTAGTCGAAAGTTCTTTTTATAATATATCATCATTGCAGGCTTCGATTATTTGCACCAAATCACATTTGGAAGATAAATAAACAATAAATACCGACCTACAAAATTTCCCATTTACAGCGTTTTTTTATTTAACAAATTTCATTCTAATATTTGGCATCATGATGCTATCGTATCTTTTGATTATGGTAGTAAAATGAATTTGAAATTATATTAGTAAAATAAAAAGAAACAAATTTTCAGACAAATATTCTCAATAGCATGTTGAAAGTTTATGAAAATATGTGGAATCATTGTTAAAAATATAAAATTTGAATACCTCAACAGTAACGATAGTTGGACCGTTCAAGCAGTAAAGCTTCGAGCCGTTGTGACCGACCACGAAGCCGCTAAATTTCTGCTTGTACTCCTGAAAGTTCGCTACTTTTATGGCTAGATAGTCCGCACCGGAGAAGCACATTATGTCTTCAAAAGCTCGATTGAAAGCGACGCTCGTCACGTCCTGATATTCTCGCAACTTTTCTTCAGTGCAGAGATCGAATACCGCGAGAACACCGGTTTCACTCACTACCGCGAGTTTTTCCTTCAATGAACTTATGTCCAAGCATCTCACCGTGCCGTCTACTTTTGCAAGATGGGCCGGAAATGGATTGTCGAGATATATCTTCATAACTTGTCCGGACTTAAGTCCTAAATGAAAAAATCATTTGAAGTTAATAAACTATTATTATTTGCTTACGCTCTCTTTATCCAGGGGATAAAAGATAGTATAATTCAGAGTTGTAAATCGCCATTAATTCATGAGGTATAGTTTACAGTACAATTTGTTTTGTAATTATGATTTCATAATAATAATATGTAGTGATTATAAAATAGAGTGTAAACATTTGAATAGCTGAAAAAAATGGAAGAAATAAGTAATGCATTACTTTTTTTTCCATTTTTTCAAAAGGATTACCGTGAATTTTTATTGAAAAATAATAATTTTTGCAGCCATTTCAAAGGTTAATCATCGTATTAGAATCGCTACATGTTATTATTATAAAATCATAATTATAGAGCTGATAGTACCATCATCATTATTTCTATAAGTATTAGTCATTTACAACTCTGGTATAATTTATGTTAAACCTGCTATTAAACATTCTTTTCCCGCTGGCCCTCCAGCAACTTTGATGTACGTTATTGAACTATCGAGAATCCACTCTCGTTCGATCACACCGGCAAACGAGAGACTCTGCAAACGTTTTTCGAGGCACAACACCAGATGATTCGACGTCACGACCAGCAAATTGCAATCTAAAGTCTGAGTCAACTTTTCACGAATTCTGTAGTGCATTCCCTCGCTATTGCCCGAAGGTTCATAGATTATTACTCTTTCCGGCAGCTGCACTGCCAATCTGTCGCGATATACAGCAATTCTACACACCTGAAATAAAAAACTACTAAGTTCAATTCTATTCCAATTGTTCCAAAGTTCAGGAAAACGATTAACGAAATTACGATACTTACGAGATCTTTACACTTTATTCGAACTTTTTGATTAGTAACCAAGTGTTGGATTATAACGTCGGTCATATTTTCACGATATGCGTATCTGTCGCCGTACAAACCGTGAACAGTGTTCCACGATAGTTGCAAATACGTTATAGTCCCGTCTTGACAGCCGATTGCCTGTAAATACAAACAACAGTAATAATCCCGCTATATCTCTCTATATTATAAAAATATCTCTCCGCTGTCTAGGAAATCCCTCACGGGCCTCCAAGCCCGTATTTTTTTCTAATTCCCTCACGGGCTCTGAAGCCCCGACTGTTTCTAAGTCCTTCATGGGCCCCGAAGCCCGAATTTTTCCAAAGATCCTCATGAGGTCCCAAGTTCGGATTTTTTGTAAGTCTCTCATGGGACCCCAAGCCCGGATTTTTTTGAAGTCCTTCATGGATCCCCAATCCCGGATTTGTCTAAGTGTCTCATGCGTCTAAAAGCCTGGATTTTTTCTGAGTCCCTCATGACGTCCCAAGTCCTGATTTTTTCAAAGTCTCTCATGAACCCCCAAATCCGAATTTATTCAAAGTTCTTTATGGAGCCCCTATCCCTGAATTTTCTAAGTTCCTCGTGGGTTCTGAAACCCGGACTGTTTCTAAATCTCTCATGGGACCCCAAGCCCGATTTTTTTTTAAGTCCTTCATAGAGCCCCAATCCCGGATTTGTCTAAGTCTCTCCAAAAGCGTCCAAAAGCCTGGTTTTTTTCTGAGTCCCTTATGGGGTCCAACGCCCAGATTTTTTCTGAGTCCCTTATGGGGTCCAACGCCCAGATTTTTTCTGAGACCCTCATGACGTCCCAAGTCCTGATTTTTTCTAAGTTCCTCGTGGGTTCTGAAGCCCGGATTTTTAAGTTCCTCATGGGTTCTGAAACCCAGATTTTTTCTGCATATCTTTCTGCATGGAGCCGCAAGCTCGGATTTCTTTTAAGTCCCTCATGAGACCCCACGACCGAATTTTTCAGGCTCGATTTTGAGGGTGTGTGATCCAGAGTTGTAAATGTCCATTAATTCAAGAAATCCTCTTTTAAAAAGTTGGTATAGTTTACAGTACAATTTGTTATATAATTTTGATTTCATAATAATAGCCTGCAAAGCTGCAAAATTATACTAATTTTCGTTGAAATATTGGAAGAAATAGTTGAAAAAAAATGGACGGGCACGGTAATTGATTAGTTTCTTAATGCATTAGTTATGTTTTTCCATTTTTTCAAAAGAATTACCGTGAAATTTTATTGAAAAATAATAGTTCCTACAGTTATTCAAAAGCTTACACAATGTATTATAATCGCTACATGTTATTATTATCAAATCATAAGTATAAAGCGAATCCTACCGTCATCTTTATTTCTATAATTATTGGGCACTTACAATTCTGGTGTGATCTTATCTATCCTTTAGAGAGACATACAATAGTTTAAACATTTCCCATAAGGCAGGGTGAAAGGATCGAGAGAATAGCGCGCGAAGCAAGCAGGAGTTCAGAACTCCCATAGTATTGAATTTGAAATATTAAATTTTCTATTAACGATTGTTTTGTAGACTTACAACGTGTGAGGAAGAAGGATGGACGGCGCAGCTCCAAACCCAAGAGGAAAAGGGATTGCCAAGAGAGGTCAATTGTATTCCCTCGTGGGTCATCAAAAGGCACTTTTCGTTACTGCCGCCAACCAGAATGTACTGACCATCCGGAAAGTGCGTGACTCTTAATGGAATAAAATTTGTCGTTCTTTCGCGGCCTACCGGTCGTCCGGCTAGTGTGAAGAACGAAATTGTTCCTCCCCATTCGGCGATGCAAAGTACGTCCGTTAAATCGTCCCTTCAGAAAAATTATTTTAAAAATGGTTTGCAATTGAAAAACGTCTTGTTTAAAAAAAAATTTGTTCAATAAAAAGAATATCTTATAAGAAGTCTTCACGAATAATTGTTCGCAACGACGAACACGTAAAAAAAAATCCTCATTTCAGAATAAAAAAAATTTATTTCCGTACTGCTGATATTTTATTAAGAAAAGTTTTTTTAAATATCGTTTTAAAAAAAATGTACTCCACCTGCAATTTCGTATATTCGTCTCTGGGGATTTTTTCAAACACGCTCACAACTTTCCTTAAGGACTTAGAAGTTATATTGCTGTGGTTTAAAATCATAGATAAAATACGTAAACGCGAATTCACAAATTTCAGAATGAGAAATGTACTAGAATAAAAGGAATAAGAGGTTTTTTTTACCGTAGAGGACTCCACGATAGACTCCAGATCGCCGATGCGCCCGATCGTTCAATACGCGTCTTTTCGTCGCCATTCTAAAACGAATAATTACATTCTATAACATTTCAGATGAATCAAAGTTATCAGTGATATTTCAGTATTAAAAATTTTAATTGTTCCACTATTGTGTCGCATGCACGTTGAATTATCGAGTGAAAATTGTCTCACTTTATTTCTAATAGAAACGTAGCCAGCGGCTAAACCAATCGCCAAATACTGGCCATCTTTTGTCCAAGCACAGCAATTCACGCGACCCCCGGATTTATGTTTCTGTACCGCTTTCTGTTCTGCAGACCAAAATGCCATATCTGATATGGAGCAGCTGAGTAACTGGTGAGACACCGGATTGAATTGCATTGATTGAACTGCATCATTGTGTCTATTTATTTAAGACAAAATTTGCGTAAATAAAAATTTTAAAACCTATAAAACAGGGCCTTACAAAGTCAACATTTGAATGCCAATTAAAAATCTGCAATAAGTGTCTGATACCTACTTAATGTATCTTGGAATTTTCTGATGGAATCTCTTGAAAACAATTCTTTCAACATTTATTAAGCAAAAACACAATAAATTTAAAAACATAAAAAATCACATTAACAATTGAATTTTAAATTGTCACAACAGATAAACTATTCTCAATATTATTTAGTGAAACTATTATTGCTTTGCCATAGAAGTTGCTTTACAGCTTTTTTTTGTAGGTAAATAAAACTTTTAGTGAATATTAAATTCTTGTAATAAAAACTTATTTACAGTAGCTGAATTACACTAATTAACTTATTCGTAATATATATGTGAGCAAAATGTTGAGCAAAGAAACACTGACATCCAAAAGTTACAATATACATTTAAAACAAATCTTATGAATATTTTAATATCTGTACCTTAAAGTTTATTCTGATTGACTTTAAAAAATTCTTTCAGCATTCATCAATCAAGCATACAATTTGAAAAAATAAAAAAAATAAATATTAATCATTGATTTTTAAATAATGATCATAGCAGATAAACTATTGTTAATATTATTTTATGGAACCAGAATGGAATAATTTTGCTTTTCCATAGAGGTTGCTTCATTTTTTTTTTGTTAAGGTAATGAAACCTTTATCAAATATTCAATTAGTAATTGCAAATCTGCTGACTCCTTTTGATGATAATAAAAACTTATTGACAGTAAGTGAATTATGCTATTTAAAGTTATACATAAAATAGATGCAAGCAAAATTGTAAGCAAAGAAATGTTGGCATTCAAAAGTTACAGTTTAGGTTTTAAATGAATCTTACGAATATTTTAATATTCCTTCTAGCTTGGAAGTCCAGATAATAACACTCTTGTCTGCACTACCAGAGGCAAATTTTTTTCCATCTCTGGCATAACAAACACAGTAGACTGTATCCTTATGACCTGGAGTAACAAATAATCGATTAATAAAGTAAGATTAGAAATAAAACTTAATAGTATTGGATTGAATCCATAAATAAGTATGTACATTATAACTTCTTTAAAATTACCTTTGAGTGGTTGTATCAAAGCACCTTTGGTGGTTTCGTAAACAAGAACTTGTTGACCAGCAGCAACCACTAATTGTGTTCCATCCGGATTGAAACACAAATCGTAAATACTAAAAAAAAAAAACAATAATAATAATGAAAATTCACATTGCGGTTTCAATGATTTTTCATTCAGTGAATCGTAATTGTTTGTAGACATTCAAATTTTTTTTACCATTGTTCTGTCTTATCCTGAACTTTGTCCACCCACGCCAGGTGGGTTCTCATAGCTCTGGCTTTTTAACGCAATTCTGATTGTTTGAATCTTTCCGATGCACGAAAATACGTGGTGGCATTGACAAACGATTTGTTTTGACAACGGTTATCCGTTTCCACGGAAACAGAACCAAAATGGCCACCGTTTTGTAAATTCCCCCTCCAATCAAACCACAGTGACCATTCCGTGATCCATTTTTGCTTGCCCATTCGTCGGTAACGTAATCTGTAATTCAATTAATCTTACTGTAATTCAATTAAACCGATCGGTAACAAAATCGGTAATCCGATTTGTTGATAGTAAATTCGTCTGTATGTGACTACCCAGTCGGTAACAAAATCTGTAATTTAATTATTTAAGTTTAGGGCTACACCCTCAGTCGGTAAAAAAACTGTAATTCAATTGGTCTATTGTAGGGCTGCGTTCTCAGTCGGTAAAAAAACTGTAATTCAATTGGTCTATTTTAGGACTACGCCCTCAGTCGGTTAAAAAACTGTAATTCAATTGGTCTATTTTAGGGATACGTCCTCAGTCGGTAAAAAAAAACTGTAATTCAATTGGTCTATTTTAGGGTTACGTCCTCAGTCGTTAAAAAAACTGTAATTCAATCGGTCTATTTTAGGACTACGTCCTCAGTCGGTAAAAAAAACTGTAATTCAATCGGTCTATTTTAGGGCTACGTCCTCAGTCGGTTAAAAAAACTGTAATTCAATTGGTCTATTTTAGAGCTACGTCCTCAGTCGGTAAAAAAACCTGTAATTCAAATGATCTATTTTAGGGCTACGTTCATAACTTAGACGATTTTTCTTGGTCTCTCTTTTTTGACGCCGACGACAGATTACCAGCCGTGTTGTCAATTTTTATCGGTATCACATTATTCAATTAATAACGAAATCCAAATTATCGATTTTATAGGTCACCTCAGGCTACGTTCACATGGATTACCAAAGAACATACATATGTTCTTTAATGTAGAACTAGCCCTAAGTTTCGCCAACCAATTAAATCAAGAACTTAGACGATTTGATTGGTTCACAGGACTTGGCGTAAGTAACGCGTACGTTCTTTGTGAAGCAGCCATCGCAGCAGCCACATGCTCGCTTAGTTTTATCCCCTCCCGTCCAGTTTTATGCAGCGTGTTGCGGTGTTGCTTTTGGCGGAAAACACGCCGCGAAACACCAAATACTGTTAATATCGTTGTGGGAATTAAAGCACGTGATATATTTTCCGTAAGTTCAGTGAATTACTCTATTTTTTTGTGTTTAATCTAACCTGTGGAGCCAAATTCCCGATTCATAACAACGTTAGCATAACCTCATACACGTGTGATGCTCGTAGGTTAGACACGAGGTCTTTCAGCTACAGTTTTTCCACATACCCTATAATAAATTTACTGGACGCTTGACAACATATTTTTTACAAATATAAAATACTCCAAACTGGACGAAAATAGCAACATCTTGATCATTTTTATGTATTTATGTTTTAAACGTTAAATTCCAAGTTAACCTAAAAAAAACTGCCGGTTTTATAGAATATCGTTAATTCTGTTGAAAATATTGTATAAAGATTTCTCCAATCCCTTAAATACAATAATGTGTATTTTATTTGCAGTTTTCCCACAACTGTAACAATCGAATATGTCATTCCGTGGTCGTGGCGGCGGCGGAGGAGGTTTTGGTAGAGGAGGAGGCGGCGGTGGTGGATTTCGTGGAGGCAGAGGCGGAGGTGGATTTAGGGGTGGACGTGGTGGAGGTGGCGATCGTAGAGGGTGAGTTTGATTCCATTTATAAAAGAAAGTATAAGAAGGTCCCCATGAAAATTAATCTCTATTCAACTAGCATGAAGACGTTCAAGCCTCTTAAATCTCTGTGAAAAATACCTGTGTGTTTGACGAAATCCAATAAAAATGCACATTTTATGCTAACAGGTTTGATCAAGGTCCACCGGAATCTGTAATCCAACTATGCCACTTTGAATGGACAGTACAAAATGATCTGGTAGCCAAAGTCGACATAGAGGATGTACCTTTCTTCAATGCTCCAATCTACACAGAAAACAAGCAACAGATTGGCAAAATTGATGAAATATTTGGCAACATAAGGGACTACTACGTTTCGATAAAACTTTCGGAAAATATTAAAGCCTCTGGATTTGAAAAAGATGCCAAGGTAAATAATGATTAGAAGACCCATAATTTATTGATACAAAAGGGGTAATGAGAACGAATAATTTATTATAATTGTATTATAAGTAACGAAAAAAAAAATTAAGTGCCAATTCAATTATAAAAGAGCCATCAAAATGTCATATGTGTCAAAAGTAAAAATCGTATAATCTTGTATAATTCAAACAGCTATAAAATCTGAAGTTCTTTCTTAATTATCACCAAATTTGACATCTAGCATTACTGAATATTATCTCAAGTCTGCAGAAAATTTGACGCATATTTGTCGATGTTAGTTTAAATTAGAAAATTTTTTTTTTTCTTCACCAAATTTAATATTTTCGACAGCTGGATGTTAGTTTGTCCCTGTCGAAAATTCAAGCTGATATAGTCAAAGTTGACTTGAGTTAGAATGATAACATCAGTTTTTCGAAAATTTGAAATTCTATACTATCCGAACCGTTTGATACTGTGACAATAGTAACTTAAGGAAGCTTCTGTGCCTCACGCTAGTCAAATGAGTACTCAATTTTTAAAAGCATTTCTACAATTACTGGTGGTTTAATCAAGAGACGCGGCAGCGCCTCGACGCCAAGTATTAAAAGAAAATTTGTACGCCTTACGAGACTCCTCACGACCGAGACGCTACTCTTATTATTTGGACATTCGCCCTTTTTCATCTACTACGAAATTCTAACTGGAATTATCTCAGTCGAACCCCGCGGATGCCAAATGTGTCAGGTTCAATATTTTCTTTTTTTTTTTTTTTCAAATGTTTTGAAACTGTACTCATATATCAGAATTAGTTTTTTTTTCTTTATGTTGCATTTCCCCCTGTCTGCAGGCATTACGCCTATTACCGCCATAGCATTTCTGCTGCGGGCATAGGAAAACTGCAGAAAACTTATGCCGATATAGCTGGTCTCGAGTTCGCCTCACGGCACCGGAGCGTCACGTTTCGTCGAGAACGTAAACACGGACTACAGCTGTATACATGTGACCCCCACAGGTAGAAATACCTGTGTGGGTCTCATGTATACATCTGGAGCTTCATCGCGCCCGTATTTATATTTTCGACGAAAATTGACGGCACCGGGATTCGAATCCGTGACCTACCGATGCTCTGGACTAGAGGCCAGTACACTAACCACTAGACCACCGCACCGATATAATTAGACTATTATTAAGGTTATTCTTTTTTAAAAACAACACGAACAAAAATGACATCGACCATTTGTATATGTCAGTCGATTTTCTATTTGAATCATGGCTGCGAATGTACTTACATATGAACAACTAATTCTGCTGCGTGAATAACCCCTCGGAATTGGTTTTAAAAAAACACCAAAAATTATTAAAATGTTTTTTGAAAATTTAACACAATTAAACTTAACAGTCGCGCCTCTTGGGTCAAAGTAAATAAACGATTTTTGGACTTTGCATGTACTTCGCTTCTTTCATTTTTACTATGCATTTGTAATTTTTTTACTTCTTAATGTTACTTACGAATGTGCCATACGTTTTACGTAAGACAATTGCTCATTTTTTTCACAGCTATACATCGATCCCGCGAAGCTTTTGCCGCTGCAGAGGTTTTTGCCAAAAGCACCAGGTTCTGGAGGAGGTCGCGGAGGTCGAGGTGGCCGAGGTGGCGGTAGAGGAGGTGGTGGACGAGGCGGCTTCGGCGGCAGAGGAGGAGGCGGAAGAGGCGGCGGCGGTTTTGGTGGACGTGGATCTTTTGGCGGTGGTAACGGATTCAAAAGTCGAGGAGGAGGTGGAGGCGGTGGATTTGGACGCGGCGGTGGTGGCGGTCGAGGACGAGGCGGTGGCGGTGGCGGCGGTCGCGGACGCTGGTAGATACCTTCACCATAACATGTACAAAGCCAATAAATTTTTACAGAAACACTCGAACTTAATAACTGACGAGTCGCACCGAGTCTGCGAAAATTTCTATAGTGCAATATCACTATAGAAATTTAGATTAAATAAAAGACAGACAGACCGAGATATCATGCCCCTCACATTCATTCCCTTATTTTACAATTTTTTTTTGTATACGGGAAAAAGAGACGGACGTATTATTTGATCAAGTATGGCACAACCACTTTGGCATACTTTATTATCATGCAATAAACTTTTTTTTCACAAATTTAAAGTTTTTTTGTTATTTTTTTTTTTTACAATTTGTATCACTAATTTTATACTTCATCGAATTTTATATGCTTCCCGAGTTCCTTCTCAGCTTTCTTCAACAATTTATCCCGACCCCGCTGCTTCACACGATCCTTTTTACTCAATTTTTCCTCTCGATCCTGTGTTATCTTGTCCCAATATGTGTTCTCTTCATTTCCTTCCAATATGTGTAAGTTCGACGTCGCTGAATGTTTTTCTGCGAAGTTTTTTGCAGCTTCCGCGGTGTCACAGCGAACGTAAGCTATGCTGGTACCTTCATGCACGTCGATATACTTCACCGCCGTGTCGCCTCTGAGCGTAAGCTGAAACAAAAACCCCAAAGACAGATCAGAAAACTGTGAATAAGATAAACGGCCCTGTTTCTGACGCTGATCCAGTTTCTGACGCGTTACTTTAGCATAGGCGGCTTCCCCCACCATTCCAGAAACAGCCAAGAGTAAATGGTAGCGTCACAAACTGCGACACTCATTAGGTCCTCGTTTATCCTATGGTTTTACATGGGCAGAGTGAGAGGGTTGCCGTACATCGTCACAAACTGGGCCGTTTACCTTAGTTAGATTTTGATAACATGGTAAAAATAGTGAGTCTCAAAAAATAAATGTTTTCTTTTTGTTTCCTATAAAGGCATTTGCACGTCAAGTTTTTTCTATTGGATAAGAATTATTTTTTAAGGATATTTGAGATTTTTATAAGAATATGTATAACATTTTTATTGAATACGAGTAAATAATACTTTTTTCAGATTTAATGAAAAACTGTGATAAAAAGAAAGGTAATGACGAATGTCGAGATTGACGCCTATAATTTTCACCATTACTTCGAATTTCTTGTAGATCAAATATTTTCTTATACTTTAAGATGATACATACGTGTAGCACATCACGTTAATTCAAAATTGGTTATTTTTGTACTTATTAGTAACCGACAGTAGTGGACGCGCGGTCAGTGTGTGGCTTCGGCAGTCCCGAGAGTTAAGCAGCATTATTTGCGGTATCATAACTTGGATGGGTGACCGCTTAGCCTTGCACTGGTTTGCGCGCCAACTGCTGAGCGAGAGGCATTTTTCTGAGTTTCTAATGTATTCTCATACAGTAGAAACTCGGTACAAATAAAGCCGACTGTATCGGCCAGGTTTTCCGCAGTTTCCCTGTGCCTTCGTGCAAATGCGATACAGTAGTGCATTAGGATGAGTGGTTGCGGACAACATTCTAGAGAGGTCTCTATGAAGGAACGGGGAAAAGGGGAGAGGGGATACGTAAAAGCTTGAAGAAAGCATACGGAAGAAACCAATAAAAAAAAATTGTACTTATTAGTATTAGTATTTACTAATGTGGTGTGGAATTCGAAAAAAAAAACCTATTAATATATAAATAATAGTGATACAAACCTTAAACCCTTTGGGATTCGAGCATGGTTCTCCCAACTCAATTTTCACGATAACTCCAGGAGTAAATGCAAATTTCGGGCTTGAGTTTTCAACTTTTTGTTTAGAATCTTTCTTGTCAATTTCCTCAGTTTCCATCTTCTCCTTTCGATCATAATTGCTGCCCCACTGGTTCCATCGGGCTTTTCGTAAATGTTGCTTCAATTCTTTCATTTTGTTTCGCTGCAATTGTAGATACTTGTTTCTCAATTGTTTCCAATCCCTTTTCGCCATAATCTGCAGCCCGAGATCAGTAACGTCGACTCGTTCGCTTCTGCCTCGACGCTTTCGCTTTCGTTTCTTCTTCGTTTTTCCCTCCACAGCAGTTTCCTCTTTGCCGAGCTCATCCTCGTCGTGTGAAGTTGCTGCCGTAATTCCGGCACTTTCACTGACCAATTTATTCGTTTCCGTTTTACTCTCCGTGTCTATATCCTCACATACATCGACTCGTACTTTTTTTGCTTTTGCTACATCGTTTTCGCAAGACTTATCACCACTGACGTTGTCCTCGGCTTTACGCTTTTGAGGAGTATTCGTCTCGCTACTTTGAGCTACTGGCTCAGACATCGACATCATTTCGCTCGTCGGTTCATCTTCTGTGAAGGTCGTTATACTCAGGAGCTCGTGAGGGGCAGTATGAGATGGCAATGTACAATTTTTTTCTTGGAATGCCTGAAAAAACAACATTTATTACTGAATTAAAAAACACAAAACTATCATTAAGACATTCTCCATCGATTCAGTCACGTTTTTCGAATCCATACAGAAATTGCTCATAATTGGCCAAATATTATTATATGGGAGCTTTTTGGCTTCATCGTGATACAAGCAACCATGAGTCAGTGAATTATCTGTTTTTTTAATAGAACTTTGGTGAAGCGAACAGAATAGTGCCTGAGCAAAAAGAATTCCTCCCCACATCTAAATAAAACTATATAAAATGATAACCCAATTTAGCCATATGAATACCTTTCACTCAGTCCCATTTATTTCGCAATATTTGATGAATTGGGGCTATTTTAATGGCCATTGATGGTTCAGTATAAGTAAAGAACGTATCACGGATTCAAAAGGCTTCGACATTAAAAAATTATCAATAATTACGTTTCACGTGTGCGTAAATATTGTCTAATTAAGCCGTCCAATAGTAAATAGTGTATTGACAATGTTAGTAAATATGTGTATTAAAAACATTACCGAGCCACAAAAAAGGTATCACATCTCAACTAAATTAGATATCTAACATCCCTAACTATTATTTGGTTTACATATAACATTTGGGCTCAGTAGTTAATGTTTTGAAAAGTTAATAAAATAATGTAAATTTTTTGAAAATTACAAAACTCCATAAAATCTGAACTGCTTTCCCGATGTCGGAAAAATTGAATCCCAAAAAAATGAATGTAATTGTATTTACGAAGAAGTATTTACCAAAATATCGTAACTTTTACGAAAGTTAGAGCGACTACGAATTTTTTTGAAACAATTCAAAAAGATATGAAATCCACATTTCTGCATACATTTTGTTAAAAATTGCAACAATCAAAGATACTGCTTCACTCGTATGCCAAATTCCAGCTCAATCGGTTTAACAGTTCTTCAGTTACAGGTGATTAACATACTCAAATACATAAAGGCATTGTTTATTAAAAAAATTATGAAAAAAAGTTGCCTCTGCGAGGATGCAAAAAAAGCTATAGTTAATTTTTACCTCCAAACATTTGCTAGCTCCGTCTACTGCATCAAACTCTATGAATGCAAAGCCTTTTATCTTCCGATTGCTCTTGTAGCGAGGAACGGATACATAAGCAATCGGTCCGTACTGCGAGAATAAATTGCTGAGCCATTCGTGATTAGCATCTGGTGGCAAACCCTGTACGTAAACTGTGCAAGCTTCGCAATCCTCGCGTGGATTTATTGGTGTAGTTCTGCAAACTTTAGTGCCGTCATCGGATAGCGATAGAATTTCCGAGCTCTTGACCGCTTTGGCCACTCTGTGCACATCGTCCGTCAATACTCTTATTTTATTGAAGCGCAAAAATACGCTCAGATCAACATCTAAACAACAAGTCACATATTCCATCAGCAAAAGAACGAAATCGAATTAAGTGACATGTTAAAAAAAGAAAGAAAAAATCTCATGCTCAATTATTATTAATGAGTATACAATTGGAATTTGAGTATTGAGCAACTAGAAAAATCTGAAGTCAACATCATTGAAGATAATAATACCATTTATTTATCATGATAATAATAATACAACTCTATTTATTGTTTTGTAAAATTATTGCAAAATCACTAATCTTTGATGTTTTTGTAAAAATATTTTACATTACATAGAAGATGCAAAAACATTGAATGAATATTTTCACAAAAGTAACTAAAAAAATTCTTGAAGCCAATAATTTTAAAATTACCGTAAAGTTCGTTTAAAAAAAAATATATATATATATATATAAAACACCAGAGAAATGATTTTTCTTTTGTTCTGATCTTTTTGATGTTAAAGTACACAAATTTTTATAGCATTTAGGCACAAATTTATCAAGTTTAGAAGAAAAAAAACAACTTTTATAGATAAAAATAAAAGTTCTTTAAAAATGTTAGTAACAAAAGACAATAATGGTAAAAATCAATGTAAAGTCTTACATGGATCTGCCTTTATGAGGGTGCCCAAAAACCTATCTTTGCTGAGATTGGCATCGCTGAAGTAAAACTCCATTTGTTTTAAAATAAGAGCATGCAGAGCTTTCTTTCTGAGGCGCGGTTTTCCCCTCGAAACATTGCCCTCTTGTTTGAGCATCTGTTCGCAAGGTCTCTGCAATGAGTTTTGCACCTGCGGCACTGGTATTGATTCAGAAGCCAGTCCGGCGTTTGACTCTTGTTCCTCTGTGACCATAATTTTCAGCCTTGGTCTGTGACAGCTAAATAATATATTTTATTTAATTTATTAACGGATTTCTCCTTTTATTATTATTATTATTTTTATTTACATATTTCTCCTTTACATATGTAGTTACACTATGTGATTCAAAAACACGAGATGAGAAATTCTTAATAAATATACATACAATCTTTTTTTTAAAAACAAATAAGGAAAATCAGATACTATCCAATGTGATGAAAGAGATACTATACAAAGGTTTTAACGGGTGTCTCTTATTTACTACGACTTATTGCATTCATTTAATTCGACAATTTAATGTTGTTGCTGAGCCTTCTACTCATATCTGAGGACCGTTACATTCGATTGCGTTCTAAACGCTTCTAATGACACTCCTGTAAATTATAGTGTTTCATACTGATTCCCGAGCGTTGCAATTTGTGAGATCGCTGAGTTATTTCCTACATTTGTCTTATTTTGACTTTCATACACAAAACTTTTACATCATTTATAAATTTTTAGCACGGAGTAAGAGTTTTAAAATTCCAGATTATAACAATAACAAAAAAAGATAAATATATATACATAAACTAATATAGTAATTCTAAATAATTATTCATAATGATAACGATTGTTTTGCTAGTTTGAGCATGAATCATATCAAAAGGTACACCCATAAAATTAAGTGATGGAAACTCGTTTCCCAATTTCGCCAAATGCTGACTAATTGAATTTCTCATAAAATTCGCCCGAGTCAATTTTTGCTCAAAAAGTCTGGATGCTTTGAGCAAACATTCCTCTGGGGAATATGTATCGACAATGTATTCATGAGGAACATAGAGGAAACAAGACGATTCACAATTTTAAATAAATAACGTACGTTATTCAACAATCTTACAGAAGCTATATTAAGAATGATGATATAGAAAAAGAAGCCACATGTAAACACTAGTTCGATAAATTAGTATCAAAACAACGTTCGACGTTGTTTCACCTACGATGTAAGATCGTTTATTGCAATAAACGTAATTATCACGATCAACCGGTTAACGAAATACAATAGAGCGAAGCAAACATTGTGTCGACTTACTGGTTATTAACGAAAAAAACACGAATATTTTCGTTTGAATCGACGACGAAGACCGGCGATCTTTCTTTTCACGACACAGAACACGAAAATTTCACGTAGAAAACATATTATCGTACAAATAGTCGCCGGCAGAGCGGGTCTCTGAATTTACAGGTAAATTACGTAATTGACAACTTGTTCGGTAAACTTACTGGTAAATTTTGTAAAAACGATGCTACAAAAAAAAATAGTAAATATCAATTAAAGTTTAAAAAATAAATCGTGTATTATTCGACTAACGCGTTGATTAGAGTAAAAAAGTTGATTAGCACTAGAGACAAAGGCGAGAATAAAAAAGTAAGAGCTTAAAAATGTTTTTCTCTCAAATGTTGAACAAAACTTTTTAGTACTACGTCGGAAAAGTTTTCACAAGCGAAAGTTTGCAAAAAGTGCATTTTTCCTAAACGGAGTTAAGTAAAATTATTTCCTCACCGAATTAGAATTTAGACGAAAAACAATAATTATTTGTTACTACGTAACGTTTAGGGGGAAGATTCTACACTTTTTCCCTAGATTTTCCAAGTGAGCATTGAAAATTGTCCAGACCCGTATCGCAAGATTTATTTTGAAATAACGATCGGACAAACTTTGCATTGCCTACAAATGATTCCCCCGTCGATTGGATATCGTTAAAACGAAGAAAGAAAAAATACCAATTTTTTTTCTGACGATTTGAATAAGCTCTTATCAGACAACCGTTATAATTAATTTAACAATCACTTACAAACGACCAACAAACGATCCGCATAGAGATATGAACGGATACGGTACTTTTACCGTATTTTACCGTCATTTTTTTTCTACAAATTATATATTGTGAAAGAACGGTCACGAAAATTGCTCGTAAATTTGGCCGGTCACAAATTTTGATGGTAAATTTACCGTAAAAAATGGTAAACTTCGTCCATATAGTTGTGAAATTACCCTTAACAAATTTTTGGATAAAATTACCGTAAATTTATTTCGTAAATTCACCGTATCTTGACGAGATTATAAATCACGATGAGACCATATAATTTTATTACCAATGTGGTAATTTTTAAAGCGATCACATACCGATTTTATACAGTAAAAATACGGTAAAATTACCGGTCATATTTACCGCTCACATAGATCCGCATAAGGCGAGGTGAAATATTCATGAAAGCGAGAAGGATAGCGAATATCTTTCGGAACAAGAATTCTCAGAAACTGGACATTTTTAGGAAAAAATGAAAGTTTTACATCATGCAGAATTAAGAGACCAATGATGTAAAACTTTTCTTTTATTAAAAAACGTTCGGTGTCGTCTGAAAGATTGTTTACAGTTTTTGTTACCGACTGAGTAGGTTTCACCTCGCCATAAATGGAGTTCATAATGTCCAAGACGTCCGGCCAACTTTACCGAACTTTCGAAATGATCACATTGGTAATAAAATTATATAGTTTCAGCATGATTTAAAATCTCATCAAGATATGGTGAATTTACGAAAAAATGTTGCGGTAATTTTACCAAAAAAATTTTACCGGTAATTTCACAACTACATAGACGACGTTTACCATTTTTTGCAGTAAATTTAGCAACAAAATTTGTGACCGGTCAAATTTACGAGCAATTTTCGAGCTATATAAAGTTAGCCATGCAACATTTAATAAAAAAACTTAGTCTTTTTCTAATCGATTAGTGGTCGAATGTTGGTGAATGTTGGCGTATTTTTAACGTTTGGTGGTCAAGGGTTACATACACATGCCCGACAGCAAAAGTCCAATAAGCCCCAACTCCAAACATATAGAGACGCCACTGGCCAATCTGTACTAAATACGGTAACATCCAGCAGTCAAAGCGCTGGCTTCAAACTATCTTAACCAGAAAGAATACCTGATCGCAAATACATGAAAGGCGATAACTTGAAAAAGAACTTCCCCTTTTCGTTTAAATCACGAAGTCCGTAACGACAAACTAAGTGGTTCTGACAATTCAGAAAGGCGACATGTGGCTAGTGCCACAAGAACAGTTCACATTTGCGTCCAAAGCGATTTGAGCTCAACACCCTTTCGACAGAACATACCATCAAATTGTCGGGATAAATTGCTGACGCACGGGAATATCAATGTTCGGTAATGCAGAATCCAGTCATTACGAATGTGTAGTCACCTACCACAAGATGTCGTTGGAAATCAATGCCACGGCGTGACCAGCGTATCAGGGCCGAACGTTTAATGTGGTTCCCTGGTAGCACAAGCCAGATCTGCATTACCGAACATTGATATTTCCGTGCGTCGGCAATTTATCCCGACAATATGATGGTAGGTTCTGTCGAAAGGGTGATGAGCTCAAATCGCTTTGGACGCAAATGTGAACTGTTCTTGTGGCACTAGCCACAGGTCGCCTTTCTGAATTGACAGAAGCACATAGTTTGTCGTTACGGACTTCGTGATTTAAACGAAAAGGGGAAGTTCTTTTTCAAGTTATCGCCTTTCATGTATTTGCGGTCAGGTATTCTTTCTGGTTAAGATAGTTTGAAGCCAGCGCTTTGACTGCTGGATGTTACTGTATTTAGTACAGATTGGCCAGTGGCGTCTCTATATGTTTGGAGTTGGGGCTTATTGGACTTTTGCTGTCGGGCATGTGTATGTAACCCGTGGTCAATGGTTTATTGATAATCGTTAAAATAAAAAAAAATACCGTCAAGTTAGCCATACATTTTTTTCTTTTTTCCAAATCGCTTCAAACTAAGCTTAATAGATGGGGAATCGTTTGGGGGTCACAAATAACATAGCTGAAACATTTGGTGGTCACCCTTTATTAAAAAAAATGCGAAAAATAAAAAATAGGGCGTCGAGTGGGACTTTCAATGTGCCGCATGCGTCACTTCACCATTGCCTTGACGCGGTTAATTCGAATAACTCATATTCGACTAGAGATTTTCAATCGGATGAGGACAATGGAAAAACACACGATAATTCTGTAATAGTATTACAGAAATATGTGCTTTTCGCAATATTTATATGGTTTATGTTACTGACTTACGCATGACGATGACAGGTAATGCTAGTTAATATGGGAGGGACCCACTTGCCCACAAATAGGATTGGACACATGAGGAATGGACACATCATATTGGACACAAATTATTGGACACACAAGTTATTGGACACAGAAGTTATTGGACACATCGAGACTGGACACATCGAGATTGGACACACAAATTATTGGACACATCGCGATCGGACAGAAGACTTATTGGACACAAATTATTGGAGACATCAAGATTGAACACATACATTATTGGACACACCGAGATTGGGCACATAAGATATTCGACACACCGAGATTGGACACATAAGATATTGGACACATCGAGATTGGACACACGAAGATTGGACACAAACTATTGGACAAACGAAGAATGGACCCAAATTATTGGACACACGAAGATTGGATACAAATTATTCCAACCCTGTATGATTAGGCGCTGTCGTTTCGAAGCCAAATTTTTCGGCTCCAGGTCGTTCCAGCAGTGAGCCATTTGGGTTCGAGACATTTCGGCGCGGACGTTTCAGCGCGAGCTTCTATAACTCAAATCCGACTTTGCACCCACGCCGACCAGATGCTAACATACGAAGAACGACGTTAAACGTCCCAATTTTGGATAAAATCCGACTTTGCACCCACACCAACCAGATGTTAAAACACGAAGACCGACTTTATATATCGCATTTTGGAATAAAATCTAACTTTGCACCCACACAAAAAAAGCATTCACATTCCAATCATATTTGTGGGCAAGTGGGCATCACTGGTAAATCTGCGGTTATATTATTAATGAGCGGTGAAAAATACATCGAATGCGCCATGGCCCATGCAGGAAATATCATTTTTCGAAAAGATATGGCCTAAAATGTAAATTCGTCGAAAAACGAGTTTTTCAGGAACGGTTTTTTGCGTTTTTCTCTTTTCCCGTCTGTCCTATCGTCCAAATAGCGTTAGATTCTTGTTTAGCACGGCAAAATACATAGAATAGACTATGGGACCATTCCCAGAACCGACGGAAAATTGTTTTTCGCGTTTTCCTCGCTAAATAATGATCCTAGAGCAAAAAGGACGTTATTTCAGGATCACTTTCTTCTTTTTCGTTTTTCTCGGCCCCTGTTGGTCCTACCGTAAATCTTCGGTTATATTATTAATGAGAGGTGAAAAATACATCGAATGCGCCATGGCCCATGCAGGAATTATCATTTTTCGAAAAGATATGGCCTAAAATGTAAATTCGTCGAAAAACGAGTTTTTCAGGAACGGTTTTTTGCGTTTTTCTCTTTTCCCGTCTGTCCTATCGTCCAAATAGCGTTAGATTCTTGTTTAGCACGGCAAAATACATAGAATAGACTATGGGACCATTCCCAGAACCGACGGAAAATTGTTTTTCGCGTTTTTCTCGCTAAATAATGATCCTAGAGCAAAAAGGACGTTATTTCAGGATCACTTTCTTTTTTTTTCGTTTTTCTCGGCCCCTGTTGGTCCTATCGTAAATCTGCGGTTATATTATTAATGAGCGGTGAAAAATACATCGAATGCGCGATGGCCCATGCAGGAATTATCATTTTTCGAAAAGATATGGCCTAAAATGTAAATTCGTCGAAAAACGAGTTTTTCAGGAACGGTTTTTTGCGTTTTTCTCTTTTCCCGTCTGTCCTATCGTCCAAATAGCGTTAGATTCTTGTTTAGCACGGCAAAATACATAGAATAGACTATGAGACCAGTCCGAGAACCGACGGAAAATTGTTTTTCGCGTTTTTCTCGCTAAATAATGATCCTAGAGCGAAAAGGACGTTATTTCAGGATCACTTTCTTCTTTTTCGTTTTTCTCGGCCCCTGTTGGTCCTACCGTAAATCTGCGGTTATATTATTAATCAGCGGTGAAAAATACATCGAATGCGCCATGGCCCATGCAGGAATTATCATTTTTCGAAAAGATATGGCCTAAAATGTAAATTCGTCGAAAAACGTGTTTTTCAGGAACGGTTTTTTGCGTTTTTCTCTTTTCCCGTCTGTCCTATCGTCCAAATAGCGTTAGATTCTTGTTTAGCACGGCAAAATACATAGAATAGACTATGAGACCAGTCCGAGAACCGACGGAAAATTGTTTTTCGCGTTTTTCTCGCTGAATAATGATCCTAGAGCGAAAAGGACGTTATTTCAGGATCACTTTCTTTTTTTTTCGTTTTTCTCGGCCCCTGTTGGTCCTATCGTAAATCTGCGGTTATATTATTAATAAGCGGTGAAAAATACATCGAATGCGCCATGGCCCATGCAGGAATTATCATTTTTCGAAAAGATGTGGCCTAAAATGTAAATTCGTCGAAAAAAGAGTTTTTCAGGAACGGTTTTTTGCGTTTTTCTCTTTTCCCGTCTGTCCTATCGTCCAAATAGCGTTAGATTCTTGTTTAGCACGGCAAAATACATAGAATAGACTATGGGACCAGTCCCAGAACCGACGGAAAATTGTTTTTCGCGTTTTTCTCGCTGAATAATGATCCTAGAGCGAAAAGGACGTTATTTCAGGATCACTTTCTTTTTTTTTCGTTTTTCTCGGCCCCTGTTGGTCCTATCGTAAATCTGCGGTTATATTATTAATAAGCGGTGAAAAATACATCGAATGCGCCATGGCCCATGCAGGAATTATCATTTTTCGAAAAGATGTGGCCTAAAATGTAAATTCGTCGAAAAAAGAGTTTTTCAGGAACGGTTTTTTGCGTTTTTCTCTTTTCCCGTCTGTCCTATCGTCCAAATAGCGTTAGATTCTTGTTTAGCACGGCAAAATACATAGAATAGACTATGAGACCAGTCCGAGTACCGACGGAAAATTGTTTTTCGCGTTTTTCTCGCTAAATAATGATCCTAGAGCGAAACGGACGTTATTTCAGGATCACTTTCTTTTTTTTCGTTTTTCTCGGCCCCTGTTGGTCCTATCGTAAATCTGCGGTTATATTATTAATGAGAGGTGAAAAATACATCGAATGCGCCATGGCCCATGCAGGAATTATCAGATTGCCGATAGCACTTGCATACATTGGGGTTAAATCCTCACGACGAAACTGCCACCTGCCATCATCACTGAGCGACTGAGATTGAAGGTCGTCTCTCCATTCTGTTGCGTGGCGCCATCTGTCGGGCCGCCGACACAACATCAGCAACTCAAGAATTCCACGATGCTGCTATCTACCACCACAATCGAGCTGCTCAACTGAGGCTCGGGTCAGCAATCCATCGAGTGGCGCCATCTATCTATCATATAAATTCAACATCTCGCATCGGCATATAGCGTGTAGCAGGTAATGCAGAAACCTTCAAATCGAGTTTAATGTTTAGTTCAAAATGTCATCTAAAAAAGACAATTATGAATGTTATAAGTGTAAAACTCCGATAAAGACCACTCTGCATGAGTGTACGCGATGTTTGAAGTATTTCCACCCAAGTTGCGCGCGTTATCACTCAGCTTGGGATGCAAATAATGAATTAACGCTGTGTCAGGACCACTTCGTAGTCCGCACGGCTGTTGATAATGTAGCTAAAAAGCAGAACACGGTGGATAATGTAGAGAGAAATGAAAGTGGTGAAAATAATCGGAAAAGGAGGAGAGCTATGAATGATAACGAGATCGAAATTATAGATATGGACAGAGATAAGAAACTAGACGAAATATTAGCATGGATTAGTGGACAGGGCGACGTGAAAAAAAAGGTAATTGAAGCTGTGAAAGAAGTCGTTATTCGAGAAGTGGAAGAATTAGCCGTTAAAATAAGAAATAACTTAAACAGCGAATTGCTCAAAATGCAGGAATCTATTCAAGAGATGAAGGAAATGATACAAGTGAAAGGAAAGGTATACGGAAGCAGTAATCAGGCTGAGCAAACTGTCGAAGAAAGTGTAGTTCAGAAGAAATCGTATGCTGCAGCTACGGCTAGCAAAAAAACGGGTTTGATGGAGCAATTTGTAATTATAAAACCTACAGCAGAGCAAACCACAGACGAGACACGCAAACAAGTTAAGAGTAAAATAGATATAGTAAAAGCGGGGATAAGCGTTGATAGGATAAGTAAAGGGAAGAATGGAGCGGTTATTGTAGGTTGCTCGCACCAAAAAGATCAGCAAAAATTACAAATGCTTGCGAGGAAAGAGCTAGGCCAGCACTATAGAATCGAAGCACCAGTAGCGAAAAAACATAAAATTAAGTTAGTTGGTATTGACACAGAAGAGAATGAATTGTCGGACAGTGAGCTTGTCGAAAAAATATGTGTACAAAATCAAATCCTAAATTGCAAAAACACCTCACACGTCAGATTAGTAAAAAAGTGGATCGACGAAAAACATAACAGCTTACTAGTAGTACTAGAAGTAGATTCGGAAACACGGGAAAAAATTATGGAGAAACGAATACTTAAAGTGGGGTGGCAAATGTGCACGGTCTTTGACTACACCACGATAACGCAATGCTTCAACTGCTGGGGGTATTACCACTTGGCTAGAAATTGTAAAAAACGAAAGCACTGTAGTAAATGCACAGAAGAGCATAGCGGGCTAGAGTGCCAAAAAACAGAATTTAAATGCGTGAGCTGCAGTTCCCACAAGGAAAGACTTGGATTAAGCGACATAGAAGTACAGCACCAGGCAAATGATAAGGCATGCTCGACATTTAAGTATTTTTTAGGGAGGGAAAAACGAGCCCTAGGATTATAAAAAATTCCAAAATGTGTAGTGGTTCAATATTATGTTTAAACGCGAGGAGTTTCATAAAAAATAAAGATGAAATTGTCCAACTAGTAGTATGTGAAATGAAGCCAGCAATACTTGCATTGACAGAAACGCGAACCATAAAAGATATCGAAGATCATGAAATATCAATAGAAGGATATTCGCTAGTCCGGTGTGATGGAGAAAATCGTAGAACAGGTGGCGTAGCAATGTTTATACGTAAAAATATTAGATATAATGAAAAATTTGTAAGAAAAATAGAGGATAACTGTTGGTGTGTCGCTATAGAAGTAAATACAAGAGCGTATAAAGGAAGTATTGTGATAGTGTACCACTCGCCCCGCTCGAGTGATGCTTTGTTCATAGATTTTATAAGCGAGGCTATGGATGAATTATATAGTGAAGGAAACTGTGTATGGCTAGGAGACTTCAATATAGATTTAAATAGCAAAGAATTTTATGCCAAAAAATTAACGAATGCTTTTCTAGAAAGAGGAATGAAACAATATATCAAGGGTGTAACAAGAGTGAACCAAAAATCAGAAACAAAGATTGACTTGGCATTTAGTAATATAAAAATTGATACAGTCACCCATGAAACACCAAAGATAACTGACCATGACATAATAGAGATAAAATTAGGTTTTAATGAAATTGACAAAACGACAGTACAAAGAGTCAAACGACAGTTCAGTAATTTAAACAAGGACAGGTTTATAATTAAATTAGGAAGTGAAAAACTGGAGATAAAGACTGCAAATGGAGATGTAGAAATATATAATACAAATGTTAATAAAATAATAGATAGAATTTTACAAGTACTAGACGAAGAAGCCCCATATAAGACAATAAGACTACGCGAGGGATCAATTGAAAAGCCATGGATCTCAAAGACAATAATAGAGGCAATAGAAATGAGGGATAAACTATACCGAAAAGCAAAAGCTAAGAAAATAGATAATGACTGGGAGAACTATAGGCGAAAGCGAAATGAAGTAGTCAGTGCTCTACGGCAAGCAAAAGTAGAATATTATAATAGAAAAATAGACAGCAATAAAAATGATAGTGCGGAGATGTGGAAGACGTTAAAAAAACTTATCAAGGGGAAACAACAAGCAATGGACTTCGAAAGGGGGGTAATTTTTAATAATAGGACAGTATATGGCGAAAAGAACATAGCGAATGACTTTAATAAATATTACATTGACAGCATAGAAGAAATAGTGACAAGCATAGAAACCATAGTAGATGACCACGGGAACAATGCAAATTTTACAGACGTGACCTTTAATACATTTAGTGAAATTAGTAGTACAGACATAGGTAAAATCATAGAAAAAATGCCGAAAAAAAGTGGGACACAAGAAGGAATAAATAACAGCATTCTCAAATACATGTTTGAAGCTATGAGTGAAGGTCTGACATTAATAATTAATGACAGTCTCAAGTATGGTATCTTTCCAGAAGGATGGAAGAAATCCGAAATAAGACCCATACCTAAGGTAGCCAAGACTCAACGAGCAGATGAATTTCGCCCAATAAATATGCTTCCGCAACATGAAAAATTAATCGAGCTGATTATTAAGGACCAATTAGTTGACTACTTAGAGAAAAACAATATATTTACAGACTGCCAGTACGGGTTTAGGAAAGGAAGATCTTGCGAAAGTGCGATACAGGCAACGCTTACAATATGGAAAAAACACATTAGTGAGGGAAAATTAGTTGGAGCAGTATTCGTAGATTTAAAAAGGGCGTTCGAAACGATTGATAGAGAACTGTTAATAGCGAAACTAACAAGATATGGGATAGGTGACAATGTGTGTAAATTGTTAAAATCGTATCTGGAAAACCGTTCGCAGATTGTCATTATCGGAAATGAAACGTCTCAGCAAATGCCGACAAAGTACGGCGTACCGCAGGGGTCCGTTTTAGGACCGTTATTGTTTATACTGTACATAAATGACATAGTAGATATTTTTAAAGATGACTGTAACATTGTGCTATTTGCCGATGATATGATCATTTACACAGTAGGTAACAGTTCGGACGAATTAAATAAGAAATTAAATAGCAAATTAAACGAAACAGAAACATGGTTATGTAAAAATAAACTGAAAATGAATTCGAAAAAAACCAAATGCATGGTTATTAAGAGCCAGGGACAAATCAGAGGTGATCATTTACGACTAGTAAGTAGAGATGGCGGAATTCTGGAAAAAGTCTTAGAAATGAAGTACTTAGGCATAATAATTGATCAAAATCTAAACTTTACTGCTTATAGGGAATTTATTGTAACCAAAGTAGGAAAGAAAATCAGCTTTTTAAACAGATTGGGAAAATTTCTGTCACCGATGACACGATGTACAGTTTATAAAACAATTGTTGCACCGCATTTGGAATATTGTAGCACTGTAATGATAAACATGAACAAAACGGACTTAGAAATATTGCAGAAATCACAAAATCGAGCTATGCGTGTAATATTACAGTGCAATAAAGAAACTAGAATAAATGACATGCTAGAAGCACTACAATTTATGAATATAACTGAAAGGCTTGAATATAATGTGATACTATTTATACATAAACTCATCGAAGCAGACAAATTAAAAGATGAGAGTAATAGAAAAATAAAGATGGTAGGAGATAGGAGCGGGATGAGAACGCGGCAGGCCGACCACATAAGAGTAGATTTCAGAAAAACGACGAAAGGACAGAGAGATCTGTATTACGACGGATTGGAACTATATAACAATGTGCCAACAGAAATTAAAAATATAAGAGCATTACCAGAATTAAAACGAGCGTTGGCGAAATATGTGACAAAATCGAGGAAAAGAGGTGCGTAGGAAATATAAGAGAATGTAATGTAGAAATAAGGTGTGAAGGAGAGTTTGTTAACTGGTGTATGTGTGTGAATGGAAAAAGTGAAAAAGATGTGAAAGAGACATGGAGCGGAGTGAATATGTAGAAATTATGTAACTTAAAATTAAGATAGATTAAGAAAAACGAATCAAAATTGTAGCGCGAAGCGCATAATAGCTAACAGCTAATAAACGTATTAACTAACTAACTATCGTCCAAATAGCGTTAGATTCTTGTTTAGCACGGCAAAATACATAGAATAGACTATGAGACCAGTCCGAGAACCGACGGAAAATTGTTTTTCGCGTTTTTCTCGCTAAATAATGATCCTAGAGCGAAAAGGACGTTATTTCAGGATCACTTTCTTCTTTTTCGTTTTTCTCGGCCCCTGTTGGTCCTATCGTAAATCTGCGGTTATATTATTAATGAGAGGTGAAAAATACATCGAATGCGCCATGGCCGATGCAGGAATTATCATTTTTCGAAAAGATATGGCCTAAAATGTAAATTCGTCGAAAAACGAGTTTTTCAGGAACGGTTTTTTGCGTTTTTCTCTTTTCCCGTCTGTCCTATCGTCCAAATAGCGTTAGATTCTTGTTTAGCACGGCAAAATACATAGAATAGACTATGGGACCATTCCCAGAACCGACGGAAAATTGTTTTTCGCGTTTTTCTCGCTAAAGAATGATCCTAGAGCAAAAAGGACGTTATTTCAGGATCACTTTCTTCTTTTTCGTTTTTCTCGGCCCCTGTTGGTCCTACCGTAAATCTTCGGTTATATTATTAATGAGAGGTGAAAAATACATCGAATGCGCCATGGCCCATGCAGGAATTATCATTTTTCGAAAAGATATGGCCTAAAATGTAAATTCGTCGAAAAACGAGTTTTTCAGGAACGGTTTTTTGCGTTTTTCTCTTTTCCCGTCTGTCCTATCGTCCAAATAGCGTTAGATTCTTGTTTAGCACGGCAAAATACATAAAATAGACTATGGGACCAGTCCCAGAACCGACGGAAAATTGTTTTTCGCGTTTTTCTCGCTAAATAATGATCCTAGAGCGAAAAGGACGTTATTTCAGGATCACTTTCTATTTTTTTTTTCGTTTTTCTCGGCCCCTGTTGGTCCTATCGTAAATCTGCGGTTATATTATTAATAAGCGGTGAAAAATACATCGAATGCGCCATGGCCCATGCAGGAATTATCATTTTTCGAAAAGATATGGCCTAAAATGTAAATTCGTCGAAAAACGAGTTTTTCAGGAACGGTTTTTTGCGTTTTTCTCTTTTCCCGTCTGTCCTATCGTCCAAATAGCGTTAGATTCTTGTTTAGCACGGCAAAATACATAGAATAGACTATGAGACCAGTCCGAGAACCGACGGAAAATTGTTTTTCGCGTTTTTCTCGCTAAATAATGATCCTAGAGCGAAAAGGACGTTATTTCAGGATCACTTTCTTCTTTTTCGTTTTTCTCGGCCCCTGTTGGTCCTACCGTAAATCTTCGGTTATATTATTAATGAGAGGTGAAAAATACATCGAATGCGCCATGGCCCATGCAGGAATTATCATTTTTCGAAAAGATATGGCCTAAAATGTAAATTCGTCGAAAAACGAGTTTTTCAGGAACGGTTTTTTGCGTTTTTCTCTTTTCCCGTCTGTCCTATCGTCCAAATAGCGTTAGATTCTTGTTTAGCACGGCAAAATACATAAAATAGACTATGGGACCAGTCCCAGAACCGACGGAAAATTGTTTTTCGCGTTTTTCTCGCTAAATAATGATCCTAGAGCGAAAAGGACGTTATTTCAGGATCACTTTCTTTTTTTTTTTCGTTTTTCTCGGCCCCTGTTGGTCCTATCGTAAATCTGCGGTTATATTATTAATAAGCGGTGAAAAATACATCGAATGCGCCATGGCCCATGCAGGAATTATCATTTTTCGAAAAGATATGGCCTAAAATGTAAATTCGTCGAAAAACGAGTTTTTCAGGAACAGTTTTTTGCGTTTTTCTCTTTTCCTGTCTGTCCTATCGTCCAAATAGCGTTAGATTCTTGTTTAGCACGGCAAAATACATAGAATAGACTATGAGACCAGTCCGAGAACCGACGGAAAATTGTTTTTCGCGTTTTTCTCGCTAAATAATGATCCTAGATAGGGGACAATAGGGGACGAAATTTGCATGGAAGAAAATTGTGTATGTGTTGGAGATTTTAATTTAGATATGATCAAGGCCGAATTTTATGCCAAAAAACTAATAAATCTATTCTTAGAAGTAGGGATGAAACAATATGTGAAGGACGCAACCAGAATAACGCAAGAGACGAAAACCTTGATTGACCTAGTATTTTGTAATATAAAAGTGTGTCCCATAGTCCATTATACTCCAAAGATAACAGATCACGCAATTGTAGAAATTAAGTTAGGTTTTAATATTATAGATCAGGACAGTATAACTAAGACAGTAAGAGATTTCAAAAAATTTGACGAATTACGTTTCTTAAAGAAAATAACAGAAATAAATAACCCGATCACTGCCCAGGAGACAGAAACACAGAGCATGTTTAATGAAAAAATAAATGCTATCGTAAATAAAATAAGCGTAACATTAAATGAGGAAGCACCATTAAAGACAATTAAATTAAGACAAGGAAACGATGAAAAAAAATGGTTCACCACAGAGTTACAAGTAATGATTGAGCAAAGGGATGAAGCATATAACAAAGCAAAAAGTAGCAATTTAGAAATTAGTTGGAATGACTATAGGAGAAAAAGAAATGATACGGTCGCAGCATTGCGTCAGGCAAAAAAAGAATACTACGAGAAAAAGATAGATGGGAATAAGAACGACTGCGCAAAGATGTGGAAAACATTAAAGCAATTAATAAAGGGCAATATGCAAGACACAGATTACAAAGACGGTATATATTTCAATAACCAACTAATACAGGGCAAACAGGAAATAGCGAATAAATTCAATGACTACTACATAGATAGTATAGAGGAAATCGTGAGAAACATAAATAATAATGAGATTGAGGAACAAACAGGTGTCTATACAAACGCAATTATGGACAGATTTACGGAAGTAAGGTTTTTTGCGTTTTTCTCTTTTCCCGTCTGTCCTATCGTCCAAATAGCGTTAGATTCTTGTTTAGCACGGCAAAATACATAGAATAGACTATGAGACCAGTCCGAGAACCGACGGAAAATTGTTTTTCGCGTTTTTCTCGCTAAATAATGATCCTAGAGCGAAAAGGACGTTATTTCAGGATCACTTTCTTCTTTTTCGTTTTTCTCGGCCCCTGTTGGTCCTATCGTAAATCTGCGGTTATATTATTAATGAGCGGTGAAAAATACATCGAATGCGCCATGGCCCATGCAGGAATTATCATTTTTCGAAAAGATATGGCCTAAAATGTAAATTCGTCGAAAAACGAGTTTTTCAGGAACGGTTTTTTGCGTTTTTCTCTTTTCCCGTCTGTCCTATCGTCCAAATAGCGTTAGATTCTTGTTTAGCACGGCAAAATACATAGAATAGACTATGGGACCAGTCCGAGAACCGACGGAAAATTGTTTTTCGCGTTTTTCTCGCTAAATAATGATCCTAGAGCGAAAAGGACGTTATTTCAGGATCACTTTCTTCTTTTTCGTTTTTCTCGGCCCCTGTTGGTCCTATCGTAAATCTGCGGTTATATTATTAATGAGCGGTGAAAAATACATCGAATGCGCCATGGCCCATGCAGGAATTATCATTTTTCGAAAAGATATGGCCTAAAATGTAAATTCGTCGAAAAACGAGTTTTTCAGGAACGGTTTTTTGCGTTTTTCTCTTTTCCCGTCTGTCCTATCGTCCAAATAGCGTTAGATTCTTGTTTAGCACGGCAAAATACATAGAATAGACTATGGGACCAGTCCGAGAACCGACGGAAAATTGTTTTTCGCGTTTTTCTCGCTAAATAATGATCCTAGAGCGAAAAGGACGTTATTTCAGGATCACTTTCTTCTTTTTCGTTTTTCTCGGCCCCTGTTGGTCCTATCGTAAATCTGCGGTTATATTATTAATGAGCGGTGAAAAATACATCGAATGCGCCATGGCCCATGCAGGAATTATCATTTTTCGAAAAGATATGGCCTAAAATGTAAATTCGTCGAAAAACGAGTTTTTCAGGAACGGTTTTTTGCGTTTTTCTCTTTTCCCGTCTGTCCTATCGTCCAAATAGCGTTAGATTCTTGTTTAGCACGGCAAAATACATAGAATAGACTATGGGACCAGTCCGAGAACCGACGGAAAATTGTTTTTCGCGTTTTTCTCGCTAAATAATGATCCTAGAGCGAAAAGGACGTTATTTCAGGATCACTTTCTTCTTTTTCGTTTTTCTCGGCCCCTGTTGGTCCTATCGTAAATCTGCGGTTATATTATTAATGAGCGGTGAAAAATACATCGAATGCGCCATGGCCCATGCAGGAATTATCATTTTTCGAAAAGATATGGCCTAAAATGTAAATTCGTCGAAAAACGAGTTTTTCAGGAACGGTTTTTTGCGTTTTTCTCTTTTCCCGTCTGTCCTATCGTCCAAATAGCGTTAGATTCTTGTTTAGCACGGCAAAATACATAGAATAGACTATGGGACCAGTCGCAGAACCGACGGAAAATTGTTTTTCGCGTTTTTCTCGCTAAATAATGATCCTAGAGCGAAAAGGACGTTATTTCAGGATCACTTTTTTCTTTTTCGTTTTTCTCGGCCCCTGTTGGTCCTATCGTAAATCTGCGGTTATATTATTAATCAGCGGTGAAAAATACATCGAATGCGCCATGGCCCATGCAGGAATTATCATTTTTCGAAAAGATATGGCCTAAAATGTAAATTCGTCGAAAAACGAATTTTTCAGGAACGGTTTTTTGCGTTTTTCTCTTTTCCCGTCTGTCCTATCGACCAAATAGCGTTAGATTCTTGTTTAGCACGGCAAAATACATAGAATAGACCATGGGACCAGTCCGAGAACCGACGGAAAAGTGTTTTTCGCGTTTTTCTCGCTAAATAATGATCCTAGAGCGAAAAGGACGTTATTTCAGGATCACTTTCTTTTTTTTTCGTTTTTCTCGGCCCCTGTTGGTCCTATCGTAAATCTGCGGTTATATTATTAATGAGCGGTGAAAAATACATCGAATGCGCGATGGCCCATGCAGGAATTATCATTTTTCGAAAAGATATGGCCTAAAATGTAAATTCGTCGAAAAACGAGTTTTTCAGGAACGGTTTTTTGCGTTTTTCTCTTTTCCCGTCTGTCCTATCGTCCAAATAGCGTTAGATTCTTGTTTAGCACGGCAAAATACATAGAATAGACTATGGGACCAGTCCCAGAACCGACGGAAAATTGTTTTTCGCGTTTTTCTCGCTAAATAATGATCCTAGAGCGAAAAGGACGTTATTTCAGGATCACTTTCTTCTTTTTCGTTTTTCTCGGCCCCTGTTGGTCCTATCGTAAATCTGCGGTTATATTATTAATAAGCGGTGAAAAATACATCGAATGCGCCATGGCCCATGCAGGAATTATCATTTTTCGAAAAGATATGGCCTAAAATGTAAATTCGTCGAAAAACGAGTTTTTCAGGAACGGTTTTTTGCGTTTTTCTCTTTTCCCGTCTGTCCTATCTTTCAAATAGCGTTAGATTCTTGTTTAGCACGGCAAAATACATAGAATAGAGTATGAGACCAGTCCGAGAACCGACGGAAAATTGTTTTTCGCGTTTTTCTCGCTGAATAATGATCCTAGAGCGAAAAGGACGTTATTTCAGGATCACTTTCTTTTTTTTTCGTTTTTCTCGGCCCCTGTTGGTCCTATCGTAAATCTGCGGTTATATTATTAATGAGCGGTGAAAAATACATCGAATGCGCGATGGCCCATGCAGGAATTATCATTTTTCGAAAAGATATGGCCTAAAATGTAAATTCGTCGAAAAACGAGTTTTTCAGGAACGGTTTTTTGCGTTTTTCTCTTTTCCCGTCTGTCCTATCGTCCAAATAGCGTTAGATTCTTGTTTAGCACGGCAAAATACATAGAATAGACTATGGGACCAGTCCGAGAACCGACGGAAAATTGTTTTTCGCGTTTTTCTCGCTAAATAATGATCCTAGAGCGAAAAGGACGTTATTTCAGGATCACTTTCTTCTTTTTCGTTTTTCTCGGCCCCTGTTGGTCCTATCGTAAATCTGCGGTTATATTATTAATGAGCGGTGAAAAATACATCGAATGCGCCATGGCCCATGCAGGAATTATCATTTTTCGAAAAGATATGGCCTAAAATGTAAATTCGTCGAAAAACGAGTTTTTCAGGAACGGTTTTTTGCGTTTTTCTCTTTTCCCGTCTGTCCTATCGTCCAAATAGCGTTAGATTCTTGTTTAGCACGGCAAAATACATAGAATAGACCATGGGACCCGTCCGAGAACCGACGGAAAATTGTTTTTCGCGTTTTTCTCGCTAAATAATGATCCTAGAGCGAAAAGGACGTTATTTCAGGATCACTTTCTTTTTTTTTCGTTTTTCTCGGCCCCTGTTGGTCCTATCGTAAATCTGCGGTTATATTATTCATAAGCGGTGAAAAATACATCGAATGCGCCATGGCCCATGCAGGAATTATCATTTTTCGAAAAGATATGGCCTAAAATGTAAATTCGTCGAAAAACGAGTTTTTCAGGAACGGTTTTTTGCGTTTTTCTCTTTTCCCGTCTGTCCTATCGTCCAAATAGCGTTAGATTCTTGTTTAGCACGGCAAAATACATAGAATAGACTATGAGACCAGTCCGAGAACCGACGGAAAATTGTTTTTCGCGTTTTTCTCGCTAAATAATGATCCTAGAGCGAAAAGGACGTTATTTCAGGATCACTTTCTTTTTTTTTCGTTTTTCTCGGCCCCTGTTGGTCCTATCGTAAATCTGCGGTTATATTATTAATGAGCGGTGAAAAATACATCGAATGCGCGATGGCCCATGCAGGAATTATCATTTTTCGAAAAGATATGGCCTAAAATGTAAATTCGTCGAAAAACGAGTTTTTCAGGAACGGTTTTTTGCGTTTTTCTCTTTTCCCGTCTGTCCTATCGTCCAAATAGCGTTAGATTCTTGTTTAGCACGGCAAAATACATAGAATAGACTATGGGACCAGTCCCAGAACCGACGGAAAATTGTTTTTCGCGTTTTTCTCGCTAAATAATGATCCTAGAGCGAAAAGGACGTTATTTCAGGATCACTTTCTTTTTTTTTCGTTTTTCTCGGCCCCTGTTGGTCCTATCGTAAATCTGCGGTTATATTATTAATCAGCGGTGAAAAATACATCGAATGCGCCATGGCCCATGCAGGAATTATAATTTTTCGAAAAGATATGGCCTAAAATGTAAATTCGTCGAAAAACGAATTTTTCAGGAACGGTTTTTTGCGTTTTTCTCTTTTCCCGTCTGTCCTATCGACCAAATAGCGTTAGATTCTTGTTTAGCACGGCAAAATACATAGAATAGACCATGGGACCAGTCCGAGAACCGACGGAAAATTGTTTTTCGCGTTTTTCTCGCTAAATAATGATCCTAGAGCGAAAAGGACGTTATTTCAGGATCAATTTCTTTTTTTTCATTTTTCTCGGCCCCTGTTGGTCCTATCGTAAATCTGCGGTTATATTATTAATGAGCGGTGAAAAATACATCGAATGCGCCATGGCCCATGCAGGAATTATCATTTTTCGAAAAGATATGGCCTAAAATGTAAATTCGTCGAAAAACGAGTTTTTCAGGAACGGTTTTTTGCGTTTTTCTCTTTTCCCGTCTGTCCTATCTTTCAAATAGCGTTAGATTCTTGTTTAGCACGGCAAAATACATAGAATAGACTATGGGACCAGTCCGAGAACCGACGGAAAATTGTTTTTCGCGTTTTTCTCGCTAAATAATGATCCTAGAGCGAAAAGGACGTTATTTCAGGATCACTTTCTTCTTTTTCGTTTTTCTCGGCCCCTGTTGGTCCTATCGTAAATCTGCGGTTATATTATTAATGAGCGGTGAAAAATACATCGAATGCGCCATGGCCCATGCAGGAATTATCATTTTTCGAAAAGATATGGCCTAAAATGTAAATTCGTCGAAAAACGAGTTTTTCAGGAACGGTTTTTTGCGTTTTTCTCTTTTCCCGTCTGTCCTATCGTCCAAATAGCGTTAGATTCTTGTTTAGCACGGCAAAATACATAGAATAGACCATGGGACCCGTCCGAGAACCGACGGAAAATTGTTTTTCGCGTTTTTCTCGCTAAATAATGATCCTAGAGCGAAAAGGACGTTATTTCAGGATCACTTTCTTTTTTTTTCGTTTTTCTCGGCCCCTGTTGGTCCTATCGTAAATCTGCGGTTATATTATTCATAAGCGGTGAAAAATACATCGAATGCGCCATGGCCCATGCAGGAATTATCATTTTTCGAAAAGATATGGCCTAAAATGTAAATTCGTCGAAAAACGAGTTTTTCAGGAACGGTTTTTTGCGTTTTTCTCTTTTCCCGTCTGTCCTATCGTCCAAATAGCGTTAGATTCTTGTTTAGCACGGCAAAATACATAGAATAGACTATGGGACCAGTCCGAGAACCGACGGAAAATTGTTTTTCGCGTTTTTCTCGCTAAATAATGATCCTAGAGCGAAAAGGACGTTATTTCAGGATCACTTTCTTCTTTTTCGTTTTTCTCGGCCCCTGTTGGTCCTATCGTAAATCTGCGGTTATATTATTAATGAGCGGTGAAAAATACATCGAATGCGCCATGGCCCATGCAGGAATTATCATTTTTCGAAAAGATATGGCCTAAAATGTAAATTCGTCGAAAAACGAGTTTTTCAGGAACGGTTTTTTGCGTTTTTCTCTTTTCCCGTCTGTCCTATCGTCCAAATAGCGTTAGATTCTTGTTTAGCACGGCAAAATACATAGAATAGACCATGGGACCCGTCCGAGAACCGACGGAAAATTGTTTTTCGCGTTTTTCTCGCTAAATAATGATCCTAGAGCGAAAAGGACGTTATTTCAGGATCACTTTCTTTTTTTTTCGTTTTTCTCGGCCCCTGTTGGTCCTATCGTAAATCTGCGGTTATATTATTCATAAGCGGTGAAAAATACATCGAATGCGCCATGGCCCATGCAGGAATTATCATTTTTCGAAAAGATATGGCCTAAAATGTAAATTCGTCGAAAAACGAGTTTTTCAGGAACGGTTTTTTGCGTTTTTCTCTTTTCCCGTCTGTCCTATCGTCCAAATAGCGTTAGATTCTTGTTTAGCACGGCAAAATACATAGAATAGACTATGAGACCAGTCCGAGAACCGACGGAAAATTGTTTTTCGCGTTTTTCTCGCTAAATAATGATCCTAGAGCGAAAAGGACGTTATTTCAGGATCACTTTCTTTTTTTTTCGTTTTTCTCGGCCCCTGTTGGTCCTATCGTAAATCTGCGGTTATATTATTAATGAGCGGTGAAAAATACATCGAATGCGCGATGGCCCATGCAGGAATTATCATTTTTCGAAAAGATATGGCCTAAAATGTAAATTCGTCGAAAAACGAGTTTTTCAGGAACGGTTTTTTGCGTTTTTCTCTTTTCCCGTCTGTCCTATCGTCCAAATAGCGTTAGATTCTTGTTTAGCACGGCAAAATACATAGAATAGACTATGGGACCAGTCCCAGAACCGACGGAAAATTGTTTTTCGCGTTTTTCTCGCTAAATAATGATCCTAGAGCGAAAAGGACGTTATTTCAGGATCACTTTCTTTTTTTTTCGTTTTTCTCGGCCCCTGTTGGTCCTATCGTAAATCTGCGGTTATATTATTAATCAGCGGTGAAAAATACATCGAATGCGCCATGGCCCATGCAGGAATTATAATTTTTCGAAAAGATATGGCCTAAAATGTAAATTCGTCGAAAAACGAATTTTTCAGGAACGGTTTTTTGCGTTTTTCTCTTTTCCCGTCTGTCCTATCGACCAAATAGCGTTAGATTCTTGTTTAGCACGGCAAAATACATAGAATAGACCATGGGACCAGTCCGAGAACCGACGGAAAATTGTTTTTCGCGTTTTTCTCGCTAAATAATGATCCTAGAGCGAAAAGGACGTTATTTCAGGATCAATTTCTTTTTTTTCATTTTTCTCGGCCCCTGTTGGTCCTATCGTAAATCTGCGGTTATATTATTAATGAGCGGTGAAAAATACATCGAATGCGCCATGGCCCATGCAGGAATTATCATTTTTCGAAAAGATATGGCCTAAAATGTAAATTCGTCGAAAAACGAGTTTTTCAGGAACGGTTTTTTGCGTTTTTCTCTTTTCCCGTCTGTCCTATCTTTCAAATAGCGTTAGATTCTTGTTTAGCACGGCAAAATACATAGAATAGAGTATGAGACCAGTCCGAGAACCGACGGAAAATTGTTTTTCGCGTTTTTCTCGCTGAATAATGATCCTAGAGCGAAAAGGACGTTATTTCAGGATCACTTTCTTTTTTTTTCGTTTTTCTCGGCCCCTGTTGGTCCTATCGTAAATCTGCGGTTATATTATTAATGAGCGGTGAAAAATACATCGAATGCGCGATGGCCCATGCAGGAATTATCATTTTTCGAAAAGATATGGCCTAAAATGTAAATTCGTCGAAAAACGAGTTTTTCAGGAACGGTTTTTTGCGTTTTTCTCTTTTCCCGTCTGTCCTATCGTCCAAATAGCGTTAGATTCTTGTTTAGCACGGCAAAATACATAGAATAGACTATGGGACCAGTCCGAGAACCGACGGAAAATTGTTTTTCGCGTTTTTCTCGCTAATTAATGATCCTAGAGCGAAAAGGACGTTATTTCAGGATCACTTTCTTCTTTTTCGTTTTTCTCGGCCCCTGTTGGTCCTATCGTAAATCTGCGGTTATATTATTAATGAGCGGTGAAAAATACATCGAATGCGCCATGGCCCATGCAGGAATTATCATTTTTCGAAAAGATATGGCCTAAAATGTAAATTCGTCGAAAAACGAGTTTTTCAGGAACGGTTTTTTGCGTTTTTCTCTTTTCCCGTCTGTCCTATCGTCCAAATAGCGTTAGATTCTTGTTTAGCACGGCAAAATACATAGAATAGACCATGGGACCCGTCCGAGAACCGACGGAAAATTGTTTTTCGCGTTTTTCTCGCTAAATAATGATCCTAGAGCGAAAAGGACGTTATTTCAGGATCACTTTCTTTTTTTTCGTTTTTCTCGGCCCCTGTTGGTCCTATCGTAAATCTGCGGTTATATTATTCATAAGCGGTGAAAAATACATCGAATGCGCCATGGCCCATGCAGGAATTATCATTTTTCGAAAAGATATGGCCTAAAATGTAAATTCGTCGAAAAACGAGTTTTTTCAGGAACGGTTTTTTGCGTTTTTCTCTTTTCCCGTCTGTCCTATCGTCCAAATAGCGTTAGATTCTTGTTTAGCACGGCAAAATACATAGAATAGACTATGAGACCAGTCCGAGAACCGACGGAAAATTGTTTTTCGCGTTTTTCTCGCTAAATAATGATCCTAGAGCGAAAAGGACGTTATTTCAGGATCACTTTCTTTTTTTTTCGTTTTTCTCGGCCCCTGTTGGTCCTATCGTAAATCTGCGGTTATATTATTAATGAGCGGTGAAAAATACATCGAATGCGCGATGGCCCATGCAGGAATTATCATTTTTCGAAAAGATATGGCCTAAAATGTAAATTCGTCGAAAAACGAGTTTTTCAGGAACGGTTTTTTGCGTTTTTCTCTTTTCCCGTCTGTCCTATCGTCCAAATAGCGTTAGATTCTTGTTTAGCACGGCAAAATACATAGAATAGACTATGGGACCAGTCCCAGAACCGACGGAAAATTGTTTTTCGCGTTTTTCTCGCTAAATAATGATCCTAGAGCGAAAAGGACGTTATTTCAGGATCACTTTCTTTTTTTTTCGTTTTTCTCGGCCCCTGTTGGTCCTATCGTAAATCTGCGGTTATATTATTAATCAGCGGTGAAAAATACATCGAATGCGCCATGGCCCATGCAGGAATTATAATTTTTCGAAAAGATATGGCCTAAAATGTAAATTCGTCGAAAAACGAATTTTTCAGGAACGGTTTTTTGCGTTTTTCTCTTTTCCCGTCTGTCCTATCGACCAAATAGCGTTAGATTCTTGTTTAGCACGGCAAAATACATAGAATAGACCATGGGACCAGTCCGAGAACCGACGGAAAATTGTTTTTCGCGTTTTTCTCGCTAAATAATGATCCTAGAGCGAAAAGGACGTTATTTCAGGATCAATTTCTTTTTTTTCATTTTTCTCGGCCCCTGTTGGTCCTATCGTAAATCTGCGGTTATATTATTAATGAGCGGTGAAAAATACATCGAATGCGCCATGGCCCATGCAGGAATTATCATTTTTCGAAAAGATATGGCCTAAAATGTAAATTCGTCGAAAAACGAGTTTTTCAGGAACGGTTTTTTGCGTTTTTCTCTTTTCCCGTCTGTCCTATCGTCCAAATAGCGTTAGATTCTTGTTTAGCACGGCAAAATACATAGAATAGACTATGAGACCAGTCCGAGAACCGACGGAAAATTGTTTTTCGCGTTTTTCTCGCTAAATAATGATCCTAGAGCGAAAAGGACGTTATTTCAGGATCACTTTCTTCTTTTTCGTTTTTCTCGGCCCCTGTTGGTCCTATCGTAAATCTGCGGTTATATTATTAATGAGCGGTGAAAAATACATCGAATGCGCCATGGCCCATGCAGGAATTATCATTTTTCGAAAAGATATGGCCTAAAATGTAAATTCGTCGAAAAACGAGTTTTTCAGGAACGGTTTTTTGCGTTTTTCTCTTTTCCCGTCTGTCCTATCGTCCAAATAGCGTTAGATTCTTGTTTAGCACGGCAAAATACATAGAATAGACTATGAGACCAGTCCGAGAACCGACGGAAAATTGTTTTTCGCGTTTTTCTCGCTGAATAATGATCCTAGAGCGAAAAGGACGTTATTTCAGGATCACTTTCTTTTTTTTTCGTTTTTCTCGGCCCCTGTTGGTCCTATCGTAAATCTGCGGTTATATTATTCATAAGCGGTGAAAAATACATCGAATACGCCATGGCCCATGCAGGAATTATCATTTTTCGAAAAGATATGGCCTAAAATGTAAATTCGTCGAAAAACGAGTTTTTCAGGAACGGTTTTTTGCGTTTTTCTCTTTTCCCGTCTGTCCTATCGTCCAAATAGCGTTAGATTCTTGTTTAGCACGGCAAAATACATAGAATAGACTATGGGACCAGTCCGAGAACCGACGGAAAATTGTTTTTCGCGTTTTTCTCGCTAAATAATGATCCTAGAGCGAAAAGGACGTTATTTCAGGATCACTTTCTTCTTTTTCGTTTTTCTCGGCCCCTGTTGGTCCTATCGTAAATCTGCGGTTATATTATTAATGAGCGGTGAAAAATACATCGAATGCGCCATGGCCCATGCAGGAATTATCATTTTTCGAAAAGATATGGCCTAAAATGTAAATTCGTCGAAAAACGAGTTTTTCAGGAACGGTTTTTTGCGTTTTTCTCTTTTCCCGTCTGTCCTATCGTCCAAATAGCGTTAGATTCTTGTTTAGCACGGCAAAATACATAGAATAGACTATGGGACCAGTCCGAGAACCGACGGAAAATTGTTTTTCGCGTTTTTCTCGCTAAATAATGATCCTAGAGCGAAAAGGACGTTATTTCAGGATCACTTTCTTCTTTTTCGTTTTTCTCGGCCCCTGTTGGTCCTATCGTAAATCTGCGGTTATATTATTAATGAGCGGTGAAAAATACATCGAATGCGCCATGGCCCATGCAGGAATTATCATTTTTCGAAAAGATATGGCCTAAAATGTAAATTCGTCGAAAAACGAGTTTTTCAGGAACGGTTTTTTTGCGTTTTTCTCTTTTCCCGTCTGTCCTATCGTCCAAATAGCGTTAGATTCTTGTTTAGCACGGCAAAATACATAGAATAGACTATGGGACCAGTCGCAGAACCGACGGAAAATTGTTTTTCGCGTTTTTCTCGCTAAATAATGATCCTAGAGCGAAAAGGACGTTATTTCAGGATCACTTTTTTCTTTTTCGTTTTTCTCGGCCCCTGTTGGTCCTATCGTAAATCTGCGGTTATATTATTAATCAGCGGTGAAAAATACATCGAATGCGCCATGGCCCATGCAGGAATTATCATTTTTCGAAAAGATATGGCCTAAAATGTAAATTCGTCGAAAAACGAATTTTTCAGGAACGGTTTTTGCGTTTTTCTCTTTTCCCGTCTGTCCTATCGACCAAATAGCGTTAGATTCTTGTTTAGCACGGCAAAATACATAGAATAGACCATGGGACCAGTCCGAGAACCGACGGAAAATTGTTTTTCGCGTTTTTCTCGCTAAATAATGATCCTAGAGCGAAAAGGACGTTATTTCAGGATCACTTTCTTTTTTTTTCGTTTTTCTCGGCCCCTGTTGGTCCTATCGTAAATCTGCGGTTATATTATTAATGAGCGGTGAAAAATACATCGAATGCGCGATGGCCCATGCAGGAATTATCATTTTTCGAAAAGATATGGCCTAAAATGTAAATTCGTCGAAAAACGAGTTTTTCAGGAACGGTTTTTTGCGTTTTTCTCTTTTCCGTCTGTCCTATCGTCCAAATAGCGTTAGATTCTTGTTTAGCACGGCAAAATACATAGAATAGACTATGGGACCAGTCCCAGAACCGACGGAAAATTGTTTTTCGCGTTTTTCTCGCTAAATAATGATCCTAGAGCGAAAAGGACGTTATTTCAGGATCACTTTCTTCTTTTTCGTTTTTCTCGGCCCCTGTTGGTCCTATCGTAAATCTGCGGTTATATTATTAATAAGCGGTGAAAAATACATCGAATGCGCCATGGCCCATGCAGGAATTATCATTTTTCGAAAAGATATGGCCTAAAATGTAAATTCGTCGAAAAACGAGTTTTTCAGGAACGGTTTTTTGCGTTTTTCTCTTTTCCCGTCTGTCCTATCTTTCAAATAGCGTTAGATTCTTGTTTAGCACGGCAAAATACATAGAATAGAGTATGAGACCAGTCCGAGAACCGACGGAAAATTGTTTTTCGCGTTTTTCTCGCTGAATAATGATCCTAGAGCGAAAAGGACGTTATTTCAGGATCACTTTCTTTTTTTTTCGTTTTTCTCGGCCCCTGTTGGTCCTATCGTAAATCTGCGGTTATATTATTAATGAGCGGTGAAAAATACATCGAATGCGCGATGGCCCATGCAGGAATTATCATTTTTCGAAAAGATATGGCCTAAAATGTAAATTCGTCGAAAAACGAGTTTTTCAGGAACGGTTTTTTGCGTTTTTCTCTTTTCCCGTCTGTCCTATCGTCCAAATAGCGTTAGATTCTTGTTTAGCACGGCAAAATACATAGAATAGACTATGGGACCAGTCCGAGAACCGACGGAAAATTGTTTTTCGCGTTTTTCTCGCTAAATAATGATCCTAGAGCGAAAAGGACGTTATTTCAGGATCACTTTCTTCTTTTTCGTTTTTCTCGGCCCCTGTTGGTCCTATCGTAAATCTGCGGTTATATTATTAATGAGCGGTGAAAAATACATCGAATGCGCCATGGCCCATGCAGGAATTATCATTTTTCGAAAAGATATGGCCTAAAATGTAAATTCGTCGAAAAACGAGTTTTTCAGGAACGGTTTTTTGCGTTTTTCTCTTTTCCCGTCTGTCCTATCGTCCAAATAGCGTTAGATTCTTGTTTAGCACGGCAAAATACATAGAATAGACCATGGGACCCGTCCGAGAACCGACGGAAAATTGTTTTTCGCGTTTTTCTCGCTAAATAATGATCCTAGAGCGAAAAGGACGTTATTTCAGGATCACTTTCTTTTTTTTTCGTTTTTCTCGGCCCCTGTTGGTCCTATCGTAAATCTGCGGTTATATTATTCATAAGCGGTGAAAAATACATCGAATGCGCCATGGCCCATGCAGGAATTATCATTTTTCGAAAAGATATGGCCTAAAATGTAAATTCGTCGAAAAACGAGTTTTTCAGGAACGGTTTTTTGCGTTTTTCTCTTTTCCCGTCTGTCCTATCGTCCAAATAGCGTTAGATTCTTGTTTAGCACGGCAAAATACATAGAATAGACTATGAGACCAGTCCGAGAACCGACGGAAAATTGTTTTTCGCGTTTTTCTCGCTAAATAATGATCCTAGAGCGAAAAGGACGTTATTTCAGGATCACTTTCTTTTTTTTTCGTTTTTCTCGGCCCCTGTTGGTCCTATCGTAAATCTGCGGTTATATTATTAATCAGCGGTGAAAAATACATCGAATGCGCCATGGCCCATGCAGGAATTATAATTTTTCGAAAAGATATGGCCTAAAATGTAAATTCGTCGAAAAACGAATTTTTCAGGAACGGTTTTTTGCGTTTTTCTCTTTTCCCGTCTGTCCTATCGACCAAATAGCGTTAGATTCTTGTTTAGCACGGCAAAATACATAGAATAGACCATGGGACCAGTCCGAGAACCGACGGAAAATTGTTTTTCGCGTTTTTCTCGCTAAATAATGATCCTAGAGCGAAAAGGACGTTATTTCAGGATCAATTTCTTTTTTTTCATTTTTCTCGGCCCCTGTTGGTCCTATCGTAAATCTGCGGTTATATTATTAATGAGCGGTGAAAAATACATCGAATGCGCCATGGCCCATGCAGGAATTATCATTTTTCGAAAAGATATGGCCTAAAATGTAAATTCGTCGAAAAACGAGTTTTTCAGGAACGGTTTTTTGCGTTTTTCTCTTTTCCCGTCTGTCCTATCGTCCAAATAGCGTTAGATTGGCAAAATACATAGAATAGACCATGGGACCCGTCCGAGAACCGACGGAAAATTGTTTTTCGCGTTTTTCTCGCTAAATAATGATCCTAGAGCGAAAAGGACGTTATTTCAGGATCACTTTCTTTTTTTTTCGTTTTTCTCGGCCCCTGTTGGTCCTATCGTAAATCTGCGGTTATATTATTCATAAGCGGTGAAAAATACATCGAATGCGCCATGGCCCATGCAGGAATTATCATTTTTCGAAAAGATATGGCCTAAAATGTAAATTCGTCGAAAAACGAGTTTTTCAGGAACGGTTTTTTGCGTTTTTCTCTTTTCCCGTCTGTCCTATCGTCCAAATAGCGTTAGATTCTCGTTTAGCACGGCAAAATACATAGAATAGACTATGAGACCAGTCCGAGAACCGACGGAAAATTGTTTTTCGCGTTTTTCTCGCTAAATAATGATCCTAGAGCGAAAAGGACGTTATTTCAGGATCACTTTCTTTTTTTTTCGTTTTTCTCGGCCCCTGTTGGTCCTATCGTAAATCTGCGGTTATATTATTAATGAGCGGTGAAAAATACATCGAATGCGCGATGGCCCATGCAGGAATTATCATTTTTCGAAAAGATATGGCCTAAAATGTAAATTCGTCGAAAAACGAGTTTTTCAGGAACGGTTTTTTGCGTTTTTCTCTTTTCCCGTCTGTCCTATCGTCCAAATAGCGTTAGATTCTTGTTTAGCACGGCAAAATACATAGAATAGACTATGGGACCAGTCCCAGAACCGACGGAAAATTGTTTTTCGCGTTTTTCTCGCTAAATAATGATCCTAGAGCGAAAAGGACGTTATTTCAGGATCACTTTCTTTTTTTTTCGTTTTTCTCGGCCCCTGTTGGTCCTATCGTAAATCTGCGGTTATATTATTAATCAGCGGTGAAAAATACATCGAATGCGCCATGGCCCATGCAGGAATTATAATTTTTCGAAAAGATATGGCCTAAAATGTAAATTCGTCGAAAAACGAATTTTTCAGGAACGGTTTTTTGCGTTTTTCTCTTTTCCCGTCTGTCCTATCGACCAAATAGCGTTAGATTCTTGTTTAGCACGGCAAAATACATAGAATAGACCATGGGACCAGTCCGAGAACCGACGGAAAATTGTTTTTCGCGTTTTTCTCGCTAAATAATGATCCTAGAGCGAAAAGGACGTTATTTCAGGATCAATTTCTTTTTTTTCATTTTTCTCGGCCCCTGTTGGTCCTATCGTAAATCTGCGGTTATATTATTAATGAGCGGTGAAAAATACATCGAATGCGCCATGGCCCATGCAGGAATTATCATTTTTCGAAAAGATATGGCCTAAAATGTAAATTCGTCGAAAAACGAGTTTTTCAGGAACGGTTTTTTGCGTTTTTCTCTTTTCCCGTCTGTCCTATCGTCCAAATAGCGTTAGATTCTTGTTTAGCACGGCAAAATACATAGAATAGACTATGAGACCAGTCCGAGAACCGACGGAAAATTGTTTTTCGCGTTTTTCTCGCTAAATAATGATCCTAGAGCGAAAAGGACGTTATTTCAGGATCACTTTCTTCTTTTTCGTTTTTCTCGGCCCCTGTTGGTCCTATCGTAAATCTGCGGTTATATTATTAATGAGCGGTGAAAAATACATCGAATGCGCCATGGCCCATGCAGGAATTATCATTTTTCGAAAAGATATGGCCTAAAATGTAAATTCGTCGAAAAACGAGTTTTTCAGGAACGGTTTTTTGCGTTTTTCTCTTTTCCCGTCTGTCCTATCGTCCAAATAGCGTTAGATTCTTGTTTAGCACGGCAAAATACATAGAATAGACTATGAGACCAGTCCGAGAACCGACGGAAAATTGTTTTTCGCGTTTTTCTCGCTGAATAATGATCCTAGAGCGAAAAGGACGTTATTTCAGGATCACTTTCTTTTTTTTTCGTTTTTCTCGGCCCCTGTTGGTCCTATCGTAAATCTGCGGTTATATTATTCATAAGCGGTGAAAAATACATCGAATACGCCATGGCCCATGCAGGAATTATCATTTTTCGAAAAGATATGGCCTAAAATGTAAATTCGTCGAAAAACGAGTTTTTCAGGAACGGTTTTTTGCGTTTTTCTCTTTTCCCGTCTGTCCTATCGTCCAAATAGCGTTAGATTCTTGTTTAGCACGGCAAAATACATAGAATAGACCATGGGACCCGTCCGAGAACCGACGGAAAATTGTTTTTCGCGTTTTTCTCGCTAAATAATGATCCTAGAGCGAAAAGGACGTTATTTCAGGATCACTTTCTTCTTTTTCGTTTTTCTCGGCCCCTGTTGGTCCTATCGTAAATCTGCGGTTATATTATTAATCAGCGGTGAAAAATACATCGAATGCGCCATGGCCCATGCAGGAATTATCATTTTTCGAAAAGATATGGCCTAAAATGTAAATTCGTCGAAAAACGAGTTTTTCAGGAACGGTTTTTTGCGTTTTTCTCTTTTCCCGTCTGTCCTATCGTCCAAATAGCGTTAGATTCTTGTTTAGCACGGCAAAATACATAGAATAGACTATGGGACCAGTCCCAGAACCGACGGAAAATTGTTTTTCGCGTTTTTCTCGCTAAATAATGATCCTAGAGCGAAAAGGACGTTATTTCAGGATCACTTTCTTTTTTTTTCGTTTTTCTCGGCCCCTGTTGGTCCTATCGTAAATCTGCGGTTATATTATTAATAAGCGGTGAAAAATACATCGAATGCGCCATGGCCCATGCAGGAATTATCATTTTTCGAAAAGATATGGCCTAAAATGTAAATTCGTCGAAAAACGAGTTTTTCAGGAACGGTTTTTTGCGTTTTTCTCTTTTCCCGTCTGTCCTATCGTCCAAATAGCGTTAGATTCTTGTTTAGCACGGCAAAATACATAGAATAGACTATGGGACCAGTCCCAGAACCGACGGAAAATTGTTTTTCGCGTTTTTCTCGCTAAATAATGATCCTAGAGCGAAAAGGACGTTATTTCAGGATCACTTTCTTTTTTTTCGTTTTTCTCGGCCCCTGTTGGTCCTATCGTAAATCTGCTGTTATATTATTAATAAGCGGTGAAAAATACATCGAATGCGCCATGGCCCATGCAGGTATTATCATTTTTCGAAAAGATATGGCCTAAAATGTAAATTCGTCGAAAAACGAGTTTTTCAGGAACGGTTTTTTGCGTTTTTCTCTTTTCCCGTCTGTCCTATCGTCCAAATAGCGTTAGATTCTTGTTTAGCACGGCAAAATACATAGAATAGACTATGAGACCAGTCCGAGAACCGACGGAAAATTGTTTTTCGCGTTTTTCTCGCTAAATAATGATCCTAGAGCGAAAAGGACGTTATTTCAGGATCACTTTCTTTTTTTTTCGTTTTTCTCGGCCCCTGTTGGTCCTATCGTAAATCTGCGGTTATATTATTAATGAGCGGTGAAAAATACATCGAATGCGCGATGGCCCATGCAGGAATTATCATTTTTCGAAAAGATATGGCCTAAAATGTAAATTCGTCGAAAAACGAGTTTTTCAGGAACGGTTTTTTGCGTTTTTCTCTTTTCCCGTCTGTCCTATCGTCCAAATAGCGTTAGATTCTTGTTTAGCACGGCAAAATACATAGAATAGACTATGGGACCAGTCCCAGAACCGACGGAAAATTGTTTTTCGCGTTTTTCTCGCTAAATAATGATCCTAGAGCGAAAAGGACGTTATTTCAGGATCACTTTCTTTTTTTTTCGTTTTTCTCGGCCCCTGTTGGTCCTATCGTAAATCTGCGGTTATATTATTAATAAGCGGTGAAAAATACATCGAATGCGCCATGGCCCATGCAGGAATTATCATTTTTCGAAAAGATATGGCCTAAAATGTAAATTCGTCGAAAAACGAGTTTTTCAGGAACGGTTTTTTGCGTTTTTCTCTTTTCCCGTCTGTCCTATCGTCCAAATAGCGTTAGATTCTTGTTTAGCACGGCAAAATACATAGAATAGACTATGGGACCAGTCCCAGAACCGACGGAAAATTGTTTTTCGCGTTTTTCTCGCTAAATAATGATCCTAGAGCGAAAAGGACGTTATTTCAGGATCACTTTCTTTTTTTTTCGTTTTTCTCGGCCCCTGTTGGTCCTATCGTAAATCTGCTGTTATATTATTAATAAGCGGTGAAAAATACATCGAATGCGCCATGGCCCATGCAGGAATTATCATTTTTCGAAAAGATATGGCCTAAAATGTAAATTCGTCGAAAAACGAGTTTTTCAGGAACGGTTTTTTGCGTTTTTCTCTTTTCCCGTCTGTCCTATCGTCCAAATAGCGTTAGATTCTTGTTTAGCACGGCAAAATACATAGAATAGACTATGAGACCAGTCCGAGAACCGACGGAAAATTGTTTTTCGCGTTTTTCTCGCTAAATAATGATCCTAGAGCGAAAAGGACGTTATTTCAGGATCACTTTCTTTTTTTTTCGTTTTTCTCGGCCCCTGTTGGTCCTATCGTAAATCTGCGGTTATATTATTAATGAGCGGTGAAAAATACATCGAATGCGCGATGGCCCATGCAGGAATTATCATTTTTCGAAAAGATATGGCCTAAAATGTAAATTCGTCGAAAAACGAGTTTTTCAGGAACGGTTTTTTGCGTTTTTCTCTTTTCCCGTCTGTCCTATCGGCCAAATAGCGTTAGATTCTTGTTTAGCACGGCAAAATACATAGAATAGACTATGAGACCAGTCCGAGAACCGACGGAAAATTGTTTTTCGCGTTTTTCTCGCTAAATAATGATCCTAGAGCGAAAAGGACGTTATTTCAGGATCACTTTCTTCTTTTTCGTTTTTCTCGGCCCCTGTTAGTCCTATCGTAAATCTGCGGTTATATTATTAATGAGCGGTGAAAAATACATCGAATGCGCCATGGCCCATGCAGGAATTATCATTTTTCGAAAAGATATGGCCTAAAATGTAAATTCGTCGAAAAACGAGTTTTTCAGGAACGGTTTTTTGCGTTTTTCTCTTTTCCCGTCTGTCCTATCGTCCAAATAGCGTTAGATTCTTGTTTAGCACGGCAAAATACATAGAATAGACTATGGGACCAGTCCCAGAACCGACGGAAAATTGTTTTTCGCGTTTTTCTCGCTAAATAATGATCCTAGAGCGAAAAGGACGTTATTTCAGGATCACTTTCTTTTTTTTTCGTTTTTCTCGGCCCCTGTTGGTCCTATCGTAAATCTGCGGTTATATTATTAATAAGCGGTGAAAAATACATCGAATGCGCCATGGCCCATGCAGGAATTATCATTTTTCGAAAAGATATGGCCTAAAATGTAAATTCGTCGAAAAACGAGTTTTTCAGGAACGGTTTTTTGCGTTTTTCTCTTTTCCCGTCTGTCCTATCGTCCAAATAGCGTTAGATTCTTGTTTAGCACGGCAAAATACATAGAATAGACTATGGGACCAGTCCCAGAACCGACGGAAAATTGTTTTTCGCGTTTTTCTCGCTAAATAATGATCCTAGAGCGAAAAGGACGTTATTTCAGGATCACTTTCTTTTTTTTTCGTTTTTCTCGGCCCCTGTTGGTCCTATCGTAAATCTGCTGTTATATTATTAATAAGCGGTGAAAAATACATCGAATGCGCCATGGCCCATGCAGGAATTATCATTTTTCGAAAAGATATGGCCTAAAATGTAAATTCGTCGAAAAACGAGTTTTTCAGGAACGGTTTTTTGCGTTTTTCTCTTTTCCCGTCTGTCCTATCGTCCAAATAGCGTTAGATTCTTGTTTAGCACGGCAAAATACATAGAATAGACTATGAGACCAGTCCGAGAACCGACGGAAAATTGTTTTTCGCGTTTTTCTCGCTAAATAATGATCCTAGAGCGAAAAGGACGTTATTTCAGGATCACTTTCTTTTTTTTTCGTTTTTCTCGGCCCCTGTTGGTCCTATCGTAAATCTGCGGTTATATTATTAATGAGCGGTGAAAAATACATCGAATGCGCGATGGCCCATGCAGGAATTATCATTTTTCGAAAAGATATGGCCTAAAATGTAAATTCGTCGAAAAACGAGTTTTTCAGGAACGGTTTTTTGCGTTTTTCTCTTTTCCCGTCTGTCCTATCGGCCAAATAGCGTTAGATTCTTGTTTAGCACGGCAAAATACATAGAATAGACTATGAGACCAGTCCGAGAACCGACGGAAAATTGTTTTTCGCGTTTTTCTCGCTAAATAATGATCCTAGAGCGAAAAGGACGTTATTTCAGGATCACTTTCTTCTTTTTCGTTTTTCTCGGCCCCTGTTAGTCCTATCGTAAATCTGCGGTTATATTATTAATGAGCGGTGAAAAATACATCGAATGCGCCATGGCCCATGCAGGAATTATCATTTTTCGAAAAGATATGGCCTAAAATGTAAATTCGTCGAAAAACGAGTTTTTCAGGAACGGTTTTTTGCGTTTTTCTCTTTTCCCGTCTGTCCTATCGTCCAAATAGCGTTAGATTCTTGTTTAGCACGGCAAAATACATAGAATAGACTATGGGACCAGTCCCAGAACCGACGGAAAATTGTTTTTCGCGTTTTTCTCGCTAAATAATGATCCTAGAGCGAAAAGGACGTTATTTCAGGATCACTTTCTTTTTTTTTCGTTTTTCTCGGCCCCTGTTGGTCCTATCGTAAATCTGCGGTTATATTATTAATAAGCGGTGAAAAATACATCGAATGCGCCATGGCCCATGCAGGAATTATCATTTTTCGAAAAGATATGGCCTAAAATGTAAATTCGTCGAAAAACGAGTTTTTCAGGAACGGTTTTTTGCGTTTTTCTCTTTTCCCGTCTGTCCTATCGTCCAAATAGCGTTAGATTCTTGTTTAGCACGGCAAAATACATAGAATAGACTATGGGACCAGTCCCAGAACCGACGGAAAATTGTTTTTCGCGTTTTTCTCGCTAAATAATGATCCTAGAGCGAAAAGGACGTTATTTCAGGATCACTTTCTTTTTTTTTCGTTTTTCTCGGCCCCTGTTGGTCCTATCGTAAATCTGCGGTTATATTATTAATAAGCGGTGAAAAATACATCGAATGCGCCATGGCCCATGCAGGAATTATCATTTTTCGAAAAGATATGGCCTAAAATGTAAATTCGTCGAAAAACGAGTTTTTCAGGAACGGTTTTTTGCGTTTTTCTCTTTTCCCGTCTGTCCTATCGTCCAAATAGTTGTTTAGCACGGCAAAATACATAGAATAGACTATGAGACCAGTCCGAGAACCGACGGAAAATTGTTTTTCGCGTTTTTCTCGCTAAATAATGATCCTAGAGCGAAAAGGACGTTATTTCAGGATCACTTTCTTCTTTTTCGTTTTTCTCGGCCCCTGTTGGTCCTATCGTAAATCTGCGGTTATATTATTAATCAGCGGTGAAAAATACATCGAATGCGCCATGGCCCATGCAGGAATTATCATTTTTCGAAAAGATATGGCCTAAAATGTAAATTCGTCGAAAAACGAATTTTTCAGGAACGGTTTTTTGCGTTTTTCTCTTTTCCCGTCTGTCCTATCGACCAAATAGCGTTAGATTCTTGTTTAGCACGGCAAAATACATAGAATAGACCATGGGACCAGTCCGAGAACCGACGGAAAATGGTTTTTCGCGTTTTTCTCGCTAAATAATGATCCTAGAGCGAAAAGGACGTTATTTCAGGATCACTTTCTTTTTTTTTCGTTTTTCTCGGCCCCTGTTGGTCCTATCGTAAATCTGCGGTTATATTATTCATAAGCGGTGAAAAATACATCGAATGCGCCATGCCCCATGCAGGAATTATCATTTTTCGAAAAGATATGGCCTAAAATGTAAATTCGTCGAAAAACGAGTTTTTCAGGAACGGTTTTTTGCGTTTTTCTCTTTTCCCGTCTGTCCTATCGTCCAAATAGCGTTAGATTCTTGTTTAGCACGGCAAAATACATAGAATAGACTATGGGACCAGTCCCAGAACCGACGGAAAATTGTTTTTCGCGTTTTTCTCGCTAAATAATGATCCTAGAGCGAAAAGGACGTTATTTCAGGATCACTTTCTTTTTTTTTCGTTTTTCTCGGCCCCTGTTGGTCCTATCGTAAATCTGCGGTTATATTATTAATAAGCGGTGAAAAATACATCGAATGCGCCATGGCCCATGCAGGAATTATCATTTTTCGAAAAGATATGGCCTAAAATGTAAATTCGTCGAAAAACGAGTTTTTCAGGAACGGTTTTTTGCGTTTTTCTCTTTTCCCGTCTGTCCTATCGTCCAAATAGCGTTAGATTCTTGTTTAGCACGGCAAAATACATAGAATAGACTATGGGACCAGTCCCAGAACCGACGGAAAATTGTTTTTCGCGTTTTTCTCGCTAAATAATGATCCTAGAGCGAAAAGGACGTTATTTCAGGATCACTTTCTTTTTTTTTCGTTTTTCTCGGCCCCTGTTGGTCCTATCGTAAATCTGCGGTTATATTATTAATAAGCGGTGAAAAATACATCGAATGCGCCATGGCCCATGCAGGAATTATCATTTTTCGAAAAGATATGGCCTAAAATGTAAATTCGTCGAAAAACGAGTTTTTCAGGAACGGTTTTTTGCGTTTTTCTCTTTTCCCGTCTGTCCTATCTTTCAAATAGCGTTAGATTCTTGTTTAGCACGGCAAAATACATAGAATAGACTATGAGACCAGTCCGAGAACCGACGGAAAATTGTTTTTCGCGTTTTTCTCGCTGAATAATGATCCTAGAGCGAAAAGGACGTTATTTCAGGATCACTTTCTTTTTTTTTCGTTTTTCTCGGCCCCTGTTGGTCCTATCGTAAATCTGCGGTTATATTATTCATAAGCGGTGAAAAATACATCGAATACGCCATGGCCCATGCAGGAATTATCATTTTTCGAAAAGATATGGCCTAAAATGTAAATTCTTCGAAAAACGAGTTTTTCAGGAACGGTTTTTTGCGTTTTTCTCTTTTCCCGTCTGTCCTATCGTCCAAATAGCGTTAGATTCTTGTTTAGCACGGCAAAATACATAGAATAGACCATGGGACCCGTCCGAGAACCGACGGAAAATTGTTTTTCGCGTTTTTCTCGCTAAATAATGATCCTAGAGCGAAAAGGACGTTATTTCAGGATCACTTTCTTTTTTTTTCGTTTTTCTCGGCCCCTGTTGGTCCTATCGTAAATCTGCGGTTATATTATTAATAAGCGGTGAAAAATACATCGAATGCGCCATGGCCCATGCAGGAATTATCATTTTTCGAAAAGATATGGCCTAAAATGTAAATTCGTCGAAAAACGAGTTTTTCAGGAACGGTTTTTTGCGTTTTTCTCTTTTCCCGTCTGTCCTATCGTCCAAATAGCGTTAGATTCTTGTTTAGCACGGCAAAATACATAGAATAGACCATGGGACCCGTCCGAGAACCGACGGAAAATTGTTTTTCGCGTTTTTCTCGCTAAATAATGATCCTAGAGCGAAAAGGACGTTATTTCAGGATCACTTTCTTCTTTTTCGTTTTTCTCGGCCCCTGTTGGTCCTATCGTAAATCTGCGGTTATATTATTAATCAGCGGTGAAAAATACATCGAATGCGCCATGGCCCATGCAGGAATTATCATTTTTCGAAAAGATATGGCCTAAAATGTAAATTCGTCGAAAAACGAGTTTTTCAGGAACGGTTTTTTGCGTTTTTCTCTTTTCCCGTCTGTCCTATCGTCCAAATAGCGTTAGATTCTTGTTTAGCACGGCAAAATACATAGAATAGACTATGGGACCAGTCCCAGAACCGACGGAAAATTGTTTTTCGCGTTTTTCTCGCTAAATAATGATCCTAGAGCAAAAAGGACGTTATTTCAGGATCACTTTCTTTTTTTTTCGTTTTTCTCGGCCCCTGTTGGTCCTATCGTAAATCTGCGGTTATATTATTAATGAGCGGTGAAAAATACATCGAATGCGCGATGGCCCATGCAGGAATTATCATTTTTCGAAAAGATATGGCCTAAAATGTAAATTCGTCGAAAAACGAGTTTTTCAGGAACGGTTTTTTGCGTTTTTCTCTTTTCCCGTCTGTCCTATCGTCCAAATAGCGTTAGATTCTTGTTTAGCACGGCAAAATACATAGAATAGACTATGAGACCAGTCCGAGAACCGACGGAAAATTGTTTTTCGCGTTTTTCTCGCTAAATAATGATCCTAGAGCGAAAAGGACGTTATTTCAGGATCACTTTCTTCTTTTTCGTTTTTCTCGGCCCCTGTTAGTCCTATCGTAAATCTGCGGTTATATTATTAATGAGCGGTGAAAAATACATCGAATGCGCCATGGCCCATGCAGGAATTATCATTTTTCGAAAAGATATGGCCTAAAATGTAAATTCGTCGAAAAACGAGTTTTTCAGGAACGGTTTTTTGCGTTTTTCTCTTTTCCCGTCTGTCCTATCGTCCAAATAGCGTTAGATTCTTGTTTAGCACGGCAAAATACATAGAATAGACTATGGGACCAGTCCCAGAACCGACGGAAAATTGTTTTTCGCGTTTTTCTCGCTAAATAATGATCCTAGAGCGAAAAGGACGTTATTTCAGGATCACTTTCTTTTTTTTTCGTTTTTCTCGGCCCCTGTTGGTCCTATCGTAAATCTGCGGTTATATTATTAATAAGCGGTGAAAAATACATCGAATGCGCCATGGCCCATGCAGGAATTATCATTTTTCGAAAAGATATGGCCTAAAATGTAAATTCGTCGAAAAACGAGTTTTTCAGGAACGGTTTTTTGCGTTTTTCTCTTTTCCCGTCTGTCCTATCGTCCAAATAGCGTTAGATTCTTGTTTAGCACGGCAAAATACATAGAATAGACTATGGGACCAGTCCCAGAACCGACGGAAAATTGTTTTTCGCGTTTTTCTCGCTAAATAATGATCCTAGAGCGAAAAGGACGTTATTTCAGGATCACTTTCTTTTTTTTTCGTTTTTCTCGGCCCCTGTTGGTCCTATCGTAAATCTGCGGTTATATTATTAATAAGCGGTGAAAAATACATCGAATGCGCCATGGCCCATGCAGGAATTATCATTTTTCGAAAAGATATGGCCTAAAATGTAAATTCGTCGAAAAACGAGTTTTTCAGGAACGGTTTTTTGCGTTTTTCTCTTTTCCCGTCTGTCCTATCGTCCAAATAGTTGTTTAGCACGGCAAAATACATAGAATAGACTATGAGACCAGTCCGAGAACCGACGGAAAATTGTTTTTCGCGTTTTTCTCGCTAAATAATGATCCTAGAGCGAAAAGGACGTTATTTCAGGATCACTTTCTTCTTTTTCGTTTTTCTCGGCCCCTGTTGGTCCTATCGTAAATCTGCGGTTATATTATTAATCAGCGGTGAAAAATACATCGAATGCGCCATGGCCCATGCAGGAATTATCATTTTTCGAAAAGATATGGCCTAAAATGTAAATTCGTCGAAAAACGAATTTTTCAGGAACGGTTTTTTGCGTTTTTCTCTTTTCCCGTCTGTCCTATCGACCAAATAGCGTTAGATTCTTGTTTAGCACGGCAAAATACATAGAATAGACCATGGGACCAGTCCGAGAACCGACGGAAAATGGTTTTTCGCGTTTTTCTCGCTAAATAATGATCCTAGAGCGAAAAGGACGTTATTTCAGGATCACTTTCTTTTTTTTTCGTTTTTCTCGGCCCCTGTTGGTCCTATCGTAAATCTGCGGTTATATTATTCATAAGCGGTGAAAAATACATCGAATGCGCCATGCCCCATGCAGGAATTATCATTTTTCGAAAAGATATGGCCTAAAATGTAAATTCGTCGAAAAACGAGTTTTTCAGGAACGGTTTTTTGCGTTTTTCTCTTTTCCCGTCTGTCCTATCGTCCAAATAGCGTTAGATTCTTGTTTAGCACGGCAAAATACATAGAATAGACTATGGGACCAGTCCCAGAACCGACGGAAAATTGTTTTTCGCGTTTTTCTCGCTAAATAATGATCCTAGAGCGAAAAGGACGTTATTTCAGGATCACTTTCTTTTTTTTTCGTTTTTCTCGGCCCCTGTTGGTCCTATCGTAAATCTGCGGTTATATTATTAATAAGCGGTGAAAAATACATCGAATGCGCCATGGCCCATGCAGGAATTATCATTTTTCGAAAAGATATGGCCTAAAATGTAAATTCGTCGAAAAACGAGTTTTTCAGGAACGGTTTTTTGCGTTTTTCTCTTTTCCCGTCTGTCCTATCGTCCAAATAGCGTTAGATTCTTGTTTAGCACGGCAAAATACATAGAATAGACTATGGGACCAGTCCCAGAACCGACGGAAAATTGTTTTTCGCGTTTTTCTCGCTAAATAATGATCCTAGAGCGAAAAGGACGTTATTTCAGGATCACTTTCTTTTTTTTTCGTTTTTCTCGGCCCCTGTTGGTCCTATCGTAAATCTGCGGTTATATTATTAATAAGCGGTGAAAAATACATCGAATGCGCCATGGCCCATGCAGGAATTATCATTTTTCGAAAAGATATGGCCTAAAATGTAAATTCGTCGAAAAACGAGTTTTTCAGGAACGGTTTTTTGCGTTTTTCTCTTTTCCCGTCTGTCCTATCTTTCAAATAGCGTTAGATTCTTGTTTAGCACGGCAAAATACATAGAATAGACTATGAGACCAGTCCGAGAACCGACGGAAAATTGTTTTTCGCGTTTTTCTCGCTGAATAATGATCCTAGAGCGAAAAGGACGTTATTTCAGGATCACTTTCTTTTTTTTTCGTTTTTCTCGGCCCCTGTTGGTCCTATCGTAAATCTGCGGTTATATTATTCATAAGCGGTGAAAAATACATCGAATACGCCATGGCCCATGCAGGAATTATCATTTTTCGAAAAGATATGGCCTAAAATGTAAATTCTTCGAAAAACGAGTTTTTCAGGAACGGTTTTTTGCGTTTTTCTCTTTTCCCGTCTGTCCTATCGTCCAAATAGCGTTAGATTCTTGTTTAGCACGGCAAAATACATAGAATAGACCATGGGACCCGTCCGAGAACCGACGGAAAATTGTTTTTCGCGTTTTTCTCGCTAAATAATGATCCTAGAGCGAAAAGGACGTTATTTCAGGATCACTTTCTTTTTTTTTCGTTTTTCTCGGCCCCTGTTGGTCCTATCGTAAATCTGCGGTTATATTATTAATAAGCGGTGAAAAATACATCGAATGCGCCATGGCCCATGCAGGAATTATCATTTTTCGAAAAGATATGGCCTAAAATGTAAATTCGTCGAAAAACGAGTTTTTCAGGAACGGTTTTTTGCGTTTTTCTCTTTTCCCGTCTGTCCTATCGTCCAAATAGCGTTAGATTCTTGTTTAGCACGGCAAAATACATAGAATAGACCATGGGACCCGTCCGAGAACCGACGGAAAATTGTTTTTCGCGTTTTTCTCGCTAAATAATGATCCTAGAGCGAAAAGGACGTTATTTCAGGATCACTTTCTTCTTTTTCGTTTTTCTCGGCCCCTGTTGGTCCTATCGTAAATCTGCGGTTATATTATTAATCAGCGGTGAAAAATACATCGAATGCGCCATGGCCCATGCAGGAATTATCATTTTTCGAAAAGATATGGCCTAAAATGTAAATTCGTCGAAAAACGAGTTTTTCAGGAACGGTTTTTTGCGTTTTTCTCTTTTCCCGTCTGTCCTATCGTCCAAATAGCGTTAGATTCTTGTTTAGCACGGCAAAATACATAGAATAGACTATGGGACCAGTCCCAGAACCGACGGAAAATTGTTTTTCGCGTTTTTCTCGCTAAATAATGATCCTAGAGCAAAAAGGACGTTATTTCAGGATCACTTTCTTTTTTTTTCGTTTTTCTCGGCCCCTGTTGGTCCTATCGTAAATCTGCGGTTATATTATTAATGAGCGGTGAAAAATACATCGAATGCGCGATGGCCCATGCAGGAATTATCATTTTTCGAAAAGATATGGCCTAAAATGTAAATTCGTCGAAAAACGAGTTTTTCAGGAACGGTTTTTTGCGTTTTTCTCTTTTCCCGTCTGTCCTATCGTCCAAATAGCGTTAGATTCTTGTTTAGCACGGCAAAATACATAGAATAGACTATGAGACCAGTCCGAGAACCGACGGAAAATTGTTTTTCGCGTTTTTCTCGCTAAATAATGATCCTAGAGCGAAAAGGACGTTATTTCAGGATCACTTTCTTCTTTTTCGTTTTTCTCGGCCCCTGTTGGTCCTATCGTAAATCTGCGGTTATATTATTAATAAGCGGTGAAAAATACATCGAATGCGCCATGGCCCATGCAGGAATTATCATTTTTCGAAAAGATATGGCCTAAAATGTAAATTCGTCGAAAAACGAGTTTTTCAGGAACGGTTTTTTGCGTTTTTCTCTTTTCCCGTCTGTCCTATCGTCCAAATAGCGTTAGATTCTTGTTTAGCACGGCAAAATACATAGAATAGACTATGAGACCAGTCCGAGAACCGACGGAAAATTGTTTTTCGCGTTTTTCTCGCTAAATAATGATCCTAGAGCGAAAAGGACGTTATTTCAGGATCACTTTCTTTTTTTTTCGTTTTTCTCGGCCCCTGTTGGTCCTATCGTAAATCTGCGGTTATATTATTAATGAGCGGTGAAAAATACATCGAATGCGCCATGGCCCATGCAGGAATTATCATTTTTCGAAAAGATATGGCCTAAAATGTAAATTCGTCGAAAAACGAGTTTTTCAGGAACGGTTTTTTGCGTTTTTCTCTTTTCCCGTCTGTCCTATCGTCCAAATAGCGTTAGATTCTTGTTTAGCACGGCAAAATACATAGAATAGACTATGGGACCAGTCCCAGAACCGACGGAAAATTGTTTTTCGCGTTTTTCTCGCTAAATAATGATCCTAGAGCGAAAAGGACGTTATTTCAGGATCACTTTCTTTTTTTTTCGTTTTTCTCGGCCCCTGTTGGTCCTATCGTAAATCTGCGGTTATATTATTAATAAGCGGTGAAAAATACATCGAATGCGCCATGGCCCATGCAGGAATTATCATTTTTCGAAAAGATATGGCCTAAAATGTAAATTCGTCGAAAAACGAGTTTTTCAGGAACGGTTTTTTGCGTTTTTCTCTTTTCCCGTCTGTCCTATCGTCCAAATAGCGTTAGATTCTTGTTTAGCACGGCAAAATACATAGAATAGACTATGGGACCAGTCCCAGAACCGACGGAAAATTGTTTTTCGCGTTTTTCTCGCTAAATAATGATCCTAGAGCAAAAAGGACGTTATTTCAGGATCACTTTCTTTTTTTTTCGTTTTTCTCGGCCCCTGTTGGTCCTATCGTAAATCTGCGGTTATATTATTAATGAGCGGTGAAAAATACATCGAATGCGCGATGGCCCATGCAGGAATTATCATTTTTCGAAAAGATATGGCCTAAAATGTAAATTCGTCGAAAAACGAGTTTTTCAGGAACGGTTTTTTGCGTTTTTCTCTTTTCCCGTCTGTCCTATCGTCCAAATAGCGTTAGATTCTTGTTTAGCACGGCAAAATACATAGAATAGACTATGGGACCAGTCCGAGAACCGACGGAAAATTGTTTTTCGCGTTTTTCTCGCTAAATAATGATCCTAGAGCGAAAAGGACGTTATTTCAGGATCACTTTCTTCTTTTTCGTTTTTCTCGGCCCCTGTTGGTCCTATCGTAAATCTGCGGTTATATTATTAATGAGCGGTGAAAAATACATCGAATGCGCGATGGCCCATGCAGGAATTATCATTTTTCGAAAAGATATGGCCTAAAATGTAAATTCGTCGAAAAACGAGTTTTTCAGGAACGGTTTTTTGCGTTTTTCTCTTTTCCTGTCTGTCCTATCGGCCAAATAGCGTTAGATTCTTGTTTAGCACGGCAAAATACATAGAATAGTCTATGAGACCAGTCCGAGAACCGACGGAAATTTGTTTTTCGCGTTTTTCTCGCTAAATAATGATCCTAGAGCGAAAAGGACGTTATTTCAGGATCACTTCCTTCTTTTTCGTTTTTCTCGGCCCCTGTTAGTCCTATCGTAAATCTGCGGTTATATTATTAATGAGCGGTGAAAAATACATCGAATGCGCCATGGCCCATGCAGGAATTATCATTTTTCGAAAAGATATGGCCTAAAATGTAAATTCGTCGAAAAACGAGTTTTTCAGGAACGGTTTTTTGCGTTTTTCTCTTTTCCCGTCTGTCCTATCGTCCAAATAGCGTTAGATTCTTGTTTAGCACGGCAAAATACATAGAATAGACTATGGGACCAGTCCCAGAACCGACGGAAAATTGTTTTTCGCGTTTTTCTCGCTAAATAATGATCCTAGAGCGAAAAGGACGTTATTTCAGGATCACTTTCTTTTTTTTTCGTTTTTCTCGGCCCCTGTTGGTCCTATCGTAAATCTGCGGTTATATTATTAATAAGCGGTGAAAAATACATCGAATGCGCCATGGCCCATGCAGGAATTATCATTTTTCGAAAAGATATGGCCTAAAATGTAAATTCGTCGAAAAACGAGTTTTTCAGGAACGGTTTTTTGCGTTTTTCTCTTTTCCCGTCTGTCCTATCGTCCAAATAGCGTTAGATTCTTGTTTAGCACGGCAAAATACATAGAATAGACTATGAGACCAGTCCGAGAACCGACGGAAAATTGTTTTTCGCGTTTTTCTCGCTAAATAATGATCCTAGAGCGAAAAGGACGTTATTTCAGGATCACTTTCTTTTTTTTTCGTTTTTCTCGGCCCCTGTTGGTCCTATCGTAAATCTGCGGTTATATTATTAATAAGCGGTGAAAAATACATCGAATGCGCCATGGCCCATGCAGGAATTATCATTTTTCGAAAAGATATGGCCTAAAATGTAAATTCGTCGAAAAACGAGTTTTTCAGGAACGGTTTTTTGCGTTTTTCTCTTTTCCCGTCTGTCCTATCGTCCAAATAGCGTTAGATTCTTGTTTAGCACGGCAAAATACATAGAATAGACTATGAGACCAGTCCGAGAACCGACGGAAAATTGTTTTTCGCGTTTTTCTCGCTAAATAATGATCCTAGAGCGAAAAGGACGTTATTTCAGGATCACTTTCTTCTTTTTCGTTTTTCTCGGCCCCTGTTGGTCCTATCGTAAATCTGCGGTTATATTATTAATGAGCGGTGAAAAATACATCGAATGCGCCATGGCCCATGCAGGAATTATCATTTTTCGAAAAGATATGGCCTAAAATGTAAATTCGTCGAAAAACGAGTTTTTCAGGAACGGTTTTTTGCGTTTTTCTCTTTTCCCGTCTGTCCTATCGTCCAAATAGCGTTAGATTCTTGTTTAGCACGGCAAAATACATAGAATAGACTATGGGACCAGTCCCAGAACCGACGGAAAATTGTTTTTCGCGTTTTTCTCGCTAAATAATGATCCTAGAGCGAAAAGGACGTTATTTCAGGATCACTTTCTTTTTTTTCGTTTTTCTCGGCCCCTGTTGGTCCTATCGTAAATCTGCGGTTATATTATTAATAAGCGGTGAAAAATACATCGAATGCGCCATGGCCCATGCAGGAATTATCATTTTTCGAAAAGATATGGCCTAAAATGTAAATTCGTCGAAAAACGAGTTTTTCAGGAACGGTTTTTTGCGTTTTTCTCTTTTCCCGTCTGTCCTATCGTCCAAATAGCGTTAGATTCTTGTTTAGCACGGCAAAATACATAGAATAGACTATGAGACCAGTCCGAGAACCGACGGAAAATTGTTTTTCGCGTTTTTCTCGCTAAATAATGATCCTAGAGCAAAAAGGACGTTATTTCAGGATCACTTTCTTTTTTTTTCGTTTTTCTCGGCCCCTGTTGGTCCTATCGTAAATCTGCGGTTATATTATTAATCAGCGGTGAAAAATACATCGAATGCGCCATGGCCCATGCAGGAATTATCATTTTTCGTAAAGATATGGCCTAAAATGTAAATTCGTCGAAAAACGAGTTTTTCAGGAACGGTTTTTTGCGTTTTTCTCTTTTCCCGTCTGTCCTATCGTCCAAATAGCGTTAGATTCTTGTTTAGCACGGCAAAATACATAGAATAGACTATGGGACCAGTCCCAGAACCGACGGAAAATTGTTTTTCGCGTTTTTCTCGCTAAATAATGATCCTAGAGCAAAAAGGACGTTATTTCAGGATCACTTTCTTTTTTTTTCGTTTTTCTCGGCCCCTGTTGGTCCTATCGTAAATCTGCGGTTATATTATTAATGAGCGGTGAAAAATACATCGAATGCGCGATGGCCCATGCAGGAATTATCATTTTTCGAAAAGATATGGCCTAAAATGTAAATTCGTCGAAAAACGAGTTTTTCAGGAACGGTTTTTTGCGTTTTTCTCTTTTCCCGTCTGTCCTATCGTCCAAATAGCGTTAGATTCTTGTTTAGCACGGCAAAATACATAGAATAGACTATGGGACCAGTCCGAGAACCGACGGAAAATTGTTTTTCGCGTTTTTCTCGCTAAATAATGATCCTAGAGCGAAAAGGACGTTATTTCAGGATCACTTTCTTCTTTTTCGTTTTTCTCGGCCCCTGTTGGTCCTATCGTAAATCTGCGGTTATATTATTAATGAGCGGTGAAAAATACATCGAATGCGCCATGGCCCATGCAGGAATTATCATTTTTCGAAAAGATATGGCCTAAAATGTAAATTCGTCGAAAAACGAGTTTTTCAGGAACGGTTTTTTGCGTTTTTCTCTTTTCCCGTCTGTCCTATCGTCCAAATAGCGTTAGATTCTTGTTTAGCACGGCAAAATACATAGAATAGACTATGGGACCAGTCCCAGAACCGACGGAAAATTGTTTTTCGCGTTTTTCTCGCTAAATAACGATCCTAGAGCGAAAAGGACGTTATTTCAGGATCACTTTCTTTTTTTTCGTTTTTCTCGGCCCCTGTTGGTCCTATCGTAAATCTGCGGTTATATTATTAATAAGCGGTGAAAAATACATCGAATGCGCCATGGCCCATGCAGGAATTATCATTTTTCGAAAAGATATGGCCTAAAATGTAAATTCGTCGAAAAACGAGTTTTTCAGGAACGGTTTTTTGCGTTTTTCTCTTTTCCCGTCTGTCCTATCGTCCAAATAGCGTTAGATTCTTGTTTAGCACGGCAAAATACATAGAATAGACTATGAGACCAGTCCGAGAACCGACGGAAAATTGTTTTTCGCGTTTTTCTCGCTAAATAATGATCCTAGAGCGAAAAGGACGTTATTTCAGGATCACTTTCTTCTTTTTCGTTTTTCTCGGCCCCTGTTGGTCCTATCGTAAATCTGCGGTTATATTATTAATGAGCGGTGAAAAATACATCGAATGCGCCATGGCCCATGCAGGAATTATCATTTTTCGAAAAGATATGGCCTAAAATGTAAATTCGTCGAAAAACGAGTTTTTCAGGAACGGTTTTTTGCGTTTTTCTCTTTTCCCGTCTGTCCTATCGTCCAAATAGCGTTAGATTCTTGTTTAGCACGGCAAAATACATAGAATAGACTATGGGACCAGTCCCAGAACCGACGGAAAATTGTTTTTCGCGTTTTTCTCGCTAAATAATGATCCTAGAGCGAAAAGGACGTTATTTCAGGATCACTTTCTTTTTTTTCGTTTTTCTCGGCCCCTGTTGGTCCTATCGTAAATCTGCGGTTATATTATTAATAAGCGGTGAAAAATACATCGAATGCGCCATGGCCCATGCAGGAATTATCATTTTTCGAAAAGATATGGCCTAAAATGTAAATTCGTCGAAAAACGAGTTTTTCAGGAACGGTTTTTTGCGTTTTTCTCTTTTCCCGTCTGTCCTATCGTCCAAATAGCGTTAGATTCTTGTTTAGCACGGCAAAATACATAGAATAGACTATGAGACCAGTCCGAGAACCGACGGAAAATTGTTTTTCGCGTTTTTCTCGCTAAATAATGATCCTAGAGCAAAAAGGACGTTATTTCAGGATCACTTTCTTTTTTTTTTCGTTTTTCTCGGCCCCTGTTGGTCCTATCGTAAATCTGCGGTTATATTATTAATCAGCGGTGAAAAATACATCGAATGCGCCATGGCCCATGCAGGAATTATCATTTTTCGTAAAGATATGGCCTAAAATGTAAATTCGTCGAAAAACGAGTTTTTCAGGAACGGTTTTTTGCGTTTTTCTCTTTTCCCGTCTGTCCTATCGTCCAAATAGCGTTAGATTCTTGTTTAGCACGGCAAAATACATAGAATAGACTATGGGACCAGTCCCAGAACCGACGGAAAATTGTTTTTCGCGTTTTTCTCGCTAAATAATGATCCTAGAGCAAAAAGGACGTTATTTCAGGATCACTTTCTTTTTTTTTCGTTTTTCTCGGCCCCTGTTGGTCCTATCGTAAATCTGCGGTTATATTATTAATGAGCGGTGAAAAATACATCGAATGCGCGATGGCCCATGCAGGAATTATCATTTTTCGAAAAGATATGGCCTAAAATGTAAATTCGTCGAAAAACGAGTTTTTCAGGAACGGTTTTTTGCGTTTTTCTCTTTTCCCGTCTGTCCTATCGTCCAAATAGCGTTAGATTCTTGTTTAGCACGGCAAAATACATAGAATAGACTATGGGACCAGTCCGAGAACCGACGGAAAATTGTTTTTCGCGTTTTTCTCGCTAAATAATGATCCTAGAGCGAAAAGGACGTTATTTCAGGATCACTTTCTTCTTTTTCGTTTTTCTCGGCCCCTGTTGGTCCTATCGTAAATCTGCGGTTATATTATTAATGAGCGGTGAAAAATACATCGAATGCGCCATGGCCCATGCAGGAATTATCATTTTTCGAAAAGATATGGCCTAAAATGTAAATTCGTCGAAAAACGAGTTTTTCAGGAACGGTTTTTTGCGTTTTTCTCTTTTCCCGTCTGTCCTATCGTCCAAATAGCGTTAGATTCTTGTTTAGCACGGCAAAATACATAGAATAGACTATGGGACCAGTCCCAGAACCGACGGAAAATTGTTTTTCGCGTTTTTCTCGCTAAATAATGATCCTAGAGCGAAAAGGACGTTATTTCAGGATCACTTTCTTTTTTTTTCGTTTTTCTCGGCCCCTGTTGGTCCTATCGTAAATCTGCGGTTATATTATTAATAAGCGGTGAAAAATACATCGAATGCGCCATGGCCCATGCAGGAATTATCATTTTTCGAAAAGATATGGCCTAAAATGTAAATTCGTCGAAAAACGAGTTTTTCAGGAACGGTTTTTTGCGTTTTTCTCTTTTCCCGTCTGTCCTATCGTCCAAATAGCGTTAGATTCTTGTTTAGCACGGCAAAATACATAGAATAGACTATGAGACCAGTCCGAGAACCGACGGAAAATTGTTTTTCGCGTTTTTCTCGCTAAATAATGATCCTAGAGCGAAAAGGACGTTATTTCAGGATCACTTTCTTTTTTTTTCGTTTTTCTCGGCCCCTGTTGGTCCTATCGTAAATCTGCGGTTATATTATTAATGAGCGGTGAAAAATACATCGAATGCGCGATGGCCCATGCAGGAATTATCATTTTTCGAAAAGATATGGCCTAAAATGTAAATTCGTCGAAAAACGAGTTTTTCAGGAACGGTTTTTTGCGTTTTTCTCTTTTCCCGTCTGTCCTATCGTCCAAATAGCGTTAGATTCTTGTTTAGCACGGCAAAATACATAGAATAGACTATGAGACCAGTCCGAGAACCGACGGAAAATTGTTTTTCGCGTTTTTCTCGCTAAATAATGATCCTAGAGCGAAAAGGACGTTATTTCAGGATCACTTTCTTCTTTTTCGTTTTTCTCGGCCCCTGTTGGTCCTATCGTAAATCTGCGGTTATATTATTAATGAGCGGTGAAAAATACATCGAATGCGCCATGGCCCATGCAGGAATTATCATTTTTCGAAAAGATATGGCCTAAAATGTAAATTCGTCGAAAAACGAGTTTTTCAGGAACGGTTTTTTGCGTTTTTCTCTTTTCCCGTCTGTCCTATCGTCCAAATAGCGTTAGATTCTTGTTTAGCACGGCAAAATACATAGAATAGACTATGGGACCAGTCCCAGAACCGACGGAAAATTGTTTTTCGCGTTTTTCTCGCTAAATAACGATCCTAGAGCGAAAAGGACGTTATTTCAGGATCACTTTCTTTTTTTTCGTTTTTCTCGGCCCCTGTTGGTCCTATCGTAAATCTGCGGTTATATTATTAATAAGCGGTGAAAAATACATCGAATGCGCCATGGCCCATGCAGGAATTATCATTTTTCGAAAAGATATGGCCTAAAATGTAAATTCGTCGAAAAACGAGTTTTTCAGGAACGGTTTTTTGCGTTTTTCTCTTTTCCCGTCTGTCCTATCGTCCAAATAGCGTTAGATTCTTGTTTAGCACGGCAAAATACATAGAATAGACTATGAGACCAGTCCGAGAACCGACGGAAAATTGTTTTTCGCGTTTTTCTCGCTAAATAATGATCCTAGAGCAAAAAGGACGTTATTTCAGGATCACTTTCTTTTTTTTTTTCGTTTTTCTCGGCCCCTGTTGGTCCTATCGTAAATCTGCGGTTATATTATTAATCAGCGGTGAAAAATACATCGAATGCGCCATGGCCCATGCAGGAATTATCATTTTTCGTAAAGATATGGCCTAAAATGTAAATTCGTCGAAAAACGAGTTTTTCAGGAACGGTTTTTTGCGTTTTTCTCTTTTCCCGTCTGTCCTATCGTCCAAATAGCGTCAGATTCTTGTTTAGCACGGCAAAATACATAGAATAGACTATGGGACCAGTCCCAGAACCGACGGAAAATTGTTTTTCGCGTTTTTCTCGCTAAATAATGATCCTAGAGCAAAAAGGACGTTATTTCAGGATCACTTTCTTTTTTTTTCGTTTTTCTCGGCCCCTGTTGGTCCTATCGTAAATCTGCGGTTATATTATTAATGAGCGGTGAAAAATACATCGAATGCGCGATGGCCCATGCAGGAATTATCATTTTTCGAAAAGATATGGCCTAAAATGTAAATTCGTCGAAAAACGAGTTTTTCAGGAACGGTTTTTTGCGTTTTTCTCTTTTCCCGTCTGTCCTATCGTCCAAATAGCGTTAGATTCTTGTTTAGCACGGCAAAATACATAGAATAGACTATGGGACCAGTCCGAGAACCGACGGAAAATTGTTTTTCGCGTTTTTCTCGCTAAATAATGATCCTAGAGCGAAAAGGACGTTATTTCAGGATCACTTTCTTCTTTTTCGTTTTTCTCGGCCCCTGTTGGTCCTATCGTAAATCTGCGGTTATATTATTAATGAGCGGTGAAAAATACATCGAATGCGCCATGGCCCATGCAGGAATTATCATTTTTCGAAAAGATATGGCCTAAAATGTAAATTCGTCGAAAAACGAGTTTTTCAGGAACGGTTTTTTGCGTTTTTCTCTTTTCCCGTCTGTCCTATCGTCCAAATAGCGTTAGATTCTTGTTTAGCACGGCAAAATACATAGAATAGACTATGGGACCAGTCCCAGAACCGACGGAAAATTGTTTTTCGCGTTTTTCTCGCTAAATAATGATCCTAGAGCGAAAAGGACGTTATTTCAGGATCACTTTCTTTTTTTTTCGTTTTTCTCGGCCCCTGTTGGTCCTATCGTAAATCTGCGGTTATATTATTAATAAGCGGTGAAAAATACATCGAATGCGCCATGGCCCATGCAGGAATTATCATTTTTCGAAAAGATATGGCCTAAAATGTAAATTTGTCGAAAAACGAGTTTTTCAGGAACGGTTTTTTGCGTTTTTCTCTTTTCCCGTCTGTCCTATCTTTCAAATAGCGTTAGATTCTTGTTTAGCACGGCAAAATACATAGAATAGACTATGAGACCAGTCCGAGAACCGACGGAAAATTGTTTTTCGCGTTTTTCTCGCTGAATAATGATCCTAGAGCGAAAAGGACGTTATTTCAGGATCACTTTCTTTTTTTTTCGTTTTTCTCGGCCCCTGTTGGTCCTATCGTAAATCTGCGGTTATATTATTCATAAGCGGTGAAAAATACATCGAATGCGCCATGGCCCATGCAGGAATTATCATTTTTCGAAAAGATATGGCCTAAAATGTAAATTCGTCGAAAAACGAGTTTTTCAGGAACGGTTTTTTGCGTTTTTCTCTTTTTCCGTCTGTCCTATCTTTCAAATAGCGTTAGATTCTTGTTTAGCACGGCAAAATACATAGAATAGACCATGGGACCCGTCCGAGAACCGACGGAAAATTGTTTTTCGCGTTTTTCTCGCTAAATAATGATCCTAGAGCGAAAAGGACGTTATTTCAGGATCACTTTTTTCTTTTTCGTTTTTCTCGGCCCCTGTTGGTCCTATCGTAAATCTGCGGTTATATTATTAATCAGCGATGAAAAATACATCGAATGCGCCATGGCCCATGCAGGAATTATCATTTTTCGAAAAGATATGGCCTAAAATGTAAATTCGTCGAAAAACGAGTTTTTCAGGAACGGTTTTTTGCGTTTTTCTCTTTTCCCGTCTGTCCTATCGTCCAAATAGCGTTAGATTCTTGTTTAGCACGGCAAAATACATAGAATAGACTATGGGACCAGTCCCAGAACCGACGGAAAATTGTTTTTCGCGTTTTTCTCGCTAAATAATGATCCTAGAGCGAAAAGGACGTTATTTCAGGATCACTTTCTTTTTTTTTCGTTTTTCTCGGCCCCTGTTGGTCCTATCGTAAATCTGCGGTTATATTATTAATCAGCGGTGAAAAATACATCGAATGCGCCATGGCCCATGCAGGAATTATCATTTTTCGAAAAGATATGGCCTAAAATGTAAATTTGTCGAAAAACGAGTTTTTCAGGAACGGTTTTTTGCGTTTTTCTCTTTTTCCGTCTGTCCTATCTTTCAAATAGCGTTAGATTCTTGTTTAGCACGGCAAAATACATAGAATAGACCATGGGACCCGTCCGAGAACCGACGGAAAATTGTTTTTCGCGTTTTTCTCGCTAAATAATGATCCTAGAGCGAAAAGGACGTTATTTCAGGATCACTTTTTTCTTTTTCGTTTTTCTCGGCCCCTGTTGGTCCTATCGTAAATCTGCGGTTATATTATTAATAAGCGGTGAAAAATACATCGAATGCGCCATGGCCCATGCAGGAATTATCATTTTTCGAAAAGATATGGCCTAAAATGTAAATTTGTCGAAAAACGAGTTTTTCAGGAACGGTTTTTTGCGTTTTTCTCTTTTCCCGTCTGTCCTATCTTTCAAATAGCGTTAGATTCTTGTTTAGCACGGCAAAATACATAGAATAGACTATGAGACCAGTCCGAGAACCGACGGAAAATTGTTTTTCGCGTTTTTCTCGCTGAATAATGATCCTAGAGCGAAAAGGACGTTATTTCAGGATCACTTTCTTTTTTTTTCGTTTTTCTCGGCCCCTGTTGGTCCTATCGTAAATCTGCGGTTATATTATTCATAAGCGGTGAAAAATACATCGAATGCGCCATGGCCCATGCAGGAATTATCATTTTTCGAAAAGATATGGCCTAAAATGTAAATTTGTCGAAAAACGAGTTTTTCAGGAACGGTTTTTTGCGTTTTTCTCTTTTCCCGTCTGTCCTATCTTTCAAATAGCGTTAGATTCTTGTTTAGCACGGCAAAATACATAGAATAGACTATGAGACCAGTCCGAGAACCGACGGAAAATTGTTTTTCGCGTTTTTCTCGCTGAATAATGATCCTAGAGCGAAAAGGACGTTATTTCAGGATCACTTTCTTTTTTTTTCGTTTTTCTCGGCCCCTGTTGGTCCTATCGTAAATCTGCGGTTATATTATTCATAAGCGGTGAAAAATACATCGAATGCGCCATGGCCCATGCAGGAATTATCATTTTTCGAAAAGATATGGCCTAAAATGTAAATTCGTCGAAAAACGAGTTTTTCAGGAACGGTTTTTTGCGTTTTTCTCTTTTCCCGTCTGTTGTATCGTCCAAATAGCGTTAGATTCTTGTTTAGCACGGCAAAATACATAGAATAGACTATGGGACCAGTCCCAGAACCGACGGAAAATTGTTTTTCGCGTTTTTCTCGCTAAATAATGATCCTAGAGCAAAAAGGACGTTATTTCAGGATCACTTTCTTTTTTTTTCGTTTTTCTCGGCCCCTGTTGGTCCTATCGTAAATCTGCGGTTATATTATTAATGAGCGGTGAAAAATACATCGAATGCGCGATGGCCCATGCAGGAATTATCATTTTTCGAAAAGATATGGCCTAAAATGTAAATTCGTCGAAAAACGAGTTTTTCAGGAACGGTTTTTTGCGTTTTTCTCTTTTCCCGTCTGTCCTATCGTCCAAATAGCGTTAGATTCTTGTTTAGCACGGCAAAATACATAGAATAGACTATGGGACCAGTCCGAGAACCGACGGAAAATTGTTTTTCGCGTTTTTCTCGCTAAATAATGATCCTAGAGCGAAAAGGACGTTATTTCAGGATCACTTTCTTTTTTTTTCGTTTTTCTCGGCCCCTGTTGGTCCTATCGTAAATCTGCGGTTATATTATTAATAAGCGGTGAAAAATACATCGAATGCGCCATGGCCCATGCAGGAATTATCATTTTTCGAAAAGATATGGCCTAAAATGTAAATTTGTCGAAAAACGAGTTTTTCAGGAACGGTTTTTTGCGTTTTTCTCTTTTCCCGTCTGTCCTATCTTTCAAATAGCGTTAGATTCTTGTTTAGCACGGCAAAATACATAGAATAGACTATGAGACCAGTCCGAGAACCGACGGAAAATTGTTTTTCGCGTTTTTCTCGCTGAATAATGATCCTAGAGCGAAAAGGACGTTATTTCAGGATCACTTTCTTTTTTTTTCGTTTTTCTCGGCCCCTGTTGGTCCTATCGTAAATCTGCGGTTATATTATTCATAAGCGGTGAAAAATACATCGAATGCGCCATGGCCCATGCAGGAATTATCATTTTTCGAAAAGATATGGCCTAAAATGTAAATTCGTCGAAAAACGAGTTTTTCAGGAACGGTTTTTTGCGTTTTTCTCTTTTCCCGTCTGTCCTATCGTCCAAATAGCGTTAGATTCTTGTTTAGCACGGCAAAATACATAGAATAGACTATGGGACCAGTCCCAGAACCGACGGAAAATTGTTTTTCGCGTTTTTCTCGCTAAATAATGATCCTAGAGCAAAAAGGACGTTATTTCAGGATCACTTTCTTTTTTTTTCGTTTTTCTCGGCCCCTGTTGGTCCTATCGTAAATCTGCGGTTATATTATTAATGAGCGGTGAAAAATACATCGAATGCGCGATGGCCCATGCAGGAATTATCATTTTTCGAAAAGATATGGCCTAAAATGTAAATTCGTCGAAAAACGAGTTTTTCAGGAACGGTTTTTTGCGTTTTTCTCTTTTCCCGTCTGTCCTATCGTCCAAATAGCGTTAGATTCTTGTTTAGCACGGCAAAATACATAGAATAGACTATGGGACCAGTCCCAGAACCGACGGAAAATTGTTTTTCGCGTTTTTCTCGCTAAATAATGATCCTAGAGCAAAAAGGACGTTATTTCAGGATCACTTTCTTTTTTTTTCGTTTTTCTCGGCCCCTGTTGGTCCTATCGTAAATCTGCGGTTATATTATTAATGAGCGGTGAAAAATACATCGAATGCGCGATGGCCCATGCAGGAATTATCATTTTTCGAAAAGATATGGCCTAAAATGTAAATTCGTCGAAAAACGAGTTTTTCAGGAACGGTTTTTTGCGTTTTTCTCTTTTCCCGTCTGTCCTATCGTCCAAATAGCGTTAGATTCTTGTTTAGCACGGCAAAATACATAGAATAGACTATGGGACCAGTCCGAGAACCGACGGAAAATTGTTTTTCGCGTTTTTCTCGCTAAATAATGATCCTAGAGCGAAAAGGACGTTATTTCAGGATCACTTTCTTCTTTTTCGTTTTTCTCGGCCCCTGTTGGTCCTATCGTAAATCTGCGGTTATATTATTAATGAGCGGTGAAAGATACATCGAATGCGCCATGGCCCATGCAGGAATTATCATTTTTCGAAAAGATATGGCCTAAAATGTAAATTCGTCGAAAAACGAGTTTTTCAGGAACGGTTTTTTGCGTTTTTCTCTTTTCCCGTCTGTCCTATCGTCCAAATAGCGTTAGATTCTTGTTTAGCACGGCAAAATACATAGAATAGACTATGGGACCAGTCCCAGAACCGACGGAAAATTGTTTTTCGCGTTTTTCTCGCTAAATAATGATCCTAGAGCGAAAAGGACGTTATTTCAGGATCACTTTCTTTTTTTTTCGTTTTTCTCGGCCCCTGTTGGTCCTATCGTAAATCTGCGGTTATATTATTAATAAGCGGTGAAAAATACATCGAATGCGCCATGGCCCATGCAGGAATTATCATTTTTCGAAAAGATATGGCCTAAAATGTAAATTCGTCGAAAAACGAGTTTTTCAGGAACGGTTTTTTGCGTTTTTCTCTTTTCCCGTCTGTCCTATCGTCCAAATAGCGTTAGATTCTTGTTTAGCACGGCAAAATACATAGAATAGACTATGGGACCAGTCCCAGAACCGACGGAAAATTGTTTTTCGCGTTTTTCTCGCTAAATAATGATCCTAGAGCAAAAAGGACGTTATTTCAGGATCACTTTCTTTTTTTTTCGTTTTTCTCGGCCCCTGTTGGTCCTATCGTAAATCTGCGGTTATATTATTAATGAGCGGTGAAAAATACATCGAATGCGCGATGGCCCATGCAGGAATTATCATTTTTCGAAAAGATATGGCCTAAAATGTAAATTCGTCGAAAAACGAGTTTTTCAGGAACGGTTTTTTGCGTTTTTCTCTTTTCCCGTCTGTCCTATCGTCCAAATAGCGTTAGATTCTTGTTTAGCACGGCAAAATACATAGAATAGACTATGGGACCAGTCCGAGAACCGACGGAAAATTTATTTTCGCGTTTTTCTCGCTAAATAATGATCCTAGAGCGAAAAGGACGTTATTTCAGGATCACTTTCTTTTTTTTTCGTTTTTCTCGGCCCCTGTTGGTCCTATCGTAAATCTGCGGTTATATTATTAATAAGCGGTGAAAAATACATCGAATGCGCCATGGCCCATGCAGGAATTATCATTTTTCGAAAAGATATGGCCTAAAATGTAAATTCGTCGAAAAACGAGTTTTTCAGGAACGGTTTTTTGCGTTTTTCTCTTTTCCCGTCTGTCCTATCGTCCAAATAGCGTTAGATTCTTGTTTAGCACGGCAAAATACATAGAATAGACTATGGGACCAGTCCCAGAACCGACGGAAAATTGTTTTTCGCGTTTTTCTCGCTAAATAATGATCCTAGAGCGAAAGGGACGTTATTTCAGGATCACTTTCTTTTTTTTTCGTTTTTCTCGGCCCCTGTTGGTCCTATCGTAAATCTGCGGTTATATTATTAATCAGCGGTGAAAAATACATCGAATGCGCCATGGCCCATGCAGGAATTATCATTTTTCGAAAAGATATGGCCTAAAATGTAAATTCGTCGAAAAACGAGTTTTTCAGGAACGGTTTTTTGCGTTTTTCTCTTTTCCCGTCTGTCCTATCGTCCAAATAGCGTTAGATTCTTGTTTAGCACGGCAAAATACATAGAATAGACCATGGGACCCGTCCGAGAACCGACGGAAAATTGTTTTTCGCGTTTTTCTCGCTAAATAATGATCCTAGAGCGAAAAGGACGTTATTTCAGGATCATTTTCTTCTTTTTCGTTTTTCTCGGCCCCTGTTGGTCCTATCGTAAATCTGCGGTTATATTATTAATAAGCGGTGAAAAATACATCGAATGCGCGATGGCCCATGCAGGAATTATCATTTTTCGAAAAGATATGGCCTAAAATGTAAATTCGTCGAAAAACGAATTTTTCAGGAACGGTTTTTTGCGTTTTTCTCTTTTCCCGTCTGTCCTATCGTCCAAATAGCGTTAGATTCTTGTTTAGCACGGCAAAATACATAGAATAGACCATGGGACCCGTCCGAGAACCGACGGAAAATTGTTTTTCGCGTTTTTCTCGCTAAATAATGATCCTAGAGCGAAAAGGACGTTATTTCAGGATCACTTTCTTTTTTTTTCGTTTTTCTCGGCCCCTGTTGGTCCTATCGTAAATCTGCGGTTATATTATTAATAAGCGGTGAAAAATACATCGAATGCGCCATGGCCCATGCAGGAATTATCATTTTTCGAAAAGATATGGCCTAAAATGTAAATTCGTCGAAAAACGAGTTTTTCAGGAACGGTTTTTTGCGTTTTTCTCTTTTCCCGTCTGTCCTATCGTCGAAATAGCGTTAGATTCTTGTTTAGCACGGCAAAATACATAAAATAGACTATGGGACCAGTCCCAGAACCGACGGAAAATTGTTTTTCGCGTTTTTCTCGCTAAATAATGATCCTAGAGCGAAAAGGACGTTATTTCAGGATCACTTTCTTTTTTTTCGTTTTTCTCGGCCCCTGTTGGTCCTATCGTAAATCTGCGGTTATATTATTAATAAGCGGTGAAAAATACATCGAATGCGCCATGGCCCATGCAGGAATTATCATTTTTCGAAAAGATATGGCCTAAAATGTATATTCGTCGAAAAACGAGTTTTTCAGGAACGGTTTTTTGCGTTTTTCTCTTTTCCCGTCTGTCCTATCGTCCAAATAGCGTTAGATTCTTGTTTAGCACGGCAAAATACATAGAATAGACTATGGGACCAGTCCCAGAACCGACGGAAAATTGTTTTTCGCGTTTTTCTCGCTAAATAATGATCCTAGAGCAAAAAGGACGTTATTTCAGGATCACTTTCTTTTTTTTTTCGTTTTTCTCGGCCCCTGTTGGTCCTATCGTAAATCTGCGGTTATATTATTAATGAGCGGTGAAAAATACATCGAATGCGCCATGGCCCATGCAGGAATTATCATTTTTCGAAAAGATATGGCCTAAAATGTAAATTCGTCGAAAAAAGAGTTTTTCAGGAACGGTTTTTTGCGTTTTTCTCTTTTCCCGTCTGTCCTATCGTCCAAATAGCGTTAGATTCTTGTTTAGCACGGCAAAATACATAGAATAGACTATGGGACCAGTCCCAGAACCGACGGAAAATTGTTTTTCGCGTTTTTCTCGCTAAATAATGATCCTAGAGCAAAAAGGACGTTATTTCAGGATCACTTTCTTTTTTTTTTCGTTTTTCTCGGCCCCTGTTGGTCCTATCGTAAATCTGCGGTTATATTATTAATCAGCGGTGAAAAATACATCGAATGCGCCATGGCCCATGCAGGAATTATCATTTTTCGAAAAGATATGGCCTAAAATGTAAATTCGTCGAAAAACGAGTTTTTCAGGAACGGTTTTTTGCGTTTTTCTCTTTTCCCGTCTGTCCTATCGTCCAAATAGCGTTAGATTCTTGTTTAGCACGGCAAAATACATAGAATAGACTATGGGACCAGTCCCAGAACCGACGGAAAATTGTTTTTCGCGTTTTTCTCGCTAAATAATGATCCTAGAGCAAAAAGGACGTTATTTCAGGATCACTTTCTTTTTTTTTTCGTTTTTCTCGGCCCCTGTTGGTCCTATCGTAAATCTGCGGTTATATTATTAATGAGCGGTGAAAAATACATCGAATGCGCCATGGCCCATGCAGGAATTATCATTTTTCGAAAAGATATGGCCTAAAATGTAAATTCGTCGAAAAAAGAGTTTTTCAGGAACGGTTTTTTGCGTTTTTCTCTTTTCCCGTCTGTCCTATCGTCCAAATAGCGTTAGATTCTTGTTTAGCACGGCAAAATACATAGAATAGACCATGGGACCAGTCCGAGAACCGACGGAAAATTGGTTTTCGCGTTTTTCTCGCTAAATAATGATCCTAGAGCGAAAAGGACGTTATTTCAGGATCACTTTCTTTTTTTTTCGTTTTTCTCGGCCCCTGTTGGTCCTATCGTAAATCTGCGGTTATATTATTAATGAGCGGTGAAAAATACATCGAATGCGCCATGGCCCATGCAGGAATTATCATTTTTCGAAAAGATATGGCCTAAAATGTAAATTCGTCGAAAAACGAGTTTTTCAGGAACGGTTTTTTGCGTTTTTCTCTTTTCCCGTCTGTCCTATCGTCCAAATAGCGTTAGATTCTTGTTTAGCACGGCAAAATACATAGAATAGACTATGAGACCAGTCCGAGAACCGACGGAAAATTGTTTTTCGCGTTTTTCTCGCTAAATAATGATCCTAGAGCGAAAAGGACGTTATTTCAGGATCACTTTCTTCTTTTTCGTTTTTCTCGGCCCCTGTTGGTCCTATCGTAAATCTGCGGTTATATTATTAATCAGCGGTGAAAAATACATCGAATGCGCCATGGCCCATGCAGGAATTATCATTTTTCGAAAAGATATGGCCTAAAATGTAAATTCGTCGAAAAACGAGTTTTTCAGGAACGGTTTTTTGCGTTTTTCTCTTTTCCCGTCTGTCCTATCGTCCAAATAGCGTTAGATTCTTGTTTAGCACGGCAAAATACATAGAATAGACCATGGGACCCATCCGAGAACCGACGGAAAATTGTTTTTCGCGTTTTTCTCGCTAAATAATGATCCTAGAGCGAAAAGGACGTTATTTCAGGATCATTTTCTTCTTTTTCGTTTTTCTCGGCCCCTGTTGGTCCTATCGTAAATCTGCGGTTATATTATTAATAAGCGGTGAAAAATACATCGAATGCGCGATGGCCCATGCAGGAATTATCATTTTTCGAAAAGATATGGCCTAAAATGTAAATTCGTCGGAAAACGAATTTTTCAGGAACGGTTTTTTGCGTTTGTCTCTTTTCCCGTCTGTCCTATCGTCCAAATAGCGTTAGATTCTTGTTTAGCACGGCAAAATACATAGAATAGACTATGGGACCAGTCCCAGAACCGACGGAAAATTGTTTTTCGCGTTTTTCTCGCTAAATAATGATCCTAGAGCGAAAAGGACGTTATTTCAGGATCACTTTCTTTTTTTTCGTTTTTCTCGGCCCCTGTTGGTCCTATCGTAAATCTGCGGTCATATTATTAATAAGCGGTGAAAAATACATCGAATGCGCCATGGCCCATGCAGGAATTATCATTTTTCGAAAAGATATGGCCTAAAATGTAAATTCGTCGAAAAACGAGTTTTTCAGGAACGGTTTTTTGCGTTTTTCTCTTTTCCCGTCTGTCCTATCGTCCAAATAGCGTTAGATTCTTGTTTAGCACGGCAAAATACATAGAATAGACTATGGGACCAGTCCCAGAACCGACGGAAAATTGTTTTTCGCGTTTTTCTCGCTAAATAATGATCCTAGAGCGAAAAGGACGTTATTTCAGGATCACTTTCTTTTTTTTTCGTTTTTCTCGGCCCCTGTTGGTCCTATCGTAAATCTGCGGTTATATTATTAATAAGCGGTGAAAAATACATCGAATGCGCCATGGCCCATGCAGGAATTATCATTTTTCGAAAAGATATGGCCTAAAATGTAAATTCGTCGAAAAACGAGTTTTTCAGGAACGGTTTTTTGCGTTTTTCTCTTTTCCCGTCTGTCCTATCGTCCAAATAGCGTTAGATTCTTGTTTAGCACGGCAAAATACATAGAATAGACTATGGGACCAGTCCCAGAACCGACGGAAAATTGTTTTTCGCGTTTTTCTCGCTAAATAATGATCCTAGAGCGAAAAGGACGTTATTTCAGGATCATTTTCTTCTTTTTCGTTTTTCTCGGCCCCTGTTGGTCCTATCGTAAATCTGCGGTTATATTATTAATGAGCGGTGAAAAATACATCGAATGCGCGATGGCCCATGCAGGAATTATCATTTTTCGAAAAGATATGGCCTAAAATGTAAATTCGTCGAAAAAAGAGTTTTTCAGGAACGGTTTTTTGCGTTTTTCTCTTTTCCCGTCTGTCCTATCGTCCAAATAGCGTTAGATTCTTGTTTAGCACGGCAAAATACATAGAATAGACTATGGGACCAGTCCCAGAACCGACGGAAAATTGTTTTTCGCGTTTTTCTCGCTAAATAATGATCCTAGAGCAAAAAGGACGTTATTTCAGGATCACTTTCTTTTTTTTTTCGTTTTTCTCGGCCCCTGTTGGTCCTATCGTAAATCTGCGGTTATATTATTAATCAGCGGTGAAAAATACATCGAATGCGCCATGGCCCATGCAGGAATTATCATTTTTCGAAAAGATATGGCCTAAAATGTAAATTCGTCGAAAAACGAGTTTTTCAGGAACGGTTTTTTGCGTTTTTCTCTTTTCCCGTCTGTCCTATCGTCCAAATAGCGTTAGATTCTTGTTTAGCACGGCAAAATACATAGAATAGACTATGGGACCAGTCCCAGAACCGACGGAAAATTGTTTTTCGCGTTTTTCTCGCTAAATAATGATCCTAGAGCGAAAAGGACGTTATTTCAGGATCACTTTCTTTTTTTTTCGTTTTTCTCGGCCCCTGTTGGTCCTATCGTAAATCTGCGGTTATATTATTAATAAGCGGTGAAAAATACATCGAATGCGCCATGGCCCATGCAGGAATTATCATTTTTCGAAAAGATATGGCCTAAAATGTAAATTCGTCGAAAAACGAGTTTTTCAGGAACGGTTTTTTGCGTTTTTCTCTTTTCCCGTCTGTCCTATCGTCCAAATAGCGTTAGATTCTTGTTTAGCACGGCAAAATACATAGAATAGACTATGGGACCAGTCCCAGAACCGACGGAAAATTGTTTTTCGCGTTTTTCTCGCTAAATAATGATCCTAGAGCAAAAAGGACGTTATTTCAGGATCACTTTCTTTTTTTTTTCGTTTTTCTCGGCCCCTGTTGGTCCTATCGTAAATCTGCGGTTATATTATTAATGAGCGGTGAAAGATACATCGAATGCGCCATGGCCCATGCAGGAATTATCATTTTTCGAAAAGATATGGCCTAAAATGTAAATTCGTCGAAAAACGAGTTTTTCAGGAACAGTTTTTTGCGTTTTTCTCTTTTCCTGTCTGTCCTATCGTCCAAATAGCGTTAGATTCTTGTTTAGCACGGCAAAATACATAGAATAGACTATGAGACCAGTCCCAGAACCGACGGAAAATTGTTTTTCGCGTTTTTCTCGCTAAATAATGATCCTAGAGCGAAAAGGACGTTATTTCAGGATCACTTTCTTCTTTTTCGTTTTTCTCGGCCCCTGTTGGTTCTATCGTAAATCTGCGGTTATATTATTAATCAGCGGTGAAAAATACATCGAATGCGCCATGGCCCATGCAGGAATTATCATTTTTCGAAAAGATATGGCCTAAAATGTAAATTCGTCGAAAAACGAGTTTTTCAGGAACGGTTTTTTGCGTTTTTCTCTTTTCCCGTCTGTCCTATCGTCCAAATAGCGTTAGATTCTTGTTTAGCACGGCAAAATACATAGAATAGACTATGGGACCAGTCCCAGAACCGACGGAAAATTGTTTTTCGCGTTTTTCTCGCTAAATAATGATCCTAGAGCAAAAAGGACGTTATTTCAGGATCACTTTCTTTTTTTTTTCGTTTTTCTCGGCCCCTGTTGGTCCTATCGTAAATCTGCGGTTATATTATTAATGAGCGGTGAAAGATACATCGAATGCGCCATGGCCCATGCAGGAATTATCATTTTTCGAAAAGATATGGCCTAAAATGTAAATTCGTCGAAAAACGAGTTTTTCAGGAACGGTTTTTTGCGTTTTTCTCTTTTCCCGTCTGTCCTATCGTCCAAATAGCGTTAGATTCTTGTTTAGCACGGCAAAATACATAGAATAGACTATGGGACCAGTCCCAGAACCGACGGAAAATTGTTTTTCGCGTTTTTCTCGCTAAATAATGATCCTAGAGCGAAAAGGACGTTATTTCAGGATCACTTTCTTTTTTTTTCGTTTTTCTCGGCCCCTGTTGGTCCTATCGTAAATCTGCGGTTATATTATTAATAAGCGGTGAAAAATACATCGAATGCGCCATGGCCCATGCAGGAATTATCATTTTTCGAAAAGATATGGCCTAAAATGTAAATTCGTCGAAAAACGAGTTTTTCAGGAACGGTTTTTTGCGTTTTTCTCTTTTCCCGTCTGTCCTATCGTCCAAATAGCGTTAGATTCTTGTTTAGCACGGCAAAATACATAGAATAGACTATGGGACCAGTCCCAGAACCGACGGAAAATTGTTTTTCGCGTTTTTCTCGCTAAATAATGATCCTAGAGCGAAAGGGACGTTATTTCAGGATCACTTTCTTTTTTTTTCGTTTTTCTCGGCCCCTGTTGGTCCTATCGTAAATCTGCGGTTATATTATTAATCAGCGGTGAAAAATACATCGAATGCGCCATGGCCCATGCAGGAATTATCATTTTTCGAAAAGATATGGCCTAAAATGTAAATTCGTCGAAAAACGAGTTTTTCAGGAACGGTTTTTTGCGTTTTTCTCTTTTCCCGTCTGTCCTATCGTCCAAATAGCGTTAGATTCTTGTTTAGCACGGCAAAATACATAGAATAGACCATGGGACCCGTCCGAGAACCGACGGAAAATTGTTTTTCGCGTTTTTCTCGCTAAATAATGATCCTAGAGCGAAAAGGACGTTATTTCAGGATCATTTTCTTCTTTTTCGTTTTTCTCGGCCCCTGTTGGTCCTATCGTAAATCTGCGGTTATATTATTAATAAGCGGTGAAAAATACATCGAATGCGCGATGGCCCATGCAGGAATTATCATTTTTCGAAAAGATATGGCCTAAAATGTAAATTCGTCGAAAAACGAATTTTTCAGGAACGGTTTTTTGCGTTTTTCTCTTTTCCCGTCTGTCCTATCGTCCAAATAGCGTTAGATTCTTGTTTAGCACGGCAAAATACATAGAATAGACCATGGGACCCGTCCGAGAACCGACGGAAAATTGTTTTTCGCGTTTTTCTCGCTAAATAATGATCCTAGAGCGAAAAGGACGTTATTTCAGGATCACTTTCTTTTTTTTTCGTTTTTCTCGGCCCCTGTTGGTCCTATCGTAAATCTGCGGTTATATTATTAATAAGCGGTGAAAAATACATCGAATGCGCCATGGCCCATGCAGGAATTATCATTTTTCGAAAAGATATGGCCTAAAATGTAAATTCGTCGAAAAACGAGTTTTTCAGGAACGGTTTTTTGCGTTTTTCTCTTTTCCCGTCTGTCCTATCGTCGAAATAGCGTTAGATTCTTGTTTAGCACGGCAAAATACATAAAATAGACTATGGGACCAGTCCCAGAACCGACGGAAAATTGTTTTTCGCGTTTTTCTCGCTAAATAATGATCCTAGAGCGAAAAGGACGTTATTTCAGGATCACTTTCTTTTTTTTCGTTTTTCTCGGCCCCTGTTGGTCCTATCGTAAATCTGCGGTTATATTATTAATAAGCGGTGAAAAATACATCGAATGCGCCATGGCCCATGCAGGAATTATCATTTTTCGAAAAGATATGGCCTAAAATGTATATTCGTCGAAAAACGAGTTTTTCAGGAACGGTTTTTTGCGTTTTTCTCTTTTCCCGTCTGTCCTATCGTCCAAATAGCGTTAGATTCTTGTTTAGCACGGCAAAATACATAGAATAGACTATGGGACCAGTCCCAGAACCGACGGAAAATTGTTTTTCGCGTTTTTCTCGCTAAATAATGATCCTAGAGCAAAAAGGACGTTATTTCAGGATCACTTTCTTTTTTTTTTCGTTTTTCTCGGCCCCTGTTGGTCCTATCGTAAATCTGCGGTTATATTATTAATGAGCGGTGAAAAATACATCGAATGCGCCATGGCCCATGCAGGAATTATCATTTTTCGAAAAGATATGGCCTAAAATGTAAATTCGTCGAAAAAAGAGTTTTTCAGGAACGGTTTTTTGCGTTTTTCTCTTTTCCCGTCTGTCCTATCGTCCAAATAGCGTTAGATTCTTGTTTAGCACGGCAAAATACATAGAATAGACTATGGGACCAGTCCCAGAACCGACGGAAAATTGTTTTTCGCGTTTTTCTCGCTAAATAATGATCCTAGAGCAAAAAGGACGTTATTTCAGGATCACTTTCTTTTTTTTTTCGTTTTTCTCGGCCCCTGTTGGTCCTATCGTAAATCTGCGGTTATATTATTAATCAGCGGTGAAAAATACATCGAATGCGCCATGGCCCATGCAGGAATTATCATTTTTCGAAAAGATATGGCCTAAAATGTAAATTCGTCGAAAAACGAGTTTTTCAGGAACGGTTTTTTGCGTTTTTCTCTTTTCCCGTCTGTCCTATCGTCCAAATAGCGTTAGATTCTTGTTTAGCACGGCAAAATACATAGAATAGACTATGGGACCAGTCCCAGAACCGACGGAAAATTGTTTTTCGCGTTTTTCTCGCTAAATAATGATCCTAGAGCAAAAAGGACGTTATTTCAGGATCACTTTCTTTTTTTTTTCGTTTTTCTCGGCCCCTGTTGGTCCTATCGTAAATCTGCGGTTATATTATTAATGAGCGGTGAAAAATACATCGAATGCGCCATGGCCCATGCAGGAATTATCATTTTTCGAAAAGATATGGCCTAAAATGTAAATTCGTCGAAAAAAGAGTTTTTCAGGAACGGTTTTTTGCGTTTTTCTCTTTTCCCGTCTGTCCTATCGTCCAAATAGCGTTAGATTCTTGTTTAGCACGGCAAAATACATAGAATAGACTATGGGACCAGTCCCAGAACCGACGGAAAATTGTTTTTCGCGTTTTTCTCGCTAAATAATGATCCTAGAGCAAAAAGGACGTTATTTCAGGATCACTTTCTTTTTTTTTTCGTTTTTCTCGGCCCCTGTTGGTCCTATCGTAAATCTGCGGTTATATTATTAATGAGAGGTGAAAAATACATCGAATGCGCCATGGCCCATGCAGGAATTATCATTTTTCGAAAAGATATGGCCTAAAATGTAAATTCGTCGAAAAACGAATTTTTCAGGAACGGTTTTTTGCGTTTTTCTCTTTTCCCGTCTGTCCTATCGACCAAATAGCGTTAGATTCTTGTTTAGCACGGCAAAATACATAGAATAGACCATGGGACCAGTCCGAGAACCGACGGAAAATTGGTTTTCGCGTTTTTCTCGCTAAATAATGATCCTAGAGCGAAAAGGACGTTATTTCAGGATCACTTTCTTTTTTTTTCGTTTTTCTCGGCCCCTGTTGGTCCTATCGTAAATCTGCGGTTATATTATTAATGAGCGGTGAAAAATACATCGAATGCGCCATGGCCCATGCAGGAATTATCATTTTTCGAAAAGATATGGCCTAAAATGTAAATTCGTCGAAAAACGAGTTTTTCAGGAACGGTTTTTTGCGTTTTTCTCTTTTCCCGTCTGTCCTATCGTCCAAATAGCGTTAGATTCTTGTTTAGCACGGCAAAATACATAGAATAGACTATGAGACCAGTCCGAGAACCGACGGAAAATTGTTTTTCGCGTTTTTCTCGCTAAATAATGATCCTAGAGCGAAAAGGACGTTATTTCAGGATCACTTTCTTCTTTTTCGTTTTTCTCGGCCCCTGTTGGTCCTATCGTAAATCTGCGGTTATATTATTAATCAGCGGTGAAAAATACATCGAATGCGCCATGGCCCATGCAGGAATTATCATTTTTCGAAAAGATATGGCCTAAAATGTAAATTCGTCGAAAAACGAGTTTTTCAGGAACGGTTTTTTGCGTTTTTCTCTTTTCCCGTCTGTCCTATCGTCCAAATAGCGTTAGATTCTTGTTTAGCACGGCAAAATACATAGAATAGACCATGGGACCCATCCGAGAACCGACGGAAAATTGTTTTTCGCGTTTTTCTCGCTAAATAATGATCCTAGAGCGAAAAGGACGTTATTTCAGGATCATTTTCTTCTTTTTCGTTTTTCTCGGCCCCTGTTGGTCCTATCGTAAATCTGCGGTTATATTATTAATAAGCGGTGAAAAATACATCGAATGCGCGATGGCCCATGCAGGAATTATCATTTTTCGAAAAGATATGGCCTAAAATGTAAATTCGTCGGAAAACGAATTTTTCAGGAACGGTTTTTTGCGTTTGTCTCTTTTCCCGTCTGTCCTATCGTCCAAATAGCGTTAGATTCTTGTTTAGCACGGCAAAATACATAGAATAGACTATGGGACCAGTCCCAGAACCGACGGAAAATTGTTTTTCGCGTTTTTCTCGCTAAATAATGATCCTAGAGCGAAAAGGACGTTATTTCAGGATCACTTTCTTTTTTTTCGTTTTTCTCGGCCCCTGTTGGTCCTATCGTAAATCTGCGGTCATATTATTAATAAGCGGTGAAAAATACATCGAATGCGCCATGGCCCATGCAGGAATTATCATTTTTCGAAAAGATATGGCCTAAAATGTAAATTCGTCGAAAAACGAGTTTTTCAGGAACGGTTTTTTGCGTTTTTCTCTTTTCCCGTCTGTCCTATCGTCCAAATAGCGTTAGATTCTTGTTTAGCACGGCAAAATACATAGAATAGACTATGGGACCAGTCCCAGAACCGACGGAAAATTGTTTTTCGCGTTTTTCTCGCTAAATAATGATCCTAGAGCGAAAAGGACGTTATTTCAGGATCACTTTCTTTTTTTTTCGTTTTTCTCGGCCCCTGTTGGTCCTATCGTAAATCTGCGGTTATATTATTAATAAGCGGTGAAAAATACATCGAATGCGCCATGGCCCATGCAGGAATTATCATTTTTCGAAAAGATATGGCCTAAAATGTAAATTCGTCGAAAAACGAGTTTTTCAGGAACGGTTTTTTGCGTTTTTCTCTTTTCCCGTCTGTCCTATCGTCCAAATAGCGTTAGATTCTTGTTTAGCACGGCAAAATACATAGAATAGACTATGGGACCAGTCCCAGAACCGACGGAAAATTGTTTTTCGCGTTTTTCTCGCTAAATAATGATCCTAGAGCAAAAAGGACGTTATTTCAGGATCACTTTCTTTTTTTTTCGTTTTTCTCGGCCCCTGTTGGTCCTATCGTAAATCTGCGGTTATATTATTAATGAGCGGTGAAAAATACATCGAATGCGCCATGGCCCATGCAGGAATTATCATTTTTCGAAAAGATATGGCCTAAAATGTAAATTCGTCGAAAAAAGAGTTTTTCAGGAACGGTTTTTTGCGTTTTTCTCTTTTCCCGTCTGTCCTATCGTCCAAATAGCGTTAGATTCTTGTTTAGCACGGCAAAATACATAGAATAGACTATGGGACCAGTCCCAGAACCGACGGAAAATTGTTTTTCGCGTTTTTCTCGCTAAATAATGATCCTAGAGCAAAAAGGACGTTATTTCAGGATCACTTTCTTTTTTTTTTCGTTTTTCTCGGCCCCTGTTGGTCCTATCGTAAATCTGCGGTTATATTATTAATGAGAGGTGGAAAATACATCGAATGCGCCATGGCCCATGCAGGAATTATCATTTTTCGAAAAGATATGGCCTAAAATGTAAATTCGTCGAAAAACGAATTTTTCAGGAACGGTTTTTTGCGTTTTTCTCTTTTCCCGTCTGTCCTATCGACCAAATAGCGTTAGATTCTTGTTTAGCACGGCAAAATACATAGAATAGACCATGGGACCAGTCCGAGAACCGACGGAAAATTGGTTTTCGCGTTTTTCTCGCTAAATAATGATCCTAGAGCGAAAAGGACGTTATTTCAGGATCACTTTCTTTTTTTTCGTTTTCTCGGCCCCTGTTGGTCCTATCGTAAATCTGCGGTTATATTATTAATGAGCGGTGAAAAATACATCGAATGCGCCATGGCCCATGCAGGAATTATCATTTTTCGAAAAGATATGGCCTAAAATGTAAATTCGTCGAAAAACGAGTTTTTCAGGAACGGTTTTTTGCGTTTTTCTCTTTTCCCGTCTGTCCTATCGTCCAAATAGCGTTAGATTCTTGTTTAGCACGGCAAAATACATAGAATAGACTATGAGACCAGTCCGAGAACCGACGGAAAATTGTTTTTCGCGTTTTTCTCGCTAAATAATGATCCTAGAGCGAAAAGGACGTTATTTCAGGATCACTTTCTTCTTTTTCGTTTTTCTCGGCCCCTGTTGGTCCTATCGTAAATCTGCGGTTATATTATTAATCAGCGGTGAAAAATACATCGAATGCGCCATGGCCCATGCAGGAATTATCATTTTTCGAAAAGATATGGCCTAAAATGTAAATTCGTCGAAAAACGAGTTTTTCAGGAACGGTTTTTTGCGTTTTTCTCTTTTCCCGTCTGTCCTATCGTCCAAATAGCGTTAGATTCTTGTTTAGCACGGCAAAATACATAGAATAGACCATGGGACCCATCCGAGAACCGACGGAAAATTGTTTTTCGCGTTTTTCTCGCTAAATAATGATCCTAGAGCGAAAAGGACGTTATTTCAGGATCATTTTCTTCTTTTTCGTTTTTCTCGGCCCCTGTTGGTCCTATCGTAAATCTGCGGTATATTATTAATAAGCGGTGAAAAATACATCGAATGCGCGATGGCCCATGCAGGAATTATCATTTTTCGAAAAGATATGGCCTAAAATGTAAATTCGTCGGAAAACGAATTTTTCAGGAACGGTTTTTTGCGTTTGTCTCTTTTCCCGTCTGTCCTATCGTCCAAATAGCGTTAGATTCTTGTTTAGCACGGCAAAATACATAGAATAGACTATGGGACCAGTCCCAGAACCGACGGAAAATTGTTTTTCGCGTTTTTCTCGCTAAATAATGATCCTAGAGCGAAAAGGACGTTATTTCAGGATCACTTTCTTTTTTTCGTTTTTCTCGGCCCCTGTTGGTCCTATCGTAAATCTGCGGTCATATTATTAATAAGCGGTGAAAAATACATCGAATGCGCCATGGCCCATGCAGGAATTATCATTTTTCGAAAAGATATGGCCTAAAATGTAAATTCGTCGAAAAACGAGTTTTTCAGGAACGGTTTTTTGCGTTTTTCTCTTTTCCCGTCTGTCCTATCGTCCAAATAGCGTTAGATTCTTGTTTAGCACGGCAAAATACATAGAATAGACTATGGGACCAGTCCCAGAACCGACGGAAAATTGTTTTTCGCGTTTTTCTCGCTAAATAATGATCCTAGAGCGAAAAGGACGTTATTTCAGGATCACTTTCTTTTTTTTTCGTTTTTCTCGGCCCCTGTTGGTCCTATCGTAAATCTGCGGTTATATTATTAATAAGCGGTGAAAAATACATCGAATGCGCCATGGCCCATGCAGGAATTATCATTTTTCGAAAAGATATGGCCTAAAATGTAAATTCGTCGAAAAACGAGTTTTTCAGGAACGGTTTTTTGCGTTTTTCTCTTTTCCCGTCTGTCCTATCGTCCAAATAGCGTTAGATTCTTGTTTAGCACGGCAAAATACATAGAATAGACTATGGGACCAGTCCCAGAACCGACGGAAAATTGTTTTTCGCGTTTTTCTCGCTAAATAATGATCCTAGAGCGAAAAGGACGTTATTTCAGGATCATTTTCTTCTTTTTCGTTTTTCTCGGCCCCTGTTGGTCCTATCGTAAATCTGCGGTTATATTATTAATGAGCGGTGAGTGAAAAATACATCGAATGCGCCATGGCCCATGCAGGAATTATCATTTTTCGAAAAGATATGGCCTAAAATGTAAATTCGTCGAAAAAAGAGTTTTTCAGGAACGGTTTTTTGCGTTTTTCTCTTTTCCCGTCTGTCCTATCGTCCAAATAGCGTTAGATTCTTGTTTAGCACGGCAAAATACATAGAATAGACTATGGGACCAGTCCCAGAACCGACGGAAAATTGTTTTTCGCGTTTTTCTCGCTAAATAATGATCCTAGAGCAAAAAGGACGTTATTTCAGGATCACTTTCTTTTTTTTTCGTTTTTCTCGGCCCCTGTTGGTCCTATCGTAAATCTGCGGTTATATTATTAATCAGCGGTGAAAAATACATCGAATGCGCCATGGCCCATGCAGGAATTATCATTTTTCGAAAAGATATGGCCTAAAATGTAAATTCGTCGAAAAACGAGTTTTTCAGGAACGGTTTTTTGCGTTTTTCTCTTTTCCCGTCTGTCCTATCGTCCAAATAGCGTTAGATTCTTGTTTAGCACGGCAAAATACATAGAATAGACTATGGGACCAGTCCCAGAACCGACGGAAAATTGTTTTTCGCGTTTTTCTCGCTAAATAATGATCCTAGAGCAAAAAGGACGTTATTTCAGGATCACTTTCTTTTTTTTTTCGTTTTTCTCGGCCCCTGTTGGTCCTATCGTAAATCTGCGGTTATATTATTAATGAGCGGTGAAAAATACATCGAATGCGCCATGGCCCATGCAGGAATTATCATTTTTCGAAAAGATATGGCCTAAAATGTAAATTCGTCGAAAAAAGAGTTTTTCAGGAACGGTTTTTTGCGTTTTTCTCTTTTCCCGTCTGTCCTATCGTCCAAATAGCGTTAGATTCTTGTTTAGCACGGCAAAATACATAGAATAGACTATGGGACCAGTCCCAGAACCGACGGAAAATTGTTTTTCGCGTTTTTCTCGCTAAATAATGATCCTAGAGCAAAAAGGACGTTATTTCAGGATCACTTTCTTTTTTTTTTCGTTTTTCTCGGCCCCTGTTGGTCCTATCGTAAATCTGCGGTTATATTATTAATGAGAGGTGAAAAATACATCGAATGCGCCATGGCCCATGCAGGAATTATCATTTTTCGAAAAGATATGGCCTAAAATGTAAATTCGTCGAAAAACGAATTTTTCAGGAACGGTTTTTTGCGTTTTTCTCTTTTCCCGTCTGTCCTATCGACCAAATAGCGTTAGATTCTTGTTTAGCACGGCAAAATACATAGAATAGACCATGGGACCAGTCCGAGAACCGACGGAAAATTGGTTTTCGCGTTTTTCTCGCTAAATAATGATCCTAGAGCGAAAAGGACGTTATTTCAGGATCACTTTCTTTTTTTTTTCGTTTTTCTCGGCCCCTGTTGGTCCTATCGTAAATCTGCGGTTATATTATTAATGAGCGGTGAAAAATACATCGAATGCGCCATGGCCCATGCAGGAATTATCATTTTTCGAAAAGATATGGCCTAAAATGTAAATTCGTCGAAAAACGAGTTTTTCAGGAACGGTTTTTTGCGTTTTTCTCTTTTCCCGTCTGTCCTATCGTCCAAATAGCGTTAGATTCTTGTTTAGCACGGCAAAATACATAGAATAGACTATGAGACCAGTCCGAGAACCGACGGAAAATTGTTTTTCGCGTTTTTCTCGCTAAATAATGATCCTAGAGCGAAAAGGACGTTATTTCAGGATCACTTTCTTCTTTTTCGTTTTTCTCGGCCCCTGTTGGTCCTATCGTAAATCTGCGGTTATATTATTAATCAGCGGTGAAAAATACATCGAATGCGCCATGGCCCATGCAGGAATTATCATTTTTCGAAAAGATATGGCCTAAAATGTAAATTCGTCGAAAAACGAGTTTTTCAGGAACGGTTTTTTGCGTTTTTCTCTTTTCCCGTCTGTCCTATCGTCCAAATAGCGTTAGATTCTTGTTTAGCACGGCAAAATACATAGAATAGACCATGGGACCCATCCGAGAACCGACGGAAAATTGTTTTTCGCGTTTTTCTCGCTAAATAATGATCCTAGAGCGAAAAGGACGTTATTTCAGGATCATTTTCTTCTTTTTCGTTTTTCTCGGCCCCTGTTGGTCCTATCGTAAATCTGCGGTTATATTATTAATAAGCGGTGAAAAATACATCGAATGCGCGATGGCCCATGCAGGAATTATCATTTTTCGAAAAGATATGGCCTAAAATGTAAATTCGTCGAAAAACGAATTTTTCAGGAACGGTTTTTTGCGTTTTTCTCTTTTCCCGTCTGTCCTATCGTCCAAATAGCGTTAGATTCTTGTTTAGCACGGCAAAATACATAGAATAGACTATGGGACCAGTCCCAGAACCGACGGAAAATTGTTTTTCGCGTTTTTCTCGCTAAATAATGATCCTAGAGCGAAAAGGACGTTATTTCAGGATCACTTTCTTTTTTTTCGTTTTTCTCGGCCCCTGTTGGTCCTATCGTAAATCTGCGGTCATATTATTAATAAGCGGTGAAAAATACATCGAATGCGCCATGGCCCATGCAGGAATTATCATTTTTCGAAAAGATATGGCCTAAAATGTAAATTCGTCGAAAAACGAGTTTTTCAGGAACGGTTTTTTGCGTTTTTCTCTTTTCCCGTCTGTCCTATCGTCCAAATAGCGTTAGATTCTTGTTTAGCACGGCAAAATACATAGAATAGACTATGGGACCAGTCCCAGAACCGACGGAAAATTGTTTTTCGCGTTTTTCTCGCTAAATAATGATCCTAGAGCAAAAAGGACGTTATTTCAGGATCACTTTCTTTTTTTTTTCGTTTTTCTCGGCCCCTGTTGGTCCTATCGTAAATCTGCGGTTATATTATTAATCAGCGGTGAAAAATACATCGAATGCGCCATGGCCCATGCAGGAATTATCATTTTTCGAAAAGATATGGCCTAAAATGTAAATTCGTCGAAAAACGAGTTTTTCAGGAACGGTTTTTTGCGTTTTTCTCTTTTCCCGTCTGTCCTATCGTCCAAATAGCGTTAGATTCTTGTTTAGCACGGCAAAATACATAGAATAGACTATGGGACCAGTCCCAGAACCGACGGAAAATTGTTTTTCGCGTTTTTCTCGCTAAATAATGATCCTAGAGCAAAAAGGACGTTATTTCAGGATCACTTTCTTTTTTTTTTCGTTTTTCTCGGCCCCTGTTGGTCCTATCGTAAATCTGCGGTTATATTATTAATGAGCGGTGAAAAATACATCGAATGCGCCATGGCCCATGCAGGAATTATCATTTTTCGAAAAGATATGGCCTAAAATGTAAATTCGTCGAAAAACGAGTTTTTCAGGAACGGTTTTTTGCGTTTTTCTCTTTTCCCGTCTGTCCTATCGTCCAAATAGCGTTAGATTCTTGTTTAGCACGGCAAAATACATAGAATAGACTATGGGACCAGTCGCAGAACCGACGGAAAATTGTTTTTCGCGTTTTTCTCGCTAAATAATGATCCTAGAGCAAAAAGGACGTTATTTCAGGATCACTTTCTTTTTTTTTTCGTTTTTCTCGGCCCCTGTTGGTCCTATCGTAAATCTGCGGTTATATTATTAATGAGAGGTGAAAAATACATCGAATGCGCCATGGCCCATGCAGGAATTATCATTTTTCGAAAAGATATGGCCTAAAATGTAAATTCGTCGAAAAACGAGTTTTTCAGGAACGGTTTTTCGCGTATTTCTCTTTTCCCGTCTGTCCTATCGTCCAAATAGCGTTAGATTCTTGTTTAGCACGGCAAAATACATAGAATAGACTATGGGACCATTCCCAGAACCGACGGAAAATTGTTTTTCGCGTTTTTCTCGCTAAATAATGATCCTAGAGCGAAAAGGACGTTATTTCAGGATCACTTTCTTCTTTTTCGTTTTTCTCGGCCCCTGTTGGTTCTATCGTAAATCTGCGGTTATATTATTAATCAGCGGTGAAAAATACATCGAATGCGCCATGGCCCATGCAGGAATTATCATTTTTCGAAAAGATATGGCCTGAAATGTAAATTCGTCGAAAAACGAGTTTTTCAGGAACGGTTTTTTGCGTTTTTCTCTTTTCCCGTCTGTCCTATCGTCCAAATAGCGTTAGATTCTTGTTTAGCACGGCAAAATACATAGAATAGACTATGGGACCATTCCCAGAACCGACGGAAAATTGTTTTTCGCGTTTTTCTCGCTAAATAATGATCCTAGAGCAAAAAGGACGTTATTTCAGGATCACTTTCTTTTTTTTCGTTTTTCTCGGCCCCTGTTGGTCCTATCGTAAATCTGCGGTTATATTATTAATGAGCGGTGAAAAATACATCGAATGCGCGATGGCCCATGCAGGAATTATCATTTTTCGAAATGATATGGCCTAAAATGTAAATTCGTCGAAAAACGAATTTTTCAGGAACGGTTTTTTGCGTTTTTCTCTTTTCCCGTCTGTCCTATCGACCAAATAGCGTTAGATTCTTGTTTAGCACGGCAAAATACATAGAATAGACCATGGGACCAGTCCGAGAACCGACGGAAAATTGTTTTTCGCGTTTTTCTCGCTAAATAATGATCCTAGAGCGAAAAGGACGTTATTTCAGGATCACTTTCTTTTTTTTTCGTTTTTCTCGGCCCCTGTTGGTCCTATCGTAAATCTGCGGTTATATTATTAATGAGCGGTGAAAAATACATCGAATGCGCCATGGCCCATGCAGGAATTATCATTTTTCGAAAAGATATGGCCTAAAATGTAAATTCGTCGAAAAACGAGTTTTTCAGGAACGGTTTTTTGCGTTTTTCTCTTTTCCCGTCTGTCCTATCGTCCAAATAGCGTTAGATTCTTGTTTAGCACGGCAAAATACATAGAATAGACTATGGGACCAGTCCGAGAACCGACGGAAAATTGTTTTTCGCGTTTTTCTCGCTAAATAATGATCCTAGAGCGAAAAGGACGTTATTTCAGGATCACTTTCTTCTTTTTCGTTTTTCTCGGCCCCTGTTGGTCCTATCGTAAATCTGCGGTTATATTATTAATGAGCGGTGAAAAATACATCGAATGCGCCATGGCCCATGCAGGAATTATCATTTTTCGAAAAGATATGGCCTAAAATGTAAATTCGTCGAAAAACGAGTTTTTCAGGAACGGTTTTTTGCGTTTTTCTCTTTTCCCGTCTGTCCTATCTTTCAAATAGCGTTAGATTCTTGTTTAGCACGGCAAAATACATAGAATAGACTATGAGACCAGTCCGAGAACCGACGGAAAATTGTTTTTCGCGTTTTTCTCGCTGAATAATGATCCTAGAGCGAAAAGGACGTTATTTCAGGATCACTTTCTTTTTTTTTCGTTTTTCTCGGCCCCTGTTGGTCCTATCGTAAATCTGCGGTTATATTATTCATAAGCGGTGAAAAATACATCGAATGCGCGATGGCCCATGCAGGAATTATCATTTTTCGAAAAGATATGGCCTAAAATGTAAATTCGTCGAAAAACGAGTTTTTCAGGAACGGTTTTTTGCGTTTTTCACTTTTCCCGTCTGTCCTATCGTCCAAATAGCGTTAGATTCTTGTTTAGCACGGCAAAATACATAGAATAGACTATGGGACCAGTCGCAGAACCGACGGAAAATTGTTTTTCGCGTTTTTCTCGCTAAATAATGATCCTAGAGCAAAAAGGACGTTATTTCAGGATCACTTTCTTTTTTTTTTCGTTTTTCTCGGCCCCTGTTGGTCCTATCGTAAATCTGCGGTTATATTATTAATGAGCGGTGAAAAATACATCGAATGCGCCATGGCCCATGCAGGAATTATCATTTTTCGAAAAGATATGGCCTAAAATGTAAATTCGTCGAAAAACGAGTTTTTCAGGAACGGTTTTTTGCGTTTTTCTCTTTTCCCGTCTGTCCTATCGACCAAATAGCGTTAGATTCTTGTTTAGCACGGCAAAATACATAGAATAGACCATGGGACCAGTCCGAGAACCGACGGAAAATTGTTTTTCGCGTTTTTCTCGCTAAATAATGATCCTAGAGCGAAAAGGACGTTATTTCAGGATCACTTTCTTTTTTTTTCGTTTTTCTCGGCCCCTGTTGGTCCTATCGTAAATCTGCGGTTATATTCTTAATGAGCGGTGAAAAATACATCGAATGCGCCATGGCCCATGCAGGAATTATCATTTTTCGTAAAGATATGGCCTAAAATGTAAATTCGTCGAAAAACGAGTTTTTCAGGAACGGTTTTTTGCGTTTTTCTCTTTTCCCGTCTGAATTATCGTCCAAATAGCGTTAGATTCTTGTTTAGCACGGCAAAATACATAGAATAGACTATGGGACCAGTCCCAGAACCGACGGAAAATTGTTTTTCGCGTTTTTCTCGCTAAATAATGATCCTAGAGCAAAAAGGACGTTATTTCAGGATCACTTTCTTTTTTTTTCGTTTTTCTCGGCCCCTGTTGGTCCTATCGTAAATCTGCGGTTATATTATTAATGAGCGGTGAAAAATACATCGAATGCGCGATGGCCCATGCAGGAATTATCATTTTTCGAAAAGATATGGCCTAAAATGTAAATTCGTCGAAAAACGAGTTTTTCAGGAACGGTTTTTTGCGTTTTTCTCTTTTCCCGTCTGTCCTATCGACCAAATAGCGTTAGATTCTTGTTTAGCACGGCAAAATACATAGAATAGACCATGGGACCAGTCCGAGAACCGACGGAAAATTGTTTTTCGCGTTTTTCTCGCTAAATAATGATCCTAGAGCGAAAAGGACGTTATTTCAGGATCACTTTCTTCTTTTTCGTTTTTCTCGGCCCCTGTTGGTCCTATCGTAAATCTGCGGTTATATTATTAATGAGCGGTGAAAAATACATCGAATGCGCCATGGCCCATGCAGGAAATATCATTTTTCGAAAAGATATGGCCTAAAATGTAAATTCGTCGAAAAACGAGTTTTTCAGGAACGGTTTTTTGCGTTTTTCTATTTTCCCGTCTGTCCTATCGTCCAAATAGCGTTAGATTCTTGTTTAGCACGGCAAAATACATAGAATAGACTATGGGACCAGTCGCAGAACCGACGGAAAATTGTTTTTCGCGTTTTTCTCGCTAAATAATGATCCTAGAGCAAAAAGGACGTTATTTCAGGATCACTTTCTTTTTTTTTTCGTTTTTCTCGGCCCCTGTTGGTCCTATCGTAAATCTGCGGTTATATTATTAATGAGAGGTGAAAAATACATCGAATGCGCCATGGCCCATGCAGGAATTATCATTTTTCGAAAAGATATGGCCTAAAATGTAAATTCGTCGAAAAACGAGTTTTTCAGGAACGGTTTTTCGCGTATTTCTCTTTTCCCGTCTGTCCTATCGTCCAAATAGCGTTAGATTCTTGTTTAGCACGGCAAAATACATAGAATAGACTATGGGACCATTCCCAGAACCGACGGAAAATTGTTTTTCGCGTTTTTCTCGCTAAATAATGATCCTAGAGCGAAAAGGACGTTATTTCAGGATCACTTTCTTCTTTTTCGTTTTTCTCGGCCCCTGTTGGTTCTATCGTAAATCTGCGGTTATATTATTAATCAGCGGTGAAAAATACATCGAATGCGCCATGGCCCATGCAGGAATTATCATTTTTCGAAAAGATATGGCCTGAAATGTAAATTCGTCGAAAAACGAGTTTTTCAGGAACGGTTTTTTGCGTTTTTCTCTTTTCCCGTCTGTCCTATCGTCCAAATAGCGTTAGATTCTTGTTTAGCACGGCAAAATACATAGAATAGACTATGGGACCATTCCCAGAACCGACGGAAAATTGTTTTTCGCGTTTTTCTCGCTAAATAATGATCCTAGAGCAAAAAGGACGTTATTTCAGGATCACTTTCTTTTTTTTTCGTTTTTCTCGGCCCCTGTTGGTCGTATCGTAAATCTGCGGTTATATTATTAATGAGCGGTGAAAAATACATCGAATGCGCGATGGCCCATGAAGGAATTATCATTTTTCGAAAAGATATGGCCTAAAATGTAAATTCGTCGAAAAACGAATTTTTCAGGAAAGGTTTTTTGCGTTTTTCTCTTTTCCCGTCTGTCCTATCGACCAAATAGCGTTAGATTCTTGTTTAGCACGGCAAAATACATAGAATAGACCATGGGACCAGTCCGAGAACCGACGGAAAATTGTTTTTCGCGTTTTTCTCGCTAAATAATGATCCTAGAGCGAAAAGGACGTTATTTCAGGATCACTTTCTTTTTTTTTTCGTTTTTCTCGGCCCCTGTTGGTCCTATCGTAAATCTGCGGTTATATTATTAATGAGCGGTGAAAAATACATCGAATGCGCCATGGCCCATGCAGGAATTATCATTTTTCGAAAAGATATGGCCTAAAATGTAAATTCGTCGAAAAACGAGTTTTTCAGGAACGGTTTTTTGCGTTTTTCTCTTTTCCCGTCTGTCCTATCGACCAAATAGCGTTAGATTCTTGTTTAGCACGGCAAAATACATAGAATAGACCATGGGACCAGTCCGAGAACCGACGGAAAATTGTTTTTCGCGTTTTTCTCGCTAAATAATGATCCTAGAGCGAAAAGGACGTTATTTCAGGATCACTTTCTTTTTTTTTTCGTTTTTCTCGGCCCCTGTTGGTCCTATCGTAAATCTGCGGTTATATTATTAATGAGCGGTGAAAAATACATCGAATGCGCCATGGCCCATGCAGGAATTATCATTTTTCGTAAAGATATGGCCTAAAATGTAAATTCGTCGAAAAACGAGTTTTTCAGGAACGGTTTTTTGCGTTTTTCTCTTTTCCCGTCTGAATTATCGTCCAAATAGCGTTAGATTCTTGTTTAGCACGGCAAAATACATAGAATAGACTATGGGACCAGTCCCAGAACCGACGGAAAATTGTTTTTCGCGTTTTTCTCGCTAAATAATGATCCTAGAGCAAAAAGGACGTTATTTCAGGATCACTTTCTTTTTTTTTCGTTTTTCTCGGCCCCTGTTGGTCCTATCGTAAATCTGCGGTTATATTATTAATGAGCGGTGAAAAATACATCGAATGCGCGATGGCCCATGCAGGAATTATCATTTTTCGAAAAGATATGGCCTAATATGTAAATTCGTCGAAAAACGAGTTTTTCAGGAACGGTTTTTTGCGTTTTTCTCTTTTCCCGTCTGTCCTATCGACCAAATAGCGTTAGATTCTTGTTTAGCACGGCAAAATACATAGAATAGACCATGGGACCAGTCCGAGAACCGACGGAAAATTGTTTTTCGCGTTTTTCTCGCTAAATAATGATCCTAGAGCGAAAAGGACGTTATTTCAGGATCACTTTCTTCTTTTTCGTTTTTCTCGGCCCCTGTTGGTCCTATCGTAAATCTGCGGTTATATTATTAATGAGCGGTGAAAAATACATCGAATGCGCCATGGCCCATGCAGGAAATATCATTTTTCGAAAAGATATGGCCTAAAATGTAAATTCGTCGAAAAACGAGTTTTTCAGGAACGGTTTTTTGCGTTTTTCTATTTTCCCGTCTGTCCTATCGTCCAAATAGCGTTAGATTCTTGTTTAGCACGGCAAAATACATAGAATAGACTATGGGACCAGTCGCAGAACCGACGGAAAATTGTTTTTCGCGTTTTTCTCGCTAAATAATGATCCTAGAGCAAAAAGGACGTTATTTCAGGATCACTTTCTTTTTTTTTTCGTTTTTCTCGGCCCCTGTTGGTCCTATCGTAAATCTGCGGTTATATTATTAATGAGAGGTGAAAAATACATCGAATGCGCCATGGCCCATGCAGGAATTATCATTTTTCGAAAAGATATGGCCTAAAATGTAAATTCGTCGAAAAACGAGTTTTTCAGGAACGGTTTTTCGCGTATTTCTCTTTTCCCGTCTGTCCTATCGTCCAAATAGCGTTAGATTCTTGTTTAGCACGGCAAAATACATAGAATAGACTATGGGACCATTCCCAGAACCGACGGAAAATTGTTTTTCGCGTTTTTCTCGCTAAATAATGATCCTAGAGCGAAAAGGACGTTATTTCAGGATCACTTTCTTCTTTTTCGTTTTTCTCGGCCCCTGTTGGTTCTATCGTAAATCTGCGGTTATATTATTAATCAGCGGTGAAAAATACATCGAATGCGCCATGGCCCATGCAGGAATTATCATTTTTCGAAAAGATATGGCCTGAAATGTAAATTCGTCGAAAAACGAGTTTTTCAGGAACGGTTTTTTGCGTTTTTCTCTTTTCCCGTCTGTCCTATCGTCCAAATAGCGTTAGATTCTTGTTTAGCACGGCAAAATACATAGAATAGACTATGGGACCATTCCCAGAACCGACGGAAAATTGTTTTTCGCGTTTTTCTCGCTAAATAATGATCCTAGAGCAAAAAGGACGTTATTTCAGGATCACTTTCTTTTTCTTTCGTTTTTCTCGGCCCCTGTTGGTCGTATCGTAAATCTGCGGTTATATTATTAATGAGCGGTGAAAAATACATCGAATGCGCGATGGCCCATGAAGGAATTATCATTTTTCGAAAAGATATGGCCTAAAATGTAAATTCGTCGAAAAACGAATTTTTCAGGAAAGGTTTTTTGCGTTTTTCTCTTTTCCCGTCTGTCCTATCGACCAAATAGCGTTAGATTCTTGTTTAGCACGGCAAAATACATAGAATAGACCATGGGACCAGTCCGAGAACCGACGGAAAATTGTTTTTCGCGTTTTTCTCGCTAAATAATGATCCTAGAGCGAAAAGGACGTTATTTCAGGATCACTTTCTTTTTTTTTTCGTTTTTCTCGGCCCCTGTTGGTCCTATCGTAAATCTGCGGTTATATTATTAATGAGCGGTGAAAAATACATCGAATGCGCCATGGCCCATGCAGGAATTATCATTTTTCGAAAAGATATGGCCTAAAATGTAAATTCGTCGAAAAACGAGTTTTTCAGGAACGGTTTTTTGCGTTTTTCTCTTTTCCCGTCTGTCCTATCGTCCAAATAGCGTTAGATTCTTGTTTAGCACGGCAAAATACATAGAATAGACTATGGGACCAGTCGCAGAACCGACGGAAAATTGTTTTTCGCGTTTTTCTCGCTAAATAATGATCCTAGAGCAAAAAGGACGTTATTTCAGGATCACTTTCTTTTTTTTTTCGTTTTTCTCGGCCCCTGTTGGTCCTATCGTAAATCTGCGGTTATATTATTAATGAGAGGTGAAAAATACATCGAATGCGCCATGGCCCATGCAGGAATTATCATTTTTCGAAAAGATATGGCCTAAAATGTAAATTCGTCGAAAAACGAGTTTTTCAGGAACGGTTTTTCGCGTATTTCTCTTTTCCCGTCTGTCCTATCGTCCAAATAGCGTTAGATTCTTGTTTAGCACGGCAAAATACATAGAATAGACTATGGGACCATTCCCAGAACCGACGGAAAATTGTTTTTCGCGTTTTTCTCGCTAAATAATGATCCTAGAGCGAAAAGGACGTTATTTCAGGATCACTTTCTTCTTTTTCGTTTTTCTCGGCCCCTGTTGGTTCTATCGTAAATCTGCGGTTATATTATTAATCAGCGGTGAAAAATACATCGAATGCGCCATGGCCCATGCAGGAATTATCATTTTTCGAAAAGATATGGCCTGAAATGTAAATTCGTCGAAAAACGAGTTTTTCAGGAACGGTTTTTTGCGTTTTTCTCTTTTCCCGTCTGTCCTATCGTCCAAATAGCGTTAGATTCTTGTTTAGCACGGCAAAATACATAGAATAGACTATGGGACCATTCCCAGAACCGACGGAAAATTGTTTTTCGCGTTTTTCTCGCTAAATAATGATCCTAGAGCAAAAAGGACGTTATTTCAGGATCACTTTCTTTTTTTTCGTTTTTCTCGGCCCCTGTTGGTCCTATCGTAAATCTGCGGTTATATTATTAATGAGCGGTGAAAAATACATCGAATGCGCGATGGCCCATGCAGGAATTATCATTTTTCGAAAAGATATGGCCTAAAATGTAAATTCGTCGAAAAACGAATTTTTCAGGAACGGTTTTTTGCGTTTTTCTCTTTTCCCGTCTGTCCTATCGACCAAATAGCGTTAGATTCTTGTTTAGCACGGCAAAATACATAGAATAGACCATGGGACCAGTCCGAGAACCGACGGAAAATTGTTTTTCGCGTTTTTCTCGCTAAATAATGATCCTAGAGCGAAAAGGACGTTATTTCAGGATCACTTTCTTTTTTTTTCGTTTTTCTCGGCCCCTGTTGGTCCTATCGTAAATCTGCGGTTATATTATTAATGAGCGGTGAAAAATACATCGAATGCGCCATGGCCCATGCAGGAATTATCATTTTTCGAAAAGATATGGCCTAAAATGTAAATTCGTCGAAAAACGAGTTTTTCAGGAACGGTTTTTTGCGTTTTTCTCTTTTCCCGTCTGTCCTATCGTCCAAATAGCGTTAGATTCTTGTTTAGCACGGCAAAATACATAGAATAGACTATGGGACCAGTCCGAGAACCGACGGAAAATTGTTTTTCGCGTTTTTCTCGCTAAATAATGATCCTAGAGCGAAAAGGACGTTATTTCAGGATCACTTTCTTCTTTTTCGTTTTTCTCGGCCCCTGTTGGTCCTATCGTAAATCTGCGGTTATATTATTAATGAGCGGTGAAAAATACATCGAATGCGCCATGGCCCATGCAGGAATTATCATTTTTCGAAAAGATATGGCCTAAAATGTAAATTCGTCGAAAAACGAGTTTTTCAGGAACGGTTTTTTGCGTTTTTCTCTTTTCCCGTCTGTCCTATCTTTCAAATAGCGTTAGATTCTTGTTTAGCACGGCAAAATACATAGAATAGACTATGAGACCAGTCCGAGAACCGACGGAAAATTGTTTTTCGCGTTTTTCTCGCTGAATAATGATCCTAGAGCGAAAAGGACGTTATTTCAGGATCACTTTCTTTTTTTTTCGTTTTTCTCGGCCCCTGTTGGTCCTATCGTAAATCTGCGGTTATATTATTCATAAGCGGTGAAAAATACATCGAATGCGCGATGGCCCATGCAGGAATTATCATTTTTCGAAAAGATATGGCCTAAAATGTAAATTCGTCGAAAAACGAGTTTTTCAGGAACGGTTTTTTGCGTTTTTCACTTTTCCCGTCTGTCCTATCGTCCAAATAGCGTTAGATTCTTGTTTAGCACGGCAAAATACATAGAATAGACTATGGGACCAGTCGCAGAACCGACGGAAAATTGTTTTTCGCGTTTTTCTCGCTAAATAATGATCCTAGAGCAAAAAGGACGTTATTTCAGGATCACTTTCTTTTTTTTTCCGTTTTTCTCGGCCCCTGTTGGTCCTATCGTAAATCTGCGGTTATATTATTAATGAGCGGTGAAAAATACATCGAATGCGCCATGGCCCATGCAGGAATTATCATTTTTCGAAAAGATATGGCCTAAAATGTAAATTCGTCGAAAAACGAGTTTTTCAGGAACGGTTTTTTGCGTTTTTCTCTTTTCCCGTCTGTCCTATCGTCCAAATAGCGTTAGATTCTTGTTTAGCACGGCAAAATACATAGAATAGACTATGGGACCAGTCCGAGAACCGACGGAAAATTGTTTTTCGCGTTTTTCTCGCTAAATAATGATCCTAGAGCGAAAAGGACGTTATTTCAGGATCACTTTCTTCTTTTTCGTTTTTCTCGGCCCCTGTTGGTCCTATCGTAAATCTGCGGTTATATTATTAATCAGCGGTGAAAAATACATCGAATGCGCCATGGCCCATGCAGGAATTATCATTTTTCGAAAAGATATGGCCTAAAATGTAAATTCGTCGAAAAACGAGTTTTTCAGGAACGGTTTTTTGCGTTTTTCTCTTTTCCCGTCTGTCCTATCTTTCAAATAGCGTTAGATTCTTGTTTAGCACGGCAAAATACATAGAATAGACTATGAGACCAGTCCGAGAACCGACGGAAAATTGTTTTTCGCGTTTTTCTCGCTGAATAATGATCCTAGAGCGAAAAGGACGTTATTTCAGGATCACTTTCTTTTTTTTTCGTTTTTCTCGGCCCCTGTTGGTCCTATCGTAAATCTGCGGTTATATTATTCATAAGCGGTGAAAAATACATCGAATGCGCGATGGCCCATGCAGGAATTATCATTTTTCGAAAAGATATGGCCTAAAATGTAAATTCGTCGAAAAACGAGTTTTTCAGGAACGGTTTTTTGCGTTTTTCACTTTTCCCGTCTGTCCTATCGTCCAAATAGCGTTAGATTCTTGTTTAGCACGGCAAAATACATAGAATAGACTATGGGACCAGTCCGAGAACCGACGGAAAATTGTTTTTCGCGTTTTTCTCGCTAAATAATGATCCTAGAGCGAAAAGGACGTTATTTCAGGATCACTTTCTTCTTTTTCGTTTTTCTCGGCCCCTGTTGGTCCTATCGTAAATCTGCGGTTATATTATTAATGAGCGGTGAAAAATACATCGAATGCGCCATGGCCCATGCAGGAATTATCATTTTTCGAAAAGATATGGCCTAAAATGTAAATTCGTCGAAAAACGAGTTTTTCAGGAACGGTTTTTTGCGTTTTTCTCTTTTCCCGTCTGTCCTATCGTCCAAATAGCGTTAGATTCTTGTTTAGCACGGCAAAATACATAGAATAGACTATGGGACCAGTCCGAGAACCGACGGAAAATTGTTTTTCGCGTTTTTCTCGCTAAATAATGATCCTAGAGCAAAAAGGACGTTATTTCAGGATCACTTTCTTTTTTTTCGTTTTTCTCGGCCCCTGTTGGTCCTATCGTAAATCTGCGGTTATATTATTAATGAGCGGTGAAAAATACATCGAATGCGCGATGGCCCATGCAGGAATTATCATTTTTCGAAAAGATATGGCCTAAAATGTAAATTCGTCGAAAAACGAGTTTTTCAGGAACGGTTTTTTGCGTTTTTCTCTTTTCCCGTCTGTCCTATCGTCCAAATAGCGTTAGATTCTTGTTTAGCACGGCAAAATACATAGAATAGACTATGGGACCAGTCCGAGAACCGACGGAAAATTGTTTTTCGCGTTTTTCTCGCTAAATAATGATCCTAGAGCAAAAAGGACGTTATTTCAGGATCACTTTCTTTTTTTTTTCGTTTTTCTCGGCCCCTGTTGGTCCTATCGTAAATCTGCGGTTATATTATTAATGAGAGGTGAAAAATACATCGAATGCGCCATGGCCCATGCAGGAATTATCATTTTTCGAAAAGATATGGCCTAAAATGTAAATTCGTCGAAAAACGAGTTTTTCAGGAACGGTTTTTCGCGTATTTCTCTTTTCCCGTCTGTCCTATCGTCCAAATAGCGTTAGATTCTTGTTTAGCACGGCAAAATACATAGAATAGACTATGGGACCATTCCCAGAACCGACGGAAAATTGTTTTTCGCGTTTTTCTCGCTAAATAATGATCCTAGAGCGAAAAGGACGTTATTTCAGGATCACTTTCTTCTTTTTCGTTTTTCTCGGCCCCTGTTGGTTCTATCGTAAATCTGCGGTTATATTATTAATCAGCGGTGAAAAATACATCGAATGCGCCATGGCCCATGCAGGAATTATCATTTTTCGAAAAGATATGGCCTGAAATGTAAATTCGTCGAAAAACGAGTTTTTCAGGAACGGTTTTTTGCGTTTTTCTCTTTTCCCGTCTGTCCTATCGTCCAAATAGCGTTAGATTCTTGTTTAGCACGGCAAAATACATAGAATAGACTATGGGACCATTCCCAGAACCGACGGAAAATTGTTTTTCGCGTTTTTCTCGCTAAATAATGATCCTAGAGCAAAAAGGACGTTATTTCAGGATCACTTTCTTTTTTTTCGTTTTTCTCGGCCCCTGTTGGTCCTATCGTAAATCTGCGGTTATATTATTAATGAGCGGTGAAAAATACATCGAATGCGCGATGGCCCATGCAGGAATTATCATGTTTCGAAAAGATATGGCCTAAAATGTAAATTCGTCGAAAAACGAATTTTTCAGGAACGGTTTTTTGCGTTTTTCTCTTTTCCCGTCTGTCCTATCGACCAAATAGCGTTAGATTCTTGTTTAGCACGGCAAAATACATAGAATAGACCATGGGACCAGTCCGAGAACCGACGGAAAATTGTTTTTCGCGTTTTTCTCGCTAAATAATGATCCTAGAGCGAAAAGGACGTTATTTCAGGATCACTTTCTTTTTTTTTCGTTTTTCTCGGCCCCTGTTGGTCCTATCGTAAATCTGCGGTTATATTATTAATGAGCGGTGAAAAATACATCGAATGCGCCATGGCCCATGCAGGAATTATCATTTTTCGAAAAGATATGGCCTAAAATGTAAATTCGTCGAAAAACGAGTTTTTCAGGAACGGTTTTTTGCGTTTTTCTCTTTTCCCGTCTGTCCTATCGTCCAAATAGCGTTAGATTCTTGTTTAGCACGGCAAAATACATAGAATAGACTATGGGACCAGTCCGAGAACCGACGGAAAATTGTTTTTCGCGTTTTTCTCGCTAAATAATGATCCTAGAGCGAAAAGGACGTTATTTCAGGATCACTTTCTTCTTTTTCGTTTTTCTCGGCCCCTGTTGGTCCTATCGTAAATCTGCGGTTATATTATTAATGAGCGGTGAAAAATACATCGAATGCGCCATGGCCCATGCAGGAATTATCATTTTTCGAAAAGATATGGCCTAAAATGTAAATTCGTCGAAAAACGAGTTTTTCAGGAACGGTTTTTTGCGTTTTTCTCTTTTCCCGTCTGTCCTATCTTTCAAATAGCGTTAGATTCTTGTTTAGCACGGCAAAATACATAGAATAGACTATGAGACCAGTCCGAGAACCGACGGAAAATTGTTTTTCGCGTTTTTCTCGCTGAATAATGATCCTAGAGCGAAAAGGACGTTATTTCAGGATCACTTTCTTTTTTTTTCGTTTTTCTCGGCCCCTGTTGGTCCTATCGTAAATCTGCGGTTATATTATTCATAAGCGGTGAAAAATACATCGAATGCGCGATGGCCCATGCAGGAATTATCATTTTTCGAAAAGATATGGCCTAAAATGTAAATTCGTCGAAAAACGAGTTTTTCAGGAACGGTTTTTTGCGTTTTTCACTTTTCCCGTCTGTCCTATCGTCCAAATAGCGTTAGATTCTTGTTTAGCACGGCAAAATACATAGAATAGACTATGGGACCAGTCGCAGAACCGACGGAAAATTGTTTTTCGCGTTTTTCTCGCTAAATAATGATCCTAGAGCAAAAAGGACGTTATTTCAGGATCACTTTCTTTTTTTTTTCGTTTTTCTCGGCCCCTGTTGGTCCTATCGTAAATCTGCGGTTATATTATTAATGAGAGGTGAAAAATACATCGAATGCGCCATGGCCCATGCAGGAATTATCATTTTTCGAAAAGATATGGCCTAAAATGTAAATTCGTCGAAAAACGAGTTTTTCAGGAACGGTTTTTCGCGTATTTCTCTTTTCCCGTCTGTCCTATCGTCCAAATAGCGTTAGATTCTTGTTTAGCACGGCAAAATACATAGAATAGACTATGGGACCATTCCCAGAACCGACGGAAAATTGTTTTTCGCGTTTTTCTCGCTAAATAATGATCCTAGAGCGAAAAGGACGTTATTTCAGGATCACTTTCTTCTTTTTCGTTTTTCTCGGCCCCTGTTGGTTCTATCGTAAATCTGCGGTTATATTATTAATCAGCGGTGAAAAATACATCGAATGCGCCATGGCCCATGCAGGAATTATCATTTTTCGAAATGATATGGCCTGAAATGTAAATTCGTCGAAAAACGAGTTTTTCAGGAACGGTTTTTTGCGTTTTTCTCTTTTCCCGTCTGTCCTATCGTCCAAATAGCGTTAGATTCTTGTTTAGCACGGCAAAATACATAGAATAGACTATGGGACCATTCCCAGAACCGACGGAAAATTGTTTTTCGCGTTTTTCTCGCTAAATAATGATCCTAGAGCAAAAAGGACGTTATTTCAGGATCACTTTCTTTTTTTTCGTTTTTCTCGGCCCCTGTTGGTCCTATCGTAAATCTGCGGTTATGTTATTAATGAGCGGTGAAAAATACATCGAATGCGCGATGGCCCATGCAGGAATTATCATTTTTCGAAAAGATATGGCCTAAAATGTAAATTCGTCGAAAAACGAATTTTTCAGGAACGGTTTTTTGCGTTTTTCTCTTTTCCCGTCTGTCCTATCGACCAAATAGCGTTAGATTCTTGTTTAGCACGGCAAAATACATAGAATAGACCATGGGACCAGTCCGAGAACCGACGGAAAATTGTTTTTCGCGTTTTTCTCGCTAAATAATGATCCTAGAGCGAAAAGGACGTTATTTCAGGATCACTTTCTTTTTTTTTCGTTTTTCTCGGCCCCTGTTGGTCCTATCGTAAATCTGCGGTTATATTATTAATGAGCGGTGAAAAATACATCGAATGCGCCATGGCCCATGCAGGAATTATCATTTTTCGAAAAGATATGGCCTAAAATGTAAATTCGTCGAAAAACGAGTTTTTCAGGAACGGTTTTTTGCGTTTTTCTCTTTTCCCGTCTGTCCTATCGTCCAAATAGCGTTAGATTCTTGTTTAGCACGGCAAAATACATAGAATAGACTATGGGACCAGTCCGAGAACCGACGGAAAATTGTTTTTCGCGTTTTTCTCGCTAAATAATGATCCTAGAGCGAAAAGGACGTTATTTCAGGATCACTTTCTTCTTTTTCGTTTTTCTCGGCCCCTGTTGGTCCTATCGTAAATCTGCGGTTATATTATTAATGAGCGGTGAAAAATACATCGAATGCGCCATGGCCCATGCAGGAATTATCATTTTTCGAAAAGATATGGCCTAAAATGTAAATTCGTCGAAAAACGAGTTTTTCAGGAACGGTTTTTTGCGTTTTTCTCTTTTCCCGTCTGTCCTATCTTTCAAATAGCGTTAGATTCTTGTTTAGCACGGCAAAATACATAGAATAGACTATGAGACCAGTCCGAGAACCGACGGAAAATTGTTTTTCGCGTTTTTCTCGCTGAATAATGATCCTAGAGCGAAAAGGACGTTATTTCAGGATCACTTTCTTTTTTTTTCGTTTTTCTCGGCCCCTGTTGGTCCTATCGTAAATCTGCGGTTATATTATTCATAAGCGGTGAAAAATACATCGAATGCGCGATGGCCCATGCAGGAATTATCATTTTTCGAAAAGATATGGCCTAAAATGTAAATTCGTCGAAAAACGAGTTTTTCAGGAACGGTTTTTTGCGTTTTTCACTTTTCCCGTCTGTCCTATCGTCCAAATAGCGTTAGATTCTTGTTTAGCACGGCAAAATACATAGAATAGACTATGGGACCAGTCCGAGAACCGACGGAAAATTGTTTTTCGCGTTTTTCTCGCTGAATAATGATCCTAGAGCGAAAAGGACGTTATTTCAGGATCACTTTCTTTTTTTTTCGTTTTTCTCGGCCCCTGTTGGTCCTATCGTAAATCTGCGGTTATATTATTCATAAGCGGTGAAAAATACATCGAATGCGCGATGGCCCATGCAGGAATTATCATTTTTCGAAAAGATATGGCCTAAAATGTAAATTCGTCGAAAAACGAGTTTTTCAGGAACGGTTTTTTGCGTTTTTCACTTTTCCCGTCTGTCCTATCGTCCAAATAGCGTTAGATTCTTGTTTAGCACGGCAAAATACATAGAATAGACTATGGGACCAGTCGCAGAACCGACGGAAAATTGTTTTTCGCGTTTTTCTCGCTAAATAATGATCCTAGAGCAAAAAGGACGTTATTTCAGGATCACTTTCTTTTTTTTTCGTTTTTCTCGGCCCCTGTTGGTCCTATCGTAAATCTGCGGTTATATTATTAATGAGAGGTGAAAAATACATCGAATGCGCCATGGCCCATGCAGGAATTATCATTTTTCGAAAAGATATGGCCTAAAATGTAAATTCGTCGAAAAACGAGTTTTTCAGGAACGGTTTTTCGCGTATTTCTCTTTTCCCGTCTGTCCTATCGTCCAAATAGCGTTAGATTCTTGTTTAGCACGGCAAAATACATAGAATAGACTATGGGACCATTCCCAGAACCGACGGAAAATTGTTTTTCGCGTTTTTCTCGCTAAATAATGATCCTAGAGCGAAAAGGACGTTATTTCAGGATCACTTTCTTCTTTTTCGTTTTTCTCGGCCCCTGTTGGTTCTATCGTAAATCTGCGGTTATATTATTAATCAGCGGTGAAAAATACATCGAATGCGCCATGGCCCATGCAGGAATTATCATTTTTCGAAATGATATGGCCTGAAATGTAAATTCGTCGAAAAACGAGTTTTTCAGGAACGGTTTTTTGCGTTTTTCTCTTTTCCCGTCTGTCCTATCGTCCAAATAGCGTTAGATTCTTGTTTAGCACGGCAAAATACATAGAATAGACTATGGGACCATTCCCAGAACCGACGGAAAATTGTTTTTCGCGTTTTTCTCGCTAAATAATGATCCTAGAGCAAAAAGGACGTTATTTCAGGATCACTTTCTTTTTTTTCGTTTTTCTCGGCCCCTGTTGGTCCTATCGTAAATCTGCGGTTATGTTATTAATGAGCGGTGAAAAATACATCGAATGCGCGATGGCCCATGCAGGAATTATCATTTTTCGAAAAGATATGGCCTAAAATGTAAATTCGTCGAAAAACGAATTTTTCAGGAACGGTTTTTTGCGTTTTTCTCTTTTCCCGTCTGTCCTATCGACCAAATAGCGTTAGATTCTTGTTTAGCACGGCAAAATACATAGAATAGACCATGGGACCAGTCCGAGAACCGACGGAAAATTGTTTTTCGCGTTTTTCTCGCTAAATAATGATCCTAGAGCGAAAAGGACGTTATTTCAGGATCACTTTCTTTTTTTTCGTTTTTCTCGGCCCCTGTTGGTCCTATCGTAAATCTGCGGTTATATTATTAATGAGCGGTGAAAAATACATCGAATGCGCCATGGCCCATGCAGGAATTATCATTTTTCGAAAAGATATGGCCTAAAATGTAAATTCGTCGAAAAACGAGTTTTTCAGGAACGGTTTTTTGCGTTTTTCTCTTTTCCCGTCTGTCCTATCGTCCAAATAGCGTTAGATTCTTGTTTAGCACGGCAAAATACATAGAATAGACTATGGGACCAGTCCGAGAACCGACGGAAAATTGTTTTTCGCGTTTTTCTCGCTAAATAATGATCCTAGAGCGAAAAGGACGTTATTTCAGGATCACTTTCTTCTTTTTCGTTTTTCTCGGCCCCTGTTGGTCCTATCGTAAATCTGCGGTTATATTATTAATGAGCGGTGAAAAATACATCGAATGCGCCATGGCCCATGCAGGAATTATCATTTTTCGAAAAGATATGGCCTAAAATGTAAATTCGTCGAAAAACGAGTTTTTCAGGAACGGTTTTTTGCGTTTTTCTCTTTTCCCGTCTGTCCTATCTTTCAAATAGCGTTAGATTCTTGTTTAGCACGGCAAAATACATAGAATAGACTATGAGACCAGTCCGAGAACCGACGGAAAATTGTTTTTCGCGTTTTTCTCGCTGAATAATGATCCTAGAGCGAAAAGGACGTTATTTCAGGATCACTTTCTTTTTTTTTCGTTTTTCTCGGCCCCTGTTGGTCCTATCGTAAATCTGCGGTTATATTATTCATAAGCGGTGAAAAATACATCGAATGCGCGATGGCCCATGCAGGAATTATCATTTTTCGAAAAGATATGGCCTAAAATGTAAATTCGTCGAAAAACGAGTTTTTCAGGAACGGTTTTTTGCGTTTTTCACTTTTCCCGTCTGTCCTATCGTCCAAATAGCGTTAGATTCTTGTTTAGCACGGCAAAATACATAGAATAGACTATGGGACCAGTCCGAGAACCGACGGAAAATTGTTTTTCGCGTTTTTCTCGCTAAATAATGATCCTAGAGCGAAAAGGACGTTATTTCAGGATCACTTTCTTCTTTTTCGTTTTTCTCGGCCCCTGTTGGTCCTATCGTAAATCTGCGGTTATATTATTAATGAGCGGTGAAAAATACATCGAATGCGCCATGGCCCATGCAGGAATTATCATTTTTCGAAAAGATATGGCCTAAAATGTAAATTCGTCGAAAAACGAGTTTTTCAGGAACGGTTTTTTGCGTTTTTCTCTTTTCCCGTCTGTCCTATCGTCCAAATAGCGTTAGATTCTTGTTTAGCACGGCAAAATACATAGAATAGACTATGGGACCAGTCCGAGAACCGACGGAAAATTGTTTTTCGCGTTTTTCTCGCTAAATAATGATCCTAGAGCGAAAAGGACGTTATTTCAGGATCACTTTCTTCTTTTTCGTTTTTCTCGGCCCCTGTTGGTTCTATCGTAAATCTGCGGTTATATTATTAATCAGCGGTGAAAAATACATCGAATGCGCCATGGCCCATGCAGGAATTATCATTTTTCGAAAAGATATGGCCTAAAATGTAAATTCGTCGAAAAACGAGTTTTTCAGGAACGGTTTTTTGCGTTTTTCTCTTTTCCCGTCTGTCCTATCGTCCAAATAGCGTTAGATTCTTGTTTAGCACGGCAAAATACATAGAATAGACTATGGGACCATTCCCAGAACCGACGGAAAATTGTTTTTCGCGTTTTTCTCGCTAAATAATGATCCTAGAGCAAAAAGGACGTTATTTCAGGATCACTTTCTTTTTTTTCGTTTTTCTCGGCCCCTGTTGGTCCTATCGTAAATCTGCGGTTATATTATTAATGAGCGGTGAAAAATACATCGAATGCGCCATGGCCCATGCAGGAATTATCATTTTTCGAAAAGATATGGCCTAAAATGTAAATTCGTCGAAAAACGAATTTTTCAGGAACGGTTTTTTGCGTTTTTCTCTTTTCCCGTCTGTCCTATCGACCAAATAGCGTTAGATTCTTGTTTAGCACGGCAAAATACATAGAATAGACCATGGGACCAGTCCGAGAACCGACGGAAAATTGTTTTTCGCGTTTTTCTCGCTAAATAATGATCCTAGAGCGAAAAGGACGTTATTTCAGGATCACTTTCTTCTTTTTCGTTTTTCTCGGCCCCTGTTGGTCCTATCGTAAATCTGCGGTTATATTATTAATGAGAGGTGAAAAATACATCGAATGCGCCATGGCCCATGCAGGAATTATCATTTTTCGAAAAGATATGGCCTAAAATGTAAATTCGTCGAAAAACGAGTTTTTCAGGAACGGTTTTTCGCGTATTTCTCTTTTCCCGTCTGTCCTATCGTCCAAATAGCGTTAGATTCTTGTTTAGCACGGCAAAATACATAGAATAGACTATGGGACCATTCCCAGAACCGACGGAAAATTGTTTTTCGCGTTTTTCTCGCTAAATAATGATCCTAGAGCGAAAAGGACGTTATTTCAGGATCACTTTCTTCTTTTTCGTTTTTCTCGGCCCCTGTTGGTTCTATCGTAAATCTGCGGTTATATTATTAATCAGCGGTGAAAAATACATCGAATGCGCCATGGCCCATGCAGGAATTATCATTTTTCGAAAAGATATGGCCTAAAATGTAAATTCGTCGAAAAACGAGTTTTTCAGGAACGGTTTTTTGCGTTTTTCTCTTTTCCCGTCTGTCCTATCGTCCAAATAGCGTTAGATTCTTGTTTAGCACGGCAAAATACATAGAATAGACTATGGGACCATTCCCAGAACCGACGGAAAATTGTTTTTCGCGTTTTTCTCGCTAAATAATGATCCTAGAGCAAAAAGGACGTTATTTCAGGATCACTTTCTTTTTTTTCGTTTTTCTCGGCCCCTGTTGGTCCTATCGTAAATCTGCGGTTATATTATTAATGAAAGGTGAAAAATACATCGAATGCGCCATGGCCCATGCAGGAATTATCATTTTTCGAAAAGATATGGCCTAAAATGTAAATTCGTCGAAAAACGAATTTTTCAGGAACGGTTTTTTGCGTTTTTCTCTTTTCCCGTCTGTCCTATCGACCAAATAGCGTTAGATTCTTGTTTAGCACGGCAAAATACATAGAATAGACTATGGGACCAGTCCGAGAACCGACGGAAAATTGTTTTTCGCGTTTTTCTCGCTAAATAATGATCCTAGAGCGAAAAGGACGTTATTTCAGGATCACTTTCTTCTTTTTCGTTTTTCTCGGCCCCTGTTGGTTCTATCGTAAATCTGCGGTTATATTATTAATCAGCGGTGAAAAATACATCGAATGCGCCATGGCCCATGCAGGAATTATCATTTTTCGAAAAGATATGGCCTAAAATGTAAATTCGTCGAAAAACGAGTTTTTCAGGAACGGTTTTTTGCGTTTTTCTCTTTTCCCGTCTGTCCTATCGTCCAAATAGCGTTAGATTCTTGTTTAGCACGGCAAAATACATAGAATAGACTATGGGACCATTCCCAGAACCGACGGAAAATTGTTTTTCGCGTTTTTCTCGCTAAATAATGATCCTAGAGCAAAAAGGACGTTATTTCAGGATCACTTTCTTTTTTTTCGTTTTTCTCGGCCCCTGTTGGTCCTATCGTAAATCTGCGGTTATATTATTAATGAGCGGTGAAAAATACATCGAATGCGCGATGGCCCATGCAGGAATTATCATTTTTCGAAAAGATATGGCCTAAAATGTAAATTCGTCGAAAAACGAATTTTTCAGGAACGGTTTTTTGCGTTTTTCTCTTTTCCCGTCTGTCCTATCGTCCAAATAGCGTTAGATTCTTGTTTAGCACGGCAAAATACATAGAATAGACTATGGGACCATTCCCAGAACCGACGGAAAATTGTTTTTCGCGTTTTTCTCGCTAAATAATGATCCTAGAGCAAAAAGGACGTTATTTCAGGATCACTTTCTTTTTTTTCGTTTTTCTCGGCCCCTGTTGGTCCTATCGTAAATCTGCGGTTATATTATTAATGAGCGGTGAAAAATACATCGAATGCGCGATGGCCCATGCAGGAATTATCATTTTTCGAAAAGATATGGCCTAAAATGTAAATTCGTCGAAAAACGAGTTTTTCAGGAACGGTTTTTTGCGTTTTTCTCTTTTCCCGTCTGTCCTATCGACCAAATAGCGTTAGATTCTTGTTTAGCACGGCAAAATACATAGAATAGACCATGGGACCAGTCCGAGAACCGACGGAAAATTGTTTTTCGCGTTTTTCTCGCTAAATAATGATCCTAGAGCGAAAAGGACGTTATTTCAGGATCACTTTCTTTTTTTTTCGTTTTTCTCGGCCCCTGTTGGTCCTATCGTAAATCTGCGGTTATATTATTAATGAACGGTGAAAAATACATCGAATGCGCGATGGCCCATGCAGGAATTATCATTTTTCGAAAAGATATGGCCTAAAATGTAAATTCGTCGAAAAACGAGTTTTTCAGGAACGGTTTTTTGCGTTTTTCTCTTTTCCCGTCTGTCCTATCGTCCAAATAGCGTTAGATTCTTGTTTAGCACGGCAAAATACATAGAATAGACTATGAGACCAGTCCGAGAACCGACGGAAAATTGTTTTTCGCGTTTTTCTCGCTAAATAATGATCCTAGAGCGAAAAGGACGTTATTTCAGGATCACTTTCTTCTTTTTCGTTTTTCTCGGCCCCTGTTGGTCCTATCGTAAATCTGCGGTTATATTATTACTGAGCGGTGAAAAATACATCGAATGCGCCATGGCCCATACAGGAATTATCATTTTTCGAAAAGATATGGCCTAAAATGTAAATTCGTCGAAAAACGAATTTTTCAGGAACGGTTTTTTGCGTTTTTCTCTTTTCCCGTCTGTCCTATCGACCAAATAGCGTTAGATTCTTGTTTAGCACGGCAAAATACATAGAATAGACCATGGGACCAGTCCGAGAACCGACGGAAAATTGTTTTTCGCGTTTTTCTCTCTAAATAATGATCCTAGAGCGAAAAGGACGTTATTTCAGGATCACTTTCTTTTTTTTTTCGTTTTTCTCGGCCCCTGTTGGTCCTATCGTAAATCTGCGGTTATATTATTAATGAGCGGTGAAAAATACATCGAATGCGCCATGGCCCATGCAGGAATTATCATTTTTCGAAAAGATATGGCCTAAAATGTAAATTCGTCGAAAAACGAATTTTTCAGGAACGGTTTTTTGCGTTTTTCTCTTTTCCCGTCTGTCCTATCGACCAAATAGCGTTAGATTCTTGTTTAGCACGGCAAAATACATAGAATAGACCATGGGACCAGTCCGAGAACCGACGGAAAATTGTTTTTCGCGTTTTTCTCGCTAAATAATGATCCTAGAGCGAAAAGGACGTTATTTCAGGATCACTTTCTTCTTTTTCGTTTTTCTCGGCCCCTGTTGGTCCTATCGTAAATCTGCGGTTATATTATTAATCAGCGGTGAAAAATACATCGAATGCGCCATGGCCCATGCAGGAATTATCATTTTTCGAAAAGATATGGCCTAAAATGTAAATTCGTCGAAAAACGAGTTTTTCAGGAACGGTTTTTTGCGTTTTTCTCTTTTCCCGTCTGTCCTATCGTCCAAATAGCGTTAGATTCTTGTTTAGCACGGCAAAATACATAGAATAGACTATGGGACCATTCCCAGAACCGACGGAAAATTGTTTTTCGCGTTTTTCTCGCTAAATAATGATCCTAGAGCAAAAAGGACGTTATTTCAGGATCACTTTCTTTTTTTTCGTTTTTCTCGGCCCCTGTTGGTCCTATCGTAAATCTGCGGTTATATTATTAATGAGCGGTGAAAAATACATCGAATGCGCGATGGCCCATGCAGGAATTATCATTTTTCGAAAAGATATGGCCTAAAATGTAAATTCGTCGAAAAACGAGTTTTTCAGGAACGGTTTTTTGCGTTTTTCTCTTTTCCCGTCTGTCCTATCGACCAAATAGCGTTAGATTCTTGTTTAGCACGGCAAAATACATAGAATAGACTATGGGACCAGTCCGAGAACCGACGGAAAATTGTTTTTCGCGTTTTTCTCGCTAAATAATGATCCTAGAGCGAAAAGGACGTTATTTCAGGATCACTTTCTTCTTTTTCGTTTTTCTCGGCCCCTGTTGGTCCTATCGTAAATCTGCGGTTATATTATTAATGAGCGGTGAAAAATACATCGAATGCGCCATGGCCCATGCAGGAATTATCATTTTTCGAAAAGATATGGCCTAAAATGTAAATTCGTCGAAAAACGAGTTTTTCAGGAACGGTTTTTTGCGTTTTTCTCTTTTCCCGTCTGTCCTATCTTTCAAATAGCGTTAGATTCTTGTTTAGCACGGCAAAATACATAGAATAGACTATGAGACCAGTCCGAGAACCGACGGAAAATTGTTTTTCGCGTTTTTCTCGCTAAATAATGATCCTAGAGCGAAAAGGACGTTATTTCAGGATCACTTTTTTCTTTTTCGTTTTTCTCGGCCCCTGTTGGTCCTATCGTAAATCTGCGGTTATATTATTAATCAGCGGTGAAAAATACATCGAATGCGCCATGGCCCATGCAGGAATTATCATTTTTCGAAAAGATATGGCCTAAAATGTAAATTCGTCGAAAAACGAATTTTTCAGGAACGGTTTTTTGCGTTTTTCTCTTTTCCCGTCTGTCCTATCGTCCAAATAGCGTTAGATTCTTGTTTAGCACGGCAAAATACATAGAATAGACTATGGGACCATTCCCAGAACCGACGGAAAATTGTTTTTCGCGTTTTTCTCGCTAAATAATGATCCTGGAGCGAAAAGGACGTTATTTCAGGATCACTTTCTTCTTTTTCGTTTTTCTCGGCCCCTGTTGGTCCTATCGTAAATCTGCGGTTATATTATTACTGAGCGGTGAAAAATACATCGAATGCGCCATGGCCCATACAGGAATTATCATTTTTCGAAAAGATATGGCCTAAAATGTAAATTCGTCGAAAAACGAGTTTTTCAGGAACGGTTTTTTGCGTTTTTCTCTTTTCCCGTCTGTCCTATCGACCAAATAGCGTTAGATTCTTGTTTAGCACGGCAAAATACATAGAATAGACCATGGGACCAGTCCGAGAACCGACGGAAAATTGTTTTTCGCGTTTTTCTCGCTAAATAATGATCCTAGAGCGAAAAGGACGTTATTTCAGGATCACTTTCTTTTTTTTTCGTTTTTCTCGGCCCCTGTTGGTCCTATCGTAAATCTGCGGTTATATTATTAATGAACGGTGAAAAATACATCGAATGCGCGATGGCCCATGCAGGAATTATCATTTTTCGAAAAGATATGGCCTAAAATGTAAATTCGTCGAAAAACGAGTTTTTCAGGAACGGTTTTTTGCGTTTTTCTCTTTTCCCGTCTGTCCTATCGTCCAAATAGCGTTAGATTCTTGTTTAGCACGGCAAAATACATAGAATAGACTATGAGACCAGTCCGAGAACCGACGGAAAATTGTTTTTCGCGTTTTTCTCGCTAAATAATGATCCTAGAGCGAAAAGGACGTTATTTCAGGATCACTTTCTTCTTTTTCGTTTTTCTCGGCCCCTGTTGGTCCTATCGTAAATCTGCGGTTATATTATTACTGAGCGGTGAAAAATACATCGAATGCGCCATGGCCCATACAGGAATTATCATTTTTCGAAAAGATATGGCCTAAAATGTAAATTCGTCGAAAAACGAGTTTTTCAGGAACGGTTTTTTGCGTTTTTCTCTTTTCCCGTCTGTCCTATCGTCCAAATAGCGTTAGATTCTTGTTTAGCACGGCAAAATACATAGAATAGACTATGAGACCAGTCCGAGAACCGACGGAAAATTGTTTTTCGCGTTTTTCTCGCTAAATAATGATCCTAGAGCGAAAAGGACGTTATTTCAGGATCACTTTCTTCTTTTTCGTTTTTCTCGGCCCCTGTTGGTCCTATCGTAAATCTGCGGTTATATTATTAATCAGCGGTGAAAAATACATCGAATGCGCCATGGCCCATGCAGGAATTATCATTTTTCGAAAAGATATGGCCTAAAATGTAAATTCGTCGAAAAACGAGTTTTTCAGGAACGGTTTTTTGCGTTTTTCTCTTTTCCCGTCTGTCCTATCGACCAAATAGCGTTAGATTCTTGTTTAGCACGGCAAAATACATAGAATAGACCATGGGACCAGTCCGAGAACCGACGGAAAATTGTTTTTCGCGTTTTTCTCGCTAAATAATGATCCTAGAGCGAAAAGGACGTTATTTCAGGATCACTTTCTTCTTTTTCGTTTTTCTCGGCCCCTGTTGGTCCTATCGTAAATCTGCGGTTATATTATTACTGAGCGGTGAAAAATACATCGAATGCGCCATGGCCCATACAGGAATTATCATTTTTCGAAAAGATATGGCCTAAAATGTAAATTCGTCGAAAAACGAGTTTTTCAGGAACGGTTTTTTGCGTTTTTCTCTTTTCCCGTCTGTCCTATCGACCAAATAGCGTTAGATTCTTGTTTAGCACGGCAAAATACATAGAATAGACCATGGGACCAGTCCGAGAACCGACGGAAAATTGTTTTTCGCGTTTTTCTCGCTAAATAATGATCCTAGAGCGAAAAGGACGTTATTTCAGGATCACTTTCTTTTTTTTTCGTTTTTCTCGGCCCCTGTTGGTCCTATCGTAAATCTGCGGTTATATTATTAATGAACGGTGAAAAATACATCGAATGCGCGATGGCCCATGCAGGAATTATCATTTTTCGAAAAGATATGGCCTAAAATGTAAATTCGTCGAAAAACGAGTTTTTCAGGAACGGTTTTTTGCGTTTTTCTCTTTTCCCGTCTGTCCTATCGTCCAAATAGCGTTAGATTCTTGTTTAGCACGGCAAAATACATAGAATAGACTATGAGACCAGTCCGAGAACCGACGGAAAATTGTTTTTCGCGTTTTTCTCGCTAAATAATGATCCTAGAGCGAAAAGGACGTTATTTCAGGATCACTTTCTTCTTTTTCGTTTTTCTCGGCCCCTGTTGGTCCTATCGTAAATCTGCGGTTATATTATTACTGAGCGGTGAAAAATACATCGAATGCGCCATGGCCCATACAGGAATTATCATTTTTCGAAAAGATATGGCCTAAAATGTAAATTCGTCGAAAAACGAGTTTTTCAGGAACGGTTTTTTGCGTTTTTCTCTTTTCCCGTCTGTCCTATCGTCCAAATAGCGTTAGATTCTTGTTTAGCACGGCAAAATACATAGAATAGACTATGAGACCAGTCCGAGAACCGACGGAAAATTGTTTTTCGCGTTTTTCTCGCTAAATAATGATCCTAGAGCGAAAAGGACGTTATTTCAGGATCACTTTCTTCTTTTTCGTTTTTCTCGGCCCCTGTTGGTCCTATCGTAAATCTGCGGTTATATTATTAATGAGCGGTGAAAAATACATCGAATGCGCGATGGCCCATGCAGGAATTATCATTTTTCGAAAAGATATGGCCTAAAATGTAAATTCGTCGAAAAACGAATTTTTCAGGAACGGTTTTTTGCGTTTTTCTCTTTTCCCGTCTGTCCTATCGACCAAATAGCGTTAGATTCTTGTTTAGCACGGCAAAATACATAGAATAGACCATGGGACCAGTCCGAGAACCGACGGAAAATTGTTTTTCGCGTTTTTCTCTCTAAATAATGATCCTAGAGCGAAAAGGACGTTATTTCAGGATCACTTTCTTTTTTTTTTCGTTTTTCTCGGCCCCTGTTGGTCCTATCGTAAATCTGCGGTTATATTATTAATGAGAGGTGAAAAATACATCGAATGCGCCATGGCCCATGCAGGAATTATCATTTTTCGAAAAGATATGGCCTAAAATGTAAATTCGTCGAAAAACGAGTTTTTCAGGAACGGTTTTTCGCGTATTTCTCTTTTCCCGTCTGTCCTATCGTCCAAATAGCGTTAGATTCTTGTTTAGCACGGCAAAATACATAGAATAGACTATGGGACCATTCCCAGAACCGACGGAAAATTGTTTTTCGCGTTTTTCTCGCTAAATAATGATCCTAGAGCGAAAAGGACGTTATTTCAGGATCACTTTCTTCTTTTTCGTTTTTCTCGGCCCCTGTTGGTTCTATCGTAAATCTGCGGTTATATTATTAATGAGAGGTGAAAAATACATCGAATGCGCCATGGCCCATGCAGGAATTATCATTTTTCGAAAAGATATGGCCTAAAATGTAAATTCGTCGAAAAACGAGTTTTTCAGGAACGGTTTTTCGCGTATTTCTCTTTTCCCGTCTGTCCTATCGTCCAAATAGCGTTAGATTCTTGTTTAGCACGGCAAAATACATAGAATAGACTATGGGACCATTCCCAGAACCGACGGAAAATTGTTTTTCGCGTTTTTCTCGCTAAATAATGATCCTAGAGCGAAAAGGACGTTATTTCAGGATCACTTTCTTCTTTTTCGTTTTTCTCGGCCCCTGTTGGTTCTATCGTAAATCTGCGGTTATATTATTAATCAGCGGTGAAAAATACATCGAATGCGCCATGGCCCATGCAGGAATTATCATTTTTCGAAAAGATATGGCCTAAAATGTAAATTCGTCGAAAAACGAGTTTTTCAGGAACGGTTTTTTGCGTTTTTCTCTTTTCCCGTCTGTCCTATCGTCCAAATAGCGTTAGATTCTTGTTTAGCACGGCAAAATACATAGAATAGACTATGGGACCATTCCCAGAACCGACGGAAAATTGTTTTTCGCGTTTTTCTCGCTAAATAATGATCCTAGAGCAAAAAGGACGTTATTTCAGGATCACTTTCTTTTTTTTCGTTTTTCTCGGCCCCTGTTGGTCCTATCGTAAATCTGCGGTTATATTATTAATGAGCGGTGAAAAATACATCGAATGCGCCATGGCCCATGCAGGAATTATCATTTTTCGAAAAGATATGGCCTAAAATGTAAATTCGTCGAAAAACGAATTTTTCAGGAACGGTTTTTTGCGTTTTTCTCTTTTCCCGTCTGTCCTATCGACCAAATAGCGTTAGATTCTTGTTTAGCACGGCAAAATACATAGAATAGACTATGGGACCAGTCCGAGAACCGACGGAAAATTGTTTTTCGCGTTTTTCTCGCTAAATAATGATCCTAGAGCGAAAAGGACGTTATTTCAGGATCACTTTCTTCTTTTTCGTTTTTCTCGGCCCCTGTTGGTTCTATCGTAAATCTGCGGTTATATTATTAATCAGCGGTGAAAAATACATCGAATGCGCCATGGCCCATGCAGGAATTATCATTTTTCGAAAAGATATGGCCTAAAATGTAAATTCGTCGAAAAACGAGTTTTTCAGGAACGGTTTTTTGCGTTTTTCTCTTTTCCCGTCTGTCCTATCGTCCAAATAGCGTTAGATTCTTGTTTAGCACGGCAAAATACATAGAATAGACTATGGGACCATTCCCAGAACCGACGGAAAATTGTTTTTCGCGTTTTTCTCGCTAAATAATGATCCTAGAGCAAAAAGGACGTTATTTCAGGATCACTTTCTTTTTTTTCGTTTTTCTCGGCCCCTGTTGGTCCTATCGTAAATCTGCGGTTATATTATTAATGAGCGGTGAAAAATACATCGAATGCGCGATGGCCCATGCAGGAATTATCATTTTTCGAAAAGATATGGCCTAAAATGTAAATTCGTCGAAAAACGAATTTTTCAGGAACGGTTTTTTGCGTTTTTCTCTTTTCCCGTCTGTCCTATCGACCAAATAGCGTTAGATTCTTGTTTAGCACGGCAAAATACATAGAATAGACCATGGGACCAGTCCGAGAACCGACGGAAAATTGTTTTTCGCGTTTTTCTCGCTAAATAATGATCCTAGATCGAAAAGGACGTTATTTCAGGATCACTTTCTTTTTTTTTTCGTTTTTCTCGGCCCCTGTTGGTCCTATCGTAAATCTGCGGTTATATTATTAATGAGCGGTGAAAAATACATCGAATGCGCCATGGCCCATGCAGGAATTATCATTTTTCGAAAAGATATGGCCTAAAATGTAAATTCGTCGAAAAACGAGTTTTTCAGGAACGGTTTTTTGCGTTTTTCTCTTTTCCCGTCTGTCCTATGGTCCAAATAGCGTTAGATTCTTGTTTAGCACGGCAAAATACATAGAATAGACTATGGGACCAGTCCGAGAACCGACGGAAAATTGTTTTTCGCGTTTTTCTCGCTAAATAATGATCCTAGAGCGAAAAGGACGTTATTTCAGGATCACTTTCTTTTTTTTTTCGTTTTTCTCGGCCCCTGTTGGTCCTATCGTAAATCTGCGGTTATATTATTAATGAGCGGTGAAAAATACATCGAATGCGCCATGGCCCATGCAGGAATTATCATTTTTCGAAAAGATATGGCCTAAAATGTAAATTCGTCGAAAAACGAATTTTTCAGGAACGGTTTTTTGCGTTTTTCTCTTTTCCCGTCTGTCCTATCGACCAAATAGCGTTAGATTCTTGTTTAGCACGGCAAAATACATAGAATAGACCATGGGACCAGTCCGAGAACCGACGGAAAATTGTTTTTCGCGTTTTTCTCGCTAAATAATGATCCTAGAGCGAAAAGGACGTTATTTCAGGATCACTTTCTTCTTTTTCGTTTTTCTCGGCCCCTGTTGGTCCTATCGTAAATCTGCGGTTATATTATTAATCAGCGGTGAAAAATACATCGAATGCGCCATGGCCCATGCAGGAATTATCATTTTTCGAAAAGATATGGCCTAAAATGTAAATTCGTCGAAAAACGAGTTTTTCAGGAACGGTTTTTTGCGTTTTTCTCTTTTCCCGTCTGTCCTATCGTCCAAATAGCGTTAGATTCTTGTTTAGCACGGCAAAATACATAGAATAGACTATGGGACCATTCCCAGAACCGACGGAAAATTGTTTTTCGCGTTTTTCTCGCTAAATAATGATCCTAGAGCAAAAAGGACGTTATTTCAGGATCACTTTCTTTTTTTTCGTTTTTCTCGCCCCTGTTGGTCCTATCGTAAATCTGCGGTTATATTATTAATGAGCGGTGAAAAATACATCGAATGCGCGATGGCCCATGCAGGAATTATCATTTTTCGAAAAGATATGGCCTAAAATGTAAATTCGTCGAAAAACGAGTTTTTCAGGAACGGTTTTTTGCGTTTTTCTCTTTTCCCGTCTGTCCTATCGACCAAATAGCGTTAGATTCTTGTTTAGCACGGCAAAATACATAGAATAGACTATGGGACCAGTCCGAGAACCGACGGAAAATTGTTTTTCGCGTTTTTCTCGCTAAATAATGATCCTAGAGCGAAAAGGACGTTATTTCAGGATCACTTTCTTCTTTTTCGTTTTTCTCGGCCCCTGTTGGTCCTATCGTAAATCTGCGGTTATATTATTAATGAGCGGTGAAAAATACATCGAATGCGCCATGGCCCATGCAGGAATTATCATTTTTCGAAAAGATATGGCCTAAAATGTAAATTCGTCGAAAAACGAGTTTTTCAGGAACGGTTTTTTGCGTTTTTCTCTTTTCCCGTCTGTCCTATCTTTCAAATAGCGTTAGATTCTTGTTTAGCACGGCAAAATACATAGAATAGACTATGAGACCAGTCCGAGAACCGACGGAAAATTGTTTTTCGCGTTTTTCTCGCTGAATAATGATCCTAGAGCGAAAAGGACGTTATTTCAGGATCACTTTCTTTTTTTTTCGTTTTTCTCGGCCCCTGTTGGTCCTATCGTAAATCTGCGGTTATATTATTCATAAGCGGTGAAAAATACATCGAATGCGCCATGGCCCATGCAGGAATTATCATTTTTCGAAAAGATATGGCCTAAAATGTAAATTCGTCGAAAAACGAGTTTTTCAGGAACGGTTTTTTGCGTTTTTCTCTTTTCCCGTCTGTCCTATCGTCCAAATAGCGTTAGATTCTTGTTTAGCACGGCAAAATACATAGAATAGACTATGAGACCAGTCCGAGAACCGACGGAAAATTGTTTTTCGCGTTTTTCTCGCTAAATAATGATCCTAGAGCGAAAAGGACGTTATTTCAGGATCACTTTTTTCTTTTTCGTTTTTCTCGGCCCCTGTTGGTCCTATCGTAAATCTGCGGTTATATTATTAATCAGCGGTGAAAAATACATCGAATGCGCCATGGCCCATGCAGGAATTATCATTTTTCGAAAAGATATGGCCTAAAATGTAAATTCGTCGAAAAACGAATTTTTCAGGAACGGTTTTTTGCGTTTTTCTCTTTTCCCGTCTGTCCTATCGTCCAAATAGCGTTAGATTCTTGTTTAGCACGGCAAAATACATAGAATAGACTATGGGACCATTCCCAGAACCGACGGAAAATTGTTTTTCGCGTTTTTCTCGCTAAATAATGATCCTGGAGCGAAAAGGACGTTATTTCAGGATCACTTTCTTCTTTTTCGTTTTTCTCGGCCCCTGTTGGTCCTATCGTAAATCTGCGGTTATATTATTACTGAGCGGTGAAAAATACATCGAATGCGCCATGGCCCATACAGGAATTATCATTTTTCGAAAAGATATGGCCTAAAATGTAAATTCGTCGAAAAACGAGTTTTTCAGGAACGGTTTTTTGCGTTTTTCTCTTTTCCCGTCTGTCCTATCGACCAAATAGCGTTAGATTCTTGTTTAGCACGGCAAAATACATAGAATAGACCATGGGACCAGTCCGAGAACCGACGGAAAATTGTTTTTCGCGTTTTTCTCGCTAAATAATGATCCTAGAGCGAAAAGGACGTTATTTCAGGATCACTTTCTTTTTTTTTCGTTTTTCTCGGCCCCTGTTGGTCCTATCGTAAATCTGCGGTTATATTATTAATGAACGGTGAAAAATACATCGAATGCGCGATGGCCCATGCAGGAATTATCATTTTTCGAAAAGATATGGCCTAAAATGTAAATTCGTCGAAAAACGAGTTTTTCAGGAACGGTTTTTTGCGTTTTTCTCTTTTCCCGTCTGTCCTATCGTCCAAATAGCGTTAGATTCTTGTTTAGCACGGCAAAATACATAGAATAGACTATGAGACCAGTCCGAGAACCGACGGAAAATTGTTTTTCGCGTTTTTCTCGCTAAATAATGATCCTAGAGCGAAAAGGACGTTATTTCAGGATCACTTTCTTCTTTTTCGTTTTTCTCGGCCCCTGTTGGTCCTATCGTAAATCTGCGGTTATATTATTACTGAGCGGTGAAAAATACATCGAATGCGCCATGGCCCATACAGGAATTATCATTTTTCGAAAAGATATGGCCTAAAATGTAAATTCGTCGAAAAACGAGTTTTTCAGGAACGGTTTTTTGCGTTTTTCTCTTTTCCCGTCTGTCCTATCGTCCAAATAGCGTTAGATTCTTGTTTAGCACGGCAAAATACATAGAATAGACTATGAGACCAGTCCGAGAACCGACGGAAAATTGTTTTTCGCGTTTTTCTCGCTAAATAATGATCCTAGAGCGAAAAGGACGTTATTTCAGGATCACTTTCTTCTTTTTCGTTTTTCTCGGCCCCTGTTGGTCCTATCGTAAATCTGCGGTTATATTATTAATCAGCGGTGAAAAATACATCGAATGCGCCATGGCCCATGCAGGAATTATCATTTTTCGAAAAGATATGGCCTAAAATGTAAATTCGTCGAAAAACGAGTTTTTCAGGAACGGTTTTTTGCGTTTTTCTCTTTTCCCGTCTGTCCTATCGTCCAAATAGCGTTAGATTCTTGTTTAGCACGGCAAAATACATAGAATAGACTATGAGACCAGTCCGAGAACCGACGGAAAATTGTTTTTCGCGTTTTTCTCGCTAAATAATGATCCTAGAGCGAAAAGGACGTTATTTCAGGATCACTTTCTTCTTTTTCGTTTTTCTCGGCCCCTGTTGGTCCTATCGTAAATCTGCGGTTATATTATTAATGAGCGGTGAAAAATACATCGAATGCGCCATGGCCCATGCAGGAATTATCATTTTTCGAAAAGATATGGCCTAAAATGTAAATTCGTCGAAAAACGAGTTTTTCAGGAACGGTTTTTTGCGTTTTTCTCTTTTCCCGTCTGTCCTATCTTTCAAATAGCGTTAGATTCTTGTTTAGCACGGCAAAATACATAGAATAGACTATGAGACCAGTCCGAGAACCGACGGAAAATTGTTTTTCGCGTTTTTCTCGCTGAATAATGATCCTAGAGCGAAAAGGACGTTATTTCAGGATCACTTTCTTTTTTTTTCGTTTTTCTCGGCCCCTGTTGGTCCTATCGTAAATCTGCGGTTATATTATTAATCAGCGGTGAAAAATACATCGAATGCGCCATGGCCCATGCAGGAATTATCATTTTTCGAAAAGATATGGCCTAAAATGTAAATTCGTCGAAAAACGAATTTTTCAGGAACGGTTTTTTGCGTTTTTCTCTTTTCCCGTCTGTCCTATCGTCCAAATAGCGTTAGATTCTTGTTTAGCACGGCAAAATACATAGAATAGACTATGAGACCAGTCGCAGAACCGACGGAAAATTGTTTTTCGCGTTTTTCTCGCTAAATAATGATCCTAGAGCGAAAAGGACGTTATTTCAGGATCACTTTCTTCTTTTTCGTTTTTCTCGGCCCCTGTTGGTCCTATCGTAAATCTGCGGTTATATTATTAATCAGCGGTGAAAAATACATCGAATGCGCCATGGCCCATGCAGGAATTATCATTTTTCGAAAAGATATGGCCTAAAATGTAAATTCGTCGAAAAACGAGTTTTTCAGGAACGGTTTTTTGCGTTTTTCTCTTTTCCCGTCTGTCCTATCGTCCAAATAGCGTTAGATTCTTGTTTAGCACGGCAAAATACATAGAATAGACTATGAGACCAGTCCGAGAACCGACGGAAAATTGTTTTTCGCGTTTTTCTCGCTGAATAATGATCCTAGAGCGAAAAGGACGTTATTTCAGGATCACTTTCTTCTTTTTCGTTTTTCTCGGCCCCTGTTGGTCCTATCGTAAATCTGCGGTTATATTATTAATCAGCGGTGAAAAATACATCGAATGCGCCATGGCCCATGCAGGAATTATCATTTTTCGAAAAGATATGGCCTAAAATGTAAATTCGTCGAAAAACGAGTTTTTCAGGAACGGTTTTTTGCGTTTTTCTCTTTTCCCGTCTGTCCTATCGTCCAAATAGCGTTAGATTCTTGTTTAGCACGGCAAAATACATAGAATAGACTATGGGACCATTCCCAGAACCGACGGAAAATTGTTTTTCGCGTTTTTCTCGCTAAATAATGATCCTGGAGCGAAAAGGACGTTATTTCAGGATCACTTTCTTCTTTTTCGTTTTTCTCGGCCCCTGTTGGTCCTATCGTAAATCTGCGGTTATATTATTACTGAGCGGTGAAAAATACATCGAATGCGCCATGGCCCATGCAGGAATTATCATTTTTCGAAAAGATATGGCCTAAAATGTAAATTCGTCGAAAAACGAGTTTTTCAGGAACGGTTTTTTGCGTTTTTCTCTTTTCCCGTCTGTCCTATCGTCCAAATAGCGTTAGATTCTTGTTTAGCACGGCAAAATACATAGAATAGACTATGGGACCATTCCCAGAACCGACGGAAAATTGTTTTTCGCGTTTTTCTCGCTAAATAATGATCCTAGAGCGAAAAGGACGTTATTTCCGGATCACTTTCTTCTTTTTCGTTTTTCTCGGCCCCTGTTGGTCCTATCGTAAATCTGCGGTTATATTATTACTGAGCGGTGAAAAATACATCGAATGCGCCATGGCCCATACAGGAATTATCATTTTTCGAAAAGATATGGCCTAAAATGTAAATTCGTCGAAAAACGAGTTTTTCAGGAACGGTTTTTTGCGTTTTTCTCTTTTCCCGTCTGTCCTATCGACCAAATAGCGTTAGATTCTTGTTTAGCACGGCAAAATACATAGAATAGACCATGGGACCAGTCCGAGAACCGACGGAAAATTGTTTTTCGCGTTTTTCTCGCTAAATAATGATCCTAGAGCGAAAAGGACGTTATTTCAGGATCACTTTCTTTTTTTTTCGTTTTTCTCGGCCCCTGTTGGTCCTATCGTAAATCTGCGGTTATATTATTAATGAACGGTGAAAAATACATCGAATGCGCGATGGCCCATGCAGGAATTATCATTTTTCGAAAAGATATGGCCTAAAATGTAAATTCGTCGAAAAACGAGTTTTTCAGGAACGGTTTTTTGCGTTTTTCTCTTTTCCCGTCTGTCCTATCGTCCAAATAGCGTTAGATTCTTGTTTAGCACGGCAAAATACATAGAATAGACTATGAGACCAGTCCGAGAACCGACGGAAAATTGTTTTTCGCGTTTTTCTCGCTAAATAATGATCCTAGAGCGAAAAGGACGTTATTTCAGGATCACTTTCTTTATTTTTCGTTTTTCTCGGCCCCTGTTGGTCCTATCGTAAATCTGCGGTTATATTATTACTGAGCGGTGAAAAATACATCGAATGCGCCATGGCCCATACAGGAATTATCATTTTTCGAAAAGATATGGCCTAAAATGTAAATTCGTCGAAAAACGAGTTTTTCAGGAACGGTTTTTTGCGTTTTTCTCTTTTCCCGTCTGTCCTATCTTTCAAATAGCGTTAGATTCTTGTTTAGCACGGCAAAATACATAGAATAGACTATGAGACCAGTCCGAGAACCGACGGAAAATTGTTTTTCGCGTTTTTCTCGCTGAATAATGATCCTAGAGCGAAAAGGACGTTATTTCAGGATCACTTTCTTTTTTTTTCGTTTTTCTCGGCCCCTGTTGGTCCTATCGTAAATCTGCGGTTATATTATTAATCAGCGGTGAAAAATACATCGAATGCGCCATGGCCCATGCAGGAATTATCATTTTTCGAAAAGATATGGCCTAAAATGTAAATTCGTCGAAAAACGAATTTTTCAGGAACGGTTTTTTGCGTTTTTCTCTTTTCCCGTCTGTCCTATCGTCCAAATAGCGTTAGATTCTTGTTTAGCACGGCAAAATACATAGAATAGACTATGAGACCAGTCGCAGAACCGACGGAAAATTGTTTTTCGCGTTTTTCTCGCTAAATAATGATCCTAGAGCGAAAAGGACGTTATTTCAGGATCACTTTCTTCTTTTTCGTTTTTCTCGGCCCCTGTTGGTCCTATCGTAAATCTGCGGTTATATTATTAATCAGCGGTGAAAAATACATCGAATGCGCCATGGCCCATGCAGGAATTATCATTTTTCGAAAAGATATGGCCTAAAATGTAAATTCGTCGAAAAACGAGTTTTTCAGGAACGGTTTTTTGCGTTTTTCTCTTTTCCCGTCTGTCCTATCGTCCAAATAGCGTTAGATTCTTGTTTAGCACGGCAAAATACATAGAATAGACTATGAGACCAGTCCGAGAACCGACGGAAAATTGTTTTTCGCGTTTTTCTCGCTGAATAATGATCCTAGAGCGAAAAGGACGTTATTTCAGGATCACTTTCTTTTTTTTCCGTTTTTCTCGGCCCCTGTTGGTCCTATCGTAAATCTGCGGTTACATTATTCATAAGCGGTGAAAAATACATCGAATGCGCCATGGCCCATGCAGGAATTATCATTTTTCGAAAAGATATGGCCTAAAATGTAAATTCGTCGAAAAACGAGTTTTTCAGGAACGGTTTTTTGCGTTTTTCTCTTTTCCCGTCTGTCCTATCGTCCAAATAGCGTTAGATTCTTGTTTAGCACGGCAAAATACATAGAATAGACTATGGGACCAGTCGCAGAACCGACGGAAAATTGTTTTTCGCGTTTTTCTCGCTAAATAATGATCCTAGAGCGAAAACGACGTTATTTCAGGATCACTTTCTTTTTTTTTTCGTTTTTCTCGGCCCCTGTTGGTCCTATCGTAAATCTGCGGTTATATTATTAATGAGCGGTGAAAAATACATCGAATGCGCCATGGCCCATGCAGGAATTATCATTTTTCGAAAAGATATGGCCTAAAATGTAAATTCGTCGAAAAACGAGTTTTTCAGGAACGGTTTTTTGCGTTTTTCTCTTTTCCCGTCTGTCCTATCGTCCAAATAGCGTTAGATTCTTGTTTAGCACGGCAAAATACATAGAATAGACTATGGGACCATTCCCAGAACCGACGGAAAATTGTTTTTCGCGTTTTTCTCGCTAAATAATGATCCTAGAGCGAAAAGGACGTTATTTCAGGATCACTTTCTTCTTTTTCGTTTTTCTCGGCCCCTGTTGGTCCTATCGTAAATCTGCGGTTATATTATTACTGAGCGGTGAAAAATACATCGAATGCGCCATGGCCCATACAGGAATTATCATTTTTCGAAAAGATATGGCCTAAAATGTAAATTCGTCGAAAAACGAGTTTTTCAGGAACGGTTTTTTGCGTTTTTCTCTTTTCCCGTCTGTCCTATCGACCAAATAGCGTTAGATTCTTGTTTAGCACGGCAAAATACATAGAATAGACCATGGGACCAGTCCGAGAACCGACGGAAAATTGTTTTTCGCGTTTTTCTCGCTAAATAATGATCCTAGAGCGAAAAGGACGTTATTTCAGGATCACTTTCTTTTTTTTTCGTTTTTCTCGGCCCCTGTTGGTCCTATCGTAAATCTGCGGTTATATTATTAATGAACGGTGAAAAATACATCGAATGCGCGATGGCCCATGCAGGAATTATCATTTTTCGAAAAGATATGGCCTAAAATGTAAATTCGTCGAAAAACGAGTTTTTCAGGAACGGTTTTTTGCGTTTTTCTCTTTTCCCGTCTGTCCTATCGTCCAAATAGCGTTAGATTCTTGTTTAGCACGGCAAAATACATAGAATAGACTATGAGACCAGTCCGAGAACCGACGGAAAATTGTTTTTCGCGTTTTTCTCGCTAAATAATGATCCTAGAGCGAAAAGGACGTTATTTCAGGATCACTTTCTTCTTTTTCGTTTTTCTCGGCCCCTGTTGGTCCTATCGTAAATCTGCGGTTATATTATTACTGAGCGGTGAAAAATACATCGAATGCGCCATGGCCCATACAGGAATTATCATTTTTCGAAAAGATATGGCCTAAAATGTAAATTCGTCGAAAAACGAGTTTTTCAGGAACGGTTTTTTGCGTTTTTCTCTTTTCCCGTCTGTCCTATCGTCCAAATAGCGTTAGATTCTTGTTTAGCACGGCAAAATACATAGAATAGACTATGAGACCAGTCCGAGAACCGACGGAAAATTGTTTTTCGCGTTTTTCTCGCTAAATAATGATCCTAGAGCGAAAAGGACGTTATTTCAGGATCACTTTCTTCTTTTTCGTTTTTCTCGGCCCCTGTTGGTCCTATCGTAAATCTGCGGTTATATTATTAATCAGCGGTGAAAAATACATCGAATGCGCCATGGCCCATGCAGGAATTATCATTTTTCGAAAAGATATGGCCTAAAATGTAAATTCGTCGAAAAACGAGTTTTTCAGGAACGGTTTTTTGCGTTTTTCTCTTTTCCCGTCTGTCCTATCGTCCAAATAGCGTTAGATTCTTGTTTAGCACGGCAAAATACATAGAATAGACTATGAGACCAGTCCGAGAACCGACGGAAAATTGTTTTTCGCGTTTTTCTCGCTGAATAATGATCCTAGAGCGAAAAGGACGTTATTTCAGGATCACTTTCTTTTTTTTCCGTTTTTCTCGGCCCCTGTTGGTCCTATCGTAAATCTGCGGTTACATTATTCATAAGCGGTGAAAAATACATCGAATGCGCCATGGCCCATGCAGGAATTATCATTTTTCGAAAAGATATGGCCTAAAATGTAAATTCGTCGAAAAACGAGTTTTTCAGGAACGGTTTTTTGCGTTTTTCTCTTTTCCCGTCTGTCCTATCGTCCAAATAGCGTTAGATTCTTGTTTAGCACGGCAAAATACATAGAATAGACTATGGGACCAGTCGCAGAACCGACGGAAAATTGTTTTTCGCGTTTTTCTCGCTAAATAATGATCCTAGAGCGAAAAGGACGTTATTTCAGGATCACTTTCTTCTTTTTCGTTTTTCTCGGCCCCTGTTGGTCCTATCGTAAATCTGCGGTTATATTATTAATCAGCGGTGAAAAATACATCGAATGCGCCATGGCCCATGCAGGAATTATCATTTTTCGAAAAGATATGGCCTAAAATGTAAATTCGTCGAAAAACGAGTTTTTCAGGAACGGTTTTTTGCGTTTTTCTCTTTTCCCGTCTGTCCTATCGTCCAAATAGCGTTAGATTCTTGTTTAGCACGGCAAAATACATAGAATAGACTATGAGACCAGTCCGAGAACCGACGGAAAATTGTTTTTCGCGTTTTTCTCGCTGAATAATGATCCTAGAGCGAAAAGGACGTTATTTCAGGATCACTTTCTTTTTTTTTTCGTTTTTCTCGGCCCCTGTTGGTCCTATCGTAAATCTGCGGTTATATTATTAATCAGCGGTGAAAAATACATCGAATGCGCCATGGCCCATGCAGGAATTATCATTTTTCGAAAAGATATGGCCTAAAATGTAAATTCGTCGAAAAACGAGTTTTTCAGGAACGGTTTTTTGCGTTTTTCTCTTTTCCCGTCTGTCCTATCGTCCAAATAGCGTTAGATTCTTGTTTAGCACGGCAAAATACATAGAATAGACTATGAGACCAGTCCGAGAACCGACGGAAAATTGTTTTTCGCGTTTTTCTCGCTAAATAATGATCCTAGAGCGAAAAGGACGTTATTTCAGGATCACTTTCTTCTTTTTCGTTTTTCTCGGCCCCTGTTGGTCCTATCGTAAATCTGCGGTTATATTATTAATGAGCGGTGAAAAATACATCGAATGCGCCATGGCCCATGCAGGAATTATCATTTTTCGAAAAGATATGGCCTAAAATGTAAATTCGTCGAAAAACGAGTTTTTCAGGAACGGTTTTTTGCGTTTTTCTCTTTTCCCGTCTGTCCTATCGTCCAAATAGCGTTAGATTCTTGTTTAGCACGGCAAAATACATAGAATAGACCATGGGACCCGTCCGAGAACCGACGGAAAATTGTTTTTCGCGTTTTTCTCGCTAAATAATGATCCTAGAGCGAAAAGGACGTTATTTCAGGATCATTTTCTTCTTTTTCGTTTTTCTCGGCCCCTGTTGGTCCTATCGTAAATCTGCGGTTATATTATTAATCAGCGGTGAAAAATACATCGAATGCGCCATGGCCCATGCAGGAATTATCATTTTTCGAAAAGATATGGCCTAAAATGTAAATTCGTCGAAAAACGAGTTTTTCAGGAACGGTTTTTTGCGTTTTTCTCTTTTCCCGTCTGTCCTATCGTCCAAATAGCGTTAGATTCTTGTTTAGCACGGCAAAATACATAGAATAGACTATGGGACCAGTCGCAGAACCGACGGAAAATTGTTTTTCGCGTTTTTCTCGCTAAATAATGATCCTAGAGCGAAAAGGACGTTATTTCAGGATCACTTTCTTCTTTTTCGTTTTTCTCGGCCCCTGTTGGTCCTATCGTAAATCTGCGGTTATATTATTAATCAGCGGTGAAAAATACATCGAATGCGCCATGGCCCATGCAGGAATTATCATTTTTCGAAAAGATATGGCCTAAAATGTAAATTCGTCGAAAAACGAGTTTTTCAGGAACGGTTTTTTGCGTTTTTCTCTTTTCCCGTCTGTCCTATCGTCCAAATAGCGTTAGATTCTTGTTTAGCACGGCAAAATACATAGAATAGACTATGAGACCAGTCCGAGAACCGACGGAAAATTGTTTTTCGCGTTTTTCTCGCTGAATAATGATCCTAGAGCGAAAAGGACGTTATTTCAGGATCACTTTCTTTTTTTTTTTCGTTTTTCTCGGCCCCTGTTGGTCCTATCGTAAATCTGCGGTTATATTATTAATCAGCGGTGAAAAATACATCGAATGCGCCATGGCCCATGCAGGAATTATCATTTTTCGAAAAGATATGGCCTAAAATGTAAATTCGTCGAAAAACGAGTTTTTCAGGAACGGTTTTTTGCGTTTTTCTCTTTTCCCGTCTGTCCTATCGTCCAAATAGCGTTAGATTCTTGTTTAGCACGGCAAAATACATAGAATAGACTATGAGACCAGTCCGAGAACCGACGGAAAATTGTTTTTCGCGTTTTTCTCGCTAAATAATGATCCTAGAGCGAAAAGGACGTTATTTCAGGATCACTTTCTTCTTTTTCGTTTTTCTCGGCCCCTGTTGGTCCTATCGTAAATCTGCGGTTATATTATTAATGAGCGGTGAAAAATACATCGAATGCGCCATGGCCCATGCAGGAATTATCATTTTTCGAAAAGATATGGCCTAAAATGTAAATTCGTCGAAAAACGAGTTTTTCAGGAACGGTTTTTTGCGTTTTTCTCTTTTCCCGTCTGTCCTATCGTCCAAATAGCGTTAGATTCTTGTTTAGCACGGCAAAATACATAGAATAGACCATGGGACCCGTCCGAGAACCGACGGAAAATTGTTTTTCGCGTTTTTCTCGCTAAATAATGATCCTAGAGCGAAAAGGACGTTATTTCAGGATCATTTTCTTCTTTTTCGTTTTTCTCGGCCCCTGTTGGTCCTATCGTAAATCTGCGGTTATATTATTAATCAGCGGTGAAAAATACATCGAATGCGCCATGGCCCATGCAGGAATTATCATTTTTCGAAAAGATATGGCCTAAAATGTAAATTCGTCGAAAAACGAGTTTTTCAGGAACGGTTTTTTGCGTTTTTCTCTTTTCCCGTCTGTCCTATCGTCCAAATAGCGTTAGATTCTTGTTTAGCACGGCAAAATACATAGAATAGACTATGGGACCAGTCCCAGAACCGACGGAAAATTGTTTTTCGCGTTTTTCTCGCTAAATAATGATCCTAGAGCGAAAAGGACGTTATTTCGGGATCACTTTCTTTTTTTTTCGTTTTTCTCGGCCCCTGTTGGTCCTATCGTAAATCTGCGGTTATATTATTAATAAGCGGTGAAAAATACATCGAATGCGCCATGGCCCATGCAGGAATTATCATTTTTCGAAAAGATATGGCCTAAAATGTAAATTCGTCGAAAAACGAGTTTTTCAGGAACGGTTTTTTGCGTTTTTCTCTTTTCCCGTCTGTCCTATCGTCCAAATAGCGTTAGATTCTTGTTTAGCACGGCAAAATACATAGAATAGACTATGAGACCATTCCGAGAACCGACGGAAAATTGTTTTTCGCGTTTTTCTCGCTGAATAATGATCCTAGAGCGAAAAGGACGTTATTTCAGGATCACTTTCTTTTTTTTTCGTTTTTCTCGGCCCCTGTTGGTCCTATCGTAAATCTGCGGTTATATTATTAATCAGCGGTGAAAAATACATCGAATGCGCCATGGCCCATGCAGGAATTATCATTTTTCGAAAAGATATGGCCTAAAATGTAAATTCGTCGAAAAACGAGTTTTTCAGGAACGGTTTTTTGCGTTTTTCTCTTTTCCCGTCTGTCCTATCGTCCAAATAGCGTTAGATTCTTGTTTAGCACGGCAAAATACATAGAATAGACTATGAGACCAGTCCGAGAACCGACGGAAAATTGTTTTTCGCGTTTTTCTCGCTAAATAATGATCCTAGAGCGAAAAGGACGTTATTTCAGGATCACTTTCTTCTTTTTCGTTTTTCTCGGCCCCTGTTGGTCCTATCGTAAATCTGCGGTTATATTATTAATGAGCGGTGAAAAATACATCGAATGCGCCATGGCCCATGCAGGAATTATCATTTTTCGAAAAGATATGGCCTAAAATGTAAATTCGTCGAAAAACGAGTTTTTCAGGAACGGTTTTTTGCGTTTTTCTCTTTTCCCGTCTGTCCTATCGTCCAAATAGCGTTAGATTCTTGTTTAGCACGGCAAAATACATAGAATAGACTATGGGACCAGTCCCAGAACCGACGGAAAATTGTTTTTCGCGTTTTTCTCGCTAAATAATGATCCTAGAGCGAAAAGGACGTTATTTCAGGATCACTTTCTTTTTTTTTCGTTTTTCTCGGCCCCTGTTGGTCCTATCGTAAATCTGCGGTTATATTATTAATCAGCGGTGAAAAATACATCGAATGCGCCATGGCCCATGCAGGAATTATCATTTTTCGAAAAGATATGGCCTAAAATGTAAATTCGTCGAAAACCGAATTTTTCAGGAACGGTTTTTTGCGTTTTTCTCTTTTCCCGTCTGTCCTATCGACCAAATAGCGTTAGATTCTTGTTTAGCACGGCAAAATACATAGAATAGACTATGAGACCAGTCCGAGAACCGACGGAAAATTGTTTTTCGCGTTTTTCTCGCTAAATAATGATCCTAGAGCGAAAAGGACGTTATTTCAGGATCACTTTCTTCTTTTTCGTTTTTCTCGGCCCCTGTTGGTCCTATCGTAAATCTGCGGTTATATTATTAATCAGCGGTGAAAAATACATCGAATGCGCCATGGCCCATGCAGGAATTATCATTTTTCGAAAAGATATGGCCTAAAATGTAAATTCGTCGAAAAACGAGTTTTTCAGGAACGGTTTTTTGCGTTTTTCTCTTTTCCCGTCTGTCCTATCGTCCAAATAGCGTTAGATTCTTGTTTAGCACGGCAAAGTACATAGAATAGACTATGGGACCATTCCCAGAACCGACGGAAAATTGTTTTTCGCGTTTTTCTCGCTAAATAATGATCCTAGAGCAAAAAGGACGTTATTTCAGGATCACTTTCTTTTTTTTCGTTTTTCTCGGCCCCTGTTGGTCCTATCGTAAATCTGCGGTTATATTATTAATGAGCGGTGTAAAATACATCGAATGCGCGATGGCCCATGCAGGAATTATCATTTTTCGAAAAGATATGGCCTAAAATGTAAATTCGTCGAAAAACGAGTTTTTCAGGAACGGTTTTTTGCGTTTTTCTCTTTTCCCGTCTGTCCTATCGACCAAATAGCGTTAGATTCTTGTTTAGCACGGCAAAATACATAGAATAGACCATGGGACCAGTCCGAGAACCGACGGAAAATTGTTTTTCGCGTTTTTCTCGCTAAATAATGATCCTAGAGCGAAAAGGACGTTATTTCAGGATCACTTTCTTTTTTTTTTCGTTTTTCTCGGCCCCTGTTGGTCCTATCGTAAATCTGCGGTTATATTATTAATGAGCGGTGAAAAATACATCGAATGCGCCATGGCCCATGCAGGAATTATCATTTTTCGAAAAGATATGGCCTAAAATGTAAATTCGTCGAAAAACGAGTTTTTCAGGAACGGTTTTTTGCGTTTTTCTCTTTTCCCGTCTGTCCTATCGTCCAAATAGCGTTAGATTCTTGTTTAGCACGGCAAAATACATAGAATAGACTATGGGACCAGTCCGAGAACCGACGGAAAATTGTTTTTCGCGTTTTTCTCGCTAAATAATGATCCTAGAGCGAAAAGGACGTTATTTCAGGATCACTTTCTTCTTTTTCGTTTTTCTCGGCCCCTGTTGGTCCTATCGTAAATCTGCGGTTATATTATTAATGAGCGGTGAAAAATACATCGAATGCGCCATGGCCCATGCAGGAATTATCATTTTTCGAAAAGATATGGCCTAAAATGTAAATTCGTCGAAAAACGAGTTTTTCAGGAACGGTTTTTTGCGTTTTTCTCTTTTCCCGTCTGTCCTATCTTTCAAATAGCGTTAGATTCTTGTTTAGCACGGCAAAATACATAGAATAGACTATGAGACCAGTCCGAGAACCGACGGAAAATTGTTTTTCGCGTTTTTCTCGCTGAATAATGATCCTAGAGCGAAAAGGACGTTATTTCAGGATCACTTTCTTTTTTTTTCGTTTTTCTCGGCCCCTGTTGGTCCTATCGTAAATCTGCGGTTATATTATTCATAAGCGGTGAAAAATACATCGAATGCGCCATGGCCCATGCAGGAATTATCATTTTTCGAAAAGATATGGCCTAAAATGTAAATTCGTCGAAAAACGAGTTTTTCAGGAACGGTTTTTTGCGTTTTTCTCTTTTCCCGTCTGTCCTATCGTCCAAATAGCGTTAGATTCTTGTTTAGCACGGCAAAATACATAGAATAGACTATGAGACCAGTCCGAGAACCGACGGAAAATTGTTTTTCGCGTTTTTCTCGCTGAATAATGATCCTAGAGCGAAAAGGACGTTATTTCAGGATCACTTTCTTCTTTTTCGTTTTTCTCGGCCCCTGTTGGTCCTATCGTAAATCTGCGGTTATATTATTACTGAGCGGTGAAAAATACATCGAATGCGCCATGGCCCATACAGGAATTATCATTTTTCGAAAAGATATGGCCTAAAATGTAAATTCGTCGAAAAACGAGTTTTTCAGGAACGGTTTTTTGCGTTTTTCTCTTTTCCCGTCTGTCCTATCGACCAAATAGCGTTAGATTCTTGTTTAGCACGGCAAAATACATAGAATAGACCATGGGACCAGTCCGAGAACCGACGGAAAATTGTTTTTCGCGTTTTTCTCGCTAAATAATGATCCTAGAGCGAAAAGGACGTTATTTCAGGATCACTTTCTTTTTTTTTCGTTTTTCTCGGCCCCTGTTGGTCCTATCGTAAATCTGCGGTTATATTATTAATCAGCGGTGAAAAATACATCGAATGCGCCATGGCCCATGCAGGAATTATCATTTTTCGAAAAGATATGGCCTAAAATGTAAATTCGTCGAAAACCGAATTTTTCAGGAACGGTTTTTTGCGTTTTTCTCTTTTCCCGTCTGTCCTATCGACCAAATAGCGTTAGATTCTTGTTTAGCACGGCAAAATACATAGAATAGACTATGAGACCAGTCCGAGAACCGACGGAAAATTGTTTTTCGCGTTTTTCTCGCTAAATAATGATCCTAGAGCGAAAAGGACGTTATTTCAGGATCACTTTCTTCTTTTTCGTTTTTCTCGGCCCCTGTTGGTCCTATCGTAAATCTGCGGTTATATTATTAATCAGCGGTGAAAAATACATCGAATGCGCCATGGCCCATGCAGGAATTATCATTTTTCGAAAAGATATGGCCTAAAATGTAAATTCGTCGAAAAACGAGTTTTTCAGGAACGGTTTTTTGCGTTTTTCTCTTTTCCCGTCTGTCCTATCGTCCAAATAGCGTTAGATTCTTGTTTAGCACGGCAAAATACATAGAATAGACTATGGGACCATTCCCAGAACCGACGGAAAATTGTTTTTCGCGTTTTTCTCGCTAAATAATGATCCTAGAGCAAAAAGGACGTTATTTCAGGATCACTTTCTTTTTTTTCGTTTTTCTCGGCCCCTGTTGGTCCTATCGTAAATCTGCGGTTATATTATTAATGAGCGGTGAAAAATACATCGAATGCGCGATGGCCCATGCAGGAATTATCATTTTTCGAAAAGATATGGCCTAAAATGTAAATTCGTCGAAAAACGAGTTTTTCAGGAACGGTTTTTTGCGTTTTTCTCTTTTCCCGTCTGTCCTATCGACCAAATAGCGTTAGATTCTTGTTTAGCACGGCAAAATACATAGAATAGACCATGGGACCAGTCCGAGAACCGACGGAAAATTGTTTTTCGCGTTTTTCTCGCTAAATAATGATCCTAGAGCGAAAAGGACGTTATTTCAGGATCACTTTCTTTTTTTTTTCGTTTTTCTCGGCCCCTGTTGGTCCTATCGTAAATCTGCGGTTATATTATTAATGAGCGGTGAAAAATACATCGAATGCGCCATGGCCCATGCAGGAATTATCATTTTTCGAAAAGATATGGCCTAAAATGTAAATTCGTCGAAAAACGAGTTTTTCAGGAACGGTTTTTTGCGTTTTTCTCTTTTCCCGTCTGTCCTATCGTCCAAATAGCGTTAGATTCTTGTTTAGCACGGCAAAATACATAGAATAGACTATGGGACCAGTCCGAGAACCGACGGAAAATTGTTTTTCGCGTTTTTCTCGCTAAATAATGATCCTAGAGCGAAAAGGACGTTATTTCAGGATCACTTTCTTCTTTTTCGTTTTTCTCGGCCCCTGTTGGTCCTATCGTAAATCTGCGGTTATATTATTAATGAGCGGTGAAAAATACATCGAATGCGCCATGGCCCATGCAGGAATTATCATTTTTCGAAAAGATATGGCCTAAAATGTAAATTCGTCGAAAAACGAGTTTTTCAGGAACGGTTTTTTGCGTTTTTCTCTTTTCCCGTCTGTCCTATCTTTCAAATAGCGTTAGATTCTTGTTTAGCACGGCAAAATACATAGAATAGACTATGAGACCAGTCCGAGAACCGACGGAAAATTGTTTTTCGCGTTTTTCTCGCTGAATAATGATCCTAGAGCGAAAAGGACGTTATTTCAGGATCACTTTCTTTTTTTTTCGTTTTTCTCGGCCCCTGTTGGTCCTATCGTAAATCTGCGGTTATATTATTCATAAGCGGTGAAAAATACATCGAATGCGCCATGGCCCATGCAGGAATTATCATTTTTCGAAAAGATATGGCCTAAAATGTAAATTCGTCGAAAAACGAGTTTTTCAGGAACGGTTTTTTGCGTTTTTCTCTTTTCCCGTCTGTCCTATCGTCCAAATAGCGTTAGATTCTTGTTTAGCACGGCAAAATACATAGAATAGACTATGAGACCAGTCCGAGAACCGACGGAAAATTGTTTTTCGCGTTTTTCTCGCTGAATAATGATCCTAGAGCGAAAAGGACGTTATTTCAGGATCACTTTCTTCTTTTTCGTTTTTCTCGGCCCCTGTTGGTCCTATCGTAAATCTGCGGTTATATTATTACTGAGCGGTGAAAAATACATCGAATGCGCCATGGCCCATACAGGAATTATCATTTTTCGAAAAGATATGGCCTAAAATGTAAATTCGTCGAAAAACGAGTTTTTCAGGAACGGTTTTTTGCGTTTTTCTCTTTTCCCGTCTGTCCTATCGACCAAATAGCGTTAGATTCTTGTTTAGCACGGCAAAATACATAGAATAGACCATGGGACCAGTCCGAGAACCGACGGAAAATTGTTTTTCGCGTTTTTCTCGCTAAATAATGATCCTAGAGCGAAAAGGACGTTATTTCAGGATCACTTTCTTTTTTTTTCGTTTTTCTCGGCCCCTGTTGGTCCTATCGTAAATCTGCGGTTATATTATTAATGAACGGTGAAAAATACATCGAATGCGCGATGGCCCATGCAGGAATTATCATTTTTCGAAAAGATATGGCCTAAAATGTAAATTCGTCGAAAAACGAGTTTTTCAGGAACGGTTTTTTGCGTTTTTCTCTTTTCCCGTCTGTCCTATCTTTCAAATAGCGTTAGATTCTTGTTTAGCACGGCAAAATACATAGAATAGACTATGAGACCAGTCCGAGAACCGACGGAAAATTGTTTTTCGCGTTTTTCTCGCTGAATAATGATCCTAGAGCGAAAAGGACGTTATTTCAGGATCACTTTCTTTTTTTCCGTTTTTCTCGGCCCCTGTTGGTCCTATCGTAAATCTGCGGTTATATTATTCATAAGCGGTGAAAAATACATCGAATGCGCCATGGCCCATGCAGGAATTATCATTTTTCGAAAAGATATGGCCTAAAATGTAAATTCGTCGAAAAACGAGTTTTTCAGGAACGGTTTTTTGCGTTTTTCTCTTTTCCCGTCTGTCCTATCGTCCAAATAGCGTTAGATTCTTGTTTAGCACGGCAAAATACATAGAATAGACTATGGGACCATTCCCAGAACCGACGGAAAATTGTTTTTCGCGTTTTTCTCGCTAAATAATGATCCTGGAGCGAAAAGGACGTTATTTCAGGATCACTTTCTTCTTTTTCGTTTATCTCGGCCCCTGTTGGTCCTATCGTAAATCTGCGGTTATATTATTACTGAGCGGTGAAAAATACATCGAATGCGCCATGGCCCATACAGGAATTATCATTTTTCGAAAAGATATGGCCTAAAATGTAAATTCGTCGAAAAACGAGTTTTTCAGGAACGGTTTTTTGCGTTTTTCTCTTTTCCCGTCTGTCCTATCGACCAAATAGCGTTAGATTCTTGTTTAGCACGGCAAAATACATAGAATAGACCATGGGACCAGTCCGAGAACCGACGGAAAATTGTTTTTCGCGTTTTTCTCGCTAAATAATGATCCTAGAGCGAAAAGGACGTTATTTCAGGATCACTTTCTTTTTTTTTCGTTTTTCTCGGCCCCTGTTGGTCCTATCGTAAATCTGCGGTTATATTATTAATGAACGGTGAAAAATACATCGAATGCGCGATGGCCCATGCAGGAATTATCATTTTTCGAAAAGATATGGCCTAAAATGTAAATTCGTCGAAAAACGAGTTTTTCAGGAACGGTTTTTTGCGTTTTTCTCTTTTCCCGTCTGTCCTATCGTCCAAATAGCGTTAGATTCTTGTTTAGCACGGCAAAATACATAGAATAGACTATGAGACCAGTCCGAGAACCGACGGAAAATTGTTTTTCGCGTTTTTCTCGCTAAATAATGATCCTAGAGCGAAAAGGACGTTATTTCAGGATCACTTTCTTTATTTTTCGTTTTTCTCGGCCCCTGTTGGTCCTATCGTAAATCTGCGGTTATATTATTACTGAGCGGTGAAAAATACATCGAATGCGCCATGGCCCATACAGGAATTATCATTTTTCGAAAAGATATGGCCTAAAATGTAAATTCGTCGAAAAACGAGTTTTTCAGGAACGGTTTTTTGCGTTTTTCTCTTTTCCCGTCTGTCCTATCGTCCAAATAGCGTTAGATTCTTGTTTAGCACGGCAAAATACATAGAATAGACTATGAGACCAGTCCGAGAACCGACGGAAAATTGTTTTTCGCGTTTTTCTCGCTGAATAATGATCCTAGAGCGAAAAGGACGTTATTTCAGGATCACTTTCTTTTTTTTTCGTTTTTCTCGGCCCCTGTTGGTCCTATCGTAAATCTGCGGTTATATTATTAATCAGCGGTGAAAAATACATCGAATGCGCCATGGCCCATGCAGGAATTATCATTTTTCGAAAAGATATGGCCTAAAATGTAAATTCGTCGAAAAACGAATTTTTCAGGAACGGTTTTTTGCGTTTTTCTCTTTTCCCGTCTGTCCTATCGTCCAAATAGCGTTAGATTCTTGTTTAGCACGGCAAAATACATAGAATAGACTATGAGACCAGTCGCAGAACCGACGGAAAATTGTTTTTCGCGTTTTTCTCGCTAAATAATGATCCTAGAGCGAAAAGGACGTTATTTCAGGATCACTTTCTTCTTTTTCGTTTTTCTCGGCCCCTGTTGGTCCTATCGTAAATCTGCGGTTATATTATTAATCAGCGGTGAAAAATACATCGAATGCGCCATGGCCCATGCAGGAATTATCATTTTTCGAAAAGATATGGCCTAAAATGTAAATTCGTCGAAAAACGAGTTTTTCAGGAACGGTTTTTTGCGTTTTTCTCTTTTCCCGTCTGTCCTATCGTCCAAATAGCGTTAGATTCTTGTTTAGCACGGCAAAATACATAGAATAGACTATGAGACCAGTCCGAGAACCGACGGAAAATTGTTTTTCGCGTTTTTCTCGCTGAATAATGATCCTAGAGCGAAAAGGACGTTATTTCAGGATCACTTTCTTCTTTTTCGTTTTTCTCGGCCCCTGTTGGTCCTATCGTAAATCTGCGGTTATATTATTAATCAGCGGTGAAAAATACATCGAATGCGCCATGGCCCATGCAGGAATTATCATTTTTCGAAAAGATATGGCCTAAAATGTAAATTCGTCGAAAAACGAGTTTTTCAGGAACGGTTTTTTGCGTTTTTCTCTTTTCCCGTCTGTCCTATCGTCCAAATAGCGTTAGATTCTTGTTTAGCACGGCAAAATACATAGAATAGACTATGAGACCAGTCCGAGAACCGACGGAAAATTGTTTTTCGCGTTTTTCTCGCTGAATAATGATCCTAGAGCGAAAAGGACGTTATTTCAGGATCACTTTCTTTTTTTTCCGTTTTTCTCGGCCCCTGTTGGTCCTATCGTAAATCTGCGGTTACATTATTCATAAGCGGTGAAAAATACATCGAATGCGCCATGGCCCATGCAGGAATTATCATTTTTCGAAAAGATATGGCCTAAAATGTAAATTCGTCGAAAAACGAGTTTTTCAGGAACGGTTTTTTGCGTTTTTCTCTTTTCCCGTCTGTCCTATCGTCCAAATAGCGTTAGATTCTTGTTTAGCACGGCAAAATACATAGAATAGACTATGGGACCAGTCGCAGAACCGACGGAAAATTGTTTTTCGCGTTTTTCTCGCTAAATAATGATCCTAGAGCGAAAAGGACGTTATTTCAGGATCACTTTCTTTTTTTTTTCGTTTTTCTCGGCCCCTGTTGGTCCTATCGTAAATCTGCGGTTATATTATTAATGAGCGGTGAAAAATACATCGAATGCGCCATGGCCCATGCAGGAATTATCATTTTTCGAAAAGATATGGCCTAAAATGTAAATTCGTCGAAAAACGAGTTTTTCAGGAACGGTTTTTTGCGTTTTTCTCTTTTCCCGTCTGTCCTATCGTCCAAATAGCGTTAGATTCTTGTTTAGCACGGCAAAATACATAGAATAGACTATGGGAGCATTCCCAGAACCGACGGAAAATTGTTTTTCGCGTTTTTCTCGCTAAATAATGATCCTAGAGCGAAAAGGACGTTATTTCAGGATCACTTTCTTCTTTTTCGTTTTTCTCGGCCCCTGTTGGTCCTATCGTAAATCTGCGGTTATATTATTACTGAGCGGTGAAAAATACATCGAATGCGCCATGGCCCATACAGGAATTATCATTTTTCGAAAAGATATGGCCTAAAATGTAAATTCGTCGAAAAACGAGTTTTTCAGGAACGGTTTTTTGCGTTTTTCTCTTTTCCCGTCTGTCCTATCGACCAAATAGCGTTAGATTCTTGTTTAGCACGGCAAAATACATAGAATAGACCATGGGACCAGTCCGAGAACCGACGGAAAATTGTTTTTCGCGTTTTTCTCGCTAAATAATGATCCTAGAGCGAAAAGGACGTTATTTCAGGATCACTTTCTTTTTTTTTCGTTTTTCTCGGCCCCTGTTGGTCCTATCGTAAATCTGCGGTTATATTATTAATGAACGGTGAAAAATACATCGAATGCGCGATGGCCCATGCAGGAATTATCATTTTTCGAAAAGATATGGCCTAAAATGTAAATTCGTCGAAAAACGAGTTTTTCAGGAACGGTTTTTTGCGTTTTTCTCTTTTCCCGTCTGTCCTATCGTCCAAATAGCGTTAGATTCTTGTTTAGCACGGCAAAATACATAGAATAGACCATGGGACCAGTCCGAGAACCGACGGAAAATTGTTTTTCGCGTTTTTCTCGCTAAATAATGATCCTAGAGCGAAAAGGACGTTATTTCAGGATCACTTTCTTCTTTTTCGTTTTTCTCGGCCCCTGTTGGTCCTATCGTAAATCTGCGGTTATATTATTACTGAGCGGTGAAAAATACATCGAATGCGCCATGGCCCATACAGGAATTATCATTTTTCGAAAAGATATGGCCTAAAATGTAAATTCGTCGAAAAACGAGTTTTTCAGGAACGGTTTTTTGCGTTTTTCTCTTTTCCCGTCTGTCCTATCGTCCAAATAGCGTTAGATTCTTGTTTAGCACGGCAAAATACATAGAATAGACTATGAGACCAGTCCGAGAACCGACGGAAAATTGTTTTTCGCGTTTTTCTCGCTAAATAATGATCCTAGAGCGAAAAGGACGTTATTTCAGGATCACTTTCTTCTTTTTCGTTTTTCTCGGCCCCTGTTGGTCCTATCGTAAATCTGCGGTTATATTATTACTGAGCGGTGAAAAATACATCGAATGCGCCATGGCCCATACAGGAATTATCATTTTTCGAAAAGATATGGCCTAAAATGTAAATTCGTCGAAAAACGAGTTTTTCAGGAACGGTTTTTTGCGTTTTTCTCTTTTCCCGTCTGTCCTATCGTCCAAATAGCGTTAGATTCTTGTTTAGCACGGCAAAATACATAGAATAGACTATGAGACCAGTCCGAGAACCGACGGAAAATTGTTTTTCGCGTTTTTCTCGCTAAATAATGATCCTAGAGCGAAAAGGACGTTATTTCAGGATCACTTTCTTCTTTTTCGTTTTTCTCGGCCCCTGTTGGTCCTATCGTAAATCTGCGGTTATATTATTAATCAGCGGTGAAAAATACATCGAATGCGCCATGGCCCATGCAGGAATTATCATTTTTCGAAAAGATATGGCCTAAAATGTAAATTCGTCGAAAAACGAGTTTTTCAGGAACGGTTTTTTGCGTTTTTCTCTTTTCCCGTCTGTCCTATCGTCCAAATAGCGTTAGATTCTTGTTTAGCACGGCAAAATACATAGAATAGACTATGAGACCAGTCCGAGAACCGACGGAAAATTGTTTTTCGCGTTTTTCTCGCTAAATAATGATCCTAGAGCGAAAAGGACGTTATTTCAGGATCACTTTCTTCTTTTTCGTTTTTCTCGGCCCCTGTTGGTCCTATCGTAAATCTGCGGTTATATTATTAATAAGCGGTGAAAAATACATCGAATGCGCCATGGCCCATGCAGGAATTATCATTTTTCGAAAAGATATGGCCTAAAATGTAAATTCGTCGAAAAACGAGTTTTTCAGGAACGGTTTTTTGCGTTTTTCTCTTTTCCCGTCTGTCCTATCGTCCAAATAGCGTTAGATTCTTGTTTAGCACGGCAAAATACATAGAATAGACTATGAGACCAGTCCGAGAACCGACGGAAAATTGTTTTTCGCGTTTTTCTCGCTGAATAATGATCCTAGAGCGAAAAGGACGTTATTTCAGGATCACTTTCTTTTTTTTCCGTTTTTCTCGGCCCCTGTTGGTCCTATCGTAAATCTGCGGTTACATTATTCATAAGCGGTGAAAAATACATCGAATGCGCCATGGCCCATGCAGGAATTATCATTTTTCGAAAAGATATGGCCTAAAATGTAAATTCGTCGAAAAACGAGTTTTTCAGGAACGGTTTTTTGCGTTTTTCTCTTTTCCCGTCTGTCCTATCGTCCAAATAGCGTTAGATTCTTGTTTAGCACGGCAAAATACATAGAATAGACTATGGGACCAGTCGCAGAACCGACGGAAAATTGTTTTTCGCGTTTTTCTCGCTAAATAATGATCCTAGAGCGAAAAGGACGTTATTTCAGGATCACTTTCTTCTTTTTCGTTTTTCTCGGCCCCTGTTGGTCCTATCGTAAATCTGCGGTTATATTATTAATCAGCGGTGAAAAATACATCGAATGCGCCATGGCCCATGCAGGAATTATCATTTTTCGAAAAGATATGGCCTAAAATGTAAATTCGTCGAAAAACGAGTTTTTCAGGAACGGTTTTTTGCGTTTTTCTCTTTTCCCGTCTGTCCTATCGTCCAAATAGCGTTAGATTCTTGTTTAGCACGGCAAAATACATAGAATAGACTATGAGACCAGTCCGAGAACCGACGGAAAATTGTTTTTCGCGTTTTTCTCGCTGAATAATGATCCTAGAGCGAAAAGGACGTTATTTCAGGATCACTTTCTTTTTTTTTTCGTTTTTCTCGGCCCCTGTTGGTCCTATCGTAAATCTGCGGTTATATTATTAATCAGCGGTGAAAAATACATCGAATGCGCCATGGCCCATGCAGGAATTATCATTTTTCGAAAAGATATGGCCTAAAATGTAAATTCGTCGAAAAACGAGTTTTTCAGGAACGGTTTTTTGCGTTTTTCTCTTTTCCCGTCTGTCCTATCGTCCAAATAGCGTTAGATTCTTGTTTAGCACGGCAAAATACATAGAATAGACTATGAGACCAGTCCGAGAACCGACGGAAAATTGTTTTTCGCGTTTTTCTCGCTAAATAATGATCCTAGAGCGAAAAGGACGTTATTTCAGGATCACTTTCTTCTTTTTCGTTTTTCTCGGCCCCTGTTGGTCCTATCGTAAATCTGCGGTTATATTATTAATGAGCGGTGAAAAATACATCGAATGCGCCATGGCCCATGCAGGAATTATCATTTTTCGAAAAGATATGGCCTAAAATGTAAATTCGTCGAAAAACGAGTTTTTCAGGAACGGTTTTTTGCGTTTTTCTCTTTTCCCGTCTGTCCTATCGTCCAAATAGCGTTAGATTCTTGTTTAGCACGGCAAAATACATAGAATAGACCATGGGACCCGTCCGAGAACCGACGGAAAATTGTTTTTCGCGTTTTTCTCGCTAAATAATGATCCTAGAGCGAAAAGGACGTTATTTCAGGATCATTTTCTTCTTTTTCGTTTTTCTCGGCCCCTGTTGGTCCTATCGTAAATCTGCGGTTATATTATTAATCAGCGGTGAAAAATACATCGAATGCGCCATGGCCCATGCAGGAATTATCATTTTTCGAAAAGATATGGCCTAAAATGTAAATTCGTCGAAAAACGAGTTTTTCAGGAACGGTTTTTTGCGTTTTTCTCTTTTCCCGTCTGTCCTATCGTCCAAATAGCGTTAGATTCTTGTTTAGCACGGCAAAATACATAGAATAGACTATGGGACCAGTCGCAGAACCGACGGAAAATTGTTTTTCGCGTTTTTCTCGCTAAATAATGATCCTAGAGCGAAAAGGACGTTATTTCAGGATCACTTTCTTCTTTTTCGTTTTTCTCGGCCCCTGTTGGTCCTATCGTAAATCTGCGGTTATATTATTAATCAGCGGTGAAAAATACATCGAATGCGCCATGGCCCATGCAGGAATTATCATTTTTCGAAAAGATATGGCCTAAAATGTAAATTCGTCGAAAAACGAGTTTTTCAGGAACGGTTTTTTGCGTTTTTCTCTTTTCCCGTCTGTCCTATCGTCCAAATAGCGTTAGATTCTTGTTTAGCACGGCAAAGTACATAGAATAGACTATGGGACCATTCCCAGAACCGACGGAAAATTGTTTTTCGCGTTTTTCTCGCTAAATAATGATCCTAGAGCAAAAAGGACGTTATTTCAGGATCACTTTCTTTTTTTTCGTTTTTCTCGGCCCCTGTTGGTCCTATCGTAAATCTGCGGTTATATTATTAATGAGCGGTGTAAAATACATCGAATGCGCGATGGCCCATGCAGGAATTATCATTTTTCGAAAAGATATGGCCTAAAATGTAAATTCGTCGAAAAACGAGTTTTTCAGGAACGGTTTTTTGCGTTTTTCTCTTTTCCCGTCTGTCCTATCGTCCAAATAGCGTTAGATTCTTGTTTAGCACGGCAAAATACATAGAATAGACTATGGGACCAGTCCCAGAACCGACGGAAAATTGTTTTTCGCGTTTTTCTCGCTAAATAATGATCCTAGAGCGAAAAGGACGTTATTTCAGGATCACTTTCTTTTTTTTTCGTTTTTCTCGGCCCCTGTTGGTCCTATCGTAAATCTGCGGTTATATTATTAATCAGCGGTGAAAAATACATCGAATGCGCCATGGCCCATGCAGGAATTATCATTTTTCGAAAAGATATGGCCTAAAATGTAAATTCGTCGAAAAACGAGTTTTTCAGGAACGGTTTTTTGCGTTTTTCTCTTTTCCCGTCTGTCCTATCGTCCAAATAGCGTTAGATTCTTGTTTAGCACGGCAAAGTACATAGAATAGACTATGGGACCATTCCCAGAACCGACGGAAAATTGTTTTTCGCGTTTTTCTCGCTAAATAATGATCCTAGAGCAAAAAGGACGTTATTTCAGGATCACTTTCTTTTTTTTCGTTTTTCTCGGCCCCTGTTGGTCCTATCGTAAATCTGCGGTTATATTATTAATGAGCGGTGTAAAATACATCGAATGCGCGATGGCCCATGCAGGAATTATCATTTTTCGAAAAGATATGGCCTAAAATGTAAATTCGTCGAAAAACGAGTTTTTCAGGAACGGTTTTTTGCGTTTTTCTCTTTTCCCGTCTGTCCTATCGACCAAATAGCGTTAGATTCTTGTTTAGCACGGCAAAATACATAGAATAGACCATGGGACCAGTCCGAGAACCGACGGAAAATTGTTTTTCGCGTTTTTCTCGCTAAATAATGATCCTAGAGCGAAAAGGACGTTATTTCAGGATCACTTTCTTTTTTTTTTCGTTTTTCTCGGCCCCTGTTGGTCCTATCGTAAATCTGCGGTTATATTATTAATGAGCGGTGAAAAATACATCGAATGCGCCATGGCCCATGCAGGAATTATCATTTTTCGAAAAGATATGGCCTAAAATGTAAATTCGTCGAAAAACGAGTTTTTCAGGAACGGTTTTTTGCGTTTTTCTCTTTTCCCGTCTGTCCTATCGTCCAAATAGCGTTAGATTCTTGTTTAGCACGGCAAAATACATAGAATAGACTATGGGACCAGTCCGAGAACCGACGGAAAATTGTTTTTCGCGTTTTTCTCGCTAAATAATGATCCTAGAGCGAAAAGGACGTTATTTCAGGATCACTTTCTTCTTTTTCGTTTTTCTCGGCCCCTGTTGGTCCTATCGTAAATCTGCGGTTATATTATTAATGAGCGGTGAAAAATACATCGAATGCGCCATGGCCCATGCAGGAATTATCATTTTTCGAAAAGATATGGCCTAAAATGTAAATTCGTCGAAAAACGAGTTTTTCAGGAACGGTTTTTTGCGTTTTTCTCTTTTCCCGTCTGTCCTATCTTTCAAATAGCGTTAGATTCTTGTTTAGCACGGCAAAATACATAGAATAGACTATGAGACCAGTCCGAGAACCGACGGAAAATTGTTTTTCGCGTTTTTCTCGCTGAATAATGATCCTAGAGCGAAAAGGACGTTATTTCAGGATCACTTTCTTTTTTTTTCGTTTTTCTCGGCCCCTGTTGGTCCTATCGTAAATCTGCGGTTATATTATTCATAAGCGGTGAAAAATACATCGAATGCGCCATGGCCCATGCAGGAATTATCATTTTTCGAAAAGATATGGCCTAAAATGTAAATTCGTCGAAAAACGAGTTTTTCAGGAACGGTTTTTTGCGTTTTTCTCTTTTCCCGTCTGTCCTATCGTCCAAATAGCGTTAGATTCTTGTTTAGCACGGCAAAATACATAGAATAGACTATGAGACCAGTCCGAGAACCGACGGAAAATTGTTTTTCGCGTTTTTCTCGCTGAATAATGATCCTAGAGCGAAAAGGACGTTATTTCAGGATCACTTTCTTCTTTTTCGTTTTTCTCGGCCCCTGTTGGTCCTATCGTAAATCTGCGGTTATATTATTACTGAGCGGTGAAAAATACATCGAATGCGCCATGGCCCATACAGGAATTATCATTTTTCGAAAAGATATGGCCTAAAATGTAAATTCGTCGAAAAACGAGTTTTTCAGGAACGGTTTTTTGCGTTTTTCTCTTTTCCCGTCTGTCCTATCGACCAAATAGCGTTAGATTCTTGTTTAGCACGGCAAAATACATAGAATAGACCATGGGACCAGTCCGAGAACCGACGGAAAATTGTTTTTCGCGTTTTTCTCGCTAAATAATGATCCTAGAGCGAAAAGGACGTTATTTCAGGATCACTTTCTTTTTTTTTCGTTTTTCTCGGCCCCTGTTGGTCCTATCGTAAATCTGCGGTTATATTATTAATCAGCGGTGAAAAATACATCGAATGCGCCATGGCCCATGCAGGAATTATCATTTTTCGAAAAGATATGGCCTAAAATGTAAATTCGTCGAAAACCGAATTTTTCAGGAACGGTTTTTTGCGTTTTTCTCTTTTCCCGTCTGTCCTATCGACCAAATAGCGTTAGATTCTTGTTTAGCACGGCAAAATACATAGAATAGACTATGAGACCAGTCCGAGAACCGACGGAAAATTGTTTTTCGCGTTTTTCTCGCTAAATAATGATCCTAGAGCGAAAAGGACGTTATTTCAGGATCACTTTCTTCTTTTTCGTTTTTCTCGGCCCCTGTTGGTCCTATCGTAAATCTGCGGTTATATTATTAATCAGCGGTGAAAAATACATCGAATGCGCCATGGCCCATGCAGGAATTATCATTTTTCGAAAAGATATGGCCTAAAATGTAAATTCGTCGAAAAACGAGTTTTTCAGGAACGGTTTTTTGCGTTTTTCTCTTTTCCCGTCTGTCCTATCGTCCAAATAGCGTTAGATTCTTGTTTAGCACGGCAAAATACATAGAATAGACTATGGGACCATTCCCAGAACCGACGGAAAATTGTTTTTCGCGTTTTTCTCGCTAAATAATGATCCTAGAGCAAAAAGGACGTTATTTCAGGATCACTTTCTTTTTTTTCGTTTTTCTCGGCCCCTGTTGGTCCTATCGTAAATCTGCGGTTATATTATTAATGAGCGGTGAAAAATACATCGAATGCGCGATGGCCCATGCAGGAATTATCATTTTTCGAAAAGATATGGCCTAAAATGTAAATTCGTCGAAAAACGAGTTTTTCAGGAACGGTTTTTTGCGTTTTTCTCTTTTCCCGTCTGTCCTATCGACCAAATAGCGTTAGATTCTTGTTTAGCACGGCAAAATACATAGAATAGACCATGGGACCAGTCCGAGAACCGACGGAAAATTGTTTTTCGCGTTTTTCTCGCTAAATAATGATCCTAGAGCGAAAAGGACGTTATTTCAGGATCACTTTCTTTTTTTTTTCGTTTTTCTCGGCCCCTGTTGGTCCTATCGTAAATCTGCGGTTATATTATTAATGAGCGGTGAAAAATACATCGAATGCGCCATGGCCCATGCAGGAATTATCATTTTTCGAAAAGATATGGCCTAAAATGTAAATTCGTCGAAAAACGAGTTTTTCAGGAACGGTTTTTTGCGTTTTTCTCTTTTCCCGTCTGTCCTATCGTCCAAATAGCGTTAGATTCTTGTTTAGCACGGCAAAATACATAGAATAGACTATGGGACCAGTCCGAGAACCGACGGAAAATTGTTTTTCGCGTTTTTCTCGCTAAATAATGATCCTAGAGCGAAAAGGACGTTATTTCAGGATCACTTTCTTCTTTTTCGTTTTTCTCGGCCCCTGTTGGTCCTATCGTAAATCTGCGGTTATATTATTAATGAGCGGTGAAAAATACATCGAATGCGCCATGGCCCATGCAGGAATTATCATTTTTCGAAAAGATATGGCCTAAAATGTAAATTCGTCGAAAAACGAGTTTTTCAGGAACGGTTTTTTGCGTTTTTCTCTTTTCCCGTCTGTCCTATCTTTCAAATAGCGTTAGATTCTTGTTTAGCACGGCAAAATACATAGAATAGACTATGAGACCAGTCCGAGAACCGACGGAAAATTGTTTTTCGCGTTTTTCTCGCTGAATAATGATCCTAGAGCGAAAAGGACGTTATTTCAGGATCACTTTCTTTTTTTTTCGTTTTTCTCGGCCCCTGTTGGTCCTATCGTAAATCTGCGGTTATATTATTCATAAGCGGTGAAAAATACATCGAATGCGCCATGGCCCATGCAGGAATTATCATTTTTCGAAAAGATATGGCCTAAAATGTAAATTCGTCGAAAAACGAGTTTTTCAGGAACGGTTTTTTGCGTTTTTCTCTTTTCCCGTCTGTCCTATCGTCCAAATAGCGTTAGATTCTTGTTTAGCACGGCAAAATACATAGAATAGACTATGAGACCAGTCCGAGAACCGACGGAAAATTGTTTTTCGCGTTTTTCTCGCTGAATAATGATCCTAGAGCGAAAAGGACGTTATTTCAGGATCACTTTCTTCTTTTTCGTTTTTCTCGGCCCCTGTTGGTCCTATCGTAAATCTGCGGTTATATTATTACTGAGCGGTGAAAAATACATCGAATGCGCCATGGCCCATACAGGAATTATCATTTTTCGAAAAGATATGGCCTAAAATGTAAATTCGTCGAAAAACGAGTTTTTCAGGAACGGTTTTTTGCGTTTTTCTCTTTTCCCGTCTGTCCTATCGACCAAATAGCGTTAGATTCTTGTTTAGCACGGCAAAATACATAGAATAGACCATGGGACCAGTCCGAGAACCGACGGAAAATTGTTTTTCGCGTTTTTCTCGCTAAATAATGATCCTAGAGCGAAAAGGACGTTATTTCAGGATCACTTTCTTTTTTTTTCGTTTTTCTCGGCCCCTGTTGGTCCTATCGTAAATCTGCGGTTATATTATTAATGAACGGTGAAAAATACATCGAATGCGCGATGGCCCATGCAGGAATTATCATTTTTCGAAAAGATATGGCCTAAAATGTAAATTCGTCGAAAAACGAGTTTTTCAGGAACGGTTTTTTGCGTTTTTCTCTTTTCCCGTCTGTCCTATCGTCCAAATAGCGTTAGATTCTTGTTTAGCACGGCAAAATACATAGAATAGACTATGAGACCAGTCCGAGAACCGACGGAAAATTGTTTTTCGCGTTTTTCTCGCTAAATAATGATCCTAGAGCGAAAAGGACGTTATTTCAGGATCACTTTCTTCTTTTTCGTTTTTCTCGGCCCCTGTTGGTCCTATCGTAAATCTGCGGTTATATTATTAATCAGCGGTGAAAAATACATCGAATGCGCCATGGCCCATGCAGGAATTATCATTTTTCGAAAAGATATGGCCTAAAATGTAAATTCGTCGAAAAACGAGTTTTTCAGGAACGGTTTTTTGCGTTTTTCTCTTTTCCCGTCTGTCCTATCTTTCAAATAGCGTTAGATTCTTGTTTAGCACGGCAAAATACATAGAATAGACTATGAGACCAGTCCGAGAACCGACGGAAAATTGTTTTTCGCGTTTTTCTCGCTGAATAATGATCCTAGAGCGAAAAGGACGTTATTTCAGGATCACTTTCTTTTTTTCCGTTTTTCTCGGCCCCTGTTGGTCCTATCGTAAATCTGCGGTTATATTATTCATAAGCGGTGAAAAATACATCGAATGCGCCATGGCCCATGCAGGAATTATCATTTTTCGAAAAGATATGGCCTAAAATGTAAATTCGTCGAAAAACGAGTTTTTCAGGAACGGTTTTTTGCGTTTTTCTCTTTTCCCGTCTGTCCTATCGTCCAAATAGCGTTAGATTCTTGTTTAGCACGGCAAAATACATAGAATAGACTATGGGACCATTCCCAGAACCGACGGAAAATTGTTTTTCGCGTTTTTCTCGCTAAATAATGATCCTGGAGCGAAAAGGACGTTATTTCAGGATCACTTTCTTCTTTTTCGTTTATCTCGGCCCCTGTTGGTCCTATCGTAAATCTGCGGTTATATTATTACTGAGCGGTGAAAAATACATCGAATGCGCCATGGCCCATACAGGAATTATCATTTTTCGAAAAGATATGGCCTAAAATGTAAATTCGTCGAAAAACGAGTTTTTCAGGAACGGTTTTTTGCGTTTTTCTCTTTTCCCGTCTGTCCTATCGACCAAATAGCGTTAGATTCTTGTTTAGCACGGCAAAATACATAGAATAGACCATGGGACCAGTCCGAGAACCGACGGAAAATTGTTTTTCGCGTTTTTCTCGCTAAATAATGATCCTAGAGCGAAAAGGACGTTATTTCAGGATCACTTTCTTTTTTTTTCGTTTTTCTCGGCCCCTGTTGGTCCTATCGTAAATCTGCGGTTATATTATTAATGAACGGTGAAAAATACATCGAATGCGCGATGGCCCATGCAGGAATTATCATTTTTCGAAAAGATATGGCCTAAAATGTAAATTCGTCGAAAAACGAGTTTTTCAGGAACGGTTTTTTGCGTTTTTCTCTTTTCCCGTCTGTCCTATCGTCCAAATAGCGTTAGATTCTTGTTTAGCACGGCAAAATACATAGAATAGACTATGAGACCAGTCCGAGAACCGACGGAAAATTGTTTTTCGCGTTTTTCTCGCTAAATAATGATCCTAGAGCGAAAAGGACGTTATTTCAGGATCACTTTCTTTATTTTTCGTTTTTCTCGGCCCCTGTTGGTCCTATCGTAAATCTGCGGTTATATTATTACTGAGCGGTGAAAAATACATCGAATGCGCCATGGCCCATACAGGAATTATCATTTTTCGAAAAGATATGGCCTAAAATGTAAATTCGTCGAAAAACGAGTTTTTCAGGAACGGTTTTTTGCGTTTTTCTCTTTTCCCGTCTGTCCTATCGTCCAAATAGCGTTAGATTCTTGTTTAGCACGGCAAAATACATAGAATAGACTATGAGACCAGTCCGAGAACCGACGGAAAATTGTTTTTCGCGTTTTTCTCGCTGAATAATGATCCTAGAGCGAAAAGGACGTTATTTCAGGATCACTTTCTTTTTTTTTCGTTTTTCTCGGCCCCTGTTGGTCCTATCGTAAATCTGCGGTTATATTATTAATCAGCGGTGAAAAATACATCGAATGCGCCATGGCCCATGCAGGAATTATCATTTTTCGAAAAGATATGGCCTAAAATGTAAATTCGTCGAAAAACGAATTTTTCAGGAACGGTTTTTTGCGTTTTTCTCTTTTCCCGTCTGTCCTATCGTCCAAATAGCGTTAGATTCTTGTTTAGCACGGCAAAATACATAGAATAGACTATGAGACCAGTCGCAGAACCGACGGAAAATTGTTTTTCGCGTTTTTCTCGCTAAATAATGATCCTAGAGCGAAAAGGACGTTATTTCAGGATCACTTTCTTCTTTTTCGTTTTTCTCGGCCCCTGTTGGTCCTATCGTAAATCTGCGGTTATATTATTAATCAGCGGTGAAAAATACATCGAATGCGCCATGGCCCATGCAGGAATTATCATTTTTCGAAAAGATATGGCCTAAAATGTAAATTCGTCGAAAAACGAGTTTTTCAGGAACGGTTTTTTGCGTTTTTCTCTTTTCCCGTCTGTCCTATCGTCCAAATAGCGTTAGATTCTTGTTTAGCACGGCAAAATACATAGAATAGACTATGAGACCAGTCCGAGAACCGACGGAAAATTGTTTTTCGCGTTTTTCTCGCTGAATAATGATCCTAGAGCGAAAAGGACGTTATTTCAGGATCACTTTCTTCTTTTTCGTTTTTCTCGGCCCCTGTTGGTCCTATCGTAAATCTGCGGTTATATTATTAATCAGCGGTGAAAAATACATCGAATGCGCCATGGCCCATGCAGGAATTATCATTTTTCGAAAAGATATGGCCTAAAATGTAAATTCGTCGAAAAACGAGTTTTTCAGGAACGGTTTTTTGCGTTTTTCTCTTTTCCCGTCTGTCCTATCTTTCAAATAGCGTTAGATTCTTGTTTAGCACGGCAAAATACATAGAATAGACTATGAGACCAGTCCGAGAACCGACGGAAAATTGTTTTTCGCGTTTTTCTCGCTGAATAATGATCCTAGAGCGAAAAGGACGTTATTTCAGGATCACTTTCTTTTTTTCCGTTTTTCTCGGCCCCTGTTGGTCCTATCGTAAATCTGCGGTTATATTATTCATAAGCGGTGAAAAATACATCGAATGCGCCATGGCCCATGCAGGAATTATCATTTTTCGAAAAGATATGGCCTAAAATGTAAATTCGTCGAAAAACGAGTTTTTCAGGAACGGTTTTTTGCGTTTTTCTCTTTTCCCGTCTGTCCTATCGTCCAAATAGCGTTAGATTCTTGTTTAGCACGGCAAAATACATAGAATAGACTATGGGACCATTCCCAGAACCGACGGAAAATTGTTTTTCGCGTTTTTCTCGCTAAATAATGATCCTGGAGCGAAAAGGACGTTATTTCAGGATCACTTTCTTCTTTTTCGTTTATCTCGGCCCCTGTTGGTCCTATCGTAAATCTGCGGTTATATTATTACTGAGCGGTGAAAAATACATCGAATGCGCCATGGCCCATACAGGAATTATCATTTTTCGAAAAGATATGGCCTAAAATGTAAATTCGTCGAAAAACGAGTTTTTCAGGAACGGTTTTTTGCGTTTTTCTCTTTTCCCGTCTGTCCTATCGACCAAATAGCGTTAGATTCTTGTTTAGCACGGCAAAATACATAGAATAGACCATGGGACCAGTCCGAGAACCGACGGAAAATTGTTTTTCGCGTTTTTCTCGCTAAATAATGATCCTAGAGCGAAAAGGACGTTATTTCAGGATCACTTTCTTTTTTTTCGTTTTTCTCGGCCCCTGTTGGTCCTATCGTAAATCTGCGGTTATATTATTAATGAACGGTGAAAAATACATCGAATGCGCGATGGCCCATGCAGGAATTATCATTTTTCGAAAAGATATGGCCTAAAATGTAAATTCGTCGAAAAACGAGTTTTTCAGGAACGGTTTTTTGCGTTTTTCTCTTTTCCCGTCTGTCCTATCGTCCAAATAGCGTTAGATTCTTGTTTAGCACGGCAAAATACATAGAATAGACTATGAGACCAGTCCGAGAACCGACGGAAAATTGTTTTTCGCGTTTTTCTCGCTAAATAATGATCCTAGAGCGAAAAGGACGTTATTTCAGGATCACTTTCTTTATTTTTCGTTTTTCTCGGCCCCTGTTGGTCCTATCGTAAATCTGCGGTTATATTATTACTGAGCGGTGAAAAATACATCGAATGCGCCATGGCCCATACAGGAATTATCATTTTTCGAAAAGATATGGCCTAAAATGTAAATTCGTCGAAAAACGAGTTTTTCAGGAACGGTTTTTTGCGTTTTTCTCTTTTCCCGTCTGTCCTATCGTCCAAATAGCGTTAGATTCTTGTTTAGCACGGCAAAATACATAGAATAGACTATGAGACCAGTCCGAGAACCGACGGAAAATTGTTTTTCGCGTTTTTCTCGCTGAATAATGATCCTAGAGCGAAAAGGACGTTATTTCAGGATCACTTTCTTTTTTTTTCGTTTTTCTCGGCCCCTGTTGGTCCTATCGTAAATCTGCGGTTATATTATTAATCAGCGGTGAAAAATACATCGAATGCGCCATGGCCCATGCAGGAATTATCATTTTTCGAAAAGATATGGCCTAAAATGTAAATTCGTCGAAAAACGAATTTTTCAGGAACGGTTTTTTGCGTTTTTCTCTTTTCCCGTCTGTCCTATCGTCCAAATAGCGTTAGATTCTTGTTTAGCACGGCAAAATACATAGAATAGACTATGAGACCAGTCGCAGAACCGACGGAAAATTGTTTTTCGCGTTTTTCTCGCTAAATAATGATCCTAGAGCGAAAAGGACGTTATTTCAGGATCACTTTCTTCTTTTTCGTTTTTCTCGGCCCCTGTTGGTCCTATCGTAAATCTGCGGTTATATTATTAATCAGCGGTGAAAAATACATCGAATGCGCCATGGCCCATGCAGGAATTATCATTTTTCGAAAAGATATGGCCTAAAATGTAAATTCGTCGAAAAACGAGTTTTTCAGGAACGGTTTTTTGCGTTTTTCTCTTTTCCCGTCTGTCCTATCGTCCAAATAGCGTTAGATTCTTGTTTAGCACGGCAAAATACATAGAATAGACTATGAGACCAGTCCGAGAACCGACGGAAAATTGTTTTTCGCGTTTTTCTCGCTGAATAATGATCCTAGAGCGAAAAGGACGTTATTTCAGGATCACTTTCTTCTTTTTCGTTTTTCTCGGCCCCTGTTGGTCCTATCGTAAATCTGCGGTTATATTATTAATCAGCGGTGAAAAATACATCGAATGCGCCATGGCCCATGCAGGAATTATCATTTTTCGAAAAGATATGGCCTAAAATGTAAATTCGTCGAAAAACGAGTTTTTCAGGAACGGTTTTTTGCGTTTTTCTCTTTTCCCGTCTGTCCTATCGTCCAAATAGCGTTAGATTCTTGTTTAGCACGGCAAAATACATAGAATAGACTATGAGACCAGTCCGAGAACCGACGGAAAATTGTTTTTCGCGTTTTTCTCGCTGAATAATGATCCTAGAGCGAAAAGGACGTTATTTCAGGATCACTTTCTTTTTTTTCCGTTTTTCTCGGCCCCTGTTGGTCCTATCGTAAATCTGCGGTTACATTATTCATAAGCGGTGAAAAATACATCGAATGCGCCATGGCCCATGCAGGAATTATCATTTTTCGAAAAGATATGGCCTAAAATGTAAATTCGTCGAAAAACGAGTTTTTCAGGAACGGTTTTTTGCGTTTTTCTCTTTTCCCGTCTGTCCTATCGTCCAAATAGCGTTAGATTCTTGTTTAGCACGGCAAAATACATAGAATAGACTATGGGACCAGTCGCAGAACCGACGGAAAATTGTTTTTCGCGTTTTTCTCGCTAAATAATGATCCTAGAGCGAAAAGGACGTTATTTCAGGATCACTTTCTTTTTTTTTTCGTTTTTCTCGGCCCCTGTTGGTCCTATCGTAAATCTGCGGTTATATTATTAATGAGCGGTGAAAAATACATCGAATGCGCCATGGCCCATGCAGGAATTATCATTTTTCGAAAAGATATGGCCTAAAATGTAAATTCGTCGAAAAACGAGTTTTTCAGGAACGGTTTTTTGCGTTTTTCTCTTTTCCCGTCTGTCCTATCGTCCAAATAGCGTTAGATTCTTGTTTAGCACGGCAAAATACATAGAATAGACTATGGGAGCATTCCCAGAACCGACGGAAAATTGTTTTTCGCGTTTTTCTCGCTAAATAATGATCCTAGAGCGAAAAGGACGTTATTTCAGGATCACTTTCTTCTTTTTCGTTTTTCTCGGCCCCTGTTGGTCCTATCGTAAATCTGCGGTTATATTATTACTGAGCGGTGAAAAATACATCGAATGCGCCATGGCCCATACAGGAATTATCATTTTTCGAAAAGATATGGCCTAAAATGTAAATTCGTCGAAAAACGAGTTTTTCAGGAACGGTTTTTTGCGTTTTTCTCTTTTCCCGTCTGTCCTATCGACCAAATAGCGTTAGATTCTTGTTTAGCACGGCAAAATACATAGAATAGACCATGGGACCAGTCCGAGAACCGACGGAAAATTGTTTTTCGCGTTTTTCTCGCTAAATAATGATCCTAGAGCGAAAAGGACGTTATTTCAGGATCACTTTCTTTTTTTTTCGTTTTTCTCGGCCCCTGTTGGTCCTATCGTAAATCTGCGGTTATATTATTAATGAACGGTGAAAAATACATCGAATGCGCGATGGCCCATGCAGGAATTATCATTTTTCGAAAAGATATGGCCTAAAATGTAAATTCGTCGAAAAACGAGTTTTTCAGGAACGGTTTTTTGCGTTTTTCTCTTTTCCCGTCTGTCCTATCGTCCAAATAGCGTTAGATTCTTGTTTAGCACGGCAAAATACATAGAATAGACCATGGGACCAGTCCGAGAACCGACGGAAAATTGTTTTTCGCGTTTTTCTCGCTAAATAATGATCCTAGAGCGAAAAGGACGTTATTTCAGGATCACTTTCTTCTTTTTCGTTTTTCTCGGCCCCTGTTGGTCCTATCGTAAATCTGCGGTTATATTATTACTGAGCGGTGAAAAATACATCGAATGCGCCATGGCCCATACAGGAATTATCATTTTTCGAAAAGATATGGCCTAAAATGTAAATTCGTCGAAAAACGAGTTTTTCAGGAACGGTTTTTTGCGTTTTTCTCTTTTCCCGTCTGTCCTATCGTCCAAATAGCGTTAGATTCTTGTTTAGCACGGCAAAATACATAGAATAGACTATGAGACCAGTCCGAGAACCGACGGAAAATTGTTTTTCGCGTTTTTCTCGCTAAATAATGATCCTAGAGCGAAAAGGACGTTATTTCAGGATCACTTTCTTCTTTTTCGTTTTTCTCGGCCCCTGTTGGTCCTATCGTAAATCTGCGGTTATATTATTAATCAGCGGTGAAAAATACATCGAATGCGCCATGGCCCATGCAGGAATTATCATTTTTCGAAAAGATATGGCCTAAAATGTAAATTCGTCGAAAAACGAGTTTTTCAGGAACGGTTTTTTGCGTTTTTCTCTTTTCCCGTCTGTCCTATCGTCCAAATAGCGTTAGATTCTTGTTTAGCACGGCAAAATACATAGAATAGACTATGAGACCAGTCCGAGAACCGACGGAAAATTGTTTTTCGCGTTTTTCTCGCTAAATAATGATCCTAGAGCGAAAAGGACGTTATTTCAGGATCACTTTCTTCTTTTTCGTTTTTCTCGGCCCCTGTTGGTCCTATCGTAAATCTGCGGTTATATTATTAATAAGCGGTGAAAAATACATCGAATGCGCCATGGCCCATGCAGGAATTATCATTTTTCGAAAAGATATGGCCTAAAATGTAAATTCGTCGAAAAACGAGTTTTTCAGGAACGGTTTTTTGCGTTTTTCTCTTTTCCCGTCTGTCCTATCGTCCAAATAGCGTTAGATTCTTGTTTAGCACGGCAAAATACATAGAATAGACTATGAGACCAGTCCGAGAACCGACGGAAAATTGTTTTTCGCGTTTTTCTCGCTGAATAATGATCCTAGAGCGAAAAGGACGTTATTTCAGGATCACTTTCTTTTTTTTCCGTTTTTCTCGGCCCCTGTTGGTCCTATCGTAAATCTGCGGTTACATTATTCATAAGCGGTGAAAAATACATCGAATGCGCCATGGCCCATGCAGGAATTATCATTTTTCGAAAAGATATGGCCTAAAATGTAAATTCGTCGAAAAACGAGTTTTTCAGGAACGGTTTTTTGCGTTTTTCTCTTTTCCCGTCTGTCCTATCGTCCAAATAGCGTTAGATTCTTGTTTAGCACGGCAAAATACATAGAATAGACTATGGGACCAGTCGCAGAACCGACGGAAAATTGTTTTTCGCGTTTTTCTCGCTAAATAATGATCCTAGAGCGAAAAGGACGTTATTTCAGGATCACTTTCTTCTTTTTCGTTTTTCTCGGCCCCTGTTGGTCCTATCGTAAATCTGCGGTTATATTATTAATCAGCGGTGAAAAATACATCGAATGCGCCATGGCCCATGCAGGAATTATCATTTTTCGAAAAGATATGGCCTAAAATGTAAATTCGTCGAAAAACGAGTTTTTCAGGAACGGTTTTTTGCGTTTTTCTCTTTTCCCGTCTGTCCTATCGTCCAAATAGCGTTAGATTCTTGTTTAGCACGGCAAAATACATAGAATAGACTATGAGACCAGTCCGAGAACCGACGGAAAATTGTTTTTCGCGTTTTTCTCGCTGAATAATGATCCTAGAGCGAAAAGGACGTTATTTCAGGATCACTTTCTTTTTTTTTTCGTTTTTCTCGGCCCCTGTTGGTCCTATCGTAAATCTGCGGTTATATTATTAATCAGCGGTGAAAAATACATCGAATGCGCCATGGCCCATGCAGGAATTATCATTTTTCGAAAAGATATGGCCTAAAATGTAAATTCGTCGAAAAACGAGTTTTTCAGGAACGGTTTTTTGCGTTTTTCTCTTTTCCCGTCTGTCCTATCGTCCAAATAGCGTTAGATTCTTGTTTAGCACGGCAAAATACATAGAATAGACTATGAGACCAGTCCGAGAACCGACGGAAAATTGTTTTTCGCGTTTTTCTCGCTAAATAATGATCCTAGAGCGAAAAGGACGTTATTTCAGGATCACTTTCTTCTTTTTCGTTTTTCTCGGCCCCTGTTGGTCCTATCGTAAATCTGCGGTTATATTATTAATGAGCGGTGAAAAATACATCGAATGCGCCATGGCCCATGCAGGAATTATCATTTTTCGAAAAGATATGGCCTAAAATGTAAATTCGTCGAAAAACGAGTTTTTCAGGAACGGTTTTTTGCGTTTTTCTCTTTTCCCGTCTGTCCTATCGTCCAAATAGCGTTAGATTCTTGTTTAGCACGGCAAAATACATAGAATAGACCATGGGACCCGTCCGAGAACCGACGGAAAATTGTTTTTCGCGTTTTTCTCGCTAAATAATGATCCTAGAGCGAAAAGGACGTTATTTCAGGATCATTTTCTTCTTTTTCGTTTTTCTCGGCCCCTGTTGGTCCTATCGTAAATCTGCGGTTATATTATTAATCAGCGGTGAAAAATACATCGAATGCGCCATGGCCCATGCAGGAATTATCATTTTTCGAAAAGATATGGCCTAAAATGTAAATTCGTCGAAAAACGAGTTTTTCAGGAACGGTTTTTTGCGTTTTTCTCTTTTCCCGTCTGTCCTATCGTCCAAATAGCGTTAGATTCTTGTTTAGCACGGCAAAATACATAGAATAGACTATGGGACCAGTCGCAGAACCGACGGAAAATTGTTTTTCGCGTTTTTCTCGCTAAATAATGATCCTAGAGCGAAAAGGACGTTATTTCAGGATCACTTTCTTCTTTTTCGTTTTTCTCGGCCCCTGTTGGTCCTATCGTAAATCTGCGGTTATATTATTAATCAGCGGTGAAAAATACATCGAATGCGCCATGGCCCATGCAGGAATTATCATTTTTCGAAAAGATATGGCCTAAAATGTAAATTCGTCGAAAAACGAGTTTTTCAGGAACGGTTTTTTGCGTTTTTCTCTTTTCCCGTCTGTCCTATCGTCCAAATAGCGTTAGATTCTTGTTTAGCACGGCAAAATACATAGAATAGACTATGAGACCAGTCCGAGAACCGACGGAAAATTGTTTTTCGCGTTTTTCTCGCTGAATAATGATCCTAGAGCGAAAAGGACGTTATTTCAGGATCACTTTCTTTTTTTTTTCGTTTTTCTCGGCCCCTGTTGGTCCTATCGTAAATCTGCGGTTATATTATTAATCAGCGGTGAAAAATACATCGAATGCGCCATGGCCCATGCAGGAATTATCATTTTTCGAAAAGATATGGCCTAAAATGTAAATTCGTCGAAAAACGAGTTTTTCAGGAACGGTTTTTTGCGTTTTTCTCTTTTCCCGTCTGTCCTATCGTCCAAATAGCGTTAGATTCTTGTTTAGCACGGCAAAATACATAGAATAGACTATGAGACCAGTCCGAGAACCGACGGAAAATTGTTTTTCGCGTTTTTCTCGCTAAATAATGATCCTAGAGCGAAAAGGACGTTATTTCAGGATCACTTTCTTCTTTTTCGTTTTTCTCGGCCCCTGTTGGTCCTATCGTAAATCTGCGGTTATATTATTAATGAGCGGTGAAAAATACATCGAATGCGCCATGGCCCATGCAGGAATTATCATTTTTCGAAAAGATATGGCCTAAAATGTAAATTCGTCGAAAAACGAGTTTTTCAGGAACGGTTTTTTGCGTTTTTCTCTTTTCCCGTCTGTCCTATCGTCCAAATAGCGTTAGATTCTTGTTTAGCACGGCAAAATACATAGAATAGACCATGGGACCCGTCCGAGAACCGACGGAAAATTGTTTTTCGCGTTTTTCTCGCTAAATAATGATCCTAGAGCGAAAAGGACGTTATTTCAGGATCACTTTCTTCTTTTTCGTTTTTCTCGGCCCCTGTTGGTCCTATCGTAAATCTGCGGTTATATTATTAATGAGCGGTGAAAAATACATCGAATGCGCCATGGCCCATGCAGGAATTATCATTTTTCGAAAAGATATGGCCTAAAATGTAAATTCGTCGAAAAACGAGTTTTTCAGGAACGGTTTTTTGCGTTTTTCTCTTTTCCCGTCTGTCCTATCGTCCAAATAGCGTTAGATTCTTGTTTAGCACGGCAAAATACATAGAATAGACCATGGGACCCGTCCGAGAACCGACGGAAAATTGTTTTTCGCGTTTTTCTCGCTAAATAATGATCCTAGAGCGAAAAGGACGTTATTTCAGGATCATTTTCTTCTTTTTCGTTTTTCTCGGCCCCTGTTGGTCCTATCGTAAATCTGCGGTTATATTATTAATCAGCGGTGAAAAATACATCGAATGCGCCATGGCCCATGCAGGAATTATCATTTTTCGAAAAGATATGGCCTAAAATGTAAATTCGTCGAAAAACGAGTTTTTCAGGAACGGTTTTTTGCGTTTTTCTCTTTTCCCGTCTGTCCTATCGTCCAAATAGCGTTAGATTCTTGTTTAGCACGGCAAAATACATAGAATAGACCATGGGACCCGTCCGAGAACCGACGGAAAATTGTTTTTCGCGTTTTTCTCGCTAAATAATGATCCTAGAGCGAAAAGGACGTTATTTCAGGATCATTTTCTTCTTTTTCGTTTTTCTCGGCCCCTGTTGGTCCTATCGTAAATCTGCGGTTATATTATTAATCAGCGGTGAAAAATACATCGAATGCGCCATGGCCCATGCAGGAATTATCATTTTTCGAAAAGATATGGCCTAAAATGTAAATTCGTCGAAAAACGAGTTTTTCAGGAACGGTTTTTTGCGTTTTTCTCTTTTCCCGTCTGTCCTATCGTCCAAATAGCGTTAGATTCTTGTTTAGCACGGCAAAATACATAGAATAGACTATGGGACCAGTCCCAGAACCGACGGAAAATTGTTTTTCGCGTTTTTCTCGCTAAATAATGATCCTAGAGCGAAAAGGACGTTATTTCGGGATCACTTTCTTTTTTTTTCGTTTTTCTCGGCCCCTGTTGGTCCTATCGTAAATCTGCGGTTATATTATTAATAAGCGGTGAAAAATACATCGAATGCGCCATGGCCCATGCAGGAATTATCATTTTTCGAAAAGATATGGCCTAAAATGTAAATTCGTCGAAAAACGAGTTTTTCAGGAACGGTTTTTTGCGTTTTTCTCTTTTCCCGTCTGTCCTATCGTCCAAATAGCGTTAGATTCTTGTTTAGCACGGCAAAATACATAGAATAGACTATGAGACCAGTCCGAGAACCGACGGAAAATTGTTTTTCGCGTTTTTCTCGCTGAATAATGATCCTAGAGCGAAAAGGACGTTATTTCAGGATCACTTTCTTTTTTTTTCGTTTTTCTCGGCCCCTGTTGGTCCTATCGTAAATCTGCGGTTATATTATTAATCAGCGGTGAAAAATACATCGAATGCGCCATGGCCCATGCAGGAATTATCATTTTTCGAAAAGATATGGCCTAAAATGTAAATTCGTCGAAAAACGAGTTTTTCAGGAACGGTTTTTTGCGTTTTTCTCTTTTCCCGTCTGTCCTATCGTCCAAATAGCGTTAGATTCTTGTTTAGCACGGCAAAATACATAGAATAGACTATGAGACCAGTCCGAGAACCGACGGAAAATTGTTTTTCGCGTTTTTCTCGCTAAATAATGATCCTAGAGCGAAAAGGACGTTATTTCAGGATCACTTTCTTCTTTTTCGTTTTTCTCGGCCCCTGTTGGTCCTATCGTAAATCTGCGGTTATATTATTAATGAGCGGTGAAAAATACATCGAATGCGCCATGGCCCATGCAGGAATTATCATTTTTCGAAAAGATATGGCCTAAAATGTAAATTCGTCGAAAAACGAGTTTTTCAGGAACGGTTTTTTGCGTTTTTCTCTTTTCCCGTCTGTCCTATCGTCCAAATAGCGTTAGATTCTTGTTTAGCACGGCAAAATACATAGAATAGACTATGGGACCAGTCCCAGAACCGACGGAAAATTGTTTTTCGCGTTTTTCTCGCTAAATAATGATCCTAGAGCGAAAAGGACGTTATTTCAGGATCACTTTCTTTTTTTTTCGTTTTTCTCGGCCCCTGTTGGTCCTATCGTAAATCTGCGGTTATATTATTAATCAGCGGTGAAAAATACATCGAATGCGCCATGGCCCATGCAGGAATTATCATTTTTCGAAAAGATATGGCCTAAAATGTAAATTCGTCGAAAACCGAATTTTTCAGGAACGGTTTTTTGCGTTTTTCTCTTTTCCCGTCTGTCCTATCGACCAAATAGCGTTAGATTCTTGTTTAGCACGGCAAAATACATAGAATAGACTATGAGACCAGTCCGAGAACCGACGGAAAATTGTTTTTCGCGTTTTTCTCGCTAAATAATGATCCTAGAGCGAAAAGGACGTTATTTCAGGATCACTTTCTTCTTTTTCGTTTTTCTCGGCCCCTGTTGGTCCTATCGTAAATCTGCGGTTATATTATTAATCAGCGGTGAAAAATACATCGAATGCGCCATGGCCCATGCAGGAATTATCATTTTTCGAAAAGATATGGCCTAAAATGTAAATTCGTCGAAAAACGAGTTTTTCAGGAACGGTTTTTTGCGTTTTTCTCTTTTCCCGTCTGTCCTATCGTCCAAATAGCGTTAGATTCTTGTTTAGCACGGCAAAATACATAGAATAGACTATGGGACCATTCCCAGAACCGACGGAAAATTGTTTTTCGCGTTTTTCTCGCTAAATAATGATCCTAGAGCAAAAAGGACGTTATTTCAGGATCACTTTCTTTTTTTTCGTTTTTCTCGGCCCCTGTTGGTCCTATCGTAAATCTGCGGTTATATTATTAATGAGCGGTGAAAAATACATCGAATGCGCGATGGCCCATGCAGGAATTATCATTTTTCGAAAAGATATGGCCTAAAATGTAAATTCGTCGAAAAACGAGTTTTTCAGGAACGGTTTTTTGCGTTTTTCTCTTTTCCCGTCTGTCCTATCGACCAAATAGCGTTAGATTCTTGTTTAGCACGGCAAAATACATAGAATAGACCATGGGACCAGTCCGAGAACCGACGGAAAATTGTTTTTCGCGTTTTTCTCGCTAAATAATGATCCTAGAGCGAAAAGGACGTTATTTCAGGATCACTTTCTTTTTTTTTTCGTTTTTCTCGGCCCCTGTTGGTCCTATCGTAAATCTGCGGTTATATTATTAATGAGCGGTGAAAAATACATCGAATGCGCCATGGCCCATGCAGGAATTATCATTTTTCGAAAAGATATGGCCTAAAATGTAAATTCGTCGAAAAACGAGTTTTTCAGGAACGGTTTTTTGCGTTTTTCTCTTTTCCCGTCTGTCCTATCGTCCAAATAGCGTTAGATTCTTGTTTAGCACGGCAAAATACATAGAATAGACTATGGGACCAGTCCGAGAACCGACGGAAAATTGTTTTTCGCGTTTTTCTCGCTAAATAATGATCCTAGAGCGAAAAGGACGTTATTTCAGGATCACTTTCTTCTTTTTCGTTTTTCTCGGCCCCTGTTGGTCCTATCGTAAATCTGCGGTTATATTATTAATGAGCGGTGAAAAATACATCGAATGCGCCATGGCCCATGCAGGAATTATCATTTTTCGAAAAGATATGGCCTAAAATGTAAATTCGTCGAAAAACGAGTTTTTCAGGAACGGTTTTTTGCGTTTTTCTCTTTTCCCGTCTGTCCTATCTTTCAAATAGCGTTAGATTCTTGTTTAGCACGGCAAAATACATAGAATAGACTATGAGACCAGTCCGAGAACCGACGGAAAATTGTTTTTCGCGTTTTTCTCGCTGAATAATGATCCTAGAGCGAAAAGGACGTTATTTCAGGATCACTTTCTTTTTTTTTCGTTTTTCTCGGCCCCTGTTGGTCCTATCGTAAATCTGCGGTTATATTATTCATAAGCGGTGAAAAATACATCGAATGCGCCATGGCCCATGCAGGAATTATCATTTTTCGAAAAGATATGGCCTAAAATGTAAATTCGTCGAAAAACGAGTTTTTCAGGAACGGTTTTTTGCGTTTTTCTCTTTTCCCGTCTGTCCTATCGTCCAAATAGCGTTAGATTCTTGTTTAGCACGGCAAAATACATAGAATAGACTATGAGACCAGTCCGAGAACCGACGGAAAATTGTTTTTCGCGTTTTTCTCGCTGAATAATGATCCTAGAGCGAAAAGGACGTTATTTCAGGATCACTTTCTTCTTTTTCGTTTTTCTCGGCCCCTGTTGGTCCTATCGTAAATCTGCGGTTATATTATTACTGAGCGGTGAAAAATACATCGAATGCGCCATGGCCCATACAGGAATTATCATTTTTCGAAAAGATATGGCCTAAAATGTAAATTCGTCGAAAAACGAGTTTTTCAGGAACGATTTTTTGCGTTTTTCTCTTTTCCCGTCTGTCCTATCGACCAAATAGCGTTAGATTCTTGTTTAGCACGGCAAAATACATAGAATAGACCATGGGACCAGTCCGAGAACCGACGGAAAATTGTTTTTCGCGTTTTTCTCGCTAAATAATGATCCTAGAGCGAAAAGGACGTTATTTCAGGATCACTTTCTTTTTTTTTCGTTTTTCTCGGCCCCTGTTGGTCCTATCGTAAATCTGCGGTTATATTATTAATCAGCGGTGAAAAATACATCGAATGCGCCATGGCCCATGCAGGAATTATCATTTTTCGAAAAGATATGGCCTAAAATGTAAATTCGTCGAAAACCGAATTTTTCAGGAACGGTTTTTTGCGTTTTTCTCTTTTCCCGTCTGTCCTATCGACCAAATAGCGTTAGATTCTTGTTTAGCACGGCAAAATACATAGAATAGACTATGAGACCAGTCCGAGAACCGACGGAAAATTGTTTTTCGCGTTTTTCTCGCTAAATAATGATCCTAGAGCGAAAAGGACGTTATTTCAGGATCACTTTCTTCTTTTTCGTTTTTCTCGGCCCCTGTTGGTCCTATCGTAAATCTGCGGTTATATTATTAATCAGCGGTGAAAAATACATCGAATGCGCCATGGCCCATGCAGGAATTATCATTTTTCGAAAAGATATGGCCTAAAATGTAAATTCGTCGAAAAACGAGTTTTTCAGGAACGGTTTTTTGCGTTTTTCTCTTTTCCCGTCTGTCCTATCGTCCAAATAGCGTTAGATTCTTGTTTAGCACGGCAAAATACATAGAATAGACTATGGGACCATTCCCAGAACCGACGGAAAATTGTTTTTCGCGTTTTTCTCGCTAAATAATGATCCTAGAGCAAAAAGGACGTTATTTCAGGATCACTTTCTTTTTTTTCGTTTTTCTCGGCCCCTGTTGGTCCTATCGTAAATCTGCGGTTATATTATTAATGAGCGGTGAAAAATACATCGAATGCGCGATGGCCCATGCAGGAATTATCATTTTTCGAAAAGATATGGCCTAAAATGTAAATTCGTCGAAAAACGAGTTTTTCAGGAACGGTTTTTTGCGTTTTTCTCTTTTCCCGTCTGTCCTATCGACCAAATAGCGTTAGATTCTTGTTTAGCACGGCAAAATACATAGAATAGACCATGGGACCAGTCCGAGAACCGACGGAAAATTGTTTTTCGCGTTTTTCTCGCTAAATAATGATCCTAGAGCGAAAAGGACGTTATTTCAGGATCACTTTCTTTTTTTTTTCGTTTTTCTCGGCCCCTGTTGGTCCTATCGTAAATCTGCGGTTATATTATTAATGAGCGGTGAAAAATACATCGAATGCGCCATGGCCCATGCAGGAATTATCATTTTTCGAAAAGATATGGCCTAAAATGTAAATTCGTCGAAAAACGAGTTTTTCAGGAACGGTTTTTTGCGTTTTTCTCTTTTCCCGTCTGTCCTATCGTCCAAATAGCGTTAGATTCTTGTTTAGCACGGCAAAATACATAGAATAGACTATGGGACCAGTCCGAGAACCGACGGAAAATTGTTTTTCGCGTTTTTCTCGCTAAATAATGATCCTAGAGCGAAAAGGACGTTATTTCAGGATCACTTTCTTCTTTTTCGTTTTTCTCGGCCCCTGTTGGTCCTATCGTAAATCTGCGGTTATATTATTAATGAGCGGTGAAAAATACATCGAATGCGCCATGGCCCATGCAGGAATTATCATTTTTCGAAAAGATATGGCCTAAAATGTAAATTCGTCGAAAAACGAGTTTTTCAGGAACGGTTTTTTGCGTTTTTCTCTTTTCCCGTCTGTCCTATCTTTCAAATAGCGTTAGATTCTTGTTTAGCACGGCAAAATACATAGAATAGACTATGAGACCAGTCCGAGAACCGACGGAAAATTGTTTTTCGCGTTTTTCTCGCTGAATAATGATCCTAGAGCGAAAAGGACGTTATTTCAGGATCACTTTCTTTTTTTTTCGTTTTTCTCGGCCCCTGTTGGTCCTATCGTAAATCTGCGGTTATATTATTCATAAGCGGTGAAAAATACATCGAATGCGCCATGGCCCATGCAGGAATTATCATTTTTCGAAAAGATATGGCCTAAAATGTAAATTCGTCGAAAAACGAGTTTTTCAGGAACGGTTTTTTGCGTTTTTCTCTTTTCCCGTCTGTCCTATCGTCCAAATAGCGTTAGATTCTTGTTTAGCACGGCAAAATACATAGAATAGACTATGAGACCAGTCCGAGAACCGACGGAAAATTGTTTTTCGCGTTTTTCTCGCTGAATAATGATCCTAGAGCGAAAAGGACGTTATTTCAGGATCACTTTCTTCTTTTTCGTTTTTCTCGGCCCCTGTTGGTCCTATCGTAAATCTGCGGTTATATTATTACTGAGCGGTGAAAAATACATCGAATGCGCCATGGCCCATACAGGAATTATCATTTTTCGAAAAGATATGGCCTAAAATGTAAATTCGTCGAAAAACGAGTTTTTCAGGAACGGTTTTTTGCGTTTTTCTCTTTTCCCGTCTGTCCTATCGACCAAATAGCGTTAGATTCTTGTTTAGCACGGCAAAATACATAGAATAGACCATGGGACCAGTCCGAGAACCGACGGAAAATTGTTTTTCGCGTTTTTCTCGCTAAATAATGATCCTAGAGCGAAAAGGACGTTATTTCAGGATCACTTTCTTTTTTTTTCGTTTTTCTCGGCCCCTGTTGGTCCTATCGTAAATCTGCGGTTATATTATTAATGAACGGTGAAAAATACATCGAATGCGCGATGGCCCATGCAGGAATTATCATTTTTCGAAAAGATATGGCCTAAAATGTAAATTCGTCGAAAAACGAGTTTTTCAGGAACGGTTTTTTGCGTTTTTCTCTTTTCCCGTCTGTCCTATCGTCCAAATAGCGTTAGATTCTTGTTTAGCACGGCAAAATACATAGAATAGACTATGAGACCAGTCCGAGAACCGACGGAAAATTGTTTTTCGCGTTTTTCTCGCTAAATAATGATCCTAGAGCGAAAAGGACGTTATTTCAGGATCACTTTCTTCTTTTTCGTTTTTCTCGGCCCCTGTTGGTCCTATCGTAAATCTGCGGTTATATTATTAATCAGCGGTGAAAAATACATCGAATGCGCCATGGCCCATGCAGGAATTATCATTTTTCGAAAAGATATGGCCTAAAATGTAAATTCGTCGAAAAACGAGTTTTTCAGGAACGGTTTTTTGCGTTTTTCTCTTTTCCCGTCTGTCCTATCTTTCAAATAGCGTTAGATTCTTGTTTAGCACGGCAAAATACATAGAATAGACTATGAGACCAGTCCGAGAACCGACGGAAAATTGTTTTTCGCGTTTTTCTCGCTGAATAATGATCCTAGAGCGAAAAGGACGTTATTTCAGGATCACTTTCTTTTTTTCCGTTTTTCTCGGCCCCTGTTGGTCCTATCGTAAATCTGCGGTTATATTATTCATAAGCGGTGAAAAATACATCGAATGCGCCATGGCCCATGCAGGAATTATCATTTTTCGAAAAGATATGGCCTAAAATGTAAATTCGTCGAAAAACGAGTTTTTCAGGAACGGTTTTTTGCGTTTTTCTCTTTTCCCGTCTGTCCTATCGTCCAAATAGCGTTAGATTCTTGTTTAGCACGGCAAAATACATAGAATAGACTATGGGACCAGTCGCAGAACCGACGGAAAATTGTTTTTCGCGTTTTTCTCGCTAAATAATGATCCTAGAGCGAAAAGGACGTTATTTCAGGATCACTTTCTTCTTTTTCGTTTTTCTCGGCCCCTGTTGGTCCTATCGTAAATCTGCGGTTATATTATTAATGAGCGGTGAAAAATACATCGAATGCGCGATGGCCCATGCAGGAATTATCATTTTTCGAAAAGATATGGCCTAAAATGTAAATTCGTCGAAAAACGAGTTTTTCAGGAACGGTTTTTTGCGTTTTTCTCTTTTCCCGTCTGTCCTATCGACCAAATAGCGTTAGATTCTTGTTTAGCACGGCAAAATACATAGAATAGACCATGGGACCAGTCCGAGAACCGACGGAAAATTGTTTTTCGCGTTTTTCTCGCTAAATAATGATCCTAGAGCGAAAAGGACGTTATTTCAGGATCACTTTCTTTTTTTTTTCGTTTTTCTCGGCCCCTGTTGGTCCTATCGTAAATCTGCGGTTATATTATTAATGAGCGGTGAAAAATACATCGAATGCGCCATGGCCCATGCAGGAATTATCATTTTTCGAAAAGATATGGCCTAAAATGTAAATTCGTCGAAAAACGAGTTTTTCAGGAACGGTTTTTTGCGTTTTTCTCTTTTCCCGTCTGTCCTATCGTCCAAATAGCGTTAGATTCTTGTTTAGCACGGCAAAATACATAGAATAGACTATGGGACCAGTCCGAGAACCGACGGAAAATTGTTTTTCGCGTTTTTCTCGCTAAATAATGATCCTAGAGCGAAAAGGACGTTATTTCAGGATCACTTTCTTCTTTTTCGTTTTTCTCGGCCCCTGTTGGTCCTATCGTAAATCTGCGGTTATATTATTAATGAGCGGTGAAAAATACATCGAATGCGCCATGGCCCATGCAGGAATTATCATTTTTCGAAAAGATATGGCCTAAAATGTAAATTCGTCGAAAAACGAGTTTTTCAGGAACGGTTTTTTGCGTTTTTCTCTTTTCCCGTCTGTCCTATCTTTCAAATAGCGTTAGATTCTTGTTTAGCACGGCAAAATACATAGAATAGACTATGAGACCAGTCCGAGAACCGACGGAAAATTGTTTTTCGCGTTTTTCTCGCTGAATAATGATCCTAGAGCGAAAAGGACGTTATTTCAGGATCACTTTCTTTTTTTTTCGTTTTTCTCGGCCCCTGTTGGTCCTATCGTAAATCTGCGGTTATATTATTCATAAGCGGTGAAAAATACATCGAATGCGCCATGGCCCATGCAGGAATTATCATTTTTCGAAAAGATATGGCCTAAAATGTAAATTCGTCGAAAAACGAGTTTTTCAGGAACGGTTTTTTGCGTTTTTCTCTTTTCCCGTCTGTCCTATCGTCCAAATAGCGTTAGATTCTTGTTTAGCACGGCAAAATACATAGAATAGACTATGAGACCAGTCCGAGAACCGACGGAAAATTGTTTTTCGCGTTTTTCTCGCTGAATAATGATCCTAGAGCGAAAAGGACGTTATTTCAGGATCACTTTCTTCTTTTTCGTTTTTCTCGGCCCCTGTTGGTCCTATCGTAAATCTGCGGTTATATTATTACTGAGCGGTGAAAAATACATCGAATGCGCCATGGCCCATACAGGAATTATCATTTTTCGAAAAGATATGGCCTAAAATGTAAATTCGTCGAAAAACGAGTTTTTCAGGAACGGTTTTTTGCGTTTTTCTCTTTTCCCGTCTGTCCTATCGACCAAATAGCGTTAGATTCTTGTTTAGCACGGCAAAATACATAGAATAGACCATGGGACCAGTCCGAGAACCGACGGAAAATTGTTTTTCGCGTTTTTCTCGCTAAATAATGATCCTAGAGCGAAAAGGACGTTATTTCAGGATCACTTTCTTTTTTTTTCGTTTTTCTCGGCCCCTGTTGGTCCTATCGTAAATCTGCGGTTATATTATTAATGAACGGTGAAAAATACATCGAATGCGCGATGGCCCATGCAGGAATTATCATTTTTCGAAAAGATATGGCCTAAAATGTAAATTCGTCGAAAAACGAGTTTTTCAGGAACGGTTTTTTGCGTTTTTCTCTTTTCCCGTCTGTCCTATCGTCCAAATAGCGTTAGATTCTTGTTTAGCACGGCAAAATACATAGAATAGACTATGAGACCAGTCCGAGAACCGACGGAAAATTGTTTTTCGCGTTTTTCTCGCTAAATAATGATCCTAGAGCGAAAAGGACGTTATTTCAGGATCACTTTCTTCTTTTTCGTTTTTCTCGGCCCCTGTTGGTCCTATCGTAAATCTGCGGTTATATTATTAATCAGCGGTGAAAAATACATCGAATGCGCCATGGCCCATGCAGGAATTATCATTTTTCGAAAAGATATGGCCTAAAATGTAAATTCGTCGAAAAACGAGTTTTTCAGGAACGGTTTTTTGCGTTTTTCTCTTTTCCCGTCTGTCCTATCTTTCAAATAGCGTTAGATTCTTGTTTAGCACGGCAAAATACATAGAATAGACTATGAGACCAGTCCGAGAACCGACGGAAAATTGTTTTTCGCGTTTTTCTCGCTGAATAATGATCCTAGAGCGAAAAGGACGTTATTTCAGGATCACTTTCTTTTTTTCCGTTTTTCTCGGCCCCTGTTGGTCCTATCGTAAATCTGCGGTTATATTATTCATAAGCGGTGAAAAATACATCGAATGCGCCATGGCCCATGCAGGAATTATCATTTTTCGAAAAGATATGGCCTAAAATGTAAATTCGTCGAAAAACGAGTTTTTCAGGAACGGTTTTTTGCGTTTTTCTCTTTTCCCGTCTGTCCTATCGTCCAAATAGCGTTAGATTCTTGTTTAGCACGGCAAAATACATAGAATAGACTATGGGACCAGTCGCAGAACCGACGGAAAATTGTTTTTCGCGTTTTTCTCGCTAAATAATGATCCTAGAGCGAAAAGGACGTTATTTCAGGATCACTTTCTTCTTTTTCGTTTTTCTCGGCCCCTGTTGGTCCTATCGTAAATCTGCGGTTATATTATTACTGAGCGGTGAAAAATACATCGAATGCGCCATGGCCCATACAGGAATTATCATTTTTCGAAAAGATATGGCCTAAAATGTAAATTCGTCGAAAAACGAGTTTTTCAGGAACGGTTTTTTGCGTTTTTCTCTTTTCCCGTCTGTCCTATCGACCAAATAGCGTTAGATTCTTGTTTAGCACGGCAAAATACATAGAATAGACCATGGGACCAGTCCGAGAACCGACGGAAAATTGTTTTTCGCGTTTTTCTCGCTAAATAATGATCCTAGAGCGAAAAGGACGTTATTTCAGGATCACTTTCTTTTTTTTTCGTTTTTCTCGGCCCCTGTTGGTCCTATCGTAAATCTGCGGTTATATTATTAATCAGCGGTGAAAAATACATCGAATGCGCCATGGCCCATGCAGGAATTATCATTTTTCGAAAAGATATGGCCTAAAATGTAAATTCGTCGAAAACCGAATTTTTCAGGAACGGTTTTTTGCGTTTTTCTCTTTTCCCGTCTGTCCTATCGACCAAATAGCGTTAGATTCTTGTTTAGCACGGCAAAATACATAGAATAGACTATGAGACCAGTCCGAGAACCGACGGAAAATTGTTTTTCGCGTTTTTCTCGCTAAATAATGATCCTAGAGCGAAAAGGACGTTATTTCAGGATCACTTTCTTCTTTTTCGTTTTTCTCGGCCCCTGTTGGTCCTATCGTAAATCTGCGGTTATATTATTAATCAGCGGTGAAAAATACATCGAATGCGCCATGGCCCATGCAGGAATTATCATTTTTCGAAAAGATATGGCCTAAAATGTAAATTCGTCGAAAAACGAGTTTTTCAGGAACGGTTTTTTGCGTTTTTCTCTTTTCCCGTCTGTCCTATCGTCCAAATAGCGTTAGATTCTTGTTTAGCACGGCAAAATACATAGAATAGACTATGGGACCATTCCCAGAACCGACGGAAAATTGTTTTTCGCGTTTTTCTCGCTAAATAATGATCCTAGAGCAAAAAGGACGTTATTTCAGGATCACTTTCTTTTTTTTCGTTTTTCTCGGCCCCTGTTGGTCCTATCGTAAATCTGCGGTTATATTATTAATGAGCGGTGAAAAATACATCGAATGCGCGATGGCCCATGCAGGAATTATCATTTTTCGAAAAGATATGGCCTAAAATGTAAATTCGTCGAAAAACGAGTTTTTCAGGAACGGTTTTTTGCGTTTTTCTCTTTTCCCGTCTGTCCTATCGACCAAATAGCGTTAGATTCTTGTTTAGCACGGCAAAATACATAGAATAGACCATGGGACCAGTCCGAGAACCGACGGAAAATTGTTTTTCGCGTTTTTCTCGCTAAATAATGATCCTAGAGCGAAAAGGACGTTATTTCAGGATCACTTTCTTTTTTTTTTCGTTTTTCTCGGCCCCTGTTGGTCCTATCGTAAATCTGCGGTTATATTATTAATGAGCGGTGAAAAATACATCGAATGCGCCATGGCCCATGCAGGAATTATCATTTTTCGAAAAGATATGGCCTAAAATGTAAATTCGTCGAAAAACGAGTTTTTCAGGAACGGTTTTTTGCGTTTTTCTCTTTTCCCGTCTGTCCTATCGTCCAAATAGCGTTAGATTCTTGTTTAGCACGGCAAAATACATAGAATAGACTATGGGACCAGTCCGAGAACCGACGGAAAATTGTTTTTCGCGTTTTTCTCGCTAAATAATGATCCTAGAGCGAAAAGGACGTTATTTCAGGATCACTTTCTTCTTTTTCGTTTTTCTCGGCCCCTGTTGGTCCTATCGTAAATCTGCGGTTATATTATTAATGAGCGGTGAAAAATACATCGAATGCGCCATGGCCCATGCAGGAATTATCATTTTTCGAAAAGATATGGCCTAAAATGTAAATTCGTCGAAAAACGAGTTTTTCAGGAACGGTTTTTTGCGTTTTTCTCTTTTCCCGTCTGTCCTATCTTTCAAATAGCGTTAGATTCTTGTTTAGCACGGCAAAATACATAGAATAGACTATGAGACCAGTCCGAGAACCGACGGAAAATTGTTTTTCGCGTTTTTCTCGCTGAATAATGATCCTAGAGCGAAAAGGACGTTATTTCAGGATCACTTTCTTTTTTTTTCGTTTTTCTCGGCCCCTGTTGGTCCTATCGTAAATCTGCGGTTATATTATTCATAAGCGGTGAAAAATACATCGAATGCGCCATGGCCCATGCAGGAATTATCATTTTTCGAAAAGATATGGCCTAAAATGTAAATTCGTCGAAAAACGAGTTTTTCAGGAACGGTTTTTTGCGTTTTTCTCTTTTCCCGTCTGTCCTATCGTCCAAATAGCGTTAGATTCTTGTTTAGCACGGCAAAATACATAGAATAGACTATGAGACCAGTCCGAGAACCGACGGAAAATTGTTTTTCGCGTTTTTCTCGCTGAATAATGATCCTAGAGCGAAAAGGACGTTATTTCAGGATCACTTTCTTCTTTTTCGTTTTTCTCGGCCCCTGTTGGTCCTATCGTAAATCTGCGGTTATATTATTACTGAGCGGTGAAAAATACATCGAATGCGCCATGGCCCATACAGGAATTATCATTTTTCGAAAAGATATGGCCTAAAATGTAAATTCGTCGAAAAACGAGTTTTTCAGGAACGGTTTTTTGCGTTTTTCTCTTTTCCCGTCTGTCCTATCGACCAAATAGCGTTAGATTCTTGTTTAGCACGGCAAAATACATAGAATAGACCATGGGACCAGTCCGAGAACCGACGGAAAATTGTTTTTCGCGTTTTTCTCGCTAAATAATGATCCTAGAGCGAAAAGGACGTTATTTCAGGATCACTTTCTTTTTTTTTCGTTTTTCTCGGCCCCTGTTGGTCCTATCGTAAATCTGCGGTTATATTATTAATGAACGGTGAAAAATACATCGAATGCGCGATGGCCCATGCAGGAATTATCATTTTTCGAAAAGATATGGCCTAAAATGTAAATTCGTCGAAAAACGAGTTTTTCAGGAACGGTTTTTTGCGTTTTTCTCTTTTCCCGTCTGTCCTATCGTCCAAATAGCGTTAGATTCTTGTTTAGCACGGCAAAATACATAGAATAGACTATGAGACCAGTCCGAGAACCGACGGAAAATTGTTTTTCGCGTTTTTCTCGCTAAATAATGATCCTAGAGCGAAAAGGACGTTATTTCAGGATCACTTTCTTCTTTTTCGTTTTTCTCGGCCCCTGTTGGTCCTATCGTAAATCTGCGGTTATATTATTAATCAGCGGTGAAAAATACATCGAATGCGCCATGGCCCATGCAGGAATTATCATTTTTCGAAAAGATATGGCCTAAAATGTAAATTCGTCGAAAAACGAGTTTTTCAGGAACGGTTTTTTGCGTTTTTCTCTTTTCCCGTCTGTCCTATCTTTCAAATAGCGTTAGATTCTTGTTTAGCACGGCAAAATACATAGAATAGACTATGAGACCAGTCCGAGAACCGACGGAAAATTGTTTTTCGCGTTTTTCTCGCTGAATAATGATCCTAGAGCGAAAAGGACGTTATTTCAGGATCACTTTCTTTTTTTCCGTTTTTCTCGGCCCCTGTTGGTCCTATCGTAAATCTGCGGTTATATTATTCATAAGCGGTGAAAAATACATCGAATGCGCCATGGCCCATGCAGGAATTATCATTTTTCGAAAAGATATGGCCTAAAATGTAAATTCGTCGAAAAACGAGTTTTTCAGGAACGGTTTTTTGCGTTTTTCTCTTTTCCCGTCTGTCCTATCGTCCAAATAGCGTTAGATTCTTGTTTAGCACGGCAAAATACATAGAATAGACTATGGGACCAGTCGCAGAACCGACGGAAAATTGTTTTTCGCGTTTTTCTCGCTAAATAATGATCCTAGAGCGAAAAGGACGTTATTTCAGGATCACTTTCTTCTTTTTCGTTTTTCTCGGCCCCTGTTGGTCCTATCGTAAATCTGCGGTTATATTATTAATGAGCGGTGAAAAATACATCGAATGCGCGATGGCCCATGCAGGAATTATCATTTTTCGAAAAGATATGGCCTAAAATGTAAATTCGTCGAAAAACGAGTTTTTCAGGAACGGTTTTTTGCGTTTTTCTCTTTTCCCGTCTGTCCTATCGACCAAATAGCGTTAGATTCTTGTTTAGCACGGCAAAATACATAGAATAGACCATGGGACCAGTCCGAGAACCGACGGAAAATTGTTTTTCGCGTTTTTCTCGCTAAATAATGATCCTAGAGCGAAAAGGACGTTATTTCAGGATCACTTTCTTTTTTTTTTCGTTTTTCTCGGCCCCTGTTGGTCCTATCGTAAATCTGCGGTTATATTATTAATGAGCGGTGAAAAATACATCGAATGCGCCATGGCCCATGCAGGAATTATCATTTTTCGAAAAGATATGGCCTAAAATGTAAATTCGTCGAAAAACGAGTTTTTCAGGAACGGTTTTTTGCGTTTTTCTCTTTTCCCGTCTGTCCTATCGTCCAAATAGCGTTAGATTCTTGTTTAGCACGGCAAAATACATAGAATAGACTATGGGACCAGTCCGAGAACCGACGGAAAATTGTTTTTCGCGTTTTTCTCGCTAAATAATGATCCTAGAGCGAAAAGGACGTTATTTCAGGATCACTTTCTTCTTTTTCGTTTTTCTCGGCCCCTGTTGGTCCTATCGTAAATCTGCGGTTATATTATTAATGAGCGGTGAAAAATACATCGAATGCGCCATGGCCCATGCAGGAATTATCATTTTTCGAAAAGATATGGCCTAAAATGTAAATTCGTCGAAAAACGAGTTTTTCAGGAACGGTTTTTTGCGTTTTTCTCTTTTCCCGTCTGTCCTATCTTTCAAATAGCGTTAGATTCTTGTTTAGCACGGCAAAATACATAGAATAGACTATGAGACCAGTCCGAGAACCGACGGAAAATTGTTTTTCGCGTTTTTCTCGCTGAATAATGATCCTAGAGCGAAAAGGACGTTATTTCAGGATCACTTTCTTTTTTTTCGTTTTTCTCGGCCCCTGTTGGTCCTATCGTAAATCTGCGGTTATATTATTCATAAGCGGTGAAAAATACATCGAATGCGCCATGGCCCATGCAGGAATTATCATTTTTCGAAAAGATATGGCCTAAAATGTAAATTCGTCGAAAAACGAGTTTTTCAGGAACGGTTTTTTGCGTTTTTCTCTTTTCCCGTCTGTCCTATCGTCCAAATAGCGTTAGATTCTTGTTTAGCACGGCAAAATACATAGAATAGACTATGAGACCAGTCCGAGAACCGACGGAAAATTGTTTTTCGCGTTTTTCTCGCTGAATAATGATCCTAGAGCGAAAAGGACGTTATTTCAGGATCACTTTCTTCTTTTTCGTTTTTCTCGGCCCCTGTTGGTCCTATCGTAAATCTGCGGTTATATTATTACTGAGCGGTGAAAAATACATCGAATGCGCCATGGCCCATACAGGAATTATCATTTTTCGAAAAGATATGGCCTAAAATGTAAATTCGTCGAAAAACGAGTTTTTCAGGAACGGTTTTTTGCGTTTTTCTCTTTTCCCGTCTGTCCTATCGACCAAATAGCGTTAGATTCTTGTTTAGCACGGCAAAATACATAGAATAGACCATGGGACCAGTCCGAGAACCGACGGAAAATTGTTTTTCGCGTTTTTCTCGCTAAATAATGATCCTAGAGCGAAAAGGACGTTATTTCAGGATCACTTTCTTTTTTTTTCGTTTTTCTCGGCCCCTGTTGGTCCTATCGTAAATCTGCGGTTATATTATTAATGAACGGTGAAAAATACATCGAATGCGCGATGGCCCATGCAGGAATTATCATTTTTCGAAAAGATATGGCCTAAAATGTAAATTCGTCGAAAAACGAGTTTTTCAGGAACGGTTTTTTGCGTTTTTCTCTTTTCCCGTCTGTCCTATCGTCCAAATAGCGTTAGATTCTTGTTTAGCACGGCAAAATACATAGAATAGACTATGAGACCAGTCCGAGAACCGACGGAAAATTGTTTTTCGCGTTTTTCTCGCTAAATAATGATCCTAGAGCGAAAAGGACGTTATTTCAGGATCACTTTCTTCTTTTTCGTTTTTCTCGGCCCCTGTTGGTCCTATCGTAAATCTGCGGTTATATTATTAATCAGCGGTGAAAAATACATCGAATGCGCCATGGCCCATGCAGGAATTATCATTTTTCGAAAAGATATGGCCTAAAATGTAAATTCGTCGAAAAACGAGTTTTTCAGGAACGGTTTTTTGCGTTTTTCTCTTTTCCCGTCTGTCCTATCTTTCAAATAGCGTTAGATTCTTGTTTAGCACGGCAAAATACATAGAATAGACTATGAGACCAGTCCGAGAACCGACGGAAAATTGTTTTTCGCGTTTTTCTCGCTGAATAATGATCCTAGAGCGAAAAGGACGTTATTTCAGGATCACTTTCTTTTTTTCCGTTTTTCTCGGCCCCTGTTGGTCCTATCGTAAATCTGCGGTTATATTATTCATAAGCGGTGAAAAATACATCGAATGCGCCATGGCCCATGCAGGAATTATCATTTTTCGAAAAGATATGGCCTAAAATGTAAATTCGTCGAAAAACGAGTTTTTCAGGAACGGTTTTTTGCGTTTTTCTCTTTTCCCGTCTGTCCTATCGTCCAAATAGCGTTAGATTCTTGTTTAGCACGGCAAAATACATAGAATAGACTATGGGACCAGTCGCAGAACCGACGGAAAATTGTTTTTCGCGTTTTTCTCGCTAAATAATGATCCTAGAGCGAAAAGGACGTTATTTCAGGATCACTTTCTTCTTTTTCGTTTTTCTCGGCCCCTGTTGGTCCTATCGTAAATCTGCGGTTATATTATTACTGAGCGGTGAAAAATACATCGAATGCGCCATGGCCCATACAGGAATTATCATTTTTCGAAAAGATATGGCCTAAAATGTAAATTCGTCGAAAAACGAGTTTTTCAGGAACGGTTTTTTGCGTTTTTCTCTTTTCCCGTCTGTCCTATCGTCCAAATAGCGTTAGATTCTTGTTTAGCACGGCAAAATACATAGAATAGACTATGAGACCAGTCCGAGAACCGACGGAAAATTGTTTTTCGCGTTTTTCTCGCTAAATAATGATCCTAGAGCGAAAAGGACGTTATTTCAGGATCACTTTCTTCTTTTTCGTTTTTCTCGGCCCCTGTTGGTCCTATCGTAAATCTGCGGTTATATTATTAATCAGCGGTGAAAAATACATCGAATGCGCCATGGCCCATGCAGGAATTATCATTTTTCGAAAAGATATGGCCTAAAATGTAAATTCGTCGAAAAACGAGTTTTTCAGGAACGGTTTTTTGCGTTTTTCTCTTTTCCCGTCTGTCCTATCGTCCAAATAGCGTTAGATTCTTGTTTAGCACGGCAAAATACATAGAATAGACTATGAGACCAGTCCGAGAACCGACGGAAAATTGTTTTTCGCGTTTTTCTCGCTGAATAATGATCCTAGAGCGAAAAGGACGTTATTTCAGGATCACTTTCTTTTTTTTTCGTTTTTCTCGGCCCCTGTTGGTCCTATCGTAAATCTGCGGTTATATTATTAATAAGCGGTGAAAAATACATCGAATGCGCCATGGCCCATGCAGGAATTATCATTTTTCGAAAAGATATGGCCTAAAATGTAAATTCGTCGAAAAACGAGTTTTTCAGGAACGGTTTTTTGCGTTTTTCTCTTTTCCCGTCTGTCCTATCTTTCAAATAGCGTTAGATTCTTGTTTAGCACGGCAAAATACATAGAATAGACTATGAGACCAGTCCGAGAACCGACGGAAAATTGTTTTTCGCGTTTTTCTCGCTGAATAATGATCCTAGAGCGAAAAGGACGTTATTTCAGGATCACTTTCTTTTTTTTCCGTTTTTCTCGGCCCCTGTTGGTCCTATCGTAAATCTGCGGTTACATTATTCATAAGCGGTGAAAAATACATCGAATGCGCCATGGCCCATGCAGGAATTATCATTTTTCGAAAAGATATGGCCTAAAATGTAAATTCGTCGAAAAACGAGTTTTTCAGGAACGGTTTTTTGCGTTTTTCTCTTTTCCCGTCTGTCCTATCGTCCAAATAGCGTTAGATTCTTGTTTAGCACGGCAAAATACATAGAATAGACCATGGGACCCGTCCGAGAACCGACGGAAAATTGTTTTTCGCGTTTTTCTCGCTAAATAATGATCCTAGAGCGAAAAGGACGTTATTTCAGGATCATTTTCTTCTTTTTCGTTTTTCTCGGCCCCTGTTGGTCCTATCGTAAATCTGCGGTTATATTATTAATCAGCGGTGAAAAATACATCGAATGCGCCATGGCCCATGCAGGAATTATCATTTTTCGAAAAGATATGGCCTAAAATGTAAATTCGTCGAAAAACGAGTTTTTCAGGAACGGTTTTTTGCGTTTTTCTCTTTTCCCGTCTGTCCTATCGTCCAAATAGCGTTAGATTCTTGTTTAGCACGGCAAAATACATAGAATAGACCATGGGACCCGTCCGAGAACCGACGGAAAATTGTTTTTCGCGTTTTTCTCGCTAAATAATGATCCTAGAGCGAAAAGGACGTTATTTCAGGATCATTTTCTTCTTTTTCGTTTTTCTCGGCCCCTGTTGGTCCTATCGTAAATCTGCGGTTATATTATTAATCAGCGGTGAAAAATACATCGAATGCGCCATGGCCCATGCAGGAATTATCATTTTTCGAAAAGATATGGCCTAAAATGTAAATTCGTCGAAAAACGAGTTTTTCAGGAACGGTTTTTTGCGTTTTTCTCTTTTCCCGTCTGTCCTATCGTCCAAATAGCGTTAGATTCTTGTTTAGCACGGCAAAATACATAGAATAGACTATGGGACCAGTCCCAGAACCGACGGAAAATTGTTTTTCGCGTTTTTCTCGCTAAATAATGATCCTAGAGCGAAAAGGACGTTATTTCGGGATCACTTTCTTTTTTTTTCGTTTTTCTCGGCCCCTGTTGGTCCTATCGTAAATCTGCGGTTATATTATTAATAAGCTGTGAAAAATACATCGAATGCGCCATGGCCCATGCAGGAATTATCATTTTTCGAAAAGATATGGCCTAAAATGTAAATTCGTCGAAAAACGAGTTTTTCAGGAACGGTTTTTTGCGTTTTTCTCTTTTCCCGTCTGTCCTATCGTCCAAATAGCGTTAGATTCTTGTTTAGCACGGCAAAATACATAGAATAGACTATGAGACCAGTCCGAGAACCGACGGAAAATTGTTTTTCGCGTTTTTCTCGCTGAATAATGATCCTAGAGCGAAAAGGACGTTATTTCAGGATCACTTTCTTTTTTTTTCGTTTTTCTCGGCCCCTGTTGGTCCTATCGTAAATCTGCGGTTATATTATTAATCAGCGGTGAAAAATACATCGAATGCGCCATGGCCCATGCAGGAATTATCATTTTTCGAAAAGATATGGCCTAAAATGTAAATTCGTCGAAAAACGAGTTTTTCAGGAACGGTTTTTTGCGTTTTTCTCTTTTCCCGTCTGTCCTATCGTCCAAATAGCGTTAGATTCTTGTTTAGCACGGCAAAATACATAGAATAGACTATGAGACCAGTCCGAGAACCGACGGAAAATTGTTTTTCGCGTTTTTCTCGCTAAATAATGATCCTAGAGCGAAAAGGACGTTATTTCAGGATCATTTTCTTCTTTTTCGTTTTTCTCGGCCCCTGTTGGTCCTATCGTAAATCTGCGGTTATATTATTAATCAGCGGTGAAAAATACATCGAATGCGCCATGGCCCATGCAGGAATTATCATTTTTCGAAAAGATATGGCCTAAAATGTAAATTCGTCGAAAAACGAATTTTTCAGGAACGGTTTTTTGCGTTTTTCTCTTTTCCCGTCTGTCCTATCGACCAAATAGCGTCAGATTCTTGTTTAGCACGGCAAAATACATAGAATAGACTATGAGACCAGTCCGAGAACCGACGGAAAATTGTTTTTCGCGTTTTTCTCGCTAAATAATGATCCTAGAGCGAAAAGGACGTTATTTCAGGATCACTTTCTTTTTTTTTCGTTTTTCTCGGCCCCTGTTGGTCCTATCGTAAATCTGCGGTTATATTATTAATAAGCGGTGAAAAATACATCGAATGCGCCATGGCCCATGCAGGAATTATCATTTTTCGAAAAGATATGGCCTAAAATGTAAATTCGTCGAAAAACGAGTTTTTCAGGAACGGTTTTTTGCGTTTTTCTCTTTTCCCGTCTGTCCTATCGTCCAAATAGCGTTAGATTCTTGTTTAGCACGGCAAAATACATAGAATAGACTATGGAACAGTCCCAGAACCGACGGAAAATTGTTTTTCGCGTTTTTCTCGCTAAATAATGATCCTAGAGCGAAAAGGACGTTATTTCAGGATCACTTTCTTTTTTTTTCGTTTTTCTCGGCCCCTGTTGGTCCTATCGTAAATCTGCGGTTATATTATTAATAAGCGGTGAAAAATACATCGAATGCGCCATGGCCCATGCAGGAATTATCATTTTTCGAAAAGATATGGCCTAAAATGTAAATTCGTCGAAAAACGAGTTTTTCAGGAACGGTTTTTTGCGTTTTTCTCTTTTCCCGTCTGTCCTATCGACCAAATAGCGTTAGATTCTTGTTTAAGCACGGCAAAATACATAGAATAGACTATGAGACCAGTCCGAGAACCGACGGAAAATTGTTTTTCGCGTTTTTCTCGCTAAATAATGATCCTAGAGCGAAAAGGACGTTATTTCAGGATCACTTTCTTCTTTTTCGTTTTTCTCGGCCCCTGTTGGTCCTATCGTAAATCTGCGGTTATATTATTAATGAGCGGTGAAAAATACATCGAATGCGCGATGGCCCATGCAGGAATTATCATTTTTCGAAAAGATATGGCCTAAAATGTAAATTCGTCGAAAAACGAGTTTTTCAGGAACGGTTTTTTGCGTTTTTCTCTTTTCCCGTCTGTCCTATCGTCCAAATAGCGTTAGATTCTTGTTTAGCACGGCAAAATACATAGAATAGACCATGGGACCCGTCCGAGAACCGACGGAAAATTGTTTTTCGCGTTTTTCTCGCTAAATAATGATCCTAGAGCGAAAAGGACGTTATTTCAGGATCACTTTCTTTTTTTTTCGTTTTTCTCGGCCCCTGTTGGTCCTATCGTAAATCTGCGGTTATATTATTAATAAGCGGTGAAAAATACATCGAATGCGCCATGGCCCATGCAGGAATTATCATTTTTCGAAAAGATATGGCCTAAAATGTAAATTCGTCGAAAAACGAGTTTTTCAGGAACGGTTTTTTGCGTTTTTCTCTTTTCCCGTCTGTCCTATCGTCCAAATAGCGTTAGATTCTTGTTTAGCACGGCAAAATACATAGAATAGACTATGAGACCAGTCCGAGAACCGACGGAAAATTGTTTTTCGCGTTTTTCTCGCTAAATAATGATCCTAGAGCGAAAAGGACGTTATTTCAGGATCACTTTCTTTTTTTTTCGTTTTTCTCGGCCCCTGTTGGTCCTATCGTAAATCTGCGGTTATATTATTAATAAGCGGTGAAAAATACATCGAATGCGCCATGGCCCATGCAGGAATTATCATTTTTCGAAAAGATATGGCCTAAAATGTAAATTCGTCGAAAAACGAGTTTTTCAGGAACGGTTTTTTGCGTTTTTCTCTTTTCCCGTCTGTCCTATCGTCCAAATAGCGTTAGATTCTTGTTTAGCACGGCAAAATACATAGAATAGACTATGAGACCAGTCCGAGAACCGACGGAAAATTGTTTTTCGCGTTTTTCTCGCTAAATAATGATCCTAGAGCGAAAAGGACGTTATTTCAGGATCACTTTCTTCTTTTTCGTTTTTCTCGGCCCCTGTTGGTCCTATCGTAAATCTGCGGTTATATTATTAATGAGCGGTGAAAAATACATCGAATGCGCCATGGCCCATGCAGGAATTATCATTTTTCGAAAAGATATGGCCTAAAATGTAAATTCGTCGAAAAACGAGTTTTTCAGGAACGGTTTTTTGCGTTTTTCTCTTTTCCCGTCTGTCCTATCGTCCAAATAGCGTTAGATTCTTGTTTAGCACGGCAAAATACATAGAATAGACTATGGGACCAGTCCCAGAACCGACGGAAAATTGTTTTTCGCGTTTTTCTCGCTAAATAATGATCCTAGAGCGAAAAGGACGTTATTTCAGGATCACTTTCTTTTTTTTTCGTTTTTCTCGGCCCCTGTTGGTCCTATCGTAAATCTGCGGTTATATTATTAATAAGCGGTGAAAAATACATCGAATGCGCCATGGCCCATGCAGGAATTATCATTTTTCGAAAAGATATGGCCTAAAATGTAAATTCGTCGAAAAACGAGTTTTTCAGGAACGGTTTTTTGCGTTTTTCTCTTTTCCCGTCTGTCCTATCGTCCAAATAGCGTTAGATTCTTGTTTAGCACGGCAAAATACATAGAATAGACTATGGAACAGTCCCAGAACCGACGGAAAATTGTTTTTCGCGTTTTTCTCGCTAAATAATGATCCTAGAGCGAAAAGGACGTTATTTCAGGATCACTTTCTTTTTTTTTCGTTTTTCTCGGCCCCTGTTGGTCCTATCGTAAATCTGCGGTTATATTATTAATAAGCGGTGAAAAATACATCGAATGCGCCATGGCCCATGCAGGAATTATCATTTTTCGAAAAGATATGGCCTAAAATGTAAATTCGTCGAAAAACGAGTTTTTCAGGAACGGTTTTTTGCGTTTTTCTCTTTTCCCGTCTGTCCTATCGTCCAAATAGCGTTAGATTCTTGTTTAGCACGGCAAAATACATAGAATAGACTATGAGACCAGTCCGAGAACCGACGGAAAATTGTTTTTCGCGTTTTTCTCGCTAAATAATGATCCTAGAGCGAAAAGGACGTTATTTCAGGATCACTTTCTTCTTTTTCGTTTTTCTCGGCCCCTGTTGGTCCTATCGTAAATCTGCGGTTATATTATTAATCAGCGGTGAAAAATACATCGAATGCGCCATGGCCCATGCAGGAATTATCATTTTTCGAAAAGATATGGCCTAAAATGTAAATTCGTCGAAAAACGAATTTTTCAGGAACGGTTTTTTGCGTTTTTCTCTTTTCCCGTCTGTCCTATCGACCAAATAGCGTTAGATTCTTGTTTAGCACGGCAAAATACATAGAATAGACTATGAGACCAGTCCGAGAACCGACGGAAAATTGTTTTTCGCGTTTTTCTCGCTAAATAATGATCCTAGAGCGAAAAGGACGTTATTTCAGGATCACTTTCTTCTTTTTCGTTTTTCTCGGCCCCTGTTGGTCCTATCGTAAATCTGCGGTTATATTATTAATAAGCGGTGAAAAATACATCGAATGCGCGATGGCCCATGCAGGAATTATCATTTTTCGAAAAGATATGGCCTAAAATGTAAATTCGTCGAAAAACGAGTTTTTCAGGAACGGTTTTTTGCGTTTTTCTCTTTTCCCGTCTGTCCTATCGTCCAAATAGCGTTAGATTCTTGTTTAGCACGGCAAAATACATAGAATAGACTATGAGACCAGTCCGAGAACCGACGGAAAATTGTTTTTCGCGTTTTTCTCGCTGAATAATGATCCTAGAGCGAAAAGGACGTTATTTCAGGATCACTTTCTTTTTTTTTCGTTTTTCTCGGCCCCTGTTGGTCCTATCGTAAATCTGCGGTTATATTATTAATCAGCGGTGAAAAATACATCGAATGCGCCATGGCCCATGCAGGAATTATCATTTTTCGAAAAGATATGGCCTAAAATGTAAATTCGTCGAAAAACGAGTTTTTCAGGAACGGTTTTTTGCGTTTTTCTCTTTTCCCGTCTGTCCTATCGTCCAAATAGCGTTAGATTCTTGTTTAGCACGGCAAAATACATAGAATAGACTATGAGACCAGTCCGAGAACCGACGGAAAATTGTTTTTCGCGTTTTTCTCGCTAAATAATGATCCTAGAGCGAAAAGGACGTTATTTCAGGATCATTTTCTTCTTTTTCGTTTTTCTCGGCCCCTGTTGGTCCTATCGTAAATCTGCGGTTATATTATTAATCAGCGGTGAAAAATACATCGAATGCGCCATGGCCCATGCAGGAATTATCATTTTTCGAAAAGATATGGCCTAAAATGTAAATTCGTCGAAAAACGAATTTTTCAGGAACGGTTTTTTGCGTTTTTCTCTTTTCCCGTCTGTCCTATCGACCAAATAGCGTCAGATTCTTGTTTAGCACGGCAAAATACATAGAATAGACTATGAGACCAGTCCGAGAACCGACGGAAAATTGTTTTTCGCGTTTTTCTCGCTAAATAATGATCCTAGAGCGAAAAGGACGTTATTTCAGGATCACTTTCTTTTTTTTTCGTTTTTCTCGGCCCCTGTTGGTCCTATCGTAAATCTGCGGTTATATTATTAATAAGCGGTGAAAAATACATCGAATGCGCCATGGCCCATGCAGGAATTATCATTTTTCGAAAAGATATGGCCTAAAATGTAAATTCGTCGAAAAACGAGTTTTTCAGGAACGGTTTTTTGCGTTTTTCTCTTTTCCCGTCTGTCCTATCGTCCAAATAGCGTTAGATTCTTGTTTAGCACGGCAAAATACATAGAATAGACTATGGAACAGTCCCAGAACCGACGGAAAATTGTTTTTCGCGTTTTTCTCGCTAAATAATGATCCTAGAGCGAAAAGGACGTTATTTCAGGATCACTTTCTTTTTTTTTCGTTTTTCTCGGCCCCTGTTGGTCCTATCGTAAATCTGCGGTTATATTATTAATAAGCGGTGAAAAATACATCGAATGCGCCATGGCCCATGCAGGAATTATCATTTTTCGAAAAGATATGGCCTAAAATGTAAATTCGTCGAAAAACGAGTTTTTCAGGAACGGTTTTTTGCGTTTTTCTCTTTTCCCGTCTGTCCTATCGACCAAATAGCGTTAGATTCTTGTTTAAGCACGGCAAAATACATAGAATAGACTATGAGACCAGTCCGAGAACCGACGGAAAATTGTTTTTCGCGTTTTTCTCGCTAAATAATGATCCTAGAGCGAAAAGGACGTTATTTCAGGATCACTTTCTTCTTTTTCGTTTTTCTCGGCCCCTGTTGGTCCTATCGTAAATCTGCGGTTATATTATTAATGAGCGGTGAAAAATACATCGAATGCGCGATGGCCCATGCAGGAATTATCATTTTTCGAAAAGATATGGCCTAAAATGTAAATTCGTCGAAAAACGAGTTTTTCAGGAACGGTTTTTTGCGTTTTTCTCTTTTCCCGTCTGTCCTATCGTCCAAATAGCGTTAGATTCTTGTTTAGCACGGCAAAATACATAGAATAGACCATGGGACCCGTCCGAGAACCGACGGAAAATTGTTTTTCGCGTTTTTCTCGCTAAATAATGATCCTAGAGCGAAAAGGACGTTATTTCAGGATCACTTTCTTTTTTTTTCGTTTTTCTCGGCCCCTGTTGGTCCTATCGTAAATCTGCGGTTATATTATTAATAAGCGGTGAAAAATACATCGAATGCGCCATGGCCCATGCAGGAATTATCATTTTTCGAAAAGATATGGCCTAAAATGTAAATTCGTCGAAAAACGAGTTTTTCAGGAACGGTTTTTTGCGTTTTTCTCTTTTCCCGTCTGTCCTATCGTCCAAATAGCGTTAGATTCTTGTTTAGCACGGCAAAATACATAGAATAGACTATGAGACCAGTCCGAGAACCGACGGAAAATTGTTTTTCGCGTTTTTCTCGCTAAATAATGATCCTAGAGCGAAAAGGACGTTATTTCAGGATCACTTTCTTTTTTTTTCGTTTTTCTCGGCCCCTGTTGGTCCTATCGTAAATCTGCGGTTATATTATTAATAAGCGGTGAAAAATACATCGAATGCGCCATGGCCCATGCAGGAATTATCATTTTTCGAAAAGATATGGCCTAAAATGTAAATTCGTCGAAAAACGAGTTTTTCAGGAACGGTTTTTTGCGTTTTTCTCTTTTCCCGTCTGTCCTATCGTCCAAATAGCGTTAGATTCTTGTTTAGCACGGCAAAATACATAGAATAGACTATGAGACCAGTCCGAGAACCGACGGAAAATTGTTTTTCGCGTTTTTCTCGCTAAATAATGATCCTAGAGCGAAAAGGACGTTATTTCAGGATCACTTTCTTCTTTTTCGTTTTTCTCGGCCCCTGTTGGTCCTATCGTAAATCTGCGGTTATATTATTAATGAGCGGTGAAAAATACATCGAATGCGCCATGGCCCATGCAGGAATTATCATTTTTCGAAAAGATATGGCCTAAAATGTAAATTCGTCGAAAAACGAGTTTTTCAGGAACGGTTTTTTGCGTTTTTCTCTTTTCCCGTCTGTCCTATCGTCCAAATAGCGTTAGATTCTTGTTTAGCACGGCAAAATACATAGAATAGACTATGGGACCAGTCCCAGAACCGACGGAAAATTGTTTTTCGCGTTTTTCTCGCTAAATAATGATCCTAGAGCGAAAAGGACGTTATTTCAGGATCACTTTCTTTTTTTTTCGTTTTTCTCGGCCCCTGTTGGTCCTATCGTAAATCTGCGGTTATATTATTAATAAGCGGTGAAAAATACATCGAATGCGCCATGGCCCATGCAGGAATTATCATTTTTCGAAAAGATATGGCCTAAAATGTAAATTCGTCGAAAAACGAGTTTTTCAGGAACGGTTTTTTGCGTTTTTCTCTTTTCCCGTCTGTCCTATCGTCCAAATAGCGTTAGATTCTTGTTTAGCACGGCAAAATACATAGAATAGACTATGGAACAGTCCCAGAACCGACGGAAAATTGTTTTTCGCGTTTTTCTCGCTAAATAATGATCCTAGAGCGAAAAGGACGTTATTTCAGGATCACTTTCTTTTTTTTTCGTTTTTCTCGGCCCCTGTTGGTCCTATCGTAAATCTGCGGTTATATTATTAATAAGCGGTGAAAAATACATCGAATGCGCCATGGCCCATGCAGGAATTATCATTTTTCGAAAAGATATGGCCTAAAATGTAAATTCGTCGAAAAACGAGTTTTTCAGGAACGGTTTTTTGCGTTTTTCTCTTTTCCCGTCTGTCCTATCGTCCAAATAGCGTTAGATTCTTGTTTAGCACGGCAAAATACATAGAATAGACTATGAGACCAGTCCGAGAACCGACGGAAAATTGTTTTTCGCGTTTTTCTCGCTAAATAATGATCCTAGAGCGAAAAGGACGTTATTTCAGGATCACTTTCTTCTTTTTCGTTTTTCTCGGCCCCTGTTGGTCCTATCGTAAATCTGCGGTTATATTATTAATCAGCGGTGAAAAATACATCGAATGCGCCATGGCCCATGCAGGAATTATCATTTTTCGAAAAGATATGGCCTAAAATGTAAATTCGTCGAAAAACGAATTTTTCAGGAACGGTTTTTTGCGTTTTTCTCTTTTCCCGTCTGTCCTATCGACCAAATAGCGTTAGATTCTTGTTTAGCACGGCAAAATACATAGAATAGACTATGAGACCAGTCCGAGAACCGACGGAAAATTGTTTTTCGCGTTTTTCTCGCTAAATAATGATCCTAGAGCGAAAAGGACGTTATTTCAGGATCACTTTCTTCTTTTTCGTTTTTCTCGGCCCCTGTTGGTCCTATCGTAAATCTGCGGTTATATTATTAATAAGCGGTGAAAAATACATCGAATGCGCGATGGCCCATGCAGGAATTATCATTTTTCGAAAAGATATGGCCTAAAATGTAAATTCGTCGAAAAACGAGTTTTTCAGGAACGGTTTTTTGCGTTTTTCTCTTTTCCCGTCTGTCCTATCGTCCAAATAGCGTTAGATTCTTGTTTAGCACGGCAAAATACATAGAATAGACTATGAGACCAGTCCGAGAACCGACGGAAAATTGTTTTTCGCGTTTTTCTCGCTGAATAATGATCCTAGAGCGAAAAGGACGTTATTTCAGGATCACTTTCTTTTTTTTTCGTTTTTCTCGGCCCCTGTTGGTCCTATCGTAAATCTGCGGTTATATTATTAATCAGCGGTGAAAAATACATCGAATGCGCCATGGCCCATGCAGGAATTATCATTTTTCGAAAAGATATGGCCTAAAATGTAAATTCGTCGAAAAACGAGTTTTTCAGGAACGGTTTTTTGCGTTTTTCTCTTTTCCCGTCTGTCCTATCGTCCAAATAGCGTTAGATTCTTGTTTAGCACGGCAAAATACATAGAATAGACTATGAGACCAGTCCGAGAACCGACGGAAAATTGTTTTTCGCGTTTTTCTCGCTAAATAATGATCCTAGAGCGAAAAGGACGTTATTTCAGGATCACTTTCTTCTTTTTCGTTTTTCTCGGCCCCTGTTGGTCCTATCGTAAATCTGCGGTTATATTATTAATGAGCGGTGAAAAATACATCGAATACGCCATGGCCCATGCAGGAATTATCATTTTTCGAAAAGATATGGCCTAAAATGTAAATTCGTCGAAAAACGAGTTTTTCAGGAACGGTTTTTTGCGTTTTTCTCTTTTCCCGTCTGTCCTATCGTCCAAATAGCGTTAGATTCTTGTTTAGCACGGCAAAATACATAGAATAGACCATGGGACCCGTCCGAGAACCGACGGAAAATTGTTTTTCGCGTTTTTCTCGCTAAATAATGATCCTAGAGCGAAAAGGACGTTATTTCAGGATCATTTTCTTCTTTTTCGTTTTTCTCGGCCCCTGTTGGTCCTATCGTAAATCTGCGGTTATATTATTAATCAGCGGTGAAAAATACATCGAATGCGCCATGGCCCATGCAGGAATTATCATTTTTCGAAAAGATATGGCCTAAAATGTAAATTCGTCGAAAAACGAATTTTTCAGGAACGGTTTTTTGCGTTTTTCTCTTTTCCCGTCTGTCCTATCGACCAAATAGCGTCAGATTCTTGTTTAGCACGGCAAAATACATAGAATAGACTATGAGACCAGTCCGAGAACCGACGGAAAATTGTTTTTCGCGTTTTTCTCGCTAAATAATGATCCTAGAGCGAAAAGGACGTTATTTCAGGATCACTTTCTTTTTTTTTCGTTTTTCTCGGCCCCTGTTGGTCCTATCGTAAATCTGCGGTTATATTATTAATAAGCGGTGAAAAATACATCGAATGCGCCATGGCCCATGCAGGAATTATCATTTTTCGAAAAGATATGGCCTAAAATGTAAATTCGTCGAAAAACGAGTTTTTCAGGAACGGTTTTTTGCGTTTTTCTCTTTTCCCGTCTGTCCTATCGTCCAAATAGCGTTAGATTCTTGTTTAGCACGGCAAAATACATAGAATAGACTATGGAACAGTCCCAGAACCGACGGAAAATTGTTTTTCGCGTTTTTCTCGCTAAATAATGATCCTAGAGCGAAAAGGACGTTATTTCAGGATCACTTTCTTTTTTTTTCGTTTTTCTCGGCCCCTGTTGGTCCTATCGTAAATCTGCGGTTATATTATTAATAAGCGGTGAAAAATACATCGAATGCGCCATGGCCCATGCAGGAATTATCATTTTTCGAAAAGATATGGCCTAAAATGTAAATTCGTCGAAAAACGAGTTTTTCAGGAACGGTTTTTTGCGTTTTTCTCTTTTCCCGTCTGTCCTATCGACCAAATAGCGTTAGATTCTTGTTTAAGCACGGCAAAATACATAGAATAGACTATGAGACCAGTCCGAGAACCGACGGAAAATTGTTTTTCGCGTTTTTCTCGCTAAATAATGATCCTAGAGCGAAAAGGACGTTATTTCAGGATCACTTTCTTCTTTTTCGTTTTTCTCGGCCCCTGTTGGTCCTATCGTAAATCTGCGGTTATATTATTAATGAGCGGTGAAAAATACATCGAATGCGCGATGGCCCATGCAGGAATTATCATTTTTCGAAAAGATATGGCCTAAAATGTAAATTCGTCGAAAAACGAGTTTTTCAGGAACGGTTTTTTGCGTTTTTCTCTTTTCCCGTCTGTCCTATCGTCCAAATAGCGTTAGATTCTTGTTTAGCACGGCAAAATACATAGAATAGACCATGGGACCCGTCCGAGAACCGACGGAAAATTGTTTTTCGCGTTTTTCTCGCTAAATAATGATCCTAGAGCGAAAAGGACGTTATTTCAGGATCACTTTCTTTTTTTTTCGTTTTTCTCGGCCCCTGTTGGTCCTATCGTAAATCTGCGGTTATATTATTAATAAGCGGTGAAAAATACATCGAATGCGCCATGGCCCATGCAGGAATTATCATTTTTCGAAAAGATATGGCCTAAAATGTAAATTCGTCGAAAAACGAGTTTTTCAGGAACGGTTTTTTGCGTTTTTCTCTTTTCCCGTCTGTCCTATCGTCCAAATAGCGTTAGATTCTTGTTTAGCACGGCAAAATACATAGAATAGACTATGAGACCAGTCCGAGAACCGACGGAAAATTGTTTTTCGCGTTTTTCTCGCTAAATAATGATCCTAGAGCGAAAAGGACGTTATTTCAGGATCACTTTCTTTTTTTTTCGTTTTTCTCGGCCCCTGTTGGTCCTATCGTAAATCTGCGGTTATATTATTAATAAGCGGTGAAAAATACATCGAATGCGCCATGGCCCATGCAGGAATTATCATTTTTCGAAAAGATATGGCCTAAAATGTAAATTCGTCGAAAAACGAGTTTTTCAGGAACGGTTTTTTGCGTTTTTCTCTTTTCCCGTCTGTCCTATCGTCCAAATAGCGTTAGATTCTTGTTTAGCACGGCAAAATACATAGAATAGACTATGAGACCAGTCCGAGAACCGACGGAAAATTGTTTTTCGCGTTTTTCTCGCTAAATAATGATCCTAGAGCGAAAAGGACGTTATTTCAGGATCACTTTCTTCTTTTTCGTTTTTCTCGGCCCCTGTTGGTCCTATCGTAAATCTGCGGTTATATTATTAATGAGCGGTGAAAAATACATCGAATGCGCCATGGCCCATGCAGGAATTATCATTTTTCGAAAAGATATGGCCTAAAATGTAAATTCGTCGAAAAACGAGTTTTTCAGGAACGGTTTTTTGCGTTTTTCTCTTTTCCCGTCTGTCCTATCGTCCAAATAGCGTTAGATTCTTGTTTAGCACGGCAAAATACATAGAATAGACTATGGGACCAGTCCCAGAACCGACGGAAAATTGTTTTTCGCGTTTTTCTCGCTAAATAATGATCCTAGAGCGAAAAGGACGTTATTTCAGGATCACTTTCTTTTTTTTTCGTTTTTCTCGGCCCCTGTTGGTCCTATCGTAAATCTGCGGTTATATTATTAATAAGCGGTGAAAAATACATCGAATGCGCCATGGCCCATGCAGGAATTATCATTTTTCGAAAAGATATGGCCTAAAATGTAAATTCGTCGAAAAACGAGTTTTTCAGGAACGGTTTTTTGCGTTTTTCTCTTTTCCCGTCTGTCCTATCGTCCAAATAGCGTTAGATTCTTGTTTAGCACGGCAAAATACATAGAATAGACTATGGAACAGTCCCAGAACCGACGGAAAATTGTTTTTCGCGTTTTTCTCGCTAAATAATGATCCTAGAGCGAAAAGGACGTTATTTCAGGATCACTTTCTTTTTTTTTCGTTTTTCTCGGCCCCTGTTGGTCCTATCGTAAATCTGCGGTTATATTATTAATAAGCGGTGAAAAATACATCGAATGCGCCATGGCCCATGCAGGAATTATCATTTTTCGAAAAGATATGGCCTAAAATGTAAATTCGTCGAAAAACGAGTTTTTCAGGAACGGTTTTTTGCGTTTTTCTCTTTTCCCGTCTGTCCTATCGTCCAAATAGCGTTAGATTCTTGTTTAGCACGGCAAAATACATAGAATAGACTATGAGACCAGTCCGAGAACCGACGGAAAATTGTTTTTCGCGTTTTTCTCGCTAAATAATGATCCTAGAGCGAAAAGGACGTTATTTCAGGATCACTTTCTTCTTTTTCGTTTTTCTCGGCCCCTGTTGGTCCTATCGTAAATCTGCGGTTATATTATTAATCAGCGGTGAAAAATACATCGAATGCGCCATGGCCCATGCAGGAATTATCATTTTTCGAAAAGATATGGCCTAAAATGTAAATTCGTCGAAAAACGAATTTTTCAGGAACGGTTTTTTGCGTTTTTCTCTTTTCCCGTCTGTCCTATCGACCAAATAGCGTTAGATTCTTGTTTAGCACGGCAAAATACATAGAATAGACTATGAGACCAGTCCGAGAACCGACGGAAAATTGTTTTTCGCGTTTTTCTCGCTAAATAATGATCCTAGAGCGAAAAGGACGTTATTTCAGGATCACTTTCTTCTTTTTCGTTTTTCTCGGCCCCTGTTGGTCCTATCGTAAATCTGCGGTTATATTATTAATGAGCGGTGAAAAATACATCGAATGCGCGATGGCCCATGCAGGAATTATCATTTTTCGAAAAGATATGGCCTAAAATGTAAATTCGTCGAAAAACGAGTTTTTCAGGAACGGTTTTTTGCGTTTTTCTCTTTTCCCGTCTGTCCTATCGTCCAAATAGCGTTAGATTCGTGTTTAGCACGGCAAAATACATAGAATAGACTATGGGACCAGTCCCAGAACCGACGGAAAATTGTTTTTCGCGTTTTTCTCGCTAAATAATGATCCTAGAGCGAAAAGGACGTTATTTCAGGATCACTTTCTTTTTTTTTCGTTTTTCTCGGCCCCTGTTGGTCCTATCGTAAATCTGCGGTTATATTATTAATAAGCGGTGAAAAATACATCGAATGCGCCATGGCCCATGCAGGAATTATCATTTTTCGAAAAGATATGGCCTAAAATGTAAATTCGTCGAAAAACGAGTTTTTCAGGAACGGTTTTTTGCGTTTTTCTCTTTTCCCGTCTGTCCTATCGTCCAAATAGCGTTAGATTCTTGTTTAGCACGGCAAAATACATAGAATAGACTATGGGACCAGTCCCAGAACCGACGGAAAATTGTTTTTCGCGTTTTTCTCGCTAAATAATGATCCTAGAGCGAAAAGGACGTTATTTCAGGATCACTTTCTTTTTTTTTCGTTTTTCTCGGCCCCTGTTGGTCCTATCGTAAATCTGCGGTTATATTATTAATAAGCGGTGAAAAATACATCGAATGCGCCATGGCCCATGCAGGAATTATCATTTTTCGAAAAGATATGGCCTAAAATGTAAATTCGTCGAAAAACGAGTTTTTCAGGAACGGTTTTTTGCGTTTTTCTCTTTTCCCGTCTGTCCTATCGTCCAAATAGCGTTAGATTCTTGTTTAGCACGGCAAAATACATAGAATAGACTATGGGACCAGTCCCAGAACCGACGGAAAATTGTTTTTCGCGTTTTTCTCGCTAAATAATGATCCTAGAGCGAAAAGGACGTTATTTCAGGATCACTTTCTTTTTTTTTTCGTTTTTCTCGGCCCCTGTTGGTCCTATCGTAAATCTGCGGTCATATTATTAATAAGCGGTGAAAAATACATCGAATGCGCCATGGCCCATGCAGGAATTATCATTTTTCGAAACGATATGGCCTAAAATGTAAATTCGTCGAAAAACGAGTTTTTCAGGAACGGTTTTTTGCGTTTTTCTCTTTTCCCGTCTGTCCTATCGTCCAAATAGCGTTAGATTCTTGTTTAGCACGGCAAAATACATAGAATAGACTATGAGACCAGTCCGAGAACCGACGGAAAATTGTTTTTCGCGTTTTTCTCGCTAAATAATGATCCTAGAGCGAAAAGGACGTTATTTCAGGATCACTTTCTTCTTTTTCGTTTTTCTCGGCCCCTGTTGGTCCTATCGTAAATCTGCGGTTATATTATTAATCAGCGGTGAAAAATACATCGAATGCGCCATGGCCCATGCAGGAATTATCATTTTTCGAAAAGATATGGCCTAAAATGTAAATTCGTCGAAAAACGAATTTTTCAGGAACGGTTTTTTGCGTTTTTCTCTTTTCCCGTCTGTCCTATCGACCAAATAGCGTTAGATTCTTGTTTAGCACGGCAAAATACATAGAATAGACCAGTCCGAGAACCGACGGAAAATTGTTTTTCGCGTTTTTCTCGCTAAATAATGATCCTAGAGCGAAAAGGACGTTATTTCAGGATCACTTTCTTCTTTTTCGTTTTTCTCGGCCCCTGTTGGTCCTATCGTAAATCTGCGGTTATATTATTAATAAGCGGTGAAAAATACATCGAATGCGCCATGGCCCATGCAGGAATTATCATTTTTCGAAAAGATATGGCCTAAAATGTAAATTCGTCGAAAAACGAATTTTTCAGGAACGGTTTTTTGCGTTTTTCTCTTTTCCCGTCTGTCCTATCGACCAAATAGCGTTAGATTCTTGTTTAGCACGGCAAAATACATAGAATAGACTATGAGACCAGTCCGAGAACCGACGGAAAATTGTTTTTCGCGTTTTTCTCGCTAAATAATGATCCTAGAGCGAAAAGGACGTTATTTCAGGATCACTTTCTTCTTTTTCGTTTTTCTCGGCCCCTGTTGGTCCTATCGTAAATCTGCGGTTATATTATTAATGAGCGGTGAAAAATACATCGAATGCGCGATGGCCCATGCAGGAATTATCATTTTTCGAAAAGATATGGCCTAAAATGTAAATTCGTCGAAAAACGAGTTTTTCAGGAACGGTTTTTTGCGTTTTTCTCTTTTCCCGTCTGTCCTATCGTCCAAATAGCGTTAGATTCTTGTTTAGCACGGCAAAATACATAGAATAGACTATGGGACCAGTCCCAGAACCGACGGAAAATTGTTTTTCGCGTTTTTCTCGCTAAATAATGATCCTAGAGCGAAAAGGACGTTATTTCAGGATCACTTTCTTCTTTTTCGTTTTTGTCGGCCCCTGTTGGTCCTATCGTAAATCTGCGGTTATATTATTAATCAGCGGTGAAAAATACATCGAATGCGCCATGGCCCATGCAGGAATTATCATTTTTCGAAAAGATATGGCCTAAAATGTAAATTCGTCGAAAAACGAGTTTTTCAGGAACGGTTTTTTGCGTTTTTCTCTTTTCCCGTCTGTCCTATCGTCCAAATAGCGTTAGATTCTTGTTTAGCACGGCAAAATACATAGAATAGACCATGGGACCCGTCCGAGAACCGACGGAAAATTGTTTTTCGCGTTTTTCTCGCTAAATAATGATCCTAGAGCGAAAAGGACGTTATTTCAGGATCATTTTCTTCTTTTTCGTTTTTCTCGGCCCCTGTTGGTCCTATCGTAAATCTGCGGTTATATTATTAATAAGCGGTGAAAAATACATCGAATGCGCGATGGCCCATGCAGGAATTATCATTTTTCGAAAAGATATGGCCTAAAATGTAAATTCGTCGAAAAACGAATTTTCCAGGAACGGTTTTTTGCGTTTTTCTCTTTTCCCGTCTGTCCTATCGTCCAAATAGCGTTAGATTCTTGTTTAGCACGGCAAAATACATAGAATAGACTATGGGACCAGTCCCAGAACCGACGGAAAATTGTTTTTCGCGTTTTTCTCGCTAAATAATGATCCTAGAGCGAAAAGGACGTTATTTCAGGATCACTTTCTTTTTTTTTCGTTTTTCTCGGCCCCTGTTGGTCCTATCGTAAATCTGCGGTCATATTATTAATAAGCGGTGAAAAATACATCGAATGCGCCATGGCCCATGCAGGAATTATCATTTTTCGAAAAGATATGGCCTAAAATGTAAATTCGTCGAAAAACGAGTTTTTCAGGAACGGTTTTTTGCGTTTTTCTCTTTTCCCGTCTGTCCTATCGTCCAAATAGCGTTAGATTCTTGTTTAGCACGGCAAAATACATAGAATAGACTATGGGACCAGTCCCAGAACCGACGGAAAATTGTTTTTCGCGTTTTTCTCGCTAAATAATGATCCTAGAGCGAAAAGGACGTTATTTCAGGATCACTTTCTTTTTTTTTCGTTTTTCTCGGCCCCTGTTGGTCCTATCGTAAACCTGCGGTTATATTATTAATAAGCGGTGAAAAATACATCGAATGCGCCATGGCCCATGCAGGAATTATCATTTTTCGAAAAGATATGGCCTAAAATGTAAATTCGTCGAAAAACGAGTTTTTCAGGAACGGTTTTTTGCGTTTTTCTCTTTTCCCGTCTGTCCTATCGTCCAAATAGCGTTAGATTCTTGTTTAGCACGGCAAAATACATAGAATAGACTATGGGACCAGTCCCAGAACCGACGGAAAATTGTTTTTCGCGTTTTTCTCGCTAAATAATGATCCTAGAGCGAAAAGGACGTTATTTCAGGATCACTTTCTTTTTTTTTCGTTTTTCTCGGCCCCTGTTGGTCCTATCGTAAATCTGCGGTTATATTATTAATAAGCGGTGAAAAATACATCGAATGCGCCATGGCCCATGCAGGAATTATCATTTTTCGAAAAGGTATGGCCTAAAATGTAAATTCGTCGAAAAACGAGTTTTTCAGGAACGGTTTTTTGCGTTTTTCTCTTTTCCCGTCTGTCCTATCGTCCAAATAGCGTTAGATTCTTGTTTAGCACGGCAAAATACATAGAATAGACTATGGGACCAGTCCCAGAACCGACGGAAAATTGTTTTTCGCGTTTTTCTCGCTAAATAATGATCCTAGAGCGAAAGGGACGTTATTTCAGGATCACTTTCTTTTTTTTCGTTTTTCTCGGCCCCTGTTGGTCCTATCGTAAATCTGCGGTTATATTATTAATCAGCGGTGAAAAATACATCGAATGCGCCATGGCCCATGCAGGAATTATCATTTTTCGAAAAGATATGGCCTAAAATGTAAATTCGTCGAAAAACGAATTTTTCAGGAACGGTTTTTTGCGTTTTTCTCTTTTCCCGTCTGTCCTATCGACCAAATAGCGTTAGATTCTTGTTTAGCACGGCAAAATACATAGAATAGACTATGAGACCAGTCCGAGAACCGACGGAAAATTGTTTTTCGCGTTTTTCTCGCTAAATAATGATCCTAGAGCGAAAAGGACGTTATTTCAGGATCACTTTCTTCTTTTTCGTTTTTCTCGGCCCCTGTTGGTCCTATCGTAAATCTGCGGTTATATTATTAATGAGCGGTGAAAAATACATCGAATGCGCGATGGCCCATGCAGGAATTATCATTTTTCGAAAAGATATGGCCTAAAATGTAAATTCGTCGAAAAACGAGTTTTTCAGGAACGGTTTTTTGCGTTTTTCTCTTTTCCCGTCTGTCCTATCGTCCAAATAGCGTTAGATTCTTGTTTAGCACGGCAAAATACATAGAATAGACTATGGGACCAGTCCCAGAACCGACGGAAAATTGTTTTTCGCGTTTTTCTCGCTAAATAATGATCCTAGAGCGAAAAGGACGTTATTTCAGGATCACTTTCTTCTTTTTCGTTTTTGTCGGCCCCTGTTGGTCCTATCGTAAATCTGCGGTTATATTATTAATCAGCGGTGAAAAATACATCGAATGCGCCATGGCCCATGCAGGAATTATCATTTTTCGAAAAGATATGGCCTAAAATGTAAATTCGTCGAAAAACGAGTTTTTCAGGAACGGTTTTTTGCGTTTTTCTCTTTTCCCGTCTGTCCTATCGTCCAAATAGCGTTAGATTCTTGTTTAGCACGGCAAAATACATAGAATAGACCATGGGACCCGTCCGAGAACCGACGGAAAATTGTTTTTCGCGTTTTTCTCGCTAAATAATGATCCTAGAGCGAAAAGGACGTTATTTCAGGATCATTTTCTTCTTTTTCGTTTTTCTCGGCCCCTGTTGGTCCTATCGTAAATCTGCGGTTATATTATTAATAAGCGGTGAAAAATACATCGAATGCGCGATGGCCCATGCAGGAATTATCATTTTTCGAAAAGATATGGCCTAAAATGTAAATTCGTCGAAAAACGAATTTTCCAGGAACGGTTTTTTGCGTTTTTCTCTTTTCCCGTCTGTCCTATCGTCCAAATAGCGTTAGATTCTTGTTTAGCACGGCAAAATACATAGAATAGACTATGGGACCAGTCCCAGAACCGACGGAAAATTGTTTTTCGCGTTTTTCTCGCTAAATAATGATCCTAGAGCGAAAAGGACGTTATTTCAGGATCACTTTCTTTTTTTTTCGTTTTTCTCGGCCCCTGTTGGTCCTATCGTAAATCTGCGGTCATATTATTAATAAGCGGTGAAAAATACATCGAATGCGCCATGGCCCATGCAGGAATTATCATTTTTCGAAAAGATATGGCCTAAAATGTAAATTCGTCGAAAAACGAGTTTTTCAGGAACGGTTTTTTGCGTTTTTCTCTTTTCCCGTCTGTCCTATCGTCCAAATAGCGTTAGATTCTTGTTTAGCACGGCAAAATACATAGAATAGACTATGGGACCAGTCCCAGAACCGACGGAAAATTGTTTTTCGCGTTTTTCTCGCTAAATAATGATCCTAGAGCGAAAAGGACGTTATTTCAGGATCACTTTCTTTTTTTTTCGTTTTTCTCGGCCCCTGTTGGTCCTATCGTAAACCTGCGGTTATATTATTAATAAGCGGTGAAAAATACATCGAATGCGCCATGGCCCATGCAGGAATTATCATTTTTCGAAAAGATATGGCCTAAAATGTAAATTCGTCGAAAAACGAGTTTTTCAGGAACGGTTTTTTGCGTTTTTCTCTTTTCCCGTCTGTCCTATCGTCCAAATAGCGTTAGATTCTTGTTTAGCACGGCAAAATACATAGAATAGACTATGGGACCAGTCCCAGAACCGACGGAAAATTGTTTTTCGCGTTTTTCTCGCTAAATAATGATCCTAGAGCGAAAAGGACGTTATTTCAGGATCACTTTCTTTTTTTTTCGTTTTTCTCGGCCCCTGTTGGTCCTATCGTAAATCTGCGGTTATATTATTAATAAGCGGTGAAAAATACATCGAATGCGCCATGGCCCATGCAGGAATTATCATTTTTCGAAAAGATATGGCCTAAAATGTAAATTCGTCGAAAAACGAGTTTTTCAGGAACGGTTTTTTGCGTTTTTCTCTTTTCCCGTCTGTCCTATCGTCCAAATAGCGTTAGATTCTTGTTTAGCACGGCAAAATACATAGAATAGACTATGGGACCATTCCCAGAACCGACGGAAAATTGTTTTTCGCGTTTTTCTCGCTAAATAATGATCCTAGAGCGAAAAGGACGTTATTTCAGGATCATTTTCTTCTTTTTCGTTTTTCTCGGCCCCTGTTGGTCCTATCGTAAATCTGCGGTTATATTATTAATAAGCGGTGAAAAATACATCGAATGCGCGATGGCCCATGCAGGAATTATCATTTTTCGAAAAGATATGGCCTAAAATGTAAATTCGTCGAAAAACGAATTTTCCAGGAACGGTTTTTTGCGTTTTTCTCTTTTCCCGTCTGTCCTATCGTCCAAATAGCGTTAGATTCTTGTTTAGCACGGCAAAATACATAGAATAGACTATGGGACCAGTCCCAGAACCGACGGAAAATTGTTTTTCGCGTTTTTCTCGCTAAATAATGATCCTAGAGCGAAAAGGACGTTATTTCAGGATCACTTTCTTTTTTTTTCGTTTTTCTCGGCCCCTGTTGGTCCTATCGTAAATCTGCGGTCATATTATTAATAAGCGGTGAAAAATACATCGAATGCGCCATGGCCCATGCAGGAATTATCATTTTTCGAAAAGATATGGCCTAAAATGTAAATTCGTCGAAAAACGAGTTTTTCAGGAACGGTTTTTTGCGTTTTTCTCTTTTCCCGTCTGTCCTATCGTCCAAATAGCGTTAGATTCTTGTTTAGCACGGCAAAATACATAGAATAGACTATGGGACCAGTCCCAGAACCGACGGAAAATTGTTTTTCGCGTTTTTCTCGCTAAATAATGATCCTAGAGCGAAAAGGACGTTATTTCAGGATCACTTTCTTTTTTTTTCGTTTTTCTCGGCCCCTGTTGGTCCTATCGTAAACCTGCGGTTATATTATTAATAAGCGGTGAAAAATACATCGAATGCGCCATGGCCCATGCAGGAATTATCATTTTTCGAAAAGATATGGCCTAAAATGTAAATTCGTCGAAAAACGAGTTTTTCAGGAACGGTTTTTTGCGTTTTTCTCTTTTCCCGTCTGTCCTATCGTCCAAATAGCGTTAGATTCTTGTTTAGCACGGCAAAATACATAGAATAGACTATGGGACCAGTCCCAGAACCGACGGAAAATTGTTTTTCGCGTTTTTCTCGCTAAATAATGATCCTAGAGCGAAAAGGACGTTATTTCAGGATCACTTTCTTTTTTTTTCGTTTTTCTCGGCCCCTGTTGGTCCTATCGTAAATCTGCGGTTATATTATTAATAAGCGGTGAAAAATACATCGAATGCGCCATGGCCCATGCAGGAATTATCATTTTTCGAAAAGATATGGCCTAAAATGTAAATTCGTCGAAAAACGAGTTTTTCAGGAACGGTTTTTTGCGTTTTTCTCTTTTCCCGTCTGTCCTATCGTCCAAATAGCGTTAGATTCTTGTTTAGCACGGCAAAATACATAGAATAGACTATGGGACCATTCCCAGAACCGACGGAAAATTGTTTTTCGCGTTTTTCTCGCTAAATAATGATCCTAGAGCGAAAAGGACGTTATTTCAGGATCACTTTCTTCTTTTTCGTTTTTCTCGGCCCCTGTTGGTCCTATCGTAAATCTGCGGTTATATTATTAATCAGCGGTGAAAAATACATCGAATGCGCCATGGCCCATGCAGGAATTATCATTTTTCGAAAAGATATGGCCTAAAATGTAAATTCGTCGAAAAACGAATTTTTCAGGAACGGTTTTTTGCGTTTTTCTCTTTTCCCGTCTGTCCTATCGACCAAATAGCGTTAGATTCTTGTTTAGCACGGCAAAATACATAGAATAGACTATGAGACCAGTCCGAGAACCGACGGAAAATTGTTTTTCGCGTTTTTCTCGCTAAATAATGATCCTAGAGCGAAAAGGACGTTATTTCAGGATCACTTTCTTCTTTTTCGTTTTTCTCGGCCCCTGTTGGTCCTATCGTAAATCTGCGGTTATATTATTAATGAGCGGTGAAAAATACATCGAATGCGCGATGGCCCATGCAGGAATTATCATTTTTCGAAAAGATATGGCCTAAAATGTAAATTCGTCGAAAAACGAGTTTTTCAGGAACGGTTTTTTGCGTTTTTCTCTTTTCCCGTCTGTCCTATCGTCCAAATAGCGTTAGATTCTTGTTTAGCACGGCAAAATACATAGAATAGACTATGGGACCATTCCCAGAACCGACGGAAAATTGTTTTTCGCGTTTTTCTCGCTAAATAATGATCCTAGAGCAAAAAGGACGTTATTTCAGGATCGCTTTCTTTTTTTTTCGTTTTTCTCGACCCCTGTTGGTCCTATCGTAAATCTGCGGTTATATTATTACTGAGCGGTGAAAAATACATCGAATGCGCCATGGCCCATACAGGAATTATCATTTTTCGAAAAGATATGGCCTAAAATGTAAATTCGTCGAAAAACGAGTTTTTCAGGAACGGTTTTTTGCGTTTTTCTCTTTTCCCGTCTGTCCTATCGTCCAAATAGCGTTAGATTCTTGTTTAGCACGGCAAAATACATAGAATAGACTATGGGACCAGTCCCAGAACCGACGGAAAATTGTTTTTCGCGTTTTTCTCGCTAAATAATGATCCTAGAGCGAAAAGGACGTTATTTCAGGATCACTTTCTTTTTTTTTCGTTTTTCTCGGCCCCTGTTGGTCCTATCGTAAATCTGCGGTTATATTATTAATAAGCGGTGAAAAATACATCGAATGCGCCATGGCCCATGCAGGAATTATCATTTTTCGAAAAGATATGGCCTAAAATGTAAATTCGTCGAAAAACGAGTTTTTCAGGAACGGTTTTTTGCGTTTTTCTCTTTTCCCGTCTGTCCTATCGTCCAAATAGCGTTAGATTCTTGTTTAGCACGGCAAAATACATAGAATAGACTATGGGACCAGTCCCAGAACCGACGGAAAATTGTTTTTCGCGTTTTTCTCGCTAAATAATGATCCTAGAGCGAAAAGGACGTTATTTCAGGATCACTTTCTTTTTTTTTTCGTTTTTCTCGGCCCCTGTTGGTCCTATCGTAAATCTGCGGTCATATTATTAATAAGCGGTGAAAAATACATCGAATGCGCCATGGCCCATGCAGGAATTATCATTTTTCGAAACGATATGGCCTAAAATGTAAATTCGTCGAAAAACGAGTTTTTCAGGAACGGTTTTTTGCGTTTTTCTCTTTTCCCGTCTGTCCTATCGTCCAAATAGCGTTAGATTCTTGTTTAGCACGGCAAAATACATAGAATAGACTATGAGACCAGTCCGAGAACCGACGGAAAATTGTTTTTCGCGTTTTTCTCGCTAAATAATGATCCTAGAGCGAAAAGGACGTTATTTCAGGATCACTTTCTTCTTTTTCGTTTTTCTCGGCCCCTGTTGGTCCTATCGTAAATCTGCGGTTATATTATTAATCAGCGGTGAAAAATACATCGAATGCGCCATGGCCCATGCAGGAATTATCATTTTTCGAAAAGATATGGCCTAAAATGTAAATTCGTCGAAAAACGAATTTTTCAGGAACGGTTTTTTGCGTTTTTCTCTTTTCCCGTCTGTCCTATCGACCAAATAGCGTTAGATTCTTGTTTAGCACGGCAAAATACATAGAATAGACTATGAGACCAGTCCGAGAACCGACGGAAAATTGTTTTTCGCGTTTTTCTCGCTAAATAATGATCCTAGAGCGAAAAGGACGTTATTTCAGGATCACTTTCTTCTTTTTCGTTTTTCTCGGCCCCTGTTGGTCCTATCGTAAATCTGCGGTTATATTATTAATAAGCGGTGAAAAATACATCGAATGCGCCATGGCCCATGCAGGAATTATCATTTTTCGAAAAGATATGGCCTAAAATGTAAATTCGTCGAAAAACGAATTTTTCAGGAACGGTTTTTTGCGTTTTTCTCTTTTCCCGTCTGTCCTATCGACCAAATAGCGTTAGATTCTTGTTTAGCACGGCAAAATACATAGAATAGACTATGAGACCAGTCCGAGAACCGACGGAAAATTGTTTTTCGCGTTTTTCTCGCTAAATAATGATCCTAGAGCGAAAAGGACGTTATTTCAGGATCACTTTCTTCTTTTTCGTTTTTCTCGGCCCCTGTTGGTCCTATCGTAAATCTGCGGTTATATTATTAATGAGCGGTGAAAAATACATCGAATGCGCGATGGCCCATGCAGGAATTATCATTTTTCGAAAAGATATGGCCTAAAATGTAAATTCGTCGAAAAACGAGTTTTTCAGGAACGGTTTTTTGCGTTTTTCTCTTTTCCCGTCTGTCCTATCGTCCAAATAGCGTTAGATTCTTGTTTAGCACGGCAAAATACATAGAATAGACTATGGGACCAGTCCCAGAACCGACGGAAAATTGTTTTTCGCGTTTTTCTCGCTAAATAATGATCCTAGAGCGAAAAGGACGTTATTTCAGGATCACTTTCTTCTTTTTCGTTTTTGTCGGCCCCTGTTGGTCCTATCGTAAATCTGCGGTTATATTATTAATCAGCGGTGAAAAATACATCGAATGCGCCATGGCCCATGCAGGAATTATCATTTTTCGAAAAGATATGGCCTAAAATGTAAATTCGTCGAAAAACGAGTTTTTCAGGAACGGTTTTTTGCGTTTTTCTCTTTTCCCGTCTGTCCTATCGTCCAAATAGCGTTAGATTCTTGTTTAGCACGGCAAAATACATAGAATAGACCATGGGACCCGTCCGAGAACCGACGGAAAATTGTTTTTCGCGTTTTTCTCGCTAAATAATGATCCTAGAGCGAAAAGGACGTTATTTCAGGATCATTTTCTTCTTTTTCGTTTTTCTCGGCCCCTGTTGGTCCTATCGTAAATCTGCGGTTATATTATTAATAAGCGGTGAAAAATACATCGAATGCGCGATGGCCCATGCAGGAATTATCATTTTTCGAAAAGATATGGCCTAAAATGTAAATTCGTCGAAAAACGAATTTTCCAGGAACGGTTTTTTGCGTTTTTCTCTTTTCCCGTCTGTCCTATCGTCCAAATAGCGTTAGATTCTTGTTTAGCACGGCAAAATACATAGAATAGACTATGGGACCAGTCCCAGAACCGACGGAAAATTGTTTTTCGCGTTTTTCTCGCTAAATAATGATCCTAGAGCGAAAAGGACGTTATTTCAGGATCACTTTCTTTTTTTTTCGTTTTTCTCGGCCCCTGTTGGTCCTATCGTAAATCTGCGGTCATATTATTAATAAGCGGTGAAAAATACATCGAATGCGCCATGGCCCATGCAGGAATTATCATTTTTCGAAAAGATATGGCCTAAAATGTAAATTCGTCGAAAAACGAGTTTTTCAGGAACGGTTTTTTGCGTTTTTCTCTTTTCCCGTCTGTCCTATCGTCCAAATAGCGTTAGATTCTTGTTTAGCACGGCAAAATACATAGAATAGACTATGGGACCAGTCCCAGAACCGACGGAAAATTGTTTTTCGCGTTTTTCTCGCTAAATAATGATCCTAGAGCGAAAAGGACGTTATTTCAGGATCACTTTCTTTTTTTTTCGTTTTTCTCGGCCCCTGTTGGTCCTATCGTAAACCTGCGGTTATATTATTAATAAGCGGTGAAAAATACATCGAATGCGCCATGGCCCATGCAGGAATTATCATTTTTCGAAAAGATATGGCCTAAAATGTAAATTCGTCGAAAAACGAGTTTTTCAGGAACGGTTTTTTGCGTTTTTCTCTTTTCCCGTCTGTCCTATCGTCCAAATAGCGTTAGATTCTTGTTTAGCACGGCAAAATACATAGAATAGACTATGGGACCAGTCCCAGAACCGACGGAAAATTGTTTTTCGCGTTTTTCTCGCTAAATAATGATCCTAGAGCGAAAAGGACGTTATTTCAGGATCACTTTCTTTTTTTTTCGTTTTTCTCGGCCCCTGTTGGTCCTATCGTAAATCTGCGGTTATATTATTAATAAGCGGTGAAAAATACATCGAATGCGCCATGGCCCATGCAGGAATTATCATTTTTCGAAAAGGTATGGCCTAAAATGTAAATTCGTCGAAAAACGAGTTTTTCAGGAACGGTTTTTTGCGTTTTTCTCTTTTCCCGTCTGTCCTATCGTCCAAATAGCGTTAGATTCTTGTTTAGCACGGCAAAATACATAGAATAGACTATGGGACCAGTCCCAGAACCGACGGAAAATTGTTTTTCGCGTTTTTCTCGCTAAATAATGATCCTAGAGCGAAAGGGACGTTATTTCAGGATCACTTTCTTTTTTTTCGTTTTTCTCGGCCCCTGTTGGTCCTATCGTAAATCTGCGGTTATATTATTAATCAGCGGTGAAAAATACATCGAATGCGCCATGGCCCATGCAGGAATTATCATTTTTCGAAAAGATATGGCCTAAAATGTAAATTCGTCGAAAAACGAATTTTTCAGGAACGGTTTTTTGCGTTTTTCTCTTTTCCCGTCTGTCCTATCGACCAAATAGCGTTAGATTCTTGTTTAGCACGGCAAAATACATAGAATAGACTATGAGACCAGTCCGAGAACCGACGGAAAATTGTTTTTCGCGTTTTTCTCGCTAAATAATGATCCTAGAGCGAAAAGGACGTTATTTCAGGATCACTTTCTTCTTTTTCGTTTTTCTCGGCCCCTGTTGGTCCTATCGTAAATCTGCGGTTATATTATTAATGAGCGGTGAAAAATACATCGAATGCGCGATGGCCCATGCAGGAATTATCATTTTTCGAAAAGATATGGCCTAAAATGTAAATTCGTCGAAAAACGAGTTTTTCAGGAACGGTTTTTTGCGTTTTTCTCTTTTCCCGTCTGTCCTATCGTCCAAATAGCGTTAGATTCTTGTTTAGCACGGCAAAATACATAGAATAGACTATGGGACCAGTCCCAGAACCGACGGAAAATTGTTTTTCGCGTTTTTCTCGCTAAATAATGATCCTAGAGCGAAAAGGACGTTATTTCAGGATCACTTTCTTCTTTTTCGTTTTTGTCGGCCCCTGTTGGTCCTATCGTAAATCTGCGGTTATATTATTAATCAGCGGTGAAAAATACATCGAATGCGCCATGGCCCATGCAGGAATTATCATTTTTCGAAAAGATATGGCCTAAAATGTAAATTCGTCGAAAAACGAGTTTTTCAGGAACGGTTTTTTGCGTTTTTCTCTTTTCCCGTCTGTCCTATCGTCCAAATAGCGTTAGATTCTTGTTTAGCACGGCAAAATACATAGAATAGACCATGGGACCCGTCCGAGAACCGACGGAAAATTGTTTTTCGCGTTTTTCTCGCTAAATAATGATCCTAGAGCGAAAAGGACGTTATTTCAGGATCATTTTCTTCTTTTTCGTTTTTCTCGGCCCCTGTTGGTCCTATCGTAAATCTGCGGTTATATTATTAATAAGCGGTGAAAAATACATCGAATGCGCGATGGCCCATGCAGGAATTATCATTTTTCGAAAAGATATGGCCTAAAATGTAAATTCGTCGAAAAACGAATTTTCCAGGAACGGTTTTTTGCGTTTTTCTCTTTTCCCGTCTGTCCTATCGTCCAAATAGCGTTAGATTCTTGTTTAGCACGGCAAAATACATAGAATAGACTATGGGACCAGTCCCAGAACCGACGGAAAATTGTTTTTCGCGTTTTTCTCGCTAAATAATGATCCTAGAGCGAAAAGGACGTTATTTCAGGATCACTTTCTTTTTTTTTCGTTTTTCTCGGCCCCTGTTGGTCCTATCGTAAATCTGCGGTCATATTATTAATAAGCGGTGAAAAATACATCGAATGCGCCATGGCCCATGCAGGAATTATCATTTTTCGAAAAGATATGGCCTAAAATGTAAATTCGTCGAAAAACGAGTTTTTCAGGAACGGTTTTTTGCGTTTTTCTCTTTTCCCGTCTGTCCTATCGTCCAAATAGCGTTAGATTCTTGTTTAGCACGGCAAAATACATAGAATAGACTATGGGACCAGTCCCAGAACCGACGGAAAATTGTTTTTCGCGTTTTTCTCGCTAAATAATGATCCTAGAGCGAAAAGGACGTTATTTCAGGATCACTTTCTTTTTTTTTCGTTTTTCTCGGCCCCTGTTGGTCCTATCGTAAACCTGCGGTTATATTATTAATAAGCGGTGAAAAATACATCGAATGCGCCATGGCCCATGCAGGAATTATCATTTTTCGAAAAGATATGGCCTAAAATGTAAATTCGTCGAAAAACGAGTTTTTCAGGAACGGTTTTTTGCGTTTTTCTCTTTTCCCGTCTGTCCTATCGTCCAAATAGCGTTAGATTCTTGTTTAGCACGGCAAAATACATAGAATAGACTATGGGACCAGTCCCAGAACCGACGGAAAATTGTTTTTCGCGTTTTTCTCGCTAAATAATGATCCTAGAGCGAAAAGGACGTTATTTCAGGATCACTTTCTTTTTTTTTCGTTTTTCTCGGCCCCTGTTGGTCCTATCGTAAATCTGCGGTTATATTATTAATAAGCGGTGAAAAATACATCGAATGCGCCATGGCCCATGCAGGAATTATCATTTTTCGAAAAGATATGGCCTAAAATGTAAATTCGTCGAAAAACGAGTTTTTCAGGAACGGTTTTTTGCGTTTTTCTCTTTTCCCGTCTGTCCTATCGTCCAAATAGCGTTAGATTCTTGTTTAGCACGGCAAAATACATAGAATAGACTATGGGACCATTCCCAGAACCGACGGAAAATTGTTTTTCGCGTTTTTCTCGCTAAATAATGATCCTAGAGCGAAAAGGACGTTATTTCAGGATCACTTTCTTCTTTTTCGTTTTTCTCGGCCCCTGTTGGTCCTATCGTAAATCTGCGGTTATATTATTAATCAGCGGTGAAAAATACATCGAATGCGCCATGGCCCATGCAGGAATTATCATTTTTCGAAAAGATATGGCCTAAAATGTAAATTCGTCGAAAAACGAATTTTTCAGGAACGGTTTTTTGCGTTTTTCTCTTTTCCCGTCTGTCCTATCGACCAAATAGCGTTAGATTCTTGTTTAGCACGGCAAAATACATAGAATAGACTATGAGACCAGTCCGAGAACCGACGGAAAATTGTTTTTCGCGTTTTTCTCGCTAAATAATGATCCTAGAGCGAAAAGGACGTTATTTCAGGATCACTTTCTTCTTTTTCGTTTTTCTCGGCCCCTGTTGGTCCTATCGTAAATCTGCGGTTATATTATTAATGAGCGGTGAAAAATACATCGAATGCGCGATGGCCCATGCAGGAATTATCATTTTTCGAAAAGATATGGCCTAAAATGTAAATTCGTCGAAAAACGAGTTTTTCAGGAACGGTTTTTTGCGTTTTTCTCTTTTCCCGTCTGTCCTATCGTCCAAATAGCGTTAGATTCTTGTTTAGCACGGCAAAATACATAGAATAGACTATGGGACCATTCCCAGAACCGACGGAAAATTGTTTTTCGCGTTTTTCTCGCTAAATAATGATCCTAGAGCAAAAAGGACGTTATTTCAGGATCGCTTTCTTTTTTTTTCGTTTTTCTCGACCCCTGTTGGTCCTATCGTAAATCTGCGGTTATATTATTACTGAGCGGTGAAAAATACATCGAATGCGCCATGGCCCATACAGGAATTATCATTTTTCGAAAAGATATGGCCTAAAATGTAAATTCGTCGAAAAACGAGTTTTTCAGGAACGGTTTTTTGCGTTTTTCTCTTTTCCCGTCTGTCCTATCGTCCAAATAGCGTTAGATTCTTGTTTAGCACGGCAAAATACATAGAATAGACTATGGGACCATTCCCAGAACCGACGGAAAATTGTTTTTCGCGTTTTTCTCGCTAAATAATGATCCTAGAGCAAAAAGGACGTTATTTCAGGATCGCTTTCTTTTTTTTTCGTTTTTCTCGACCCCTGTTGGTCCTATCGTAAATCTGCGGTTATATTATTACTGAGCGGTGAAAAATACATCGAATGCGCCATGGCCCATACAGGAATTATCATTTTTCGAAAAGATATGGCCTAAAATGTAAATTCGTCGAAAAACGAGTTTTTCAGGAACGGTTTTTTGCGTTTTTCTCTTTTCCCGTCTGTCCTATCGTCCAAATAGCGTTAGATTCTTGTTTAGCACGGCAAAATACATAGAATAGACCATGGGACCCGTCCGAGAACCGACGGAAAATTGTTTTTCGCGTTTTTCTCGCTAAATAATGATCCTAGAGCGAAAAGGACGTTATTTCAGGATCATTTTCTTCTTTTTCGTTTTTCTCGGCCCCTGTTGGTCCTATCGTAAATCTGCGGTTATATTATTAATCAGCGGTGAAAAATACATCGAATGCGCCATGGCCCATGCAGGAATTATCATTTTTCGAAAAGATATGGCCTAAAATGTAAATTCGTCGAAAAACGAATTTTTCAGGAACGGTTTTTTGCGTTTTTCTCTTTTCCCGTCTGTCCTATCGACCAAATAGCGTTAGATTCTTGTTTAGCACGGCAAAATACATAGAATAGACTATGAGACCAGTCCGAGAACCGACGGAAAATTGTTTTTCGCGTTTTTCTCGCTAAATAATGATCCTAGAGCGAAAAGGACGTTATTTCAGGATCACTTTCTTCTTTTTCGTTTTTCTCGGCCCCTGTTGGTCCTATCGTAAATCTGCGGTTATATTATTAATGAGCGGTGAAAAATACATCGAATGCGCGATGGCCCATGCAGGAATTATCATTTTTCGAAAAGATATGGCCTAAAATGTAAATTCGTCGAAAAACGAGTTTTTCAGGAACGGTTTTTTGCGTTTTTCTCTTTTCCCGTCTGTCCTATCGTCCAAATAGCGTTAGATTCTTGTTTAGCACGGCAAAATACATAGAATAGACTATGGGACCATTCCCAGAACCGACGGAAAATTGTTTTTCGCGTTTTTCTCGCTAAATAATGATCCTAGAGCAAAAAGGACGTTATTTCAGGATCGCTTTCTTTTTTTTTCGTTTTTCTCGACCCCTGTTGGTCCTATCGTAAATCTGCGGTTATATTATTACTGAGCGGTGAAAAATACATCGAATGCGCCATGGCCCATACAGGAATTATCATTTTTCGAAAAGATATGGCCTAAAATGTAAATTCGTCGAAAAACGAGTTTTTCAGGAACGGTTTTTTGCGTTTTTCTCTTTTCCCGTCTGTCCTATCGTCCAAATAGCGTTAGATTCTTGTTTAGCACGGCAAAATACATAGAATAGACCATGGGACCCGTCCGAGAACCGACGGAAAATTGTTTTTCGCGTTTTTCTCGCTAAATAATGATCCTAGAGCGAAAAGGACGTTATTTCAGGATCATTTTCTTCTTTTTCGTTTTTCTCGGCCCCTGTTGGTCCTATCGTAAATCTGCGGTTATATTATTAATCAGCGGTGAAAAATACATCGAATGCGCCATGGCCCATGCAGGAATTATCATTTTTCGAAAAGATATGGCCTAAAATGTAAATTCGTCGAAAAACGAATTTTTCAGGAACGGTTTTTTGCGTTTTTCTCTTTTCCCGTCTGTCCTATCGACCAAATAGCGTCAGATTCTTGTTTAGCACGGCAAAATACATAGAATAGACTATGAGACCAGTCCGAGAACCGACGGAAAATTGTTTTTCGCGTTTTTCTCGCTAAATAATGATCCTAGAGCGAAAAGGACGTTATTTCAGGATCACTTTCTTTTTTTTTCGTTTTTCTCGGCCCCTGTTGGTCCTATCGTAAATCTGCGGTTATATTATTAATAAGCGGTGAAAAATACATCGAATGCGCCATGGCCCATGCAGGAATTATCATTTTTCGAAAAGATATGGCCTAAAATGTAAATTCGTCGAAAAACGAGTTTTTCAGGAACGGTTTTTTGCGTTTTTCTCTTTTCCCGTCTGTCCTATCGTCCAAATAGCGTTAGATTCTTGTTTAGCACGGCAAAATACATAGAATAGACTATGAGACCAGTCCGAGAACCGACGGAAAATTGTTTTTCGCGTTTTTCTCGCTAAATAATGATCCTAGAGCGAAAAGGACGTTATTTCAGGATCACTTTCTTCTTTTTCGTTTTTCTCGGCCCCTGTTGGTCCTATCGTAAATCTGCGGTTATATTATTAATGAGCGGTGAAAAATACATCGAATGCGCCATGGCCCATGCAGGAATTATCATTTTTCGAAAAGATATGGCCTAAAATGTAAATTCGTCGAAAAACGAGTTTTTCAGGAACGGTTTTTTGCGTTTTTCTCTTTTCCCGTCTGTCCTATCGTCCAAATAGCGTTAGATTCTTGTTTAGCACGGCAAAATACATAGAATAGACTATGGGACCAGTCCCAGAACCGACGGAAAATTGTTTTTCGCGTTTTTCTCGCTAAATAATGATCCTAGAGCGAAAAGGACGTTATTTCAGGATCATTTTCTTCTTTTTCGTTTTTCTCGGCCCCTGTTGGTCCTATCGTAAATCTGCGGTTATATTATTAATCAGCGGTGAAAAATACATCGAATGCGCCATGGCCCATGCAGGAATTATCATTTTTCGAAAAGATATGGCCTAAAATGTAAATTCGTCGAAAAACGAGTTTTTCAGGAACGGTTTTTTGCGTTTTTCTCTTTTCCCGTCTGTCCTATCGTCCAAATAGCGTTAGATTCTTGTTTAGCACGGCAAAATACATAGAATAGAGTATGGAACAGTCCCAGAACCGACGGAAAATTGTTTTTCGCGTTTTTCTCGCTAAATAATGATCCTAGAGCGAAAAGGACGTTATTTCAGGATCACTTTCTTTTTTTTTCGTTTTTCTCGGCCCCTGTTGGTCCTATCGTAAATCTGCGGTTATATTATTAATAAGCGGTGAAAAATACATCGAATGCGCCATGGCCCATGCAGGAATTATCATTTTTCGAAAAGATATGGCCTAAAATGTAAATTCGTCGAAAAACGAGTTTTTCAGGAACGGTTTTTTGCGTTTTTCTCTTTTCCCGTCTGTCCTATCGTCCAAATAGCGTTAGATTCTTGTTTAGCACGGCAAAATACATAGAATAGACTATGAGACCAGTCCGAGAACCGACGGAAAATTGTTTTTCGCGTTTTTCTCGCTAAATAATGATCCTAGAGCGAAAAGGACGTTATTTCAGGATCACTTTCTTCTTTTTCGTTTTTCTCGGCCCCTGTTGGTCCTATCGTAAATCTGCGGTTATATTATTAATCAGCGGTGAAAAATACATCGAATGCGCCATGGCCCATGCAGGAATTATCATTTTTCGAAAAGATATGGCCTAAAATGTAAATTCGTCGAAAAACGAATTTTTCAGGAACGGTTTTTTGCGTTTTTCTCTTTTCCCGTCTGTCCTATCGACCAAATAGCGTTAGATTCTTGTTTAGCACGGCAAAATACATAGAATAGACTATGAGACCAGTCCGAGAACCGACGGAAAATTGTTTTTCGCGTTTTTCTCGCTAAATAATGATCCTAGAGCGAAAAGGACGTTATTTCAGGATCACTTTCTTCTTTTTCGTTTTTCTCGGCCCCTGTTGGTCCTATCGTAAATCTGCGGTTATATTATTAATGAGCGGTGAAAAATACATCGAATGCGCGATGGCCCATGCAGGAATTATCATTTTTCGAAAAGATATGGCCTAAAATGTAAATTCGTCGAAAAACGAGTTTTTCAGGAACGGTTTTTTGCGTTTTTCTCTTTTCCCGTCTGTCCTATCGTCCAAATAGCGTTAGATTCTTGTTTAGCACGGCAAAATACATAGAATAGACCATGGGACCCGTCCGAGAACCGACGGAAAATTGTTTTTCGCGTTTTTCTCGCTAAATAATGATCCTAGAGCGAAAAGGACGTTATTTCAGGATCATTTTCTTCTTTTTCGTTTTTCTCGGCCCCTGTTGGTCCTATCGTAAATCTGCGGTTATATTATTAATAAGCGGTGAAAAATACATCGAATGCGCCATGGCCCATGCAGGAAGATATGGCCTAAAATGTAAATTCGTCGAAAAACGAGTTTTTCAGGAACGGTTTTTTGCGTTTTTCTCTTTTCCCGTCTGTCCTATCGTCCAAATAGCGTTAGATTCGTGTTTAGCACGGCAAAATACATAGAATAGACTATGGGACCAGTCCCAGAACCGACGGAAAATTGTTTTTCGCGTTTTTCTCGCTAAATAATGATCCTAGAGCGAAAAGGACGTTATTTCAGGATCACTTTCTTTTTTTTTCGTTTTTCTCGGCCCCTGTTGGTCCTATCGTAAATCTGCGGTTATATTATTAATAAGCGGTGAAAAATACATCGAATGCGCCATGGCCCATGCAGGAATTATCATTTTTCGAAAAGATATGGCCTAAAATGTAAATTCGTCGAAAAACGAGTTTTTCAGGAACGGTTTTTTGCGTTTTTCTCTTTTCCCGTCTGTCCTATCGTCCAAATAGCGTTAGATTCTTGTTTAGCACGGCAAAATACATAGAATAGACTATGGGACCAGTCCCAGAACCGACGGAAAATTGTTTTTCGCGTTTTTCTCGCTAAATAATGATCCTAGAGCGAAAAGGACGTTATTTCAGGATCACTTTCTTTTTTTTCGTTTTTCTCGGCCCCTGTTGGTCCTATCGTAAATCTGCGGTTATATTATTAATAAGCGGTGAAAAATACATCGAATGCGCCATGGCCCATGCAGGAATTATCATTTTTCGAAAAGGTATGGCCTAAAATGTAAATTCGTCGAAAAACGAGTTTTTCAGGAACGGTTTTTTGCGTTTTTCTCTTTTCCCGTCTGTCCTATCGTCCAAATAGCGTTAGATTCTTGTTTAGCACGGCAAAATACATAGAATAGACTATGGGACCAGTCCCAGAACCGACGGAAAATTGTTTTTCGCGTTTTTCTCGCTAAATAATGATCCTAGAGCGAAAAGGACGTTATTTCAGGATCACTTTCTTTTTTTTCGTTTTTCTCGGCCCCTGTTGGTCCTATCGTAAATCTGCGGTTATATTATTAATCAGCGGTGAAAAATACATCGAATGCGCCATGGCCCATGCAGGAATTATCATTTTTCGAAAAGATATGGCCTAAAATGTAAATTCGTCGAAAAACGAATTTTTCAGGAACGGTTTTTTGCGTTTTTCTCTTTTCCCGTCTGTCCTATCGACCAAATAGCGTTAGATTCTTGTTTAGCACGGCAAAATACATAGAATAGACTATGAGACCAGTCCGAGAACCGACGGAAAATTGTTTTTCGCGTTTTTCTCGCTAAATAATGATCCTAGAGCGAAAAGGACGTTATTTCAGGATCACTTTCTTCTTTTTCGTTTTTCTCGGCCCCTGTTGGTCCTATCGTAAATCTGCGGTTATATTATTAATGAGCGGTGAAAAATACATCGAATGCGCGATGGCCCATGCAGGAATTATCATTTTTCGAAAAGATATGGCCTAAAATGTAAATTCGTCGAAAAACGAGTTTTTCAGGAACGGTTTTTTGCGTTTTTCTCTTTTCCCGTCTGTCCTATCGTCCAAATAGCGTTAGATTCTTGTTTAGCACGGCAAAATACATAGAATAGACTATGGGACCAGTCCCAGAACCGACGGAAAATTGTTTTTCGCGTTTTTCTCGCTAAATAATGATCCTAGAGCGAAAAGGACGTTATTTCAGGATCACTTTCTTTTTTTTTTCGTTTTTCTCGGCCCCTGTTGGTCCTATCGTAAATCTGCGGTCATATTATTAATAAGCGGTGAAAAATACATCGAATGCGCCATGGCCCATGCAGGAATTATCATTTTTCGAAAAGATATGGCCTAAAATGTAAATTCGTCGAAAAACGAGTTTTTCAGGAACGGTTTTTTGCGTTTTTCTCTTTTCCCGTCTGTCCTATCGTCCAAATAGCGTTAGATTCTTGTTTAGCACGGCAAAATACATAGAATAGACTATGGGACCAGTCCCAGAACCGACGGAAAATTGTTTTTCGCGTTTTTCTCGCTAAATAATGATCCTAGAGCGAAAAGGACGTTATCTCAGGATCACTTTCTTTTTTTTTCGTTTTTCTCGGCCCCTGTTGGTCCTATCGTAAATCTGCGGTTATATTATTAATAAGCGGTGAAAAATACATCGAATGCGCCATGGCCCATGCAGGAATTATCATTTTTCGAAAAGATATGGCCTAAAATGTAAATTCGTCGAAAAACGAGTTTTTCAGGAACGGTTTTTTGCGTTTTTCTCTTTTCCCGTCTGTCCTATCGTCCAAATAGCGTTAGATTCTTGTTTAGCACGGCAAAATACATAGAATAGACTATGAGACCAGTCCGAGAACCGACGGAAAATTGTTTTTCGCGTTTTTCTCGCTAAATAATGATCCTAGAGCGAAAAGGACGTTATTTCAGGATCACTTTCTTCTTTTTCGTTTTTCTCGGCCCCTGTTGGTCCTATCGTAAATCTGCGGTTATATTATTAATCAGCGGTGAAAAATACATCGAATGCGCCATGGCCCATGCAGGAATTATCATTTTTCGAAAAGATATGGCCTAAAATGTAAATTCGTCGAAAAACGAATTTTTCAGGAACGGTTTTTTGCGTTTTTCTCTTTTCCCGTCTGTCCTATCGACCAAATAGCGTTAGATTCTTGTTTAGCACGGCAAAATACATAGAATAGACTATGGGACCAGTCCCAGAACCGACGGAAAATTGTTTTTCGCGTTTTTCTCGCTAAATAATGATCCTAGAGCGAAAAGGACGTTATTTCAGGATCACTTTCTTTTTTTTTCGTTTTTCTCGGCCCCTGTTGGTCCTATCGTAAATCTGCGGTTATATTATTAATAAGCGGTGAAAAATACATCGAATGCGCCATGGCCCATGCAGGAATTATCATTTTTCGAAAAGATATGGCCTAAAATGTAAATTCGTCGAAAAACGAGTTTTTCAGGAACGGTTTTTTGCGTTTTTCTCTTTTCCCGTCTGTCCTATCGTCCAAATAGCGTTAGATTCTTGTTTAGCACGGCAAAATACATAGAATAGACTATGAGACCAGTCCGAGAACCGACGGAAAATTGTTTTTCGCGTTTTTCTCGCTAAATAATGATCCTAGAGCGAAAAGGACGTTATTTCAGGATCACTTTCTTCTTTTTCGTTTTTCTCGGCCCCTGTTGGTCCTATCGTAAATCTGCGGTTATATTATTAATCAGCGGTGAAAAATACATCGAATGCGCCATGGCCCATGCAGGAATTATCATTTTTCGAAAAGATATGGCCTAAAATGTAAATTCGTCGAAAAACGAATTTTTCAGGAACGGTTTTTTGCGTTTTTCTCTTTTCCCGTCTGTCCTATCGACCAAATAGCGTTAGATTCTTGTTTAGCACGGCAAAATACATAGAATAGACTATGAGACCAGTCCGAGAACCGACGGAAAATTGTTTTTCGCGTTTTTCTCGCTAAATAATGATCCTAGAGCGAAAAGGACGTTATTTCAGGATCACTTTCTTCTTTTTCGTTTTTCTCGGCCCCTGTTGGTCCTATCGTAAATCTGCGGTTATATTATTAATGAGCGGTGAAAAATACATCGAATGCGCGATGGCCCATGCAGGAATTATCATTTTTCGAAAAGATATGGCCTAAAATGTAAATTCGTCGAAAAACGAGTTTTTCAGGAACGGTTTTTTGCGTTTTTCTCTTTTCCCGTCTGTCCTATCGTCCAAATAGCGTTAGATTCTTGTTTAGCACGGCAAAATACATAGAATAGACCATGGGACCCGTCCGAGAACCGACGGAAAATTGTTTTTCGCGTTTTTCTCGCTAAATAATGATCCTAGAGCGAAAAGGACGTTATTTCAGGATCACTTTTTTTTTTTTCGTTTTTCTCGGCCCCTGTTGGTCCTATCGTAAATCTGCGGTTATATTATTAATAAGCGGTGAAAAATACATCGAATGCGCCATGGCCCATGCAGGAATTATCATTTTTCGAAAAGATATGGCCTAAAATGTAAATTCGTCGAAAAACGAGTTTTTCAGGAACGGTTTTTTGCGTTTTTCTCTTTTCCCGTCTGTCCTATCGTCCAAATAGCGTTAGATTCTTGTTTAGCACGGCAAAATACATAGAATAGACTATGGGACCAGTCCCAGAACCGACGGAAAATTGTTTTTCGCGTTTTTCTCGCTAAATAATGATCCTAGAGCGAAAAGGACGTTATTTCAGGATCACTTTCTTTTTTTTTCGTTTTTCTCGGCCCCTGTTGGTCCTATCGTAAATCTGCGGTTATATTATTAATCAGCGGTGAAAAATACATCGAATGCGCCATGGCCCATGCAGGAATTATCATTTTTCGAAAAGATATGGCCTAAAATGTAAATTCGTCGAAAAACGAATTTTTCAGGAACGGTTTTTTGCGTTTTTCTCTTTTCCCGTCTGTCCTATCGACCAAATAGCGTCAGATTCTTGTTTAGCACGGCAAAATACATAGAATAGACTATGAGACCAGTCCGAGAACCGACGGAAAATTGTTTTTCGCGTTTTTCTCGCTAAATAATGATCCTAGAGCGAAAAGGACGTTATTTCAGGATCACTTTCTTTTTTTTTCGTTTTTCTCGGCCCCTGTTGGTCCTATCGTAAATCTGCGGTTATATTATTAATAAGCGGTGAAAAATACATCGAATGCGCCATGGCCCATGCAGGAATTATCATTTTTCGAAAAGATATGGCCTAAAATGTAAATTCGTCGAAAAACGAGTTTTTCAGGAACGGTTTTTTGCGTTTTTCTCTTTTCCCGTCTGTCCTATCGTCCAAATAGCGTTAGATTCTTGTTTAGCACGGCAAAATACATAGAATAGACTATGAGACCAGTCCGAGAACCGACGGAAAATTGTTTTTCGCGTTTTTCTCGCTAAATAATGATCCTAGAGCGAAAAGGACGTTATTTCAGGATCACTTTCTTCTTTTTCGTTTTTCTCGGCCCCTGTTGGTCCTATCGTAAATCTGCGGTTATATTATTAATGAGCGGTGAAAAATACATCGAATGCGCCATGGCCCATGCAGGAATTATCATTTTTCGAAAAGATATGGCCTAAAATGTAAATTCGTCGAAAAACGAGTTTTTCAGGAACGGTTTTTTGCGTTTTTCTCTTTTCCCGTCTGTCCTATCGTCCAAATAGCGTTAGATTCTTGTTTAGCACGGCAAAATACATAGAATAGACTATGGGACCAGTCCCAGAACCGACGGATAATTGTTTTTCGCGTTTTTCTCGCTAAATAATGATCCTAGAGCGAAAAGGACGTTATTTCAGGATCACTTTCTTTTTTTTTCGTTTTTCTCGGCCCCTGTTGGTCCTATCGTAAATCTGCGGTTATATTATTAATAAGCGGTGAAAAATACATCGAATGCGCCATGGCCCATGCAGGAATTATCATTTTTCGAAAAGATATGGCCTAAAATGTAAATTCGTCGAAAAACGAGTTTTTCAGGAACGGTTTTTTGCGTTTTTCTCTTTTCCCGTCTGTCCTATCGTCCAAATAGCGTTAGATTCTTGTTTAGCACGGCAAAATACATAGAATAGAGTATGGAACAGTCCCAGAACCGACGGAAAATTGTTTTTCGCGTTTTTCTCGCTAAATAATGATCCTAGAGCGAAAAGGACGTTATTTCAGGATCACTTTCTTTTTTTTTCGTTTTTCTCGGCCCCTGTTGGTCCTATCGTAAATCTGCGGTTATATTATTAATAAGCGGTGAAAAATACATCGAATGCGCCATGGCCCATGCAGGAATTATCATTTTTCGAAAAGATATGGCCTAAAATGTAAATTCGTCGAAAAACGAGTTTTTCAGGAACGGTTTTTTGCGTTTTTCTCTTTTCCCGTCTGTCCTATCGTCCAAATAGCGTTAGATTCTTGTTTAGCACGGCAAAATACATAGAATAGACTATGAGACCAGTCCGAGAACCGACGGAAAATTGTTTTTCGCGTTTTTCTCGCTAAATAATGATCCTAGAGCGAAAAGGACGTTATTTCAGGATCACTTTCTTCTTTTTCGTTTTTCTCGGCCCCTGTTGGTCCTATCGTAAATCTGCGGTTATATTATTAATCAGCGGTGAAAAATACATCGAATGCGCCATGGCCCATGCAGGAATTATCATTTTTCGAAAAGATATGGCCTAAAATGTAAATTCGTCGAAAAACGAATTTTTCAGGAACGGTTTTTTGCGTTTTTCTCTTTTCCCGTCTGTCCTATCGACCAAATAGCGTTAGATTCTTGTTTAGCACGGCAAAATACATAGAATAGACTATGAGACCAGTCCGAGAACCGACGGAAAATTGTTTTTCGCGTTTTTCTCGCTAAATAATGATCCTAGAGCGAAAAGGACGTTATTTCAGGATCACTTTCTTCTTTTTCGTTTTTCTCGGCCCCTGTTGGTCCTATCGTAAATCTGCGGTTATATTATTAATGAGCGGTGAAAAATACATCGAATGCGCGATGGCCCATGCAGGAATTATCATTTTTCGAAAAGATATGGCCTAAAATGTAAATTCGTCGAAAAACGAGTTTTTCAGGAACGGTTTTTTGCGTTTTTCTCTTTTCCCGTCTGTCCTATCGTCCAAATAGCGTTAGATTCTTGTTTAGCACGGCAAAATACATAGAATAGACCATGGGACCCGTCCGAGAACCGACGGAAAATTGTTTTTCGCGTTTTTCTCGCTAAATAATGATCCTAGAGCGAAAAGGACGTTATTTCAGGATCATTTTCTTCTTTTTCGTTTTTCTCGGCCCCTGTTGGTCCTATCGTAAATCTGCGGTTATATTATTAATAAGCGGTGAAAAATACATCGAATGCGCCATGGCCCATGCAGGAAGATATGGCCTAAAATGTAAATTCGTCGAAAAACGAGTTTTTCAGGAACGGTTTTTTGCGTTTTTCTCTTTTCCCGTCTGTCCTATCGTCCAAATAGCGTTAGATTCGTGTTTAGCACGGCAAAATACATAGAATAGACTATGGGACCAGTCCCAGAACCGACGGAAAATTGTTTTTCGCGTTTTTCTCGCTAAATAATGATCCTAGAGCGAAAAGGACGTTATTTCAGGATCACTTTCTTTTTTTTTCGTTTTTCTCGGCCCCTGTTGGTCCTATCGTAAATCTGCGGTTATATTATTAATCAGCGGTGAAAAATACATCGAATGCGCCATGGCCCATGCAGGAATTATCATTTTTCGAAAAGATATGGCCTAAAATGTAAATTCGTCGAAAAACGAATTTTTCAGGAACGGTTTTTTGCGTTTTTCTCTTTTCCCGTCTGTCCTATCGACCAAATAGCGTTAGATTCTTGTTTAGCACGGCAAAATACATAGAATAGACTATGAGACCAGTCCGAGAACCGACGGAAAATTGTTTTTCGCGTTTTTCTCGCTAAATAATGATCCTAGAGCGAAAAGGACGTTATTTCAGGATCACTTTCTTCTTTTTCGTTTTTCTCGGCCCCTGTTGGTCCTATCGTAAATCTGCGGTTATATTATTAATGAGCGGTGAAAAATACATCGAATGCGCGATGGCCCATGCAGGAATTATCATTTTTCGAAAAGATATGGCCTAAAATGTAAATTCGTCGAAAAACGAGTTTTTCAGGAACGGTTTTTTGCGTTTTTCTCTTTTCCCGTCTGTCCTATCGTCCAAATAGCGTTAGATTCTTGTTTAGCACGGCAAAATACATAGAATAGACTATGGGACCAGTCCCAGAACCGACGGAAAATTGTTTTTCGCGTTTTTCTCGCTAAATAATGATCCTAGAGCGAAAAGGACGTTATTTCAGGATCACTTTCTTTTTTTTTTCGTTTTTCTCGGCCCCTGTTGGTCCTATCGTAAATCTGCGGTCATATTATTAATAAGCGGTGAAAAATACATCGAATGCGCCATGGCCCATGCAGGAATTATCATTTTTCGAAAAGATATGGCCTAAAATGTAAATTCGTCGAAAAACGAGTTTTTCAGGAACGGTTTTTTGCGTTTTTCTCTTTTCCCGTCTGTCCTATCGTCCAAATAGCGTTAGATTCTTGTTTAGCACGGCAAAATACATAGAATAGACTATGAGACCAGTCCGAGAACCGACGGAAAATTGTTTTTCGCGTTTTTCTCGCTAAATAATGATCCTAGAGCGAAAAGGACGTTATTTCAGGATCACTTTCTTCTTTTTCGTTTTTCTCGGCCCCTGTTGGTCCTATCGTAAATCTGCGGTTATATTATTAATCAGCGGTGAAAAATACATCGAATGCGCCATGGCCCATGCAGGAATTATCATTTTTCGAAAAGATATGGCCTAAAATGTAAATTCGTCGAAAAACGAATTTTTCAGGAACGGTTTTTTGCGTTTTTCTCTTTTCCCGTCTGTCCTATCGACCAAATAGCGTTAGATTCTTGTTTAGCACGGCAAAATACATAGAATAGACTATGGGACCAGTCCCAGAACCGACGGAAAATTGTTTTTCGCGTTTTTCTCGCTAAATAATGATCCTAGAGCGAAAAGGACGTTATTTCAGGATCACTTTCTTTTTTTTTCGTTTTTCTCGGCCCCTGTTGGTCCTATCGTAAATCTGCGGTTATATTATTAATAAGCGGTGAAAAATACATCGAATGCGCCATGGCCCATGCAGGAATTATCATTTTTCGAAAAGATATGGCCTAAAATGTAAATTCGTCGAAAAACGAGTTTTTCAGGAACGGTTTTTTGCGTTTTTCTCTTTTCCCGTCTGTCCTATCGTCCAAATAGCGTTAGATTCTTGTTTAGCACGGCAAAATACATAGAATAGACTATGAGACCAGTCCGAGAACCGACGGAAAATTGTTTTTCGCGTTTTTCTCGCTAAATAATGATCCTAGAGCGAAAAGGACGTTATTTCAGGATCACTTTCTTCTTTTTCGTTTTTCTCGGCCCCTGTTGGTCCTATCGTAAATCTGCGGTTATATTATTAATGAGCGGTGAAAAATACATCGAATGCGCGATGGCCCATGCAGGAATTATCATTTTTCGAAAAGATATGGCCTAAAATGTAAATTCGTCGAAAAACGAGTTTTTCAGGAACGGTTTTTTGCGTTTTTCTCTTTTCCCGTCTGTCCTATCGTCCAAATAGCGTTAGATTCTTGTTTAGCACGGCAAAATACATAGAATAGACTATGGGACCAGTCCCAGAACCGACGGAAAATTGTTTTTCGCGTTTTTCTCGCTAAATAATGATCCTAGAGCGAAAAGGACGTTATTTCAGGATCACTTTCTTCTTTTTCGTTTTTCTCGGCCCCTGTTGGTCCTATCGTAAATCTGCGGTTATATTATTAATCAGCGGTGAAAAATACATCGAATGCGCCATGGCCCATGCAGGAATTATCATTTTTCGAAAAGATATGGCCTAAAATGTAAATTCGTCGAAAAACGAGTTTTTCAGGAACGGTTTTTTGCGTTTTTCTCTTTTCCCGTCTGTCCTATCGTCCAAATAGCGTTAGATTCTTGTTTAGCACGGCAAAATACATAGAATAGACCATGGGACCCGTCCGAGAACCGACGGAAAATTGTTTTTCGCGTTTTTCTCGCTAAATAATGATCCTAGAGCGAAAAGGACGTTATTTCAGGATCATTTTCTTCTTTTTCGTTTTTCTCGGCCCCTGTTGGTCCTATCGTAAATCTGCGGTTATATTATTAATAAGCGGTGAAAAATACATCGAAAGCGCGATGGCCCATGCAGGAATTATCATTTTTCGAAAAGATATGGCCTAAAATGTAAATTCGTCGAAAAACGAATTTTCCAGGAACGGTTTTTTGCGTTTTTCTCTTTTCCCGTCTGTCCTATCGTCCAAATAGCGTTAGATTCTTGTTTAGCACGGCAAAATACATAGAATAGACTATGGGACCAGTCCCAGAACCGACGGAAAATTGTTTTTCGCGTTTTTCTCGCTAAATAATGATCCTAGAGCGAAAAGGACGTTATTTCAGGATCACTTTCTTTTTTTTTCGTTTTTCTCGGCCCCTGTTGGTCCTATCGTAAATCTGCGGTCATATTATTAATAAGCGGTGAAAAATACATCGAATGCGCCATGGCCCATGCAGGAATTATCATTTTTCGAAAAGATATGGCCTAAAATGTAAATTCGTCGAAAAACGAGTTTTTCAGGAACGGTTTTTTGCGTTTTTCTCTTTTCCCGTCTGTCCTATCGTCCAAATAGCGTTAGATTCTTGTTTAGCACGGCAAAATACATAGAATAGACTATGGGACCAGTCCCAGAACCGACGGAAAATTGTTTTTCGCGTTTTTCTCGCTAAATAATGATCCTAGAGCGAAAAGGACGTTATTTCAGGATCACTTTCTTTTTTTTTCGTTTTTCTCGGCCCCTGTTGGTCCTATCGTAAATCTGCGGTTATATTATTAATAAGCGGTGAAAAATACATCGAATGCGCCATGGCCCATGCAGGAATTATCATTTTTCGAAAAGATATGGCCTAAAATGTAAATTCGTCGAAAAACGAGTTTTTCAGGAACGGTTTTTTGCGTTTTTCTCTTTTCCCGTCTGTCCTATCGTCCAAATAGCGTTAGATTCTTGTTTAGCACGGCAAAATACATAGAATAGACTATGGAACCAGTCCCAGAACCGAAGGAAAATTGTTTTTCGCGTTTTTCTCGCTAAATAATGATCCTAGAGCGAAAAGGACGTTATTTCAGGATCACTTTCTTTTTTTTTCGTTTTTCTCGGCCCCTGTTGGTCCTATCGTAAATCTGCGGTTATATTATTAATGAGCGGTGAAAAATACATCGAATGCGCGATGGCCCATGCAGGAATTATCATTTTTCGAAAAGATATGGCCTAAAATGTAAATTCGTCGAAAAACGAGTTTTTCAGGAACGGTTTTTTGCGTTTTTCTCTTTTCCCGTCTGTCCTATCTTTCAAATAGCGTTAGATTCTTGTTTAGCACGGCAAAATACATAGAATAGACTATGAGACCAGTCCGAGAACCGACGGAAAATTGTTTTTCGCGTTTTTCTCGCTGAATAATGATCCTAGAGCGAAAAGGACGTTATTTCAGGATCACTTTCTTTTTTTTTCGTTTTTCTCGGCCCCTGTTGGTCCTATCGTAAATCTGCGGTTATATTATTCATAAGCGGTGAAAAATACATCGAATGCGCCATGGCCCATGCAGGAATTATCATTTTTCGAAAAGATATGGCCTAAAATGTAAATTCGTCGAAAAACGAGTTTTTCAGGAACGGTTTTTTGCGTTTTTCTCTTTTCCCGTCTGTCCTATCGTCCAAATAGCGTTAGATTCTTGTTTAGCACGGCAAAATACATAGAATAGACCATGGGACCCGTCCGAGAACCGACGGAAAATTGTTTTTCGCGTTTTTCTCGCTAAATAATGATCCTAGAGCGAAAAGGACGTTATTTCAGGATCATTTTCTTCTTTTTCGTTTTTCTCGGCCCCTGTTGGTCCTATCGTAAATCTGCGGTTATATTATTAATCAGCGGTGAAAAATACATCGAATGCGCCATGGCCCATGCAGGAATTATCATTTTTCGAAAAGATATGGCCTAAAATGTAAATTCGTCGAAAAACGAATTTTTCAGGAACGGTTTTTTGCGTTTTTCTCTTTTCCCGTCTGTCCTATCGTCCAAATAGCGTTAGATTCTTGTTTGGCACGGCAAAATACATAGAATAGACTATGGGACCAGTCCCAGAACCGACGGAAAATTGTTTTTCGCGTTTTTCTCGCTAAATAATGATCCTAGAGCGAAAAGGACGTTATTTCAGGATCACTTTCTTTTTTTTTCGTTTTTCTCGGCCCCTGTTGGTCCTATCGTAAATCTGCGGTTATATTATTAATAAGCGGTGAAAAATACATCGAATGCGCCATGGCCCATGCAGGAATTATCATTTTTCGAAAAGATATGGCCTAAAATGTAAATTCGTCGAAAAACGAGTTTTTCAGGAACGGTTTTTTGCGTTTTTCTCTTTTCCCGTCTGTCCTATCGTCCAAATAGCGTTAGATTCTTGTTTAGCACGGCAAAATACATAGAATAGACTATGGGACCATTCCCAGAACCGACGGAAAATTGTTTTTCGCGTTTTTCTCGCTAAATAATGATCCTAGAGCGAAAAGGACGTTATTTCAGGATCACTTTCTTCTTTTTCGTTTTTCTCGGCCCCTGTTGGTCCTATCGTAAATCTGCGGTTATATTATTAATCAGCGGTGAAAAATACATCGAATGCGCCATGGCCCATGCAGGAATTATCATTTTTCGAAAAGATATGGCCTAAAATGTAAATTCGTCGAAAAACGAGTTTTTCAGGAACGGTTTTTTGCGTTTTTCTCTTTTCCCGTCTGTCCTATCGTCCAAATAGCGTTAGATTCTTGTTTAGCACGGCAAAATACATAGAATAGACCATGGGACCCGTCCGAGAACCGACGGAAAATTGTTTTTCGCGTTTTTCTCGCTAAATAATGATCCTAGAGCGAAAAGGACGTTATTTCAGGATCATTTTCTTCTTTTTCGTTTTTCTCGGCCCCTGTTGGTCCTATCGTAAATCTGCGGTTATATTATTAATCAGCGGTGAAAAATACATCGAATGCGCCATGGCCCATGCAGGAATTATCATTTTTCGAAAAGATATGGCCTAAAATGTAAATTCGTCGAAAAACGAATTTTTCAGGAACGGTTTTTTGCGTTTTTCTCTTTTCCCGTCTGTCCTATCGTCCAAATAGCGTTAGATTCTTGTTTAGCACGGCAAAATACATAGAATAGACTATGGGACCAGTCCCAGAACCGACGGAAAATTGTTTTTCGCGTTTTTCTCGCTAAATAATGATCCTAGAGCGAAAAGGACGTTATTTCAGGATCACTTTCTTTTTTTTTCGTTTTTCTCGGCCCCTGTTGGTCCTATCGTAAATCTGCGGTTATATTATTAATAAGCGGTGAAAAATACATCGAATGCGCCATGGCCCATGCAGGAATTATCATTTTTCGAAAAGATATGGCCTAAAATGTAAATTCGTCGAAAAACGAGTTTTTCAGGAACGGTTTTTTGCGTTTTTCTCTTTTCCCGTCTGTCCTATCGTCCAAATAGCGTTAGATTCTTGTTTAGCACGGCAAAATACATAGAATAGACTATGGGACCATTCCCAGAACCGACGGAAAATTGTTTTTCGCGTTTTTCTCGCTAAATAATGATCCTAGAGCGAAAAGGACGTTATTTCAGGATCACTTTCTTCTTTTTCGTTTTTCTCGGCCCCTGTTGGTCCTATCGTAAATCTGCGGTTATATTATTAATGAGCGGTGAAAAATACATCGAATGCGCGATGGCCCATGCAGGAATTATCATTTTTCGAAAAGATATGGCCTAAAATGTAAATTCGTCGAAAAACGAGTTTTTCAGGAACGGTTTTTTGCGTTTTTCTCTTTTCCCGTCTGTCCTATCGTCCAAATAGCGTTAGATTCTTGTTTAGCACGGCAAAATACATAGAATAGACCATGGGACCCGTCCGAGAACCGACGGAAAATTGTTTTTCGCGTTTTTCTCGCTAAATAATGATCCTAGAGCGAAAAGGACGTTATTTCAGGATCATTTTCTTCTTTTTCGTTTTTCTCGGCCCCTGTTGGTCCTATCGTAAATCTGCGGTTATATTATTAATCAGCGGTGAAAAATACATCGAATGCGCCATGGCCCATGCAGGAATTATCATTTTTCGAAAAGATATGGCCTAAAATGTAAATTCGTCGAAAAACGAATTTTTCAGGAACGGTTTTTTGCGTTTTTCTCTTTTCCCGTCTGTCCTATCGTCCAAATAGCGTTAGATTCTTGTTTAGCACGGCAAAATACATAGAATAGACTATGGGACCAGTCCCAGAACCGACGGAAAATTGTTTTTCGCGTTTTTCTCGCTAAATAATGATCCTAGAGCGAAAAGGACGTTATTTCAGGATCACTTTCTTTTTTTTTCGTTTTTCTCGGCCCCTGTTGGTCCTATCGTAAATCTGCGGTTATATTATTAATAAGCGGTGAAAAATACATCGAATGCGCCATGGCCCATGCAGGAATTATCATTTTTCGAAAAGATATGGCCTAAAATGTAAATTCGTCGAAAAACGAGTTTTTCAGGAACGGTTTTTTGCGTTTTTCTCTTTTCCCGTCTGTCCTATCGTCCAAATAGCGTTAGATTCTTGTTTAGCACGGCAAAATACATAGAATAGACTATGGGACCATTCCCAGAACCGACGGAAAATTGTTTTTCGCGTTTTTCTCGCTAAATAATGATCCTAGAGCGAAAAGGACGTTATTTCAGGATCACTTTCTTTTTTTTTCGTTTTTCTCGGCCCCTGTTGGTCCTATCGTAAATCTGCGGTTATATTATTAATAAGCGGTGAAAAATACATCGAATGCGCCATGGCCCATGCAGGAATTATCATTTTTCGAAAAGATATGGCCTAAAATGTAAATTCGTCGAAAAACGAGTTTTTCAGGAACGGTTTTTTGCGTTTTTCTCTTTTCCCGTCTGTCCTATCGTCCAAATAGCGTTAGATTCTTGTTTAGCACGGCAAAATACATAGAATAGACTATGGGACCATTCCCAGAACCGACGGAAAATTGTTTTTCGCGTTTTTCTCGCTAAATAATGATCCTAGAGCAAAAAGGACGTTATTTCAGGATCGCTTTCTTTTTTTTTCGTTTTTCTCGACCCCTGTTGGTCCTATCGTAAATCTGCGGTTATATTATTACTGAGCGGTGAAAAATACATCGAATGCGCCATGGCCCATACAGGAATTATCATTTTTCGAAAAGATATGGCCTAAAATGTAAATTCGTCGAAAAACGAGTTTTTCAGGAACGGTTTTTTGCGTTTTTCTCTTTTCCCGTCTGTCCTATCGTCCAAATAGCGTTAGATTCTTGTTTAGCACGGCAAAATACATAGAATAGACTATGAGACCAGTCCGAGAACCGACGGAAAATTGTTTTTCGCGTTTTTCTCGCTAAATAATGATCCTAGAGCGAAAAGGACGTTATTTCAGGATCACTTTCTTCTTTTTCGTTTTTCTCGGCCCCTGTTGGTCCTATCGTAAATCTGCGGTTATATTATTACTGAGCGGTGAAAAATACATCGAATGCGCCATGGCCCATGCAGGAATTATCATTTTTCGAAAAGATATGGCCTAAAATGTAAATTCGTCGAAAAACGAGTTTTTCAGGAACGGTTTTTGCGTTTTTCTCTTTTCCCGTCTGTCCTATCGTCCAAATAGCGTTAGATTCTTGTTTAGCACGGCAAAATACATAGAATAGACTATGGGACCAGTCCGAGAACCGACGGAAAATTGTTTTTCGCGTTTTTCTCGCTAAATAATGATCCTAGAGCGAAACGGACGTTATTTCAGGATCACTTTCTTCTTTTTCGTTTTTCTCGGCCCCTGTTGGTCCTATCGTAAATCTGCGGTTATATTATTAATGAGCGGTGAAAAATACATCTAATGCGCCATGGCCCATGCAGGAATTATCATTTTTCGAAAAGATATGGCCTAAAATGTAAATTCGTCGAAAAACGAGTTTTTCAGGAACGGTTTTTTGCGTTTTTCTCTTTTCCCGTCTGTCCTATCGTCCAAATAGCGTTAGATTCTTGTTTAGCACGGCAAAATACATAGAATAGACTATGGGACCATTCCCAGAACCGACGGAAAATTGTTTTTCGCGTTTTTCTCGCTAAATATTGATCCTCGAGCGAAAAGGACGTTATTTCAGGATCACTTTCTTCTTTTTCGTTTTTCTTGGCCCCTGTTGGTCCTATCGTACATCTGGGAGGGACCCACTTGCCCACATATAGGATTGGACTCATGAGGAATGGACACAAATTATTGGACACATCGCGATTGGACGGAAGACTTATTGGACACATGATTATGGAACACACGAAGATTGGACACAAATTATTGGAGACATCAAGATTAGACACACGAAGATTGGATACAAATTAGTCCAACCCTGTATGATTAGGGGCTGTCGTTTCGAAGCCATATTTTTCGGCTCAAGGCCGTTTCGGCACTAAGCCATTTGGGCTCGAGACGTTTCGGCCCGGACGTTTCAGCGCGAGCTTCTATAACTCATATCCGTCTTTGCACACACGCCGACCAATTCTCGAGTTCGCTCGAAATTCGGTCGAGTGCTCGAGATGTTCGAATGATCGATTCGAAGGAAACGAAAAAATGGTATTCTCGAGATCGATCGACATGGCTTTCGAGCGGCATCTCGTATAAAACTTGCACGCGGTATTGCCAAGTCGCTCTGCTCACTTATAAGCCAATGAACAGCCTAGCCTAATAGAAAGATAGCAGTTTTTACAAACGCGGCGTTTTAAAAATATGGGAATCGTTTGAGTTACATTAACTATTGATTTTGAAATAAGGCGCTTCCGGTATTATTCACGTTTCTGTCTTCAAAGTCGAATACTTTTCTTATGTATGATATTTAAAAAAAAATTGTATACTATAATTGTATGTTATTTACGATTTTTCATTTAATCCATAAATTAATTGGACAGAGTCCATTTTTTTATTTACTATTTCATGCATAACGTATGCATAACGTCTTATTATTCTATATAAGAGGCATTGCACGGTCCTTTTGCCATACAAAAAAAAATCATAGAAGTTTTATAAAAATCGGAGTCAGTGGTATCTAGAGATGCAACAAATTTCAAAATAAATAAAATGTTAGCCGGAATATGCCATTTTTTTTATTTTCCATTTAATCTGTAATATCTCGGAAACGATTAAATCTTATCAAAATTATTAAGAAACGAAAATGGACGTTTTCATGGCCAATAAGAAAAAAAATGTATTCAGAATTAATTGTGTAATTTCAGCCCACATTTTATGGAAAAAACAACAAACATTTTTTTTTAATATAGTAGGACTTCGGATTTTTTTATCGGACAAATTGCTTCGTGATTTTTAAGTGTTCGCCAAATTTTGAGTATTTTTGTTGTTTTTTTCATAAAATGTGGCTTAAAATTACACAATTAATTCTGAATACATTTTTTTTTGGCCATGAAAAAACGCACATTTGCATTTTTTAAAATAATTTCGACACGATTAATCGTTTGCGACATATTACAGATTAAATGGGAATATTTTATTTTTAAATTTGATGTATCTATAGATACCACTTAACACGATTTTGAGAAAAAATTGGACAATTTTTTTTTTCGTGGCGAATGTACCGTGGAATACAAAAATAAATATTCCACGAGGTGTAATACATCAAGAGACGCGGTAGCGTGTCGGCGCCAAGTCTATTAATCTCCTCTACTAAACAACACAAACATAACCTCAAACTGTGAAATTTTCAATTTTCACTATGATCTCGAATACGAAATTCGAATCTCGAGTGCTAAAGACCACTCGAGCTTTACGTTCGAAAAATCTCGATCGTGAGATACCGGTGAGATTTCGAGATTGGCGGTCCGGCCTTTTCGTTCGAGAATCTAGGGAATCTCGAATGAAACCGGGCTCGAGCGAAGTCGAGAATTGAGCCCCAGATGCTAACATACGAAGACCGACTTTAAACATCCCAATTTCGGATAAAATCCGACTTTGCACCCACACCGACCAGGTGCTAAAATAAGAAGACCGACTTTATACATCCCACTTTTAGATAAAATATAACTTTGCACCCACACAAAAAAGCATTCATGTTCCGTTTCGGAAAATTAGAAAGCTCTATGACTTTTCTTCTTTTTAAATTTTCTTATAAAATATAATTCTACACAAAAAAATGCGCACAACATAAATGTGCACATAAAAGATTCTGCACAATGTATTTGTGCACAAAAAGAATTATGCACAATGTAGTTGGGCACAAAAAGAATTGTGCACAATGTGGTCGTGCACGAAAACAAACAAAAATATGCATAATGTCGTTGTGCACAACTTAGTAGTGCACTATCGAAACGTGCACAATCGGTATGTGGCCAGATGGAACCCTCTCTTTGTGTCCAATCTTCGTGTGTTCAATAATTTGTGTCCAATCTTCGTGTGTCCATTCGTCATGTGTCTAATAATTTGTGTTCTATCTTTGTGTGTCCAATAATTGTTGTGTCCAATCTTCGTGTGTCCAATAACTTGTGTGTCCAATCTCGATGTGTCCAATATCTTGTGTGTCCAGTCTTGATGTCTCCAATAATTTGTGTCCAATCTTCGTGTGTCCAATAATCATGTGTACAATAAGTCTTGTGTCCAATCACGACGTGTCCAATAAATTGTGTGTCCAATCACGACGTGTCCAATAAATTGTGTGTCCAATAACTTGTGTGTCCAATCTCGATGTGTCCAATAATTTCTGTGTCCAATCTTGATGAGTCCAATAACTTGTGTGTCCAATCCTCATGTGTCCAATCATATTTGTGGGGAAGTGGACATCACTCATTATATTGACCGGAAGTGATATACCACCGACACCAGCATACTTAATCTCCCACCCCAGTGCCCACTTGTTTTTTTTTCTTTTTTCTATTTGTCAACAAAATTAGGGACCACCAAACGTTTAAAATATGTTATTTGGGACCCCCAAACGATTCCCTGTCGATTAAACCTAGTTTGAAGCGATCTGAAAAAAAAAAAAACAATTTTGGCTAACTTGACGGTAATATTTTTTATTTAACGATTATAATCAAACCATTGACCACCAACATTCTAAATATTTTATTTATGATCCCCAAACGATTCCCCATCAATTAAGCCTAGTTAGAAGCGATTTAGTAAAAAAAATGTTTGGCTAACTTGACGGTAATATTTTTTTAATGATTATAATTAAACCATTAACCAACCAACTTTGTTATTATGACAAATCGTTTGGTGGTCGTTTTTTGGTGAATATTGGCCTAATTACAACGTTTGGGAATCAATAGTTAAGTTATAATAATTTATAAAATAAATTTACCGCCAAGATAGCCAAACAATTTTTTTTCCGAATCGCTCCGAATTAGACTTCATCAGTGCGGAATCATTTGGGGGTCACAAATATCGTAATTAAAACGATTGGTGGTCACTTATTTTGTTGACAAATGAAAAAAAAAAAACAAGTGGGCACTGGGGTGGGAGATTACGTACGCTGATGTCGGTGGTATGACTTCTGGTCAATATAATAATGTCCCTCGTTTGGTTAACAAATGCCAAAAAAAAAGGTACGCCCTGGGGTGCAAGTTTCAGCTTTAAGGAGGTTGGCGTATTTCACACTTGTCAAATCAGCTAACGCTTCTCTTGATTACTCTTGATTTTTCTGGAAAATGGAAAACACCCTAAAAAAAGAGAAGTAAGAGTTTCATAAGCTCTACATTCCTTAAATAATATCGGGCCCGACAAATTCATTAAACGCGCAATTTCGTTCGTCGGGAATTGCTCGACTTCTCCGGTCACAGGTGCCAAATCTCACACGCAGAAAACAAAAAACTGAAAACGGAAATCTAATGTTATCCAAAAAGAATCGAGAAATAAAAACGAATTATTTTGTGTGAAGAAAAGTGGACCACGAGTCTTGAACTCTCGGACGAGATTTGGAGGCAATACGCAGACTCTACAGAACTCAACTCTATACATCACCAACTCTACACATCACCAACTCTACACAACATCAACTCTACACAAGTACCGATTCACAAAACTCTCACCGGTGAAACTCACATCGGCAAAACTCTCACAGACAAAACTCACACGGGCAAAACTGTCACTGGCGCAACTCTACACAGGCAAAACTCTCACCGGCGAAACTCTCCACAGGTAAAACTCTCACCGGCAAAACTCACACCGGCAAAACTCTCACCAACAAAACTCTCAATGTTTAAATTCACCCCGGTAAAATTCGACACGTCAATATTGTCCCGAGATATATTCAACGCGTGCTCAATTCGCCATGACAGAACTGTGCACACGATCGTCTTTTGACGCAAAAACTGTACACAGCCTTAACGCCATCAATCGCGATTTTCACCGATTCTACACGGTACCCAATTCACCAAAATCCCAACTCTACACATTCACCAACTCACACCCAATACCATTTCCAGGTAAAGTAGAAACGAATATCATAATGACCGACTGAGTCATAACAAGGGCACATTGGTTATATGCACAATGTATCCAATGTTATGACTCAGTCGGTCATTATGATATTCGTTTCTACCTTACCTGCAGATGGTATTGGGTGTGAGTTGGTGAATGTGTAGAGTTGAGCTTGTGTAGAGTTGAACCTTTGGTGAATTGAGTACCGTGTAGAATCGGTGAAAATCTCGATTGATGGCGTTAAGGCTATGTACAGTTTTTGCGTCAAAAGACGATCGTGTGTACAGTTTTGTCATGGCGAATTGAGCACGCGTTGAATATATCTCGGGACAATATTAACGTGTCGAATTGTACTGGAGTGAATTTAACCGTTGAGAGTTTTGTTGGTGAGAGTTTTGCCGGTGTGAGTTTTGCCGGTGAGAGTTTTGCCGGTGTGAGTTTTGCCGGTGAGAGTTTTGCCGATGTGAGTTTTGCCGATGAGAGTTTTGCCTGTGGAGAGTTTCGCCGGTGACAGTTTTGACTGTGTAGAGTTGCGCCAGTGACAGTTTTGCCGGTGAGAGTTTTGCCGATCTAAGTTTCGCCGGTGAGAGTTTTGCCGGTGAGATTCGCCGATGAGAGTTTTGTGAATCGGTACTTGTGTAGAGTTGGTGTTGTGTAGAGTTGGTGCATGTGTAGAGTTGGTGTTGTGTAGAGTTGGTGATGTGCAGAGTTGGTGATGTGTAGAGTTGGTGATGTGTAGAGTTGGTGTTGTGAGTTGGTGATGTGTAGAGTTGGGTTCTGTAGAGTCTGCGTATTGCCGATTTGGACAGATAGCACAACAATGCGTTTTATTTTTTCTTGACAACTTCTGTCGTATCGCGATTATCATATTAACTAGCATTGCCGTCATTGCCATGCACAAATCAGTAACATAAACCATATAAATATTGCGAAAAGCACATATTTCTGTAATACTATCACAAAATTATCGTATGTTTTTCCATTGTCCTCATTCGATTGAAAATCCCTAGTCGAATATGAGTTATTCGAATAAACCGCGTCGAGGCAATGGTGAATGGTTATCGGTGTCCGAAAAGGCAACTTAATGTCATCTTACGGGCATATCTGACCGACATCATTAAAAATGTTACATACAGGACACAACCTTGTGGTGGTCAAAACGTTAACTTTTTATCAACCATTATTTGTCATCAAAAAGGATGCTACTAGTTACCTTAACGGTTACTTATAGACGACATATAAACGGCAACGTAATGTCACCTTTTTAATGATATCCATTGGACGAATCTAAAGGATATCCTTTTTCACATTTATATATCGGTGGTAGTCCCTGGAAAACGTATAGTGACAAACTATTTTTATTGTTAGTCTATACGCGTATTTTTATATTAACAAACAATACCTTTCTCGCAGTTGTTACCATAGAACTTTCAATAAGTCACAATTAAAGGTTCTCATGGTACCGATAGAAAAAGATAATGAAATATAAAAATGGGCGTATGGACTAATAATAAAAATAGTTCGTTACTGTACATTTTCCAGAGGACTGCCACCGATATATACATATTAACGGATGTCAATTAATGTGTATAATCGGAATGGTTATCAAATAATTAAGTCCATGTATTATATTATGAAAATAGAAAATAAATTTATTCTTAGACAGCTTTAAGACTTTTTTCCATTAATTATTCGCCTTCACGATTCGCCTGTCCACGGTGTTACTTCGTAGCTGCCATCATTGATGCCTTTCTTCTGCCTATTTTCTTTATCTTGGCGTCGTGATGCTAAGCCCATACGATTTCTGTGAACATTATTTTTTTAAATGCATGACTTCAACATTGCGTTCCGTTTTAAAAAAATGTGATTCATATAAGTACTGTAATATACTTACGGGTGATTAATCCTGGAAATGTGAAGGTGAACATTTCTGGAGGCCCCAGCACCCACACCACTTTTTGCGTGAGGACGTCGTTCATGACTGCCTTCATAGCAATAATACTAAAGCAACCATTTTACTTTGTTCGATGGTTACCAATTAAAGGGCACCGAATAGGTATCTGTTTATCAATATCAAATAGAGATATTAAATAAGATATCTTATTCAATATCTCCATTTGATATCGATAAATAGATAACTATTCGGTGCCCTGTAATTGATAACCATCGAACAAAGTAAAATGATCGCTTTTGCACAACTTTTAAGGAGGCTGTTCAAAATGACACAAAAACGACGTCTCTACGACAACGTATTTTGTATTTATATTTGTTACCGATATTTGGATAACTTTTTGATGCCCTGTAATGGATATCCATCAGACAAAGTTGTGTGATGGCTTTCGGACGACTTATATTATGAATATTTACGGTAACGTAAAAATAGAACCATTAAGTCAACGACCGTATGGACAGAAATTTAAAGACACATTATACACCTTTCAGACATATCTGAAATGCAATTTATAAAGGGTATCTTATAGTTGTCGATTTGACAGTATTGTTACTGTCTTTGGGTCCATATTTTAATTGCAAAATATGAGGACAAATGAGTAAAATTTTTTAAATATTACACATATATGCATTTTTGCAGATTATTATTTTAATATATCTGTTTAAAGTAAAAATGAAAAAATCTGCATACTTAATTCAGAAAATAAAACAAAATCGGCTTTGATAATCGAAAAATAAATTGTATTCGGATATAATTTATTGGATGACTGAAATCTATATGTCAGTCATATATATTGTTATGAATATAGAGATTAGGCTTTATAGGAACACACGGTATGACGATCGACAAACGAATACTTGATATACTTCACAGTAAACGTGATAGAAGAGTCTTGACAGGACTTTGACTGCGAGCAGACGTGCGAACAAAAACGTTAAAAGATAAATAGAATCCTTTGTAATCAATAATATCCGCCCCACAAACAAAAATCCGCTTAATTCATTTGCTCGATCGTAACAATATATACACATTATCTTAAGGATTATGATTTCTTTTGTTGCTGTCACGGGCAACATTTTTTTTCTGAAAATAAAATGAAAAATGTTGACTGTTTCTATGTTATAGTTTTATACAAAAAGTTAGAAACTCAATTACACTTAATTACTTGCAAGGTTACATCAAAATATGGTATCTTTATTACGCATATAAACAGTATACAATATGTTACATGTATATGATATCTATTGTATATATATTTGTTTGCATCTGAAATTTTATATATATATTCGTGTAAGTTATATGTTTAAGGCTAATCATAAAGATTTTGTGCTGTAAAATTCGCAAAACTTTAGCTCGAAAAATGCCTGGTTTTCATTGTAGTTTAGGTCTGGCACAAATCCTTTTCAGAAAAATCTCAGCTTAGCAACAAATCTGTTAAAATTTAAATACCAGAACGCATCGTAAACATATTAAATTTCTGTACAATTTTGTAAAATACGAATATCAGGCTATCATTAATATAAATTTTATCATTGAACGTTATTAGAAATTCTGTCAGAAATTAGAACATCTGAAAAAAAAAAAATCTTAATGCACTTGTAACTTAGAAAGAAAATCCTAACATTCGTGACCAATTTATGGTATTGAAAAAAAAAATTATTATGTTGTCTATGTTGAATGAATATTACTTCTTATATTCTTGAAATAATGACAAATTATCATAAACAATTTTTTTATAAACATTTAAAAAACTTGCTGATTTGTCGTTTTGCAGATTTCTAATTTCAATGCTGACAAAAATGTTCGCTAGACTTAAATTTTGTCAGAAACGTTTTTCAGAGAAATTTCTGATTGAAGAATGTGCCGTTAATTCGTAGGCCACTTGTTGTCAGACTCATCAACACTATTGTTATTGAGTAACATTTCCAATTTCAAAAAGTACTTCGCCCACCAATACAAGAAACAAACAGATCCGAGTCATAAAGAGAAAAATAAAATATAATTTTAAACTGTAATTGGTCATTAGTTAGTCGCTATATGTTCATCTTTATAAGGCACATTTGAAATATGATCATTACACTCCATTTCCATTGACATTAACAAAATATTCTTAGTAGAAGCAGTTGCTTATCGTTCCTTCTGGTGGAAGAGAGAGGGATCAATTTTAAAAGAAAATCGATGAGATAATCAATAGAAAAATATAAAAGATGAAAAATTCCTTTAGCCAAAATCACAGACGAGTCTCTTACTTTCCTCCGACAAATGTCTACCTTCGCATTCAAGCATTCTTTACCCTAGACATGTTAATCGATATAAATATTATAAATATACATTCAACCTATATATATATATATATATTTATATATATATAATAGTAGACTTAATCATTTAGACATCATACGTACTTACATATACACCCATGAACTTTAGTTCCTCTGGGCTAAAACAGCAGAGCAGTCAATGTTAGCATTTTCATAATATTTTTCTTCACACTACACATGTAAATATATATGTATAAAATAAGGCAGTTAGTGTGACACAAAAATAGAACTTTTTCAAATGCCTTACAAAGTTCTAGGCAACAGTTTGAACTTCCACCCATTAGGGTAATTAGCAAAGCTCGATGAAGTATTTCAAAGACCAAAGTAATTTCAGTGCCCAAAATACACCTCAAGTACTCTAAGTACTTTGGAAGAGTGTTTTTTTTTAATTTGGAAAAAGTGTTTTTTTAGAATACTTTTGTATTTACTTCAAAAAGTATTTCTGACATTATTTCGAGAAGTATTTTTTAAGTAATTTCCAAGTATAATAAGATAAAGTGGTGGAAGTATTAATTTTTTTTCTAAGGAATTTTATTTTTATGTCACAACTGCCAATTTATAAATCTACGTGTGAAAATATTATAAAGTTCAATTTAAAAAATTCATGTCTCACGAAGAAAAAAAATCTCAAGAAAGATGTCTGACAAATATATTCATAGGTCGCTCTCAATTTGTATCTCATACTTGACTAATTAAATAGCCATAGCTTTTCGACTTAAGTGCCACAGTTCTTCGTCTTTTGACTTTTTACAACATTAACTGCAGTTTATATTTTCGAAATATTGAATATTCGATATATACAAACTTTGGTCAATTAATTATTTCCCAATGGCTGACATTAACTCGCGAACTGTTCGAGCCAACATTCGATGTTCCATTTTCCTGAAATTTTGCATGTTTTCTCAAGTGACATATAAAAATAAATGTGGTTCAATTCGCCAGTATCTTGAGTTCTTTCAGGAGTTTTTTTTACTTTCACAAAAAATAATGAAACTTTTGCACGAGACAGAGGATCAGTATATATGTATTGGGTATTCCAGTTCAAACCAATTGGATCAGACTCTAAGATTAATTTTTTTTCTTTTAGTATATAGTAGGCCGAAATTAAAAAGAAAACACAATAACGTTTTTTGAGCAAATTCTCTTGCATCTATTTCGAATATTTTTGATCTTTTACTTTTGAGTCCAATTCTCGTGTCAATCTCATCTTCGGAGCCAGCCGAAAAATGTAGTTTTCTCTTCGTAGCCTGCAGTAAATTTTTTAAAAAAATTGCAAATGTATTTTTAAATAATTAACTTTTTTTTCAGATTGTGTTTACATGAATTGTTTGCAATTAAAAAATTAATTATTTTTTTAAAAGAAAAAAGAAAAACCAAAGTCACGACGCTAAAAATTTGAGCTGGAATGCTCCATATTTCGCTATACTTGCAGTTATTTTATATGTATGTACGTATATGTTTACATACAAAGAGTATGTTTATACATTTTGATTATATTGATTTTTGTCGTCCTAATCGTGAAGGACTTAGTATAATACTGCGCCTATTCCTATGTACACCAAACGTAGTAAAATCTGGATTAACGGTCTATATTGCGTAATAACAATAACGACGATAGAGATATGACGTTACCGTTATTCCATAATTTCTATCGTCGTCATTACAACCTTCAGTACGTCTAAAATGCCCGATCGATTCGCTAATTGTTATTGTAATTCCTCTCGACTTTTTTTCTCGTAAGTTAAGTCCTACTGAAATTTAATCAGAGTCCTTGAAAATAAAAATTAATAATAAAAAAAAATACCGATTGGTCGATCAGACAATTTACTTTAACGGAATTTTCGATTCTCCTTTTTTTTCTTATCTTTCTATTAATAACAAAACTGCAAATATCGAAGCACCGTGACGCTCCATCGGTCGCTGGCAAGCGTCAAAAAACTATATACGAACAATTATAAAATTCAGTCCATTACACGGGGCTTAACAATTCATGGACGCAACGTTCCCGAGGTATTTTATCGTCTCCGTGACTCTTATCTTAATGTTTTTATCATTTATGCACCATCCTTTCCTTTCAACGATTCGGATTGAGACAAACCCAAATGCATAATTAGTTTTTAAAAATAAAGTCGGAATTTTTTTTAATGGCCATAAAATTGTGCAACTTTAAGAATTTTTTCTTTTTTTCAAGATTTAATTATTTTAATAATATTTTGAACATGGAAACATATTGAAAAAGTGTCTTTACTGAATAACCCTTTGAAGGCGAAGAACCCTTTGGGTTGAAAGAAAATATTGAAAAAATGGAATGTATGTACATTCCTAATCAAATTCCACTGTTTGTCAAAGATTTCCAGACTTCTTTGGGTTCAAATTTTCATAATTATTACCCAAAACTTTAATCAAAAAGGATATAAGATTTGATGTTTAGCTTCAAATATAAAATGTTGCTATTCATGTTTTTGAGTTTAAAAAAATCCTTAATGTTATCCAACTTTGCGACTGTATTTTGATAATGGGACTAAAAAAATGATGCATAATCGTTTGGAAAACATATGATAAACACTTTTTCCCCGTTGACTGTTTGATATACATTTTTTTTTTCTTGAACATCTATATATATTTTTTTTCCACCCGATTAATTGTTGGGAATGACAATAACATAGAGAAAAACACAACAATCAACTGAAAATTATTGTCACGCAAGGCTACAGATAACGAGTTACAAATAATCCTGTGTTTATCTAAATTGCACCGACTTATGTGTCTGTTCAATAAAATATTGTTTAAAACTGTTAATAAAAGTCGATTAATGGTCAAGATATGACAAGTATTGAATAATAGTAATATGCGAAAGTACGAAAACTGATGACGCCTGTTGATCATCAGTGTGAGTACAAGATTTTAGAAAAACTCATAATTATTTCACAGACGTTAAGTCGTAACGAGTGACAAAATAAATACAAATTTATTTGGTGTTAAAATCGGGTTTGAACCGTGTCGTTTTTTTTTTTTTTTTTTTTTTTTTTTTTCATTTTCCATTTTCGGCGATACGTTCAACGCATTATTTGGTGAGTTTCGTTCGGTTGGCGGCGATTTCGGCGAGACAAGCCAACGCTTCGAGGTCCGGCGATGCGCACCACGCTAATGACAGCAATTTTCGTTACTTATTTGCCTTTAATTTTTAGTACACATCACACATTTTCGAACAGTTTAATACCAACAGAATTTAAAACTTTGTGAAAAGACTTGTTTTTGTTTACTTGTTTTGTTAATAAACGTCACTGAAAATTCTAAAATATATTACTAAAAAAAATCTACTACTACTAAAATTTAATTTGTATAATAATAACCTAATTTTGTAAATAAAATAATTTCTCTTAATTACTTTCGTTGAGAATGCGTGGAATTTTGAAAAAATTAGCAATCTCATCGCCTATAATATTCTTTTAACAGTCTACTTAAATAATGCAAATTCTATTAATTACTCACGTTTATTTGCGTCCCGAGGATCGTCATTTTTTGAGGAACTCGTTGCTGCAGCGTTTCGAGTTATACTTTGTTTCCTCGCTTTACGCTTTTGGCTACCGACGAGCAGTGCTTTTTCAGCATCTTCCTGAGGCTCGCAACATTCGTCCATGGATTTGGTATTATTTGGATTTCCAGTCTGACCTCCCGAACCTTCAGTTCGTTTCGTCAAAGTTCCGCTCGATTTCTGACTTATTTTCTTCTTCTTCGTGCGCTGCTGTTTTTTCTTTTCTTGAAATTCCTCGAGACTGAGTGACGGTAGTGCTTCAATTTTCTTTTCCAAATTGAAATCTCTGAGATAACATTTTTCATTATTTGAAACGATATATTCAAATTATTGTCATGCTTTTGATTGATTAGTGATAGTAGTAATAGTGAGTTTATTGACACTAGAAAGTATGTGACAAATTTACATTCGCAACAAATTACATTACATAAATATTTATCATATTTTTTTATGTTTTTTTTTATTGCCATCGACCGAAGTCCTTCAGCCTTGATTGTCTTTTTTTATTTGCGAGTCGACTATTGTTTGTATGTAAATTGAGTATTTATTTAATCACTGTTGCTCCTTGACCATTTTTACGAGGTGATATCGTGGTATATATAGTGTGTGCAGGGTATTTATGTTTACGTCTTACACTTGGCTGATTGTGAAGTACAATGTCGATTATCCGAACTAATTGGGACCGACTATCGACCGTATTATCGAAAATTCCGACTACCAAATAGCAATTGTTTGTGAAATGTTGAGGGAGTCACTGAAATGCTCAAAACGATAGAACACATATAGGGCATTCCATACCAACTCGGTCAACGGCTGAACCTCTTTTTTTCCACGACAATTTTTTATGTTGTTCTTCCAACTGATAAATGCATGCAGACATTTTTTTATATTTCTTTTTATCGAAATTTCTGAGCTACAAATAATTAAAGCTATCTAAGAAAAACGCCCTAATTTTAAAAACTCAAAAAATTCTCAAGAATGCTATGATGTGCAACAAAACGTTTGAATCATAGGCCGAAGTGGGCTGAGACCTCCTGCTATTTTTTTTTTTTCATTTTATAACATTATTCAAAGTTTTTTTAACGTTAAATAGACAAAATCTCAAAAATAGTTTGATGAACAACAACATTTTTGAGAAGGAAAAAGAGGAAAAAGAACTTTTTCATTTCGTTGTTGCACATCATAGTATTTTTACGAATTTTTTGGGATTTCTAAATTAGAGCGTTTTTTAGATAGCTTTAATTATTGATAACTCAAAAAGTTCGATAAAAAGAAATCTGAAAAAATTTCTGCATGCATTTTTCAGTTGGAAGAATAACGTAAAAAATTGACGCTAAAAAAAATTGAGGGTCAGCCATTGACCGAGTTGGCATGGAATGCCCCATATATTCAACGACAATTAATATTTTTCATTGATTATTATTTATTATTTATATTTTGTAACAGTTGAAGGAAATTAAAACGTATTTAAAAAACGGATGTAATGTTTATTTCGATTTGTAATGGATTGTGTATTTGCTTGTGACATTTTTCATGACGTTCATCTGAAATCTCAAACTGTTGATTTTACAATCGAGGCGAAATTAGTTCGTCGTTCAAGTCCGTTATCAAATGTCGCATTCGCAGCAAATTCCAACAAAAGAGCAAAGTACCGCTTTTAAACAACTAACGTTACAATATATTATATATTTTGTCAATGACGTCTACACAATCTTCTATATCCTCGAAAGAAAATTTGAATTTTCATCTGTTTTACGATAGAAATCACGAAAATTTGAATAAACTGAATTTCATTCGGTTGATTAACGTTCGGATAATCGACGTTCTACTGTATTTTGGAGATCCGTTAAACTTACTCAGCTTTGAATCGCTTGTATGATGGCCATTCGCCGTAATCCTGATGAGGTTCGGCACCTTCCGTTTCCGTATCCTCCGGCTTCGAGGCTTCGAGCTTACCTTCGGCACTTTCAAATTATATCGTAAATGAAGCGATAATGCGTGAAAAAAAAAGATGCAAAGTAGAACCTTGCACATTGCTTCCTCCTTATATTTCGCTCTATGTAAAGCTACCTCTATGAGAAAGTATGTTGATTGATTTTGCCTCCTCATAGAGGAAGCTTTGTATAGAGCGAAATATAATGAGGAAGCAATGTGCAAGGTTCTACTTTGCATTTATTTATTTTATTTTATGTAACAGATCAACATGGCTGAGTATTATTTTGTTCACATATTGAATTTGGGCTTCATATGAAGTTTTGCAAAAGTTAAAGCGATAAAGTTAATATTTGAAATAATTCGAAATTCCATAAAATCAGAATTATTTACGTTTCGTCACTAAATTATATATCTATAATAACTGAATATGATTTCGTTTACATACCAAATTTGGGCTTGATATCATAAGTTTTGCAAAAGTTAATGCGATAAAATTAGATTCTTGATAATCCGAAATTTCATAAAATTAAAATATTTTTTCCGTTCATCACTAAATTACATATCCATCATGGCTGCATATTAATTCGTTCCCATATTTAATTTGTGATTGGTATCTCATGTTTTGTCGTAGTTAATGCGATACTATTAATTTTTTCAATCATTCAAAATTCCATAAAACAAACATTTTTATATCATTTGTCACTAAATTATATATTTATCATAGCTGAATATTATTCTGTTCATGTACCGAATTTGAACTCGATATATCAGATAAGATTTTGGAAAAGTTAATGATATAATGTCAATTTTTTTTAAATTTCAAAATTCCGTAAAATCTGAACCACTCGACCGATTTGACCTAAATTCAATACCAAACAACATCAAGTGCAAATGCTCTTATGAAAAACTATTTAGCATAATAGACTAATTTTTACAAAAGTTAGAGCGACCACGCCCTTTATTACAAAAATTTAAAAAGTTACAAAATCTAAATTATTGCATCCATTCAGTCAGCATTTGCAGTGATTAAAGAGAAGCTGATGCTCCAGTTGTATGCCAAATTTGAGCTCGATAGCTAAAATGGTTCTTGAGTTATTAGCGTTTGAATTTTCGAAGTTGTATACATACAGACATACATAGATACCGACATTTTTTCTAGATCACTTTTCTCGACCTTTTGGACCATTCTGATTGTTTTGACATAAAAATCTCGAAATTTTTTTTTCATGAAAACAGAACTTCCTCTATAAGGACTCAAAAACAAAGAAAAATCGTAACATCACACTAATGATTATGAGACATTCTCCGTCTGTTCAGCCATTTTTTTTTAAATATTCTCTGATCAAAGCCATAGATAATCTATGGCCCCTTAAATTAACGATTGATGGTGATAGTTTAAATTTATCGTGTAAAATATTGTGCATTACCTCTCGACAAGATGCTCCAAGTCACTACGCGAACTGTTTCCACCTTCGCTGCTAAGAGAATCCGTTTTTTCGCTAACATTGGATGACATAGAGTTTCTTCTCTCGTTTGAGCGATCCTGGACACTGGAAGAAATGTCATATATATAAGTACTATCGAAAGGGATTTTTTTTCACAATATCGCATTGGAAAATATCAAATTTCTGAAAATGAAAAAGACATTGTATCTCGTACTTACGTGTTAAGAACAGCAACGCGCCGTCGTTTGCTTTGTTGACTCGTAGTTCCCACATTTCGTTGTTGTTCTGCCATTAATTGCTGGTATCTCAGGCCTTTGCAGCTCCTTTCACCTCGAAAATTGTTTTCCTCCAAGTTACCAGTATTTCCATCGATATAAACGTTCGAGTTATTCTTATAATCTTCCTCGTTCTATAAAAACATCAAAAATGATGTATCAATATTTGTATAAAATTGTAAAAAATTTGACACGAAAACATAGCCAATTTTCAAGTAGTAATAGATTGATTATTAACAAATTTGTTGAAAAAAAATTATTTTAAAAAGAACAAACTAACTTTAATTTTTCCAAACGCTAATTTGTTAATTATTTTTTCGCTTCGTTATTATCATATAAAACCAATATTCCGAATATCTTCGGCACTGATCATTTTATTGAGATCTTTTTCTCTGACAAAATGCAGTAATTAGAAAAACTCAAACTATTGATTATTTTTTAAACAATTTTTCCATGATTGTCAAAAAAACTTTGTAATAATCAGTTATGTGTGCTTTTGAGTGAAGGATAAAAATAAAAAGTTTATTACCAATTGATGCTGCTCGTTATTGTTTGACTCAGTGACGAGTGATTTCTGTTGAGAAAACAAATCGACTTTGCATTTCCTTTTCTGCTCAATATCAATCGGAAATTGGGTGTATTGTTTATTTGGGGGTTTCGGAAAGGCAGATGTTTCTTCCAAATCCATAGGAGCATCATCAACGATCGAATGATCTTCAGTTGACTGTGCATGTGTTTTTTGAGGAGTAAAGAGAGAACTAAGACCGCCAATTTGCGATTCATCTGCCAATTTTCCTGGCTGAATGGCTCCATCTCCATCCCTATCGTCCGTTTTGGAACCATTGGAAGACTGATAATCCGAATTTACTATTTCCGAGCCTTGCTCGCTTGTGCCAACTTCCTGTTTTTTATTTGTTGGCCTTGTCGTCAAAGTGCGAAGCGGTGGAGCCGGTAATTTGTACCACTTAAAGTCTGGATTAGCATTTAGGAATGCATCTTTGTACTAAAATGATCAAGAACAATAAAAATCATTGATAAGATATTTTAACAGTTCCAATATCAAGTTATTAAACTCAATATATATATATATATATTTTTTTTTTACCTCCTGCGCTAAATTGGTGTATGCACGTTTTTCATCAGGATGAAGTGTTGCCCACCATTCTCCAAGGACTCTTGTTACCGCACGATTTTCTAGATGTGGAAATTCTTTTCTCACAGAACTGCGATGCCTTTTGCAGAATATTAGAAATGCATTCATAGGTCTTCTCGCATGATGAGCGGGCTCCCGCAAGTCCCGGCAGTCCTGCACATTATCAAAGGATAAATAGAATAGAATAGAATGTATTTCCACCGTACGGGTCTGTCGCCTTTTACAAGTCCATCCTTACATACTAATCCTTAAACACAATAGGAACATTGGTTACAATTAGCATCACAGGGCTTTTCATGTTTTATAAACTAACATTTGTTCCAACGTCTCTTAATAAATATTTATTTATGCTATGCCGCACATCCATTATACACGTCTTGTGACTTATTATAGTCAGACCCGACCCGTAAGTTTTCGCGCTTAGCACAAAGTGTTGAGTTTCTTCCCAATCATTTCTTTAAATTAGTCCTCTTAACCCCTCCCCCCACCCCTTCTCGACTAGGTATTTTGTGTTTCCTAGACTATATCCCTGTCCCCTTCCGTTCTTGACTTGGTCATTCCCATGAAGGACTTAATGTACTCGCATATTTCCGGAATTAAGTTACCTTTCAGAATTTCCTCGGTTAGCCGACGCAGATCGTCCCCTACTTTCCCCTCTCTCCAATCATCAACTCTGATTACCCATTTTTTATTTATTTCCCCTCTGGCTACCTCGCACTGCCAAATGTGCTCTAGACTCTCCTCCTCCAGGTCACACATCCCACACTTCCAGCTTCGGAAACCCTTTTTTCCCACTTTCCCAATGTTTCCACATCTCAATCTTGCCCATTGCTCCTTCAAGTCCCCTCTAATATCCTCAAAGGATAAATATTATTTTTTCAATTACATTAAGATATTAATGTTTAAGATATTAATAATAATAATAGAGTAGTTAAGATATAATAATAATAATAATAAGATAAAATAATATTAATGTTTAAGATATTAAGATATTAATGATAATTTATTTAATTGCAAAAATACACATATTTTTGCAATTAAATAAATTAAATTAAATATTTAAGAAACTAACAAAAATAAATAAATGAATGTACTGGGGCAGCTTTTTCTTTTTATAACCCTCACTAACAATAATAACAATAATAATAATAATAAATTTAGAGAGAATTCTAACTGCCTGTCTATTTTGTTTCTATAGAAACAAAAAGTGTATTCCTTGTTGCAATTTCATGTACTTATTTATTCACAGGTGATGTCATTTTATATATAAAGCTTTGACAGTATAACTTTATATATGGGGCCAACTCAGTAAGCTTTTAAACCTGACCCCTTCTAATTCGGTCCATAATTTTTTATACTATCCTATATGTTTGAAAAAACACTTTTAATTTTATCCTAGATTTTTTTTTTTTTTTTACTTTTTTTTCATGAATTTTTGTAATACAAATCTTGCGCCTTAATTTCAAAATTTGAAAGTATTCTCAAAAATCCTATATTAGATATCAATTTTTTTTTTAAATTTCTATGCACCAGAATGGACAGACATTTGCGTCAATTTTTTAAACCATTTAAAAAATAAAAATAAAATGTTGTTAAAAATGGAAAGAAATGAAACAAGGTGGCAGTTCATGGTCGGTTGTTGCGTAAACATTGTAAACATAATGGAAGAGTGTTATAGAATTCTGCTGAAGCTTTTGTTTATCAATATAAAATCAATTGGATATCAATTTGATATCCAATACCAAATTTTTCGGAAAAATTTAAAAAATTTTAATTGGGGCACAAAATTTTCATTTAAAAAATTCATGAAGAGGTCATGGAAGAGGTGAGGGTTGAATGCTTACATTATGCTTATAAAAACATAATATGTTTAAATAAAATAAATATATATCTACAAACTTTATGTTACCTTATGTTTTTCAGACATATTTATGAATGACCATCTAATTTTTATTTCATTCAGTCAAAGTGCTACTAATTTTTCTTAGTCTTTGTTTTTGTTCTTGACTATATACTTTGGCTAAAACTCGTTTTAATGTGCACTCGATTTTCGCTCAATGTAAAATTTCGTTAATTCAATCAATGGTGTTTGTACAACATGTACTATTTAGGACAATGAGAATTGCAACAAGTTGCACAAGTTTCATATTTCCTGGTAACGTTATCATGATTTGGACGATGTTTTCATTAAGTATAGCCAGGTTTCGCTTAGGTCAGGATATTCTGACAGCAACATAGCTAGGATACGTCCTGTATTAGATATGAAATTTTTTTAGCTATGCTCCAGAGTGGACAAATGTTTGTGTTGATTTTTTACACTATTTTTTTTTTTAATGCTATTAGAAATGGCAAGAAATGAAAGCAGATGGGAGTTCATGATCATTTGTTGCATAAACATTGTAAATGTAACGGAAGATTATTATAGAATTAGGCTGAAGCTTTTTTTATCAATATAAAAAAAATCACAAAATTCTTATTTTAAAAATTCATGAAAACCAAATTTCAGTACAAAAAATAGAAAGTGTTTTTTCAAGCATATAGATTAGTATAAAAAGTTATGGAGTAAATTGTAAGAGGTCAGGGTTGAATGCTTACATTATGCTTATGAAAGCTTAATACATATAAATAAAAATATTTGCAAAATAAAATATTATATATCTACAAACTTTATGTTACCTTATGTTTTTCAGACATATTTACGAATGTCCATCTAATTTTTATTTCATTCAGTCAAAGTGCTACTAAATTTTCTTAGTCTTTGTTTTTGTTCTTGACTATATACTTTGGCTAAAACTCGTTTTAAAGTCCACTCGATTTTCGCTCAATGTAAAATTTCGTTAATTCAATCAATGGCGTTTGTACAACATGTACTATTTAGCATAATGAGAATTGCAACAAGTTGCACAAGTTTCATATTTCCTGGTAACGTTATCATGATTTGGACGATGTTTTCATTAAGTATAACCAGGTTTCGCTTAGGTCAGGATATTCTGACAGCAACATAGCTACGATACGTCCTGTATTAGATATGAAATTTTTTTAGCTATGCTCCAGAGTGGACAAATGTTTGCATTGATTTTTTAAACTATTTTTTTTTTAATGCTGTTAGAAATGGCAAGAAATGAAAGCAGATGGGAGTTCATGATCATTTGTTGCATAAACATTGTAAATGTAACGGAAGACTATTATAGAATTAGGCTTAAGCTTTTTTTATCAATATAAAAAAAATCACAAAATTCTTATTTTAAAAATTCATGAAAACCAAATTTCAGTACAAAAAATAGAAAGTGTTTTTTCAAGCATATAGATTAGTATAAAAAATTATGGAGTAAATTGTAAGAGGTCAGGGTTAAATGCTTACATTATGCTTATGAAAGCATAATACATATAAATAAAAATATTTGCAAAATAAAATATTATATATCTACAAACTTTATGTTACCTTATGTTTTTCAGACATATTTACGAATGTCCATCTAATTTTTATTTCATTCAGTCAAAGTGCTACTAAATTTTCTTAGTCTTTGTTTTTGTTCTTGACTATATACATTGGCTAAAACTCGTATTAATGTGCACTCGATTTTCGCTCAATGTAAAATTTCGTTAATTCAATCAATGGTGTTTGTACAACATGTACTATTTAGCATAATGAGAATTGCAACAAGTTGCACAAGTTTCATATTTCCTGGTAACGTTATCATGATTTGGACGATGTTTTCATTAAGTATAGCCAGGTTTTACTTAGGTCAGGATATTCTGACAGCAACATAGCTACGATACGTCCTGTATTAGATACGAAATTTTTTTAGCTATGCTCCAGAGTGGACAAATGTTTGTGTTGATTTTTTAAACTATTTTTTTTTTTAATGCTGTTAGAAATGGCAAGAAATGAAAGCAGATGGGAGTTCATGATCATTTGTTGCATAAACATTGTAAATGTAACGGAAGACTATTATAGAATTAGGCTTAAGCTTTTTTTATCAATATAAAAAAAATCACAAAATTCTTATTTTAAAAATTCATGAAAACCAAATTTCAGTACAAAAAATAGAAAGTGTTTTTTCAAGCATATAGATTAGTATAAAAAATTATGGAGTAAATTGTAAGAGGTCAGGGTTAAATGCTTACATTATGCTTATGAAAGCATAATACATATAAATAGAAATATTTGCAAAATAAAATATTATATATCTACAAACTTTATGTTACCTTATGTTTTTCAGACATATTTACGAATGTCCATCTAATTTTTATTTCATTCAGTCAAAGTGCTACTAAATTTTCTTAGTCTTTGTTTTTGTTCTTGACTATATACATTGGCTAAAACTCGTATTAATGTGCACTCGATTTTCGCTCAATGTAAAATTTCGTTAATTCAATCAATGGCGTTTGTACAACATGTACTATTTAGCATAATGAGAATTGCAACAAGTTGCACAAGTTTCATATTTCCTGGTAACGTTATCATGATTTGGACGATGTTTTCATTAAGTATAGCCAGGTTTCGCTTAGGTCAGGATATTCTGACAGCAATATAGCTACGATACGTCCTGTATTAGACATGAAATTTTTTTAGCTATGCTCCAGAGTAGACAAATGTTTGCGTTGATTTTTTAAACTATTTTTTTTGTAATGCTGTTAGAAATGGCAAGAAATGAAAGCAGATGGGAGTTCATGATCATTTGTTGCCTAAACATTGTAAATGTAACGGAAGATTATTATAGAATTAGGCTGAAGCTTTTTTTATCAATATAAAAAAAATCACAAAATTCTTATTTTTAAAATTCATGAAAACCAAATTTCAGTACAAAAAATAGAAAGTGTTTTTTCAAGCATATAGATTAGTATAAAAAGTTATGGAGTAAATTGTAAGAGGTCAGGGTTGAATGCTTACATTATGCTTATGAAAGCATAATACATATAAATAAAAATATTTGCAAAATAAAATATTATATATCTACAAACTTTATGTTACCTTATGTTTTTCAGACATATTTAGGAATGTCCATCTAATTTTTATTTCATTCAGTCAAAGTGCTACTAAATTTTCTTAGTCTTTGTTTTTGTTCTTGACTATATACTTTGGCTAAAACTCGTTTTAATGTGCACTCGATTTTCGCTCAATGTAAAATTTCGTAAATTCATTCAATGGTGTTTGTACAACATGTACTATTTAGCATATTGAGAATTGCAACAAGTTGCACAAGTTTCATATTTCCTGGTAACGTTATCATGATGTGGACGATGTTTTCATTAAGCATAACCAGGTTTCGATTAGGGCAGGACATTCTGACAGCAACAAAGCTGCGATACGTCACTTGGCAAACGTCGAGTGACAGCTATTCCGAAAGAATGTATATATCCACCAATAAGTGCGAGAGAGAAAGACAAAAACATAAAGAGAAAGAGAGAGACAGAAACAGGGTCGCCTCGGCGATTCGCAGAAACCTCTCGTCTCAAACCTACCATACTTGACGATATTTCGTAAACTATATCAAACGACCGAATATCACACGTGATATAAATCTCAAGGTTCGACTGTCGTTGTCTTATGTATTTGTTTTTTTCCCGACGTTTCTACTGTCATCGGCGACAGTTTCAAGATTTCAGCTCGTCGCTTTACGTTAACGCTACGAAATAATAATAATGACTAAAAAAATTCGTCATTCTCGTAACGCAGTTGGAAATTGAAAAAAACAAAATGTCTATAAGAGCTTGAAGCTTAAAATCGCGAAAGCCGAAAACGCATAATCGTCGGTTGAGCTCGTAATTTTTTAGGTAATTTTCTGAAGTCTACGATTAGGTATGTTTCGGTGCGAGAGCGCTGCTTGTATTTCACGACGACGACATCGCGACGTCTCTTGGATGACGTATGATAAAGACGTTGTTTTTATAACGATTAAACGAAATGTCACTTTTAAACAAGACGAGAAATAATATATGTAACAATTGATTTATCGTAACACGTACCTCCTGCTGTTGATCTGTGGCAGCCATTTCTGAATTCACTTGACAATTCACTCAGCAGCGCATATTAAAGATAAAGCTTCGGCACTGCGGCCTCTCACGTATACACACACTTTGTGCTTCTCTTTCTCTCTTGGTTTTTCCGTCGCTGCTGCTTCTTCTTGTGCCTCTTTTGCTCTCTCGCTCACCGCTTCTCATTCGGTCTCTTGCTCTGTCACTTTTTCTTATATATATCTATATATATATATATACTATAATAACTAGCTTCTCGTTCGTTTCTCGCTGCTGCTCTGACACAATGTTTTCTTTCACAGATTCGAGCTGCTATGCGCTTAACTACAAAAGTACCAATTCGCGAGAAAAAAAAGCACTTCTACCAGCTGTTTTCTTTGTAGTCACGTTTATTGAGGATTTTGTGAATTTTTTAAATACAAGTTTATCGTTACTTTCGATTCTTCGCCCTTCGGTTCGTCATTACCACGTCTTCGCTTCGAAATGTAGACGAAAAACTCAAGTTTTTTTTCTTTTTCTTCGCCGCTTCGCAGAGCAAACGTCACAGAAACACTGCAAACGTCACTCGCAGTTGCATACTGCGATCACGCGGAATTTTTTCACTACTAACTACTAATACGAAATTGTTATGATTATCGTGATCAATCGATTATCGCTTTCCCGGGATTTCTATGGTTCTCTACTTTCCTTGTCTGGCGTTCTATGGATTTAGACACGGAGATGCAGAGACGGAGATAATTCGCCTTATCGGTGAACTGTCAAGTTTTTGGTACTGTCAGTTTCAAGTTCCGCGCGTTCCTAGAGTCACAGTAGTGCCAATTATTATTTCAAAATGGTTTTGTTATTTTACCGGTTAATTGATGTTCGATTAATTATTATCGATTGAATGAAAATTTCGAATTCGATATTTCAATATTAATCAAAATTCAAGAAAATTGTTAATACATTTTTTTTAAAATATTTTTTACCTAAATTATTGGAACTTGGAATTAAAAATTATGTTGATATTTATAAATTCGTTTTTGTTTAGGGTAATTTGAAAGTTAAAACCTAGTAACTTTTTTTATGTTGAGATTACATTTTTCAGCATCGACTCAGACCAATAAACAATAAATTCCCGGTAAAATTCTAAAAATAATTCGGGTGAAAGTTGACGATCCTAATTTCGGACTTATAGCACATTTATCACCTTCAGTTATAGTAAAATATGCTTTCATATCAAAGATTTTTATGATTTTCGAAAAGTTCAGTGTTTAATATTAAGGAGTTGGTATTTGAAGAAAGTTAGTCAAATGAAGTACTAATTATTTTGTTCCGAAACGAATTTTTGCCTTTATGACATCTTAAATATAAAGTAATAAATTAAAAGTGCAGCTTAAATAGGTTTTCAATAGGTTTTAGAAGTTTTGGTTATTTTATTTGAAAGAAATCAGTGAATTTTATAGTTATTTAGCATATCTTTTGACTTCGGCCACTAAAAAAATATATCTATATACTTTAATAGGTAGTTTATTTACATAGTCTTGCACCACTTTTTCTAGATCGGTGATTGGCTCGTGAGTCCTTTAACTCGATTTTAATAATGAGTTGACGTATCAAAACTGGAGATGCAAACGGTAATTTTACGATATATGATAAATTGAAAAATAACCAGTTCGGACACAACGTTTTAACCGCTACTTTTTAAACTAAAGGTTTTTTTTTAACACTTTTTCAAAACAAGTTTAAAGTTCGGAAAAAAGTATTAACCCAGTTCAACGTTTTCAAACAAGTATCGAAGAAGTTCAAAGTTCTGAAAAAAATATCAATATAGTTAAAAATTCGGAAAGAAATATCAAAGAAATCTAAAAGTGTGATTAAAGTTTCAAAGACGTTCAAAGTTGTGAAAAAAGTATCAATAAAGTTAAAAACTCTGAAAAAAGTATTAAAGCTTAAAGTTCTGAAAAATGTATCGAAGGTAAGTTTTAAAAAAATTGCTGAAGAAATTCGAAGTACGAAGCTTAACTTGTAGATTACGTTTACAATGATTAATAATTAGGTTCAATCTGCAAAACATTTTGTGCTTTAAATTTTATTTTATTTCTACACGAACGGTACACAAACGTTTGCGAAAAAAAACTTTATACAATGTTTATCTAATCTTGCTGGTGGTACTTCCTGATCATGACTCACTGGCTGACATTGGGAGTAGTCGGAGATCCAACCACGTCAATTATGTCGGATTTAACTTCCGGTTCGGTTTTCGGCATGAGCGCCATCGGGATCGATAACGTCTGAAATTAATTTGATATTATTAAAAGTTTGTAATCTAAAAATTCTTTGAAAAAAAAAATGATATTAATAGAATCGAATTTATTTTCACCGTACGGCGCTTTCGCCTTTTACAAGTCCATCCTTACATACTAATCCTTAAACACAATAGGAACATTGGTTACATTAGCATCACAGAGCTTTTCATGTTTTATAAACTAAAATTTGTTCCAACGACTCTTAATAAATATTTATTTATGCTATGCCGCACATCCATTATACACGTCTCGTGACTTATTATAGTCATTCCCGACCCGTAAGTTTTCGCGCTTAGCACAAAGTGTTGAGTGGGGAAGTGTTCTTCCCGATCTTTTCTTTAACTTAGTCCTCTTAACCCCTCCCCCCACCCCTTCTTGACTAGGTGTTTTGTGTTTCCTAGACTATATCCCCGTTCCCTTCCGTTCTTGACCTGGTCATTCTCACGAAGGACTTCATGTACTTGCATATTTCCGGAATTAAGTTACCTTTCGGAGTTTCCTGGGTTAGCCGACGCAGATCGTCCCCTACTTTCCCCTCTCTCCAATCATCAACTCCATTTACCCATTTTTTATTTATTTTCCCTCTAGCTACCTCGCATTGCCAAATGTGCTCTAGACTCTCCTCCTCCAGGGCACACACCCCACACTTCCAGCTTCGGAAACCCTTTTTTCCCACTTTCCCAATGTTTCCACATCTCAATCTTGCCCATTGCTCGTTCAAGTCCCCTCTAATATCCCTTTCCTTCCAATATCATTCTGCTTCTCCCCCCATTTTTATCCCTTTATACAGTGCATTGTAAGTCGACTTATCCACTTTGGTCCAATCCATTTGAGTATCTTGTTCCTTTCTCCTTTGCATTCCTTTCATTCGGTATTACTCTATAATTCCTTGGTTTGCACCCCCCTTCCAAATCAGTTGGATGATCCTGCCATCACCTACCTCCATCATTGCCTTCTTTAATTCCGTACCCCATTTCAACGGATTTTCATTCAAAATACCTCATTTCTTCCCTTAAACATATCTTTGGCGATCTTTCTTCCTTCATTTTTAATATATTTAGGATATAATTACCGGCCTTTCTCCTTGTCTCTATCTCCACGCTGCGCCTCCCGGCTTCAAGTTTCCAAATGTAATCAGGAGTATTTCTCGCAACCCCCAACGCCATTTTCACCAGTCTACCTTGCAATTTCTCCATCTCCTCTCTTCTCTTCCAACCCCAAATTTCCACACGATACAATGCCCCCGCCTTTACTAGTGAGTCCATTAATTGGAGTCTTTCCTTCAATTTATCTATCTTTGCTCGCTTTAAGATCCCGCACACCGAATTTGCAACTTTCGTGGCATTTCCCGACCAGATTCCTCAAATGTTTCCCTCCTGTGTTTCTCGTTGAAAACCAATACCCCAGATATTTAAATTCGTTAACAACCTCGATCTTTTTCCCCTGAAATTTCCATCCATCTTCCTTCTTCAGGCTCCCATCGAATATGATATTAATAAAAATTCTCTTATAAACAAAAAGGATTTTAAGGATGTTTTATCGCAGATAATTTGACTCGTGAAATGTTTTTTGTCGTGTGTCGAAATTAAATTCTGAAAAATCTGAAGACCCAAAAAAAAAAAAAAAACGGATTAAATAAAAATTCTCTTATAAGAAAAAAATATTGTTTTAGGGATTTTTTGTCGCGAGTAATTTTGCTTATGTTGTACACGCTTTTTTTTTCAATTGAAATTTTATAACATGTTTGGTCCTTAATTTCGTGTAGATATTTTGAATTTTGATATTGTTTGCAAGATATTTTGAATGTGTCATAAGTTATGAAGTAAAAATTCATGAACAAACCTTTCCAGGTGCGACTGCTTCATATTGATGCCGCAAAGATTGCAATTCAAAATCGCAGGTGGCCAAAGCCCCTCGAAGTTCGTAATGCAAAACTATATCACTGCGCAAATCATTGAATTGCTGGCAAATTTGTTCTGTCGGCGGTGGATTAAGTTCTACAATAAATAAATAAACATTTAAGACGTTGTATTAAGTTGTACGAAATAATTCCAAAATTCAATAGACTTGAAACTTCTACTGTACCTATTTGCAATTCATTGAGCATCTGCTCGATACCCTTCATTTTTTTCTGGCCCAAACTACTCGGCAATTTTATTCTCTGCGAACGAAGAGTGACACCGCTGTTCTTCAAATCCGGAAATTTTATGCCTGCAGACTCCACAACCTGCAATTTTGCCGTCTACACGCAAAAGGAATAAAAATCACCATTTATTCTTAGAATCAACATTATTGAAAGAATACATTTTTTTAAATTCAATTAATTTTTTCTGTTAAAAACAAAAAAAAATGTTATGAAGTTTGAATTTAAAAAATCAAACAACGAAATACATTATTAATTTTATCATTGTCTTAAAAAAAATCATTAGTTAAATTTAAATATCAAGTTAAACTTATATGCAAAAAATCGATAAATATGCACGTTTTTTGCATTGTATTTTTAATATATATTGTCGCTTAAATATATAAACAATATCGAATAAAAATGTAATACTCTGATTTTTGGGAAAACAATTTCTAATAATTTATAGGAAATTACGCGAAGTAATAATTAAATCTGGATTATTATTAAAAATATCCGCGTTTCAGAAAAAAAGCAGCTAATCTGATAGAGCATAACTCAGAAATAAAATATTGTTTTCATAAAAATATGAGTATATACTTACGTGACCCGAATCAGATTTGTTTGGCCTATTTCGAGATGAACTGCTGTTCTTTTTGGATGATTTTCTCTCGCTTTTTCTTGGATCTGCCTGGTGATCTGCTGCGGTAATCAATTTCTGTAAATCTTGTGTCTTTCTGTCCCTCTCCTTTTTCCTCTGCTCGATCTTTCTCAGTTCAGCCAACAAAGTTTGTTCCTCCTCGACTTGTTCCGGTGTACGTGTGAATAATTTTTTCAACTGTTCCTTCCGGCGTTTTTCGTGCTCGGCGTCGAAAACATATACTTTGTCCGAATGCGATTTCGCTCTGCTGAGCGCTCCACAAACCTGATAATATCTGCAATCAAAATAATGGCCAATAGTAATAAACTGTGCTACAAATTGCAATAATTACCAAAATTGATAAAATTTAGTGAATTATTTTTTAAAATAATAATAATAAAATATATAAATTCCTAATAATGTCTTTTCATTCTCTGGAACAACTACTAAATATTAATTAATTTTTAAATCCAAACTTTGAGGATAAAAAATGTTAAAAACCAAAGCCAAAATCTGAGAATATTTCAAGACATTTTAAGGACAAGTAAAATTCAAGGACATTTCCAAAACCTTAGATTTTTCCAGGCTCACTAGATACCATGGATTTATAAAAATTATGATATATGGTATTCAGTGAAAATAGCCGAACAATTCAGCAGTTATTTAAAAAATTCCACAACTATAAAAAAAATTCAGCATATATTTAAAACATTTTGCAACGATCAAAAAAATTCAAGAAAAACAAACTTTAGGAAATAGCAAACAAAATCAGGTAAAAATGTTACAAAACTCCAAAACACTCCAGTTGTTGATTGACAAAAAAAAATGTAAATAACAGAGCAAAACTACCTTAAACAAAAAGAAAAACAAGATTTGTTACCTTTCTTTGAGTTCTTCGACCGATCTGGCAAGATACTTGGCTCGGTCCCAACGATCCTTAATGATAATGAATCTAAGATCAAATCTCTTGCACAGATCAAAGAGATGATCGGTTTCGGCTCGGGTCCAATTATTTGTTACCAAATGTTGGACATATTCGGCATTAGTGTACGAAGGTATCGGAACTTTCTTATTGAATTTAGCAAATGGATATTCCTTCGCTGCATCTGCAACTCGTCTCCAATGATGAAAAACTGCTCCGTCAGTGCGTGCTGGATTAGTAAATGGAGTCCATTTCCAGGGCCTGACTTTTCGCATCCCCAATTTGGCCCGTACTTGTTTGTATCCAGTTCCCATATCGGTCGGATAAATGGGAGGCACATCGTTGTTATCCTTGCACAAAAGTGCAAATACCTCTCTGTGCATACCTTCCGGTCGTTTGGCAACTTTGTATTCATATTTACGTTTGTTCTTCTTGTCGCTACCCAAAATAGATTCTTTTGTGAGTTCGGTTGACGCTGGAGCTTCGATGTCCAATATATCACGAACGTCCGCCATTTTTACGGTTTATTATTAATACAGATGAACTTTTTGTTAATACACATCAGCTTTTCGTCAACATCTCCTTAACCTCTAAAAGCAATTTTACTGCTGCTGTGAATAACAATTAGATACGCCATGATAAACACCGGTAATTCAAAGAATTCACGACGGTGGCGCGCGAGTAAAAATACCGGCGTTTTAATCATAGGTCAAGTTACCGGAAAATTTCCGTCACTTTCGCGAATTTAGCAGAGGCAAAAGTGTGCACCAGTTTAAGAAATTATTTACTTGTCGAATGATATTCAACTGAGCAATCAGATAGAGAATTAGAAATAACATGCGTGTGTGAATTTCTTAGTTATTTATTAATCGGTAATTTACCACCGCATGGTACTCGGTCGGTAACGAAAACTGTAAAATACATCTCGTTGCTACAATTACGATTTCAGATAAATTGAGACAGAGAAAAACAACATGTAGCGCATTATATGACTAAAGACGAGAGCATCTGTCGGCAAAATTCTTACACTTCCTCAACCATTTTCGTCTCTTATGTAAAACATCCATGAGTGCGAGAAAGATAGCGAATATCTTTCGGAACAAGAATTCTCAGAAACTTGATCTTTTTTAGAAAAAACGAAAGTCTTACATCATGCAGAATTAAGAGGCTAATGATGTAAGACTTTTCTTTTATCAAAAAACGTTCGATGTCCTCTGAAAGATTGATTACAGTTTTTGTTACCAACGGAGTATGTTTCACCTCCCCTAAAAAGATCAATCATGGCCATCAAACATACATGCTTTACAGTTTTTGTCACCGATCGAGCAGTAGCACATCCATCGGTATATTAAACTTCTCAGTCGGTAACTAAATATTGTTTACACATATTTACCGACCGACTTGAGAAAACGACCACCAAAAGAGTTATTCCCTCAATTCACTAAGCCCAAAACGCAAGACGCTTTGGTTTTAGCCGTCTTTTTTAAACTTCAAGAAAAGTCCTATACATGACGCAGAATTGGACGACAAATGGTGTATGAATTTTTTTATTAATCATAAATGCTTGAGGCCCTTAGAAAAACAAGTTACAGTTTTTGTTACCGACTGATTAGGTTTTGCTTTACCTTGAAACTTCCACTGGTGGCGCTGAGAACACAGAATCGTAATTTTCAAACAAACCCGGTGGTAAAATGACCAAAAATCACCACAAATCTCTAAGGATCCAAGAATATCCATTGCGCGCGCATTCGAGCTATTCCATTAGTGTGTTAGAAAGAGATAAACTGCTATCAATACCGTCCCTTGCTGTCATTCTGGTTATCTTACATATATGTTCTTAAATTTTTCTCAACCATTCAGTGCTGCCACGCGCTTTCATCTCTCAATTAAAAACCATCGAAATTCTACGTGGTATCATAATTAGAAGAAGAAAAAAAAACAAACCCAAAGAAGAAATGTGTACTTTGACATGAGCTAATCATCGGCGCAACGTTGGATAATCTTATCAACCAACTACTAACCCAAGCATAGCAGAAAACATTTTGTTGCACTGTGCAAATGATTCTTAAGTAATTTTCGATTTTTATGTGTTTAGTGAATAACAATTATCGGTAAATATGCTCTTTTTTTCGAGATTCTTTCGGCATATCAGTGAAAAATGGTTCAATGTACAACAACAAACATCCCAAGGTGTTCAATCGGCAAGAGATGCCGCTATTCGCGGTGGAATTATCGTTATTAGTGCGGTTGTCGTTATATGGATATCCATATTTCTTTACACTGCTTTCTATTATGCTTACATGCCGAGTATGTCCTACGTCCGACCGGTTCATCTGCAATTCAAGTGAGCCTCCAATTTCACATTTGCATTAACCTTCTCGCTCCGGCACTTACGTCCGTGCCATAAAAAAAAGCAATTAATCTCGCACCAATTACTCTTGCATCGAGTTCTAACACTGAAAAGGTCAGCATATTGTTTTTTTTTTTTTCCCTTATGCTACAACCATTAAGAAAATGTTTATTTTTATTTCATCTTGTCCGTTGTACATGAACGTATAGCATTATAAGCGAATGAAAAAATAATAAGTCTCATGTATCGATAAAGAAAACCTTTAGAAATATCAAAAGTTTATGTGATGCCGGAAGCTAAAGGGTTAATATTATTAGCTATTATTAATTTATTTATTTATAGCTGCGTCAACAGCTCTTTTTTACAATAAAGTTATAATTTATTTGCTTAGGTCGAAGAAATTGCGGCGTAGTTTTATTTTAGGATTATGTGCGTTTATTCTTCTTTATTCATAGTATAGTATTTAAAATTTATATAAATTTATATATGAACACAACAAATGATTACATTAAGCCAAACGAATGAACCAGAAATCTTGTATTTTACTGTTTTTTTTTTTTGCTGACTATTGATTATATATGATTTATGATCGATCGCTTCAGGAGCTGAATGAAAGATTAATATTTTGCGTCAAAATTATGATCTAATTATGTACAATTTTTGGGCTTTTTTACTTTGTGCTTCATTCGGAAAAAACTGTGATTTCTGTTTTTAAATTGATTCACTGAAGAAATAATTTTTTGTATTGCGATTAATAAATTCTTGGTGCATCGATAAAGAATTAATGTTAATTTAATACATTTAAGATCAGTGCTCATATAACAATTATGTTATGTGGGAAAGTAATATCAAGAATGACAAAAATAATAACAAAACAAAATTTATACGATGAACATATTATTGAAGTTAGTTGGCTTAAATTTTGTTGCTATATGACAATTAGTTATTATTTTGTAGTCATTTGTTTTTTTTCTCTGTTCTGATCTTACTCTTGACTTCAGTGTTGAATCAACATTTTGTAATTTGTATAAACATAGTTATATATCGTAAATTCTTAGTGAATTAATGCTGTATTTATAAACTTCAACAGATATGGACAGCTGCATTTTTTTGCTCACTTTTCATTTATGAGTTTGATTTAGTTGATAGTATGAGTTTTATTTAGGTTGATTACAAAGTTCAAAGATAAAACTCAAGTGACTAATAACATCACTGCACTAATTTCATTAGAGCTTATATCTTCAGAAATTTCATTTAGCATTCTTCATAAGAAAAGTATGGAAATAAAAATTATTTTTTTAATAAAAGTAATCAAAAAACACCACTTTTGGAGTAAAAGTAAATAAAATTTTACATAGTTATAATAAAATTAAAAATAACTACAACTATTTATTTAATGGATGAATATTTATTATTATTGTTTACAATTTATAAAAAATAAAATAAATTGCAAAAAACCAACATATTTAAGATGTACATTGATTTCGCGGTAGATCGTGCGACGAGATGAAAGGAATATGTAGCTTTCCATCGGCCAATGTACAATTAACAAAGAAACAACAACTTTTGATGGTTGGTCAGCCTTACAAAGTTAATTTGTATTTGGAAATGCCTGAATCTCCAGCTAATAAGGAACTTGGTAAAAACTCATTATTCAACTGCCTACAAATTGAGAATTTGTTTTTGTTGTCTCTATAGTGAGTAAAAATCATTTCTCTGTAGGAATGTTTATGGTATGCGCACAATTGAGAAGTCGAGATGGCTTCCTAGTTGATCATGCTTGTCGTTCAGCAATGCTACACTATCGTAGTTCATTGTTGCACATGCTAACGACTTTCACATTCTCCCCAATGTTGATTTTCGGCTCGATCGAAGAGAAGCAGAATGTTGTCCTCGAGCTTTTTGGTAACTTTGAAGAAGATCAAGTAAGTGATCATTAATCATGCAAAATTTGTTTACCGAGCTTCTTTTCGATGTAAATGTATCGAACTATGATAGTTGAAGGATTAAGTCGCAGTAAATTCGAAAAATTGACGCATACGGATAAGATCTCTGACACTTGTTATTGGAACAAGTGTCGGAGATCTTATGGTGATCACTGTGAAGCTTGAAAAAAAAAATGTTAATTACATGATGTGTTAAATAGTTTTATAAAAAAATGTTGCCCTCGAGCTTTTTGGTAACTTTTTTTCAAATCGCAGTAAAAAGGTTTGAAACGGTTGTTTTCTGGGGTGGAATACACGACTTGAGAATGATAGTGAAGGTCTAAAATCGATATCGTGAAGAAAAAAAAATTTAGGTCAATTTTCCGACCGGAAGTCGAATTTGGAAATTCTGAAATCAGAAACAGACAAAAATTGATTTTTTTTTTCAAATCCCAGTAAAAAGGTTTGAAACGTGTGTTTTCTGAGATAGAATATGCGACTTGAGTATGATAGCGCAGGTCTAAAATCGATATCTTGAAGAAAAAAAAAGACGAGGTAAATTTTCCGACCGGAAGTCGGATCTGGAAATTCTGAAATCTGAAACAGTCAAATCACATTTTTTCAAATCGCAGTAAAAAGGTTTGAAACAGGTGTTTTCTGAGGTAGAATATGCGACTTAAGAATGATAGTGCAGGTTCAAAATCGATATCTTGATGAAAAAAAAGACGAGGTAAATTTTCCGACCGGAAGTCAGATCTGGAAATTCTGAAATCTGAAACAGTCAAATCACATTTTTTCAAATCGCAGTAAAAGGGTTTGAAGCGTGTATTTTCTGGGGTAGAATACACTACTTGAGAATGATAGTGAAGGTCTAAAATCGATATCGCGAAGAAAAAAAAATCGAGGTCAATTTTCCGACCGGAAGTCGGATCTGGAAATTCTGAAATCAGAAACAGACAAAAATCGACTTTTTTTTTTTTTTTTCAAATCGCAGTAAAAAGGTTTGAAACGGGTGTTTTCTGAGGTAGAATATACGACTTGAGAATAATAGTGAAGGTCTAAAATCGATATCTTAAAAAAGAAAAAAATCTAGGTGGATATGATAGTTTAAGGATTGCGTCGCAGTAAATTCGGTATATTGCACCATAATTTGAACAAGTTTTCGGAATTTATGATAATTATCGTAAAGCTTGATCAATTGGCTATCGAAAAAGTCTGAAAAAAAAGTTACAAGATGAGTTAAATATAGTATTAAGAAGAAAAGTTCATGAGTGAAACTGATTTATTTAATGCAGCATCAAAATTCTCCACATATCGTATGTAGATAAAAGGAAATCATATTGCAAAAATATTCATTATGAAAGTTAATATACTTTGTCGGAAGTTTTTATGCATCAGCTACTATATTAAATTTAATATACAAGTACGATTTAAAATTAATGAACAGTATATTAAACATATTTTTAAAAAAACTTGTTTAATATAAAAATACTGCAATATTACTATATAATGGCATATCAAATTTAATATACCGGTTTATGCATATAAACTTCCGATAAATGCGTATTAATTTCCTGAACATTTTTTACAGTGCACATAACTTTGAAAATGGCAGATCATGTGTTTCCTTCGTATTGATCAGAAATGTGAGCAGATGTATTCAAACGATTTGTACCCAAATATCATAGCCTCTCATAAATCAAATATTCATATTTATGATCTTGGGCCAAACCTTCAGCGGCAGTTTCTTTTTTTCTTATTTTCAATACATCACCACTTTTCATGTATTTCGGCTTATTTCCAGTTACAAATAGTAACACTTCGTGTTCTCTATCGCGTGTCGCGTGTAAATAGAGAAATAATTTCCATCTCTTACACGAAATCGAAAAACATATGCTTAATTAAAGTGGTACTTTTACCAACATCAAATCAAGTTTTGTCGGTAAAAATACAGAGAAAGGAAAGATTAATATTACTCGAAAATCTCTCCAAAGTTTAATCGTACAGTTTCGGAAATACATTGCATTAAACATTGTTTCCCAGGTAAAAAAGTTATATATATAGTACATACAAATATATATATAGTTTAAAATTAAATATATATAGTATTATCGCCGCCATTTTTTCTTTGTGTTAATTCTGAATAGGAAATGCAGCTCCTGCATCATTTTACCTAGGAAAACTCGTTACTTTTAAATTAGATAAACGGATAATTAACTATGCGTTGGAGATGATGAATATTTTTAGAAATACTGCCGAAATTATCGCTAATTTATCGTACAGTATATCAATAAGATGAAATCGATCACCATTTCCCAAACGAAAGCTTACAAAAATTGACGGAAATAGAATTTCAAGCGAACGACTAAATTCTCATAATTTTGATATTTATAAATAATAACGGACGGATATGGAAAAAAAGTACTTGCCAGTTTGACGTATCGGGAAATTTGATTAATTATACAATTAATTTTCCTCCATTTGTTCGTAAGGAAGCTGAAAATAGACAATCATGTGACTCATAAGTAGTGCAAGAACCGTCTTAAATTATCTTATGTGCTATGAAACCCACACATCACGGACACGTCCTGAATGGAGCACTGCAAATGCCGAATAATTCCGTCAGTACGTTTGTTACAAGAAATTCACTTTACTCGTACCTAATTCTGGGAATACCCACAGAATATTAAGGAGGAAACGGGCATCGTCGGCAAATGAACGTCACTTCACTAATACGTTAAAACTGATTAATTAAAGTTGCAGACATTGGAGAAATTTAATTTTTTAATAAAAACGGAAGAGCGGGTATATAAATCTACATATAGGATATTTAAAAAAGATCAGTTATTATAGGCTACTGATTTGATATGGCAATTGAGAATTATATATAAATCAGCTTTTTGTATATAGCATGATAAAATACATCGGTGCAGCATTTTTTTTACATTTTGGAAAAAAAAGCCAGTTTTACTAAAATACCTACAACTTTTTTAATAAATGGAGCAGCAACTTTGGCGCATGCTTTGTTTATTCGTAATGAATCTATCTTTAAAACGGTATTTAGAAAATTAGGATGCGCTGAATTCTGACTTTTTTTCGATTTTTAAAGTTACAACAGTTAAAATTGAAAGTTTGTGCATACCCTTTTCCATTTTTTCGGCCATTTAAAAATTTACGTAAAAACGAAATAATTCTTTTCAACTTTGGAAACTACAGCGCCTTTAATTTCCTTGCCTTGCTCATGCATCACATTTGACACTAATTTTACAAGAATTTTTTTTTGGCAAAAAATCATAGTACGAACAAACAGGTGACAATGAAATGCGATAATCGCCGTTGATTTTTAAATTGTCACTCAAGATCTCGACCCACTTTTTTTTTAGAGGGAAATATAACGTGATCCTATCATAATTCGATGCATTTACCTTAATTAGTCAGGACAGCGACATTTACCAATTTTGAGAGCATCAGTATTTTTTTTTAATCTACAGAGCCATCCTGTGACAGTTGTACAAGTGGAAATTCAATCTCGGCACATTGAATTTTATTCAGCGACGATAGGAATAAACGCACACTTGTCCGGACTCCGCTATTTGATGTTTCATTGGCCGGTACTATCTGCCGTTGTTGGCATTAGTACGAACCTGTTTTTCATAGCCCTTGTGTGCATATTGTCGTATTTGCACTTTGCCTATGAAGATCCGTCAACGGACGATATATTTGGATATGAAAAGGGCAACGCGTCGGATAAAGACCATAAATCCGATAGCGAAAGTAAGTTATATCTACGCATTCTCACCATATGCGGAATTTTCAATTTTTCGTGCTCTGACCCTTCAATAATTTTGACAATTTTGTATAAAATCGTATTTTTAATTAAAAAAGACACAATTTTTTTTAGTTTGGCGCTACGGCCAATATTTTCACTAGACGAATTAAAAGCTTATAAAAAAATTTCTCCCTTTCTGTATTGGGTCTCCAAAATTTCGTAACTTCAAAGAAAATTTCTCTGTAAGTATATAAAAATGATTAAAAATGGCTTTATTTTTCTTTGTTGAACAATTTTTTAGGAAAACTAAAATAACATTTTTTGTATACATTATGTCGCCCATTGCAAACTGAATAAATTTTATCGTGATAATTTTTTGATAGGTTCGTTTATTTCCAAGACATTAAGGTTTACAAAAATTAGTTTGTTGCAAATATTGGTTGTAGGGCAAAAATAAAAATATGGATCTTTTTTTAAAAATACTTTATGATAAAAATTGCCGAAATTATTGGTCAGAACATGAAAAAATCGGCTGGGATCCGCCATATATATATATATATATATATCAAGCTTGAAATTTTCATTATTTGTATCTAATTGTGTGGCTAGGCACGTCATCTTTAGAGGACACGTCGATGACGGAGGGACATAGCAAGTCATTAGATGAATCAAGCCGATTATCACATCCGCAGAGTGATCCACGGTATATTGAAGATTTGAGCGCAAACTATGGCTGAGCCGAGTTAAAACCCAACGAGTTTATCCTTTTGATAAAAGAAGTAAACCCTTGTTTTTACGTACATTTGTAAGACATTCCACAAGCATCTGGGAAGCATTCCCGACATTGTGATTGAAATCGATTATTTTATGAGTTGATTGTACAAATATCTTACGTTAAACGATTATTATTTTTGTAATTTACAGTATCATATGTAATTTCGATAGTTATTAACATTTATATAAGATTTACGTAGGTACTATCCAGTGATGATTATTGTTACAAGAGAGATTAGTAAACGTTTGAAAAGCCATTATTTATTTTTATACCCTTTATCTAAATATACTACAACTAATCTAATTATTTTGGTTTTTTTTATGCAAATATTAGCATTTCTTACAGCTCGGGCGTTACTCGACCTCGCACCGAAATTATCCAATCACGCCCCTCGGTTCTTATCATTGACTTCCGGGAGCTTTTGAATAATCAGCAACGTGGAGGAGGCGCAAGAGCTTGTACAAATCCAAGACTTGTGCGATTGCTGAGGTCACCCGTAAAACTCAAGACTACCCCACTTAACCACAAGGAAGCCCTCCGCTATCCCTCGGGATCTCTCCCATCCCGCGGGATCCCTGCTGATACCTTGTGATCTTTTCTATCCCTCGAGATCTCTCCTACTTTTTGGGATTTCTACTATCCCTTGAGATCTTTTCTATCCCTCGAGATCTCTCCTACCTCTTGGGATCTCTACTATCCCTTGAGATCTTTTCTATCCGTTAAGATATTTTCTATCCCTCAAGATCTCTCAAAACAGGCTTGTCTACCTGTCGACATATATGTATTTACGCCTTTTCATTCAAATCTACGCAATGTTTCTGACATTATCGCAAATATACGCATTCGTGAGTAGAGATATAAACAGTAGAAACATTATTGAAGGAGAAGAAGTGTTGAAATCTGATCAAATTGTGACAGTTGGTTGTACAAAATCGACGAAAGTTTAAAAGCAGATCTGCTGACTCATTCTACAAACCACTATCATGTCATCGTTTGCCCACATGATAGAAGGCTTCCTCAAAATTGAAAACCAAAAAGTGGGGATTGAGAAAACGCACTGTTCGTGTAAAGCCGGGTTACCTGGGTGTTGCATTTGACATCGATGAATCCATCGTTCATCATCTGAAAAATAAAAAAAACAACAAATAAACTTTGTTTTAATATACAATTTTCTTCTTTGCCTGATTCACTAGAAAGTAACTCTTGGAGTAATACAATACTTATCTAATACTTAATCCATATTACCATAGAACATTTTGTCCTAATAGCTGAAAATTTATGCGAGCAGGAGGGAACTGAAAAGTTTTTTAGCATATTTTAGCATGAATTGTGTGATTTTTTTGTTCTCCGAAATCAAAGTTTTGTCTATGAGAACAAGCAAGAACAGACCAAAAGTTATGTATCATGCATATATACACCGTTCATCAACGGGGGGTATATAGTACAATTAACAACTCTGCGTACTTACTACCAAGGTTTGTAGTTATAATTTCGACTGAGAAGGAACAGCGGAGAAAGGTCTGTATAGCAGACAGCGCAGAATTTACGTGAAGGAAACTAATTGCGAGGTCTGGAGGGCAGCCGGTCGCTTACTAAGACTTCGTCGAGGATCTCGTTCCATCACTACCACACGCATCCCCGTATATATTTGGCTTGACTTGGCTTGGGTTTCGATGTACATGCAGCGAGGTCTTGCACCAGGTTCTCGATGTTGCAGTAGATTGAAATCTCATCAGTAAGATGCTGATCACCGCTGAATCAATATGCATATATACATTGCTTTTATAATATATCTTATGAAAATTTCCTAATATATGTAAATAAATATAAAAATAAATTTCTTCACTTCTAGCTCAGGCAAATTACCAGCCATCATGCGAAAACCTTCAATGAACAACAACAAACATTCGAAAAGTATTGTCTTACTTCATTGTGGTTTTTATATTACGACGAAAAATATACTAAAAAAAGGTAAAACAAGGATGAGAAAAATGCGAATTGCTTCCTTATTATTCTCCACGATTTTTGTACTCCAATTAGTAACCGAATAAGAAATTACCGCATTATCATGTTTTAATGATAAAGATTAATTACGGATAAAATATTGATATCTTATTTTTTGAGTTTTCGCAAAATCTGGAATGTGTTTGTTTCGCATAGTTTGAGTGAATTTCCGATTACAATTTCTGGTAACAGGATATCAAGTGTTCAGATTTTTCCAGCCTGTGAATTTTAATGATTCTTTGTATAAACTTGTTCATAGTTATATTATACCTTATAATCTAAAGGCTAACTCATACACCTCTTAGTTGTGGTCATCAAACTAATTAATTAAATGTCCAGTGCAATTGCATTCAGCGGGGTAGAATAGGGCAAGGATTCCAGCTTCTAAAGCCTTAAGATTATCCATTGAAACCAAGAAGCTTGCAATAGTGTTATATAGAGTCCTGCTGGGCCGGAACATTGGACATTCGCTCACAAAGCGCTCAAACATTTACAACTAATTCATAATACAGCTTCGTATATCTAAACGTCCTTGAACTTCGCTCTGCAAGACGTCATTGTTCTAATCATATAAATAATAGAGTAATCGCCGACTCTTCGCTGTTAAACCCATTCAGCTGTTTAATGTATTTGTAAACGTAGCGATATGGCCATAGAAATGCCCATACAACATCCAACTGGAATTTTTATCCCATCATGAGGTCCTCAATTATGCACCTGTTTCGGATACAAAATTATGTATCACTTCCAGCATATTATGGTAATATTACCATAATTTATTTATTTACTTGTTTACGAGGAAAACCCTTTTGTAATCATAAGAGATAAATCAGTTAATAATATGTATCGATAGTTTGTAAATAATTTCATTCGAATAACAACAAATAACGCATTTAAGATATATCACATTCAGTGCGGATCATTTCCGTCTTTTCAGGTACTTGATAGGAACTTGTTAATATCACAGCGAAGTAGAACATTATCATAATTTTTTTTCTATATATAGCCGTTTCTTCGGGAGTAAAATAAATATCAGCGTGTGTTACTTGGAGAAAAGAATTGCACATTGCTTTTCTGACAAAATGAAAGTGCGTGTTTCTCGTGAAATTTGGATTATATCAGATTACTTGGAGGTTGATAGCCACTGGTTTGTAAGCGTGGCTCCGGATTCCTGGACCGGTTAGGTAGACAGCAGCCGGCAGCCTCCTCCCTCCTTATGAGAGTCAGTTTCCCCTCTGTTAACCACTATCCCGCCCTCCCCCTCATCCCGCCTCCTTATACTCGACCTGCACGATTGCCACGATGGAGGCTTTATAGTTGTTTCACTCCTTCTCACTGCTCTTCTTCTCGCTCGAATCACCGCGCGCACCTTGGACTCCCGACGTCTTCGGTGTCTGTGTGTGAGGGCACGTTACAGGTACCTTCGGCACAGCAGCCCAGCTCACCCATCAACTTGCTATCTCCGTTGGACTCTTCGACAAGTACAACTTGGTCTCTCGCTTCAATCGTTCTCCGACGAAATGGTCCACGCCGTGCGGCAACAAACCTCCGTATGTCTTTACCCGAAGCCACGCGACAGGTGCCAGTGGCGGACGCAACGAAATAATGACCCTTGATATTTATAGATGTAGGAGTAAGAGTATCTTCTTGACCAACACTCTTCTCCTTTAGGGTTGCACATGCTACTTTTGTTAACTGTATTGAAGAATGCTTTTGGACTTTCGAGTGACCACGTCCACCGGCACTTTACGGAGAGAATATACAGTAACATGTTCCTTATCGTTGTATCACAATTTCGCACTTATAAATCTTACCTATGTATGTATTTATGTAGCTTATTGTATACACTGTTAAAAATTTTATGAAATATACAAACCAAGTATAGTAAATAACTATTCATACATTTTGTACAATAAGATTAATGAATGTAATTAATTATAATATTCTTATGTTGAATTTAATATACACGAGCCTCAGTATTAAAATACAGTTGACGAATTTTCTTACATGCATAATGTAATAATACCATATTTATCTCATTATTAAAATACATTTGAAGAATTTTCGTACATGCATAATGTAATAATACCATATTTGTGTCAGTATTAAAATACAGTTGAAGAATTTTCGTACATGCCTAATGTAATAATACCATATTTGTATATTACTTATGAGTTACTGGGACAGTTTTTTAATGTACCACTTATTGAAAATCAACATACGTTTTGTAAATTTCGTGAGTGGTGTCTTGAAAAAAATCTCCTACACATGTATATTAATTCAAGAAAGTTTTTTTTAACAGTGTACTATCCGTGTACCTTTTGCAAAAAAAATTGTGGTTCCCAGTGGAACTTTGGGTGTGTCTTCTATGTATAAAATGTAGTTTTTGTGACCAAATTCGATCCCAAACCGTACACCTTCTGATACTTTATCTGACAAGTAAGAAGTTTGTAGTTTTTTATCGCTGGGATAGAATTTCATACATATTTCAAATCGTTTTATCCAGCTGTGGCCTAGGGATCTACGCACCATAACTTTCGAAAACTTTGATATAAGTAGTAACGAGACGTAAAACCAACCTGTCAAACTATTGAAGCGACGAAAATAAAAGGGGCCAAATAAGAGATGGATGTGAGTTGTTAAAGCTCATTTCTCGCGGCGCCTCCTCGTGAGTGTTTGCCGTGGTATAATGTTGTGACTTAAAATTCTACGATGCGAGTTTGAGAAATTCTACAGAAGAAGGTTAATTACAATTACTCTACGAAGTACCGAAATCTCCGCTGACGTAAGTCATAACTTTGTCGCACCAACTTCTCGACACAACTTCACGCTAGTAATAAACGAGATGAAAAATTCACCTGTTGCGAATGAGTCATTAGCAACTTCTTTCCATGTGCTACAAATAAAAAATTTCAACGTCAAAATTCAAGTGGGATCTCTTAAGGGGAGATGAAACATGTACCACGTGATATACGTGTGAAAGAGAGAGCTGCAATTTTTGGAAACCCGCCATTCGGCGGCTATTATTTTTTAGATAAATTAATTACGTTCAGAAATGCTTAAGGTGTTCCGAGCGCCTAGGTGCGGGTTTTGTGGGTGCCTGTGCAGGGCCCCTAATATCCTCGAACATGTAACGCTGAACCACCATGAAATTATTTGAAAATCTTTTTAAATGTCCAATCAACTCCCTGATGCACAAAATATGCAGAATTTTTGTTTTTGAAAATAATTTTTCACTTTTTCAAAACTTACGGTCCTGAGCCTTCACGACTGATCTGGCAACGTTGTTATAGCGTATCACGTGATTGAGCGCCATGTTTGCAGAAGGGGCATAAAAACAATAGCTGCGTATGTCAAAATTCAATCGAAATATGACAAAAATTCCAAAACACGCTGGCCGCTAACCTAACAACTCTTGCTATGTTCTTCACCCCTATCACAATGAATTCGATCCTCTGTTCTATTTATTATATTATTTTTATCTCTATACACAAGGTATGGGCATTCATTCAATGAAAATGTGTTTAAAGTACTTTCATGCCCGCACCGTAAAAGAAAGTTGAAATTTAATGCACAAGTATTGGAAGTTTTTATGTACAAACCGGTGTACGAAATTGAATATACAAATGCGTTGTATAATTAAGGATTATTAAGCCTACTAAATAATAGAACTCATTATTAATGTGATTTTGTAACCTGAAAATGAGACCGGCATTAACGTCAAATACTTTTCAATTTCGCGCGCATCGCCGGCGAAAGTCATAAGCACAGCTCACGATGTACAGCGATGCCAGCTAATACGTTACAGGTCCCGCCATGACTGTCATGTGATATTAGATTTTTTTCACACCTTTAGATAATATTTTCTCGCGAAAGACTTCGGTCGGGATTGTTTTTTAAGCGTGATAATTTATCTCCGAAATCCGCTGTGTCCATTTTTTACTTTTCCGATGTCGAGATGTTTGACTAATGAGATTTGCAATTGATCCGCGGACCGAAGCTTTCCCACATCTTTCTGTGCTAATATTGGACTTTTTGAAGAAATAAGTAATCATTAAATGGATTTTTTGACACAATTCTACGTAATAAAACTGTAGTATAGCCGAAAATTATAGAATTCTGAAGACTATCCTCATGCTTGAAATACCTTAAAACATAACTTAGAACTTTTTTAAGCGTGAAAGTTTAAATATGTTGTTTCAACAAGAACTCCTTAAACAAACTTACATGTCACGTGACCTGTGAGGTTGGAATTCGCAAGTGCGAGAGAGTTAGAGCAAAAAGTTTTCAACTAATTTTTCTTGTCTCCCGATTTTTTAAAAGAAACCCGCAAAATGAGGCTCACTGCGTGCCACATTTACGCATGGAACCCCACGACAAAAAAATTAGGTCCATGAAAAATATGTTGAAAGTCTTCAGGTGGAGTGTAGGTATCGAGCCTCCCCTCAACACAGGTTCCCGTAAAAAGAAACAGCTCTTCAGCCATAAACCTGATTTTGGCCGACTTACGGTATGTATAACCCGATACGCATCTCGATTATGAGGCCCTTGATTCGATTATGCGCACGGTTTTGTCATGCGTATGCAAAAATATAATATTGCGTGAGTGGAGCCGAGGTAAGTAACATCAATTTATGCATCAATAAAAACTTACCTTAACTTTGGAGGTACTTAGGTTATATTTTCACTATTCGTAGTAGATAAAAAAATAAAATATACTTTACCCCTCTCCTATTTCGTCTTTGTGGTGAGAAGAAAAGTCGGATGAAGAGAAACAAAACAAAAAGGAAAAGAAAAGAAGGAAAGCATAAAAAAGGCGATGGTGCTGGTGGTGCCCGTCACGTTACTTGAAATGTTGGTTCTCACTTGGCTCTTCTCGATAGATAGTATTTACTACCAATCCAACTACACTGGAGCCCAATATACAATTGAGCAAATTTTACAAATTTCGGGCTTAACAGTTATCTCAAAAAAGCGTGTAAAAGTTTAAAAATATATAAATTTTCGGTAGTTTATTTTTTAATAGTCCGTTGCTTTTGTCATAGAGCGAAAGAAATTTTTGTTTCAGGCTTCAAAAGAATATAATCAGTAATTTGCATCTGACTCTCTCCCCTCAAAATCGTTGTACGGAGGCGACATAACTTCTTTCTTAATACTTGGCGTTGAGACGCTATCGCGTCTCTTGATACTCTTATTTTTCGCAAAGTTATTTATTTTTATAAAACAAAGCAGTTTTTTTGAGGTGGCATTGGCAATTACACTGTTTAATGGATGAGTTTACTAAAAAAATGCTAATAAAAAAATCGTCAATTTAGATTAAAGGTTATTTGATTATACGAAGCATTCATAATTTAATTCTTATGTACAATTGAGCAAATTTCAGTATGTAAAATCCAATACGCATCTCGATTATGATTCCCTCGATTTGATTATGCGCATGATTTTGTCATTCGTATGCAAAAATATGATATTGCGTGAGTAGCCGAGGTAACATCAATTTACGCATCAATAAGAACTTACCTTGGCTCTGGACATACTTAGATTATATTTTGACTATTGAAGTAGTTATGAGAACAAAAGCAGGATGGAGAGAAACAAAACAAAAAATACAAAAAAGAACGAAAACATTAAAGAAAAGGTGATATCCGTCGAGGTTACCTGAACTGTTGGTTCTCCCTTGGCTCTTCTCGATAGATGGTATTAATACCTTGCGTCGAGACGCTGCCGCGTCTCTTGATATGTAAAACCCAATACACATTTCGATTATGAGTCCCTCGATTCAATTATGCGCACGATTTTGTCATACGTATGCAAAATTATAATATCACATGAGTAGCCTAGTTAAGTAACATCAATTTACACCGCAACGAAACCTTACCTTAACTTTGTCGATACTTAGGTTATATTTTGTCTACTCGCCTTTCCCCCTCTCCTATTTCGCTTTGTGATGAGAACAAAAGCAGGATAAAGAGAAACAAAACAAAAAACACAACAAGAAAATAAAAAGAACGAAAGCATTAAAGAAAAGGTGATGGTGATGCCCGTCGAGGTTACCTGAACTGTTGGTTCTCACTTGGCCCTTCTCGATAGATAGTATACACTATACCAATCCAACTACACCGGAGCCCGCGAGCCGTTGGGATGATGTTGAAGAGCGATACGCGAAGAGCCAGAGAGAGAGAGAAAAAAGAGAGGATGAAGAGAGAGCATCAACCCGTCACCGCTGGACCGAGGCACAATGCATGCACTTGCCGCGGCGCTCCTGCTTCGCCAGGCTTTGCCTGCCTGTTTACCTGCTTGCCTACCGGCCTGCAGCATCACCGTGAAAGGCTCTCCGGCTGACGACCTTGATACGCGTGGTTCTCGCGTGCCCGAACACACCCGACTACTTACGGAAACGTACGAAGTACGTCGGCTGACCCCCCTTTTCCGTAAAAAAAACATTGCCCGGGGCCATGGAGGTTCTCAAGTCCATTTCTCCCCACCAATACACGCACACCAGCCGTACCGGTTCGTATATTTCTTTCTTTCTTCTTTCTTTCTCCCTTCTCGAGCACACTCCGTTCATATATCGTTTCTCATATACCGATCCCTTCAGGAGCACTTGCCTTCTCTTCCATCGCTAACATCTCTTGGTTTTTCCATCCTTCTCACTCTGCCGCGATACTTTCTATTTCTATCTTTTTATCTCGGTCATTACTGTCTTTCTCACTCTGTTCAAAGTGTATGCCATTGGTGCGAACGAGCATCCACGCTTCGCGGTTGTGCGTCCGAGCCAAGCGCGGCGTATATATCTCCTCATGGTTGCCACTCTATACGATGGTGCGCCACGGCTTCGCCTATACGTTGTATATGCCTCCGAGCCTCACGGAAGCTGTACCCAGTGGATCTTCGTGGTCGATAGCTACGAGTTAGACTAGTTGCTAGAATCAGACCGGTATTTCAACTTCATCCTGTTCTGCGGAACGTCAAGTTGGCATGCTCCGCACAGTGACTATCATTTTCGTACCGCCTAACGTTGTTAAACATGAGAACGCCCTTGTCCTTTGTTGAAAAGCTTAGTTTAACATTCTTCCGTTTGGAGGTGAACGAGATAAGGCACTATTTTTGTTTACACGTTGAATAGATGTTATGTAACATAAATAATATTTATACGCGAATTTATAACGAATTTGCAGCAAGTGTGTCTTTATGTAGTATTTTTTGCATTCTGGTCCCGATTTTTACGCACTAATCGATGACCACAGATGAGGGGTTATATGTGGCGCGGTTAGCCACTCATTATTTTACTTGTCGAACAGCAAACAAATTTCATACCAATTTTCGATTATCTTACTTTTTTTTCTGCGGTCATCGGAAAATTCACTATTTAACGAACAAAAAGAGGATTTTATTGTGCAATTATCTATCATTTTTTTTCATGGATTATCTTATATTTTCTAAGCGGTCTCAGTATAATAATAATAATAATAATAATAGGATAAAGATTGTCCTAGATCATAAAATAAATATAATAATGATAATTGTTATTATTATTAATAATAATTGCTATTATTATTTGTCCTCTGGCACGTAAACTTCACAGACAATAAGTATACAAAAAAGAATAAAAATGGAACTTGATATAGAGATAAAATAATAAAAAACGATAATCTGTGGAGATCAACAATGACGTAGGTAATAGTGAAAAATAAAACAAATAAAATAGTACTTTACGATACTAGTGCGATAAAACATTTTCTGACGAGTGTGAATTTGGCGAGAATGAGCCGAAGGCGAGTGTTGCAATCACACGAGTTAAGAAAACGTTTATCGCACGAAATTTTATTTCACACGGTGTGAAATAAAAATAATACATAATAACAAAATCACTCACTCACATGTAAATTATCTATTTATACGCTATGCAAAAAGTGTAATTTTGAAGTTGAAATTTTATCATTAAGAGGATCGTCAAGATACATCAAAACTTTACATAAGCAATATATATATAAATGAATAAGTGCAAAAAGTACCTTAAGGGCCAACTTATATATTTTATTTAAAAAGATGCTACCCCAAATTCACGAATGCACGCATAAATGAAAATTTCTTTCGGAGATTTTCACAAGCATTGATTCAACACTTCAAAAGAAGGTTTTGAACGTGATGTAAGATTAAATTTGTATATTTTGATATTGCTTTGTCTAATAACGTATAAAAACACTTGGGTACTAATATTTTAAAGTGAAAAAATTGATTCAAAATAAATAAATAAAAGTTTTTCAGCCCGATGTGAGATTGAATTTGTATATTTCGATATTCTTTTTATTCGTACAAGAGGAATAAACTGACAGTCGGTTTTTTAATCGAGCCACGATTTGGCACGCAAGAAAAGTTTGAAGATCTCTTTTACCACAATTGTTGTTAAAATTTTTGTTTTAATTTCCTCGTTAAAGAAAAGAGCTTTTTATGCATTCTAACTTTAAGTACATAGCGTCGAGATGTTATTGCTCTCTCAATACAGACGATCAGAATTTATGAGATTATGAGTTTATCAACTCAATGAGTACCGTTTCTATGAACTTCTGGCTTTTGACATTTATACCGGAGACAGCGCTTCCGGTCTTCGTTTTTCATTAACAACTTGTTGTACTCTTGAATGAGTTGCACCCCCCGGCAATCGTTGACAACTTTTAAGTCTTTGAATTCCGAACAACATTAAAAAAAAAACTCGTCCTATTCTCCATGGTTCTATTCGAAGAAAACCGTAGGGCATTTTAAAACTTTCTTATTACAAATATATCATCCCGCGTAAAAAAGTTGCGGCGTCCAGGATGGAATCCAGGACAGAATCCAGGATGGAGTCTGGGCTGTGTAGGATGGATTCTGGACAATCCAGGATAGAGTCTGGGCAGTCCAGGATGGAGTCCAAGATGGACAAGGGGATCGGATTAAATCTCATTCTCCATCCTGGACTACCCGGACTCCATCCTGGACACATAATTTTTACGAGGGATGTGAACAAAGAAATTGATGTTTTATGTTACAAATAAATGGAACGGCAACTCGTGGGCATTACCTTAAATTTCACTAAGATAAAAATTTTTTGCCGAAATATGATGCTTTTAATAATCTACCGACATTCACACATTTTCCGGATTTTAAACTCTGATTTCGTTGAATAATTTTAATGAATGCCTTTTGAAAATAAAATACCAACGACCATTAATTAACTCTCCATTTAAGTTCCTATACTCTTCCCATACTCTTTTTCACAGAGTTATACATTTGAATAAAAAAAGCTACTTTTTCAGATGGTTTTACACATATATGTTTATGAATAGATGAAATGACTGAAAAATGCTTATTGAATAAATCCTCAATTTAGGTTACATGTTATTCAATTAATCGCTATAAGAATAAATATATACATCTAAACCCATACATTTTTCATAGCTGATTTGCAATAGTTGAATGCTTTAGAAATAGAGCAAAAAAAATTTGTCTCTAGGTACAAAATATTTAAAAAAAAATGACATCAGCAGATAAACCCCCTTAAACTCCCTTTAAAGCTATTACTCTTCCGAAATCGTTGCCCGTATCGATTTCTAATCTGCTTGACCCTTATGTTAATTCCCCCCATTTAAATTTATATTTACTTTCCAGGAGAAATGAATGCTGCACTCAAGAGGTACGAAAGAAGAGAAAGAATTCTGCAACGGCACGAAACTCGTTTTTTCGGAAATGTTCCTTCTCCATCTTTCTTTCACATACTCTCTGTCAATATTCTCTTCTCTCCGTTCCTCCCCTTCTGTCGCTGCTACCACAGGCGAGACGACAATATTTCCTTAATGGGATCGAGACACGCGATCCTTCAAGTTGTACCCACATTAGATAGCGATGAAGACGAGGATGAGGATGAGAACGTACATCTGCGAGCTGCTGGATCCTGAACGCGCGAATCCTCTATTACCCCTCGCTTCTCTGAATGCCCGGCCACTCGTAGAAACGATATACAACTCAGCATCATCGTCGTCGTAGTCGTCGTCTTTAACCGTCTTATAGTTGTCCTCTTCCTCCTCCTTCCTTTACAAATACCGAGGAGGTAGTTCAATGTGTACAACCTCCTTGTACACAAAAGTGGTGCTCAGTACTCGGCTCCGTGTCACCAAAGATTCTGAGAAGTATATCTTGTTCATCTCCTTCTCGCTTTTCATTTAGCTGCTTTGTATCGATTTATATCCGTAAAGAAACAAAAACGAAGAGACTCACAAATAAATTATTCATTTCAGGTACTGCAGAAGAAACCCCTGAGAGTTGATTGTCCGCTGAATCAAGAATGACAACAGAACTTTTAGAGATGTTTTCGAACCTTAGCAAAATTTCTCGTCGCTACTTGATTCAAAAAAATCTTTAAGTACAAGTTGGCACAGCGGCACGTTCTTCTTCGAGTCGTAGCGAAGGGGAATTGTCTACGGGTAGTTCTAAAAGGAACTACGGTGCTATCACTCCACAGCACAACAGTGAGAAGGTTCTGTTAAAGTTATTACAACGGTCGAAAGAATCGATGCTCTCTTACTCTTTGCTCCTGTTCACTTGGTTCGTCACGTTCTTCCCTTTACCTGTGTATTTCAGCGATTGGCACGAAGGCAGGTACGACAAAGATTTCGAAGAATGTCAGTTGATCTGCTGCTTTGTAATCATCCGAGCGCGAGTACATTTAGAACGTGCAAGCAAACGGTACAACATCTTCCTCATAATATCGCTTTTACCTTATTTTACCTAAGTATAGAAATATCGTTGCAAGTAGTGCACTACCATTAGCGATTCCCCGTCCACTTAAGGTGGTTTATACGTAAGCACCTTACAACTTTACTTTTAAAAAACTTGAGATTGAACTCAGGTAAAAAAAATCCAACATAAGGGGATAAAAACACGATCTGTTCGAACTGCTATTAAAACTAAGGGATTTATGATGTGAACAAGATGTCAGGGCGAGAATTACCGACTATTTTTCTATGACGTACTTTATCAGTTTTCATTCTTCTTTGCTTTGTTCGCGTGTTGTCAATTTGATACTGGGATCAAAATCTTACATGAAGTTGCAGCGAAATAGTTGAAAGTAAAAATCCAACCAAAGGGGATAAAACAGGATTTGTTCGTACTGCTATCAACAGACTCGCAAGGATTTATTATTGATTGATTTCGAACGTGGTTGGCTGCTGAGATTCTTCTGTCTTAGCCTAAAACAAAGGGAGGAGATTAAAGTTGATTAACATCTTGCAATTTTGACATTAGTTCTATTCTTTCTCATTATAATACTCTCGAGACTCTGTTAATCTTCTTTAATTTCTACATTGCTTAAAATATTCATATAGTAATACTTCATTGCAAAATCCTTTCCCATTATCAGATTGTCGTATTCGTATTCTTGTACTGAATAGAATCTCCATTATTGCTTTGAACTCCCTCAACACGTTTAGAGTCTCGCTCTTCCTCTTGATTGAACCTTATCCTATACCATCGTGTACTATCTACGATGAAGGTCGTAAAATATTTAACACCACTTTAAGATATCCTCATCGGATCACATGAGACCGTGTGAATTATTTCCAGACTTACAGTCGATGATTCGAGACAGGGATTATGGGTAAACACATTACATATGCTGGTTAAATTCGTTCTCTGCCAAATGAACATACTGTTAAAAATGTTTGCAATTTTACATTATCGGAAATATTATTCGTGAACTGATATATTAAATTTAATACACCAGTGTAGTAAAATCTCAAATTTTTATATCAAATTTCCTAATTTTCATACGAATTACTAAAAAGTCCTGTAATTTTATATCTCAATTGCATATCAAATTTAATATATCAGTTTCTGTAAACGAGCATCCTGTACCCGTAATGAAAAATGACACTAAATAATTTTAACAGCGTTCATATAGTACAGCATTAAACTTTGCGATTGTCTTGAGATTGTTCAGATTGTGCAGATTCAATCATCTGTTTTGGAAATTGCTCTGCAGATTGTCGTAGTATTAATTGTCTCTCTACCGTGGGCGCATCAGTTTCCGGACGGTTAAGGAAAATTTTTACCTCAAGAACCGTTTATTCGCTGTATTCTAATCAAATGCTAAGTGTGAGGGTTCTGAAATGATCACTTATGTTTTTTTGATAGGAAAACAATCAATTTCCATCCATGAAAATACACGAAAATTTAATAAATATTGACGAAAATGCAACGCAACTCCTCGTAGGTAGTTTTCGGACGACGAAAATCGACCCACACCCGTTTTCGGAAATCGGGCATGTAATTTTCGGAGGATGTGGAGGAGGAGGAGGGATTGGCGGGGAAAACGAGAGACTTTATTGTAGAAAAACATATATAGGAATCTTTATTTCAGTTCTTTATGAAAAATATATGATTTTAAATGTATAGATAAATCTTTCTCCATTAAAAACTCACTAATCAATTGGTTACAGTTAATCTAATTTTCACTGCACCCAGAATCGCTATATTCAATCCAGAATGCACTCTTCGACAGATAAAATAAGACATTGAATACTAAAATTGGTCTGAAAGCTCCAATGAAAATCTTTACTTTTGGCTTCACACCATTTTTGTGCACTGTACGGCTTTCCAAAATTGCAGAATTATAATGCTTGTTATCCACTTAATGAGGTTTAAATGTAACATTTTTTTAAAGAAGGGTATCAATTATAGATTTTTTTTCTTATGACTTTTTTTAGGTAACTGGGTCCCCTTAATAATGAAAAAAAAGGAACTTAATATTTTTTTAATCACTATTGAGGCATTTTGACAGGACAAAGTCATTGAGGTTCGGAGGTGTGGAAATACGCGTCCGATAACTACAGCACTTCGCATTTCGGGGATGCAGAATTCGGAAACGGGATTTAATGAGGAAGAATTAGTATTTTTAAATTTCTTCTCATCTCTACGTATTCCTAATTTATCTGTAAATATAAACAAATAGGTCAAATTCATTTTTTTATTTACATTTTGCTGTTTAATTCTTATGAAGTATAAAGAAATTCCACTCGTTAACCGGATTAGTCATCGAAATATCAAGTTTAATGTTTTTATTTTAATTCTCTGTATCTGGGAAATTAATTAATCGTAGTGTGGAGGCAACATTAATTTCTTTTTTAACTTGGCGTCGAGTCGCTACCGCGACTCTTGATAGTATCGCATTCTGTAGCAAAATTATTGGGCTTTGTGGACAGTTATGCCAAAATGGCTGCCGATGAACTATCATGTGAAATTTGCAAATTTTTGCCGCAAAAACGCGCGATTTCCAAAAACCCGGTACCGTGCGGCAACTGGTGCCCCCACGGTATATTACAAAAAGATCTCGCCGCCGCCGTGTCAAGTATCGAGGGACTACTGCGACTTTATTACTTGGATGGGTGACCGCCCCGACTTTATTATTTTCGATGAAAATTTTACGCAACAAGAGTGTCAAATTCATTTATAATGAATTACTTATTCACATTTTCCGAAGTCTGTCGAATTGTAAAATATAGATTCGAAAGATTTAACCGAGGTCACGAGCCAAAATAACCCCTAGTACTTATATAACTCTAAAATATCGGTATTCAGCGGCAATGTGCGGTTTTTGCTTTCTCATAGAGGAAGCTTTGTTTTTATGAAAAAAAAAAATTATCGAGATTTTTATGTCACGACACTTAGAATTGTCCAAACCGTCCAGAAAAGTGATCTAGAAAAAATGTCCGTATGTATGTGTGTGTGGGTATATACAATTCCGAAAATTCGAACGCCGATAACTTAAGAACCGTTTTGTACATCGAGCTCAAATTTGGCACGCAAGTGTAGCAGCAGACCCTCTTCATCTGTAGCACTTTTCGACAAAATCTGTGCGAAAATTTCGATTTTATGCCGTTTTGAATTTTTTGATAAAAGAAGGTGCGCGCTCTAACTTTCGTAAAATTTTGTCTATTTTGCTAAATAGTTGGTTATAAGAGCAGGTGCACTCAATGTTGTTTGGTATTAAATTTGGTTCGAATCGGTAAAGTGGTTCAGATTTTACGGAATTTTGAATTAAAAAAAAATTGACATTATTGTAATATTGTAACTTTTGCAAAAATTGAGATAGCGAGCGCACATTTTGTACATAAATGAAACAATATTCAGAAATTATATATGTATAATTTAGTGACGAACGGTATAAAATTTTTGACTTTATGGAATGTTGAATTGTTTTAAAAAATATACGTTATCTCATTTACTTTCGGAAACGCTCTAATAATAACGAAATAACGGAATAGAAAAAGAGAATTCACAACACGTTTATTTATCTAATTAAAACAAGGATGCATGCAAGGATATTTCGCATTTTACAAAGCTTCCTTTACGAGGAAGCCAAAATTGAATGACATCCTAGTAAACACATAATTGAACAGCAATATAACGCTTGTGTTATGTTGCGGTTATGTAACGTAGGAGTAATATGTGATGATTCATTTGTTATATGCAGGTAACGTTACTGTTATGTGACATATTTTCGTTGCAGTTGCATAACAAAAGCTATGAAACCGCAACGCAACGTGCAAGTAACAATTGGGACATCACTTTTGTGACAAGAAGGCAATGTTACAGTTATGTAACGTGGCAACATTGCAAGAATGTTGCAAGGGAATGTCACATTTACGTAACATGCATATGAAAGTAGTTATGTAACATCGTAAACACGCACGATATGTAACTGTTATATGCCATAGTTCCGTTACAGTTATGTAACAAAAATGTGTAACTGTAATGTAACATGCATGTAACGATTGTAATGTAACTGTGGCGATAGTCCGGTCATGTTATAGTTATGTAACCTGGCAACGTTGCAAGAACGTTACATATTCATACAGAATGTTATGTTCGCTAGGTGGCTAACGACTCAAAAGTTTCTCGCAAGCAGTTCGTGACCCTAACGTGTATAAGACTGAGCGACTTTGCAGTTCAAAATAAACAGTGGGAGATACCCTTCGGAGGTGCCCTAACTGGTTGATATTATTCGCCAATAGCTTGTTCTACCTTTAATTGTAGCAGCTATTTTTTTGACCTTCTAAGGGTAGCGATTTCGCAAACCGGGAAGCTCTTTTGTGTACTTTCAGTCTACAAAAGAACCTTACATGAAGTTACCTTTCGAAGTTCTGGTTTCGTAACTTTTACGTTACTTGTTTCACATCAGTAACATTACGCAACATGCTTGTAACTTTCGGTTACATTGCTGTTACGTTGCGGTTACATTGTGCAACACACTAGCAACATTATGCAAATGTAACGGTTATTTTATGCAAGTGATGTAACATATGTACGTTACTTATTACATAACAATTACATTACGGAATGTGCGAGCAACATAACTGAAATGTAACGGTTACGTAACGAATGTTACATAACATGGTAACATTGTTGAGTGGGAAATAATAACTTACATGTAAGTTACAGGTGATGTTACTTGTTACATTGGGTTACGTTGCTGTAACATTACCGTGTTTACTGGGATACTTCCTCATAGAGGTAGCTTTGTAAAAAGCGAAAAATAATGAGGAAGCAATGTGCAGGGTTCTACTTAAAAAAATTGTTTTTATTAAAAGTCAGGTTAGCTTATACTAATTTTAACTCCAAAAAGAAGTGAATGAATGAATGAATAAATAAATCGATGATCAATGAATAAGTCCATAGCGGTATCCGAAATAATCATATAGAAAATTCTGTCTAATTTTACCTTGGTTATATCACTTACCAAATATAAATCAACATTGACGTCATTTGACACTCACCTCATGCTTATTTTTCAGTAGAAATAAATTTGAGATGTCGATGTCATTTTGTCAAGTCCACCGTCGACTATATAAATAAAAATGTGTTGTCCTCAAGAGATTTAGCTTACTTATAGCCGGATTATCCAATTGATATTTTATCGTGCTATTTGTGAACGTCAATGATTAAAAAGTGGTCTGTGTGAAAGAACAGGCCAGTATATGTTAATAAGTCAAGTGCAATTAAAAGGATTAGTGATAAAAATTAGATGTTTACCAATAGTGGTGTATGTCAGGGATTTAATTTTTATATAACTATATCCTGGGTATCCTGCGAAGAGAATTTTGTTTTCACGGTATCATCGAGTGGAGAGGGGGGACGGGGTATGGAGGTCTTCCCCTTTAAGGTACCTTTGGGGGTTTTTGCCTCTTGTGAGTATCTATGGGAGGAGAGGTAGGGATTCTGGGAGAGGGACTATTCAGGTACGGCCGTTCGAATCTGCAAAAGAAAGAAAACGATAGATGCCTTACAATTTAACGCGGGTTTCGAACCATAAACTCACAGAAAAGAAAACACTTAAAACAAATCCATTGGTGTCGATAGGAATCGAATCCTGGACACCTGCGTAACAGTGTCGGACTCTATCCTTTGTGTGACCAAAAAAATTAGAATGAAAAGTTACATTCTATTGCGTTTTTTTAATTGTTAAAACACTATTTTCTTGTCCACGCTCTCCTTTGATTATTTCGTCTTTTCATCCTCTCTGTTCTCTGATTCTTTTGACTTTCCGTATTCGCTCTTCTCTGATTTTTTCGACTTTCTGTACTCGCTCTTCTCTGATTCTATCGACTTTCCAAACTCCCTCTTGAATTTCAGTTCCCACTGTTTTCCGGTCTTTTCTCTAAATCTGTCGACTTTCCGTTCTCGCTCTTTCCCGATCTTTGTTCTGATTTGACTCCTCTTCGCTTTCTCCATTTCGAATTCTCTCCAACGTGCGTCTCTCCCACATTTTTCGCCAAATTTTCTTCCTCGTCCAGACCTTTCGCAAACATATAATCCATATTATTTTTTTTATCTTCCCGACTTCCGACAGCCACGCTTTTTAAGCAAGCAAAGTATACATACGGCTGAGCACCGGAATCCAAATTTTCGTTAAAATCATACGTGATTATTTGCGTTATGTGTGATACGCATTTTATTAACGTGTTTGATTCATCAGCAATTGCATTGCCAAAACGTTAATATAAACTGAATAATTTATTTTAAGTATCTATAAGTTAAGCTTAGTAATCATACAAATAACGTAACTCTTTTTCATTCAAATTAGGATTCTCATTTTAGTATGCATTTACCAATTTCTATTTGAACCTTATAATTTAATAAAAGATTTAGTTCCAAATACAGTAAAGTTATTAGAAAATTTACAATACCTTAAAACCAATTTAATTGCAGACAGTTAATGTGATTCCTTAAGTCATTTAACTGTTGAAGGAAAATTGTCTATCGTCACATATTTAAACCAGTTGGACAAAAACGCAACCACGTCATAAAGAAGGAAGTGGTTCCAAGTGCGTGCTTGAATCTTAAAGTGGTAGCGAGCGCGGGAATTTGGCTCGCCAAAATAACCTGTTGGTAATTAATAATAATTACGAATATAATGGTACATTTGTCGATTTAGAAACATCTGTTAAACTTGTATAACCAAGACAATTATTTCGGTCACTTGTTGCAACTCGGTAGCTTTTTCTTATCCCCTTTAGCACAAGAGTTTAAATGCGGTAATTACACGCGTTAAGACGGCTCGGCATGGCAAATTGTCATTGTTAGTAGTCAAACAATAGAGTGAAAGGAAGGAGTACCATTCAAATACCATTGACGTTGGACACAAAGACACGAGTTTGAATAAAACGAGTAAAAGCATATGAAAAGAACACGAAAATTCAGAGAATGAGAGGTAGTAGGTTGGTATACTAGGAGTACGACAGAATCATAGTCTGCACTAGGATTATCTGGAGCAAAAAATATTATACTCTATGATATGACGCCCTAGATGCGGGACCAACGTGTCGGTAGTATCATGTTTCTTTATTTCATCTGCCATGCTGCAGCTCTGGCGAAAGCACAGAAATATTTTATTTGCCATGTGTTGAATTTGTTACGTCGATAAGGCATGTCAAACCGAGAAACGTCATTTTGCTTTTTCGAACCGACAGCTGTGTTCCCATTTCTTTCTTTGATTTGGAGATTTTCGTGTCATCGTATTCAGAATGTTCCAAACGATAAAAATGAAAAATCCAAAGTGGAACTCTGCACATTACTTCCGCATTGTTATTATCTTTTCACACGGTCGCCTCATTTGTCAGATTGTTGGGAAGTTTTGGCTTCCACATAAAGGAGTTTTTATGAAAAATGGAAAATAATGACCTAGTAATGCCAAGATTCTACTTTGCATCCTTTTTTTTTGAAAAATGAAAGAATTGTTATATTATGAAATGCATGATGATAATTGAGCATTTTAGGCTTCCCTACACAGGGATCTTTGTGAAAAATGGAAAATAATAATTTACCAATGCCGAGATACTACTTTGCATCTTTGTTTACAAAAACAAAGAAATAGTTACATCATAAAACCATAATTGTATCCACCAGAAGGTTTCAGCACAAAAGAAACCAACTTGAATATTCCATTAAATCGAGGTTTTTTCTTCTTATCACGCGGTTTATGAAAAGAGTAGCTAAACTCGAGAATTTGAATAGCTTTGATGAAACCGAGTAGGTATAAAAACTACTAGGCATCTCAAAAGAGTCGGTATGGTAAATGTACATGTCAGCGCTTTTACTGCCGGGTCTGTCGTTATTTTTTCACTCACTCGGTATGAATGTAAAGATTAACACGTTCTCTATAATTCTCGAGGAATTGAGCCTCTCTACCCGAGGCCTCCCACACTTAAACCCTCAACACTGTGCATTCCCGGGCCGTCGCTATCTCATTTTTTAAACATCGTTACGTCTAATGGTGCAATTTGTGTAATGACTCGTCTCGGACGTCTTCGTAGGGGTTCGGACGAGCTCGGCCACGCGAACAACACGCGATCTAGTATCTGCTGAACCGGTTAAGACCATCCGACCAAGGAATCGTTGGCAGGGGAATTGGTGCTGTTGCTTCTTCCACCTTTCCAACTCTCGGTCACTACCTCACCTGTACCTCTCTGTATATTTCTTCAATATGTATCAAAGTGTGTGAGTCTGTGCGAGAGCGGCTTTCCATCGCTTTGCTTTCCTCTCTTCGCGCTCATCTGTTCTTCTTGTTGTTGGATGCGTACCTTTCGTGCTGCTGTTCTTGCCGATGCCGCTACTGCCTGATGCTAGTTCCCTTCGCTGCCGCCATAGCTTCTATACATTCTAACATGTACTTTGCTACTGAGCTCCGTTGTTGGGTTGGAACATCGACAAGCAAGTGCCGTCCGCTGTCGAGGTTATACACTACCACTATATGTGTGTATACCTACCAGAGAGGACGTCTTAAGGCTTTGACCCTCTCTCCTTTGAATCTTTTTCCATCTCATTCTCATCCTGCGTGCTTGCTCACTTGCTTGCTTAAGGGAGTGCCGCGGACCGTTCGAGATTAACTTTATGGGCTTCGCGGAGAAACGCAGCGCGTCCAGCGGCGCAGTTTGCGCATCCTGCGTATATACGCCATTACCGTAATACAAGTATTTGCGGTGCCACCTGGCTGAAAAAAAATGTAAATCACCGAAAGCATGAAATGATTATTAAGTACACGAGAGCAAAGGAAATTCGTACGATTAGAATTTTTTTTAAAAATCTAATGCAAATGTTATAGACATTATTTTTGGTAAAAAACTTTGTTTTTCGGAACATTAATGATACTACACTTACGAAGAACTATTTAGCAAAATCTTATCAATTAGTAAATCTTACGAAAGTTGGAGCATTCTCACCTTCGGCTCGTGTTGCAAACTCACACTCGTCGGAAATATTACGTTATGCTACACGGGAGGGAAGTGCGTGTTTGTCGCCGAGGGCGAAGTTTTTTTCCGGCTATTTTGAAAATGACCATATTTTTATGCCTGCAACGTTAGTACAAAAAAAAGGACTTTTTTCCCGACTCCGCTAAAATAACCCCAGTTCATAGTCCGCACCGCGGGCGGGAAATCGTTCATTTGTTACGAATGACGTACGCATGCGCAGTCCGGTTTCATTACCTCCCTCGGGAGGTAATCAGCGCATTCCTGCCCGCGCGAGAGTAATAAAAGCCGTACTACGCATGCGTGTCGTCATTTGTTTAAAATGAGCTTATTCTCCGTCCTTGTTGCACATACGAAATCTGGTTATTTTTAGCGAAATCGGGAGAAATGTGTAGTACGTTACATGGGAGGGGTGCAACTTTTTACCTCGAGTGAATTTCTGCCGTCGCTTCGCTTGGGCATCAAAATTCACTCTCGGTGAAAAGTTGCACTTCCCTCCTTTGTAACGTAATGTACTATTTCCTCCCGCTGACTACTTTTCCTCCCGCTGGTGAAGAATCGGTAAATTTTCAATCACGTTGCAGACATGGAATATGGTAATTTTAGCGTAGTCGAGAAAATAGTATATTGCGGCCCGAGGGAGGGAAAACACATTTCTCGCGAGTATGAGTTTGCAGAACGAACCGAAGCCGAGTACTGCATTCACACGAGCTGAGAAAATGTTTCCCCTCACGGAAATCCTCACTTTCCGTGCTGACGTAAAAAGTTTTTTCTCACTTGTATTGTATTATACTATTATATGAAAACAAGGCTTTTTCTATGAGAAAAAAAGAAAAACGGAAAACAAAAATTTTAGAGAACGGCTTAATTAGTACAGCGTTGAAACACTTCCTCTATGAATTAGAAAACATTTCATTGCCGTCCGTCCGTCCGTGTGTTGAACAGCGTTAACGTTGGGTAGAGGAGTGATTCGCGTGATGCCACATTTGATCGTGTTGACCATGTTGCTGCACGCCGCAGCGTAGCGTCGGCCACTGGTTCGGCGAAACTCAATCTCGGACTGAAGGACGAACGTGTTAACTTCTTTTTTTCCTCTACTCCCTTATTCACTTACAACCGAAGTGGTGCGCGTGGTTGTAGCGACTTTTGGCAGCTGAAAACATCTACTGCAATGACCACCTTGATACTTGCCTCAATACTTTCATACCTCAATGCCCTGGCTTCGTATTATATTATGGTATATCGGTGTAGCATAAGAACTCTTGTTATTTAAATTGACTGATGAAATTGGGATTCGAATGAATGCCGAAATTCTCGGCCGACATATCACGCAATATTTTAAAATTATTTCAATACTTCATGCCTTACGGAATGTTTCAGAAATTTATTCAATATTTGTTGACGTCTGAAAATTTTTTAATACATTACGGAAAAATATATCGTAATTTTATGTATGAAATATTTCTAAGTCAGTTCGAAACATTTCTAATGAATGACCGCTAGATGGCCAAAGTCCGCATAGTTTCTCGTATGCAATTCGTTACCAAAGAGAATAATTTGAAGTGCAACATTTTTTTTAAATGCGAATGCCACTGCTTTTATCCCTTTGACATTAAAATAGTTTTCGCAAAAATGTCTGTAATTGGGTTTCGTCCCATATATGATAAATAAAAAATCTTGGATTTATTGATTCTTCTTAATCTTGATCAAACATAATTGTTTCATATCGTCAGGTTATGAGCCTCTGTGAGGAGCACAAAAATCAAGATATCGCCTTATTTGATGGTTTCAATAATTAGAAGTTTAGAACGGAAATAGGCGTCGTACAAAATGCTCGGTTGCAAAGAAAAAGAGTTCTCGGACTTTCCGTGTTTGGAACTCGTAGTGGCGAACACAGCGTCAGAAAAATTCACAAAGGAAAAGAATATTAAGAAAAGGAAAATAGGAAGGAAAATGTACATCGATAATTGTGCACAGGATTGCGGATACCCATTTCGAGTACGACAAGGATAAGGATACTCAACTTTTGAGAGAAAAGCAATATCTCCTCAGTTATTTATTTAAATAAAGTACTCACCACGAAGTTGCAGAAAGATGGTGGAATCAATTGGCGGAAATTTCCCAACTGAAAATATATACATGTTCTACATGTAAAACTTTTTGGCCCCATATATTAAACATATACATTGCACATATATTTTTTCTACATGGATCGATAAGATCTGCGAAACCTTAAATGTATGCCACCTATTATTAATATTACATGCATATTTTAACCGTGTTGTGGCAAGGGTTATAACTCGATCTACTTACTACGGAATTTGTAAACCGTAGATTTCTCGACGAATAATGAAAACGGCGAGAAAAAATTGAAGGGAGTAATTTACAGTTATATTAGAGTTTTTCTTTAAAATGTTACCACTGTGAAAAGTTGGAAAATGAGCGATTAGATTTCAAGCAAAATGGTGAAAAGAATGGCGAGAAAAGAGAATTTATTTATACATTTGAAATACATGATAATGGAACAAGGGAAGATCAAGTTATATAAAGAAAAATTATACACAGAATAAAATAAACACTTGCATCAGTAATTACACTGGATTACCATGAGTTTATGAGATCCCAACATCTCATACATCAGTGGGAAAAGTTTAGAGAAAAGCTCGACTAAATTTGTTTAATAAATGCTACATATTTATTTAGAAAAATGCAAAAACTTTAAGAAACGGTGAGCGAATAAAATGGTAAAAGTGGATGCAATGTTTCCACTACGTAACGTCCTCGCAAGTGGCTCATTATACCCATAGTTTATGCGATGGGTATACATAATAAAGACAGAATAGTTACGAAGATTCCTTAAGGGAGCCGCGATTGTAAACGACGTCGAAAGATAAGAACAATCGATCACTCCATGAATAATTTTGTAGAGTATTATTAACTCAGCTTCGAGCTTGCGCAATGCAGAGCTATCTAAGTTCGAGATGCAAGTAACTGAGGTAAACCCTACCAAGTAACCCTTCGTTTTTCGTTGAACTCGTTCTATCTCGTTGATATGCATTAAGCAAAAACAGGTTATTATATTCGATTATAGGCCGGGCAAGGACGGTGAAACACTATATTACGACACAAGTGCGGTACATTTTTTTTTTATGTATGTGAATTTGTAGCACGAATCGAAGGCGACTGTGCAATTATACAAGTTGCGAAAAATGTTTTTCAACGATGCACAAAATTTTACTTAACAAGGCGTGAAAATGAAGCTTTTGTGCATTTTTACTTGTGTACATTTTACTTGAGCTAAGCATGCGTAAAACGGTAATTATCGCGCCTGGTGATGTAAATAATCTTAACCAATGATGTCTGAGCGTTTGCTCGAATTATCGATCGAATCTTTGACACCCTAAATCTTCGCGTAAGGTTAGAGTAGTAAAAGTCTCGACGATTTCCACTTGTTAACAACTTGTTTTTAAGAACTTGGCGTCGAGACGCTACCGCGTCTCTTGATTTTGCCGCGCGGGCGGCGCCACCGGAGTTATGGTAACCCGAGCAGAAATTAATTTAAATTGCCTGAAGTATCATCAGGTCCGGATGAGGCATCGGTCAGACATGCCTGTTTAGGCTAGCCAAATAAGGCCCCGGTCCTGCCCGGATCAGGTATCGGTATAATATTTAAAAACTGGCTAGCCTGAAATATTCCCCATCAGGCCGGGATCAAGCACCGATCGGACATTCCTGATCCGGTCAGCTAAATGAGGTCCCGACCCCATCCGGATCATACATAGGTACAACATTTCCAACCCCGAGTAGAAATTCTGATACTGGCGCAACAAGGGCATTATCAGGTAAGCCGTAGTTCGTTATCAGGGCCTGCTGCCAAAACGTAACGTTGTGGTTGATATGGCCATGATCGGGGAACTGTTCAGGCCATAATCGGGGAAATTGCTCAGACTGTAATCAGGATACCTGTTCGAGTCGTGATCAGACTCGACTAAGGCCTGGAATTTTCCAGGCAGGAAATTCATAAATGAATAAAAACGCGTGTTATTTTTGTTTTCTTTATTCCTTTAAGCTTTTCGACTTAAACAAACTTTGATAAAACATTTAATGTTAAACAAATATATATTCTTTTTGTACCTCTGGAAACATGAAAACTGTACGTCCTTATCTTATATTGCGAGAAACACAGAAAGCTGTGTTAAAGCGTGCCGAACTTGCTCCGACTTATCGATTGTAATGATACCTTAAAAAAACTCGCGAAATTAATAATAAAAAATCGGAACATACAACTAGAAAGGGCCGTGTACAGTTTCCTTATAAAAATTGGTGCACAAGATGGCGCTGGGGTTAGTACGGAATGATAATACGTATCCAATCAGGACTTTGTACGGCTTCCTGACTAAAGTTAGCCCGCGAGACGGCGCTGGGATTAATACGGCATGATAATGTATGTATATCTTATCAGGGCCGCGTACGGCGTCCTAACCAAAGTATGCACACGAGAGGGCGCTGGGATTAATATGTCATGATAGTGTATATCTAATCAGGGCCGCATACGGATTCCTGACCAAAGTATGCACACGAGATGGCGCTTGTGTACTATCAGGCACCTCCCTTCGCACCAAATCAGGTCCCTGTAAGGCATTCCACAGAAAGGCAAGCCTTATGATTTCCCGATCGCGGCCTGACTAGTTCTCAGGCACCCGTGATAGAATTTCTACTCGGGATATGGTTAGACTAAAGTTTTCCATAGCATGCGAGGATCAGACATCGGTCAGGCTGATCTGGTTGTTGTGATCGGGAGCCTGATAAAGGCCGGTCTAGTAGTCTGATCGTGTCCGGATTGGGAACCTGTTAGAGGCCGGATTTGTAGCCTGATCACGGCCAGGTGAGAAATGGCGTTACATGACATATTAGGACCCGATAGAGCTGTCTTATCCAGCCCCGATTACTAATTAAGAACAACCCGATGAGGCCCGGATCTCAGCCAGAACAAATTTCTGCTCGGGAATGACTTATGGGCGGCCTTTATTTTAGCGTCTTCTCGGTAACTTGTTATGAATTAGCAAAGTCCTTTACTATATTTTTTGACACATAAGTGCAGTACATAGTACATACTAAATTGAAGTTTTTTTTACTGATAACAAAGAAATTTTATCCACAAACATCCATAAAAACTTTTTGTTAATTTTACAGAAAGAAACTTGGTCAATTTTTTAATTAACTAATAATTTTAGTAACTTTTTTTTAGCAAAACTAGAAATTCACTGAAATTTGTCTGTAAAGTTAGCTGACAGTTTCAAAAGCCTACATGAATTCGAGTTGAATTTTCAATAGTGAATAGTCATATATGAACGGATGAGTAAGACGATAGAATGAAATCTCAAGGCGCTTTGAAATGTTCAGAGAGAGAGTCGAATCTTATGCCACGAATCAAAGCCCCTGCTCATATCTAATGGAGAACGTCACACTTACGAAATGTGAACGTCTCGGAAAGTCAATATCTCAAACAAGAGTATTCGAATATTCGGTGTGCGCGTATGTAGCTAAGAAGATGAGGAAGAAGCATGACCTGAAATCACCAAAATTCACGATAGGAAGATACTCTATTAAGGGTTAACAACTCTACGACGATAAAAATCAATTTTATTAATAACTGTTACATTAAATTCTAAATTGCGTGTTTTACTTTATTCTGGGTTTAACGCTTTTAGAGTCAATACCTTTTAAAATCCACTCAATTATTATCGCATTTAAAGGAAGACAAAATAAGACTGTCAACTTATTTTGTAGTCTATTCAAATTTGTACTCTCAAATTGAAATAATAATAAATGCAATATAAAAAAAATTATTAAAAAAATATATCCAAAGTAATTCAACTTTTGTGGCCAACAATATTTCCCAAAATTGCATCAGTACCTTCGCAATTAAAAATTGGAATTGGAAAAGTGTATTTCTGCAATATTTGGTAGATATGTGAGTGATTGATGATTACAGCGTACTAGCGTAGATTGCTTAGCACAAGGGCAATGATTCAAGTGACACGTACTTGCCAGGACCTTAAAAAAAAACTGGGGAGATGTTTTTGTTTTGTTTTTTTTATGAACGTTGGGGGCAATACTTGAACGAACGCGACGTCCCCAACGGGCGTCAATTACTTGTAAGAGCAAAGACGGCGTCTCTTCTCGAATGAGTCAAGTACAGCCCTTACACTCATAGCCATATACCGATATACCAGTGTTATTATGCTTCCGTCATGCGGCACACGTGCGTGTCACTGCTATGCACATTGTTTTGATCACGTTGCACGGCTAGCAGCCAACTAGCACCACTAATAGAAGCGTCAGTCTACCAGAAACGCAATACATATATTCTCCGTCTCACTCCATAGTAGGAATAGTGCTCGCTTTAATTGCACTTCCAATTAGTGCATGCGATCGATCGAGCACACTCAAATTGCGATTGGCGACCGAAACACGTGTCCAATTATCAACGCGACACTGGAGTTCCATTCTTAGCACTCCCACGGCTGTCACCATACCGCCAATCTCTATTATATCGCCAATACTTACATACACTTGGCGATTGTCACGTACCTGTCGTTCTCTCAACAAGAGCTTCATGTTTCGTTTCTACCGTATCGTCTATTTTTTTCTGCTTGTTTACAAACGAAGCTTTGTTTTTATTAAGTTTTTATGTCTCGATGAGCAAGTAAAGTTGGATCTTGCACTTTGCTTTCACATTTTCCACGTTTTTCCATAGGTTCTTCTCTGACAAACTACCCCGTGGAGGTGGCTTCGAGATGAAAGTTGGAAATGAGAAAGGTTGTGAGCTTAGAAACGCCTTTGCAACCGTTTATTGATTTCTATTTCTCTTGTCATCTCAATTTTAATAGAATTGTGCGACAAGGATGAACTAATAACAATGCGCTTGGTATTTAATAAGATATTTGCAGTTTTATGGCTCGCTATGATATGCGTTTAGGTTAGTTGCGTTTATCTGACTAACGCAACTAACGAATGCTGGCGCAGCGCGCGCGATTCGTGACGAATGAAGTTGGCTCTGCGATATCGATATCATCACTGACCAATCAGGAGGTACATAAACTGGCTTTAGTGTTTTGATATATTTTTTTTTTAATTTTCGATGTATCATTTATTTTTTAAGAGAGGAATTTTTTACCTTTCGTGTGTCATGTCTTTTTTAAGATACGATTTTTTTACTTTCGATGTGCCATGTGTTTTTTGAGGGACGATTTTTTCATTTTCAATGTGCCATTTTTGTTAAAAGCCGATTTTCAAAAATGTTTATGTGCCATGTCTTTTTCAAGAGACAATTTTTTTATTTTCGATGTACCATGTCTTTTCTAAGAGACGATTTTTTTACTTTCGATGAACCATGTCGATTTTGAGAGAGGTTTTTTTTTACTTTCAATGTACCATGTTTTTTTTAAGAGACGATTTTTTTACTTTCGATGAACCATGTCGTTTTTAAGAGACGATTTTTTTATCTTTGACATGCCATGTGTTTTTTGAGCGACGAATTTTTCATTTTTAATGTGCCATTTTTTTTTAAAAGCCGGTTTTCAAAATTTTTTATGCGCCATGTCTTTTTAAAGAGACAATTTTTTTATTTTCTGTGTACCATGTCTTTTTTAAGAGACGATTTTTTTACTTTCGATGTGCCATTTCCTTTTCAAGAGAAGATTTTTTTACTTTCGATGAACCATGTCGTTTTTAAGAGAGGTTTTTTTTACTTTCAATGTACCATGCCTTTTTTAAGAGACGATTTTTTTACTTTCGATGTGTCATGTCTCCTTTAAGATACGATTTTTTTTCTTTCGATGTGCCATGTATTTTTTAAGTGATGATTTTTTTACTTTCGATGTACCATGTATTTTTGAAGAGACGATATTTTTACTATTGATGTGTCATTTCTTTCTTAACAGATGATTTGTTGACTTGTCTTTTTGAGCTAGAGGATGTTTGAAAACGTATCGCAAAACGCAGTGTTTGGGGGAACATATTGAGAATGCGACCCTCACGGCCAATTAGATTCACTTTTCACGAAATGTCAACACTGTTCAATTAACGCAAAATAGTCGTTAGAAGCTCAACTGATTAAGTGATTCAAGTATCAAAAATGCATCAGAATGGATGTCTAAAAGCAATAATACCGACAATTCATAGTTGACGTAAATATCACCACATTCCGGTAAGAGGACGTGAAACTCACGAAATTCCGCATTTTCTTCACGCAAATATTATTCACAACGTCTAAAAGCTTTTAGGATTTTTCCATAGTGCAGTAATGCGTTAAATCAAAATGAAAACAATAATTGTATATGCAAAGCCTTCACTTCTCTATACTTTGTCGATCGTCTGTAAAAACGCTTCGAGAAATTTTTAGGTCAACCGTAATTTATGTGACGCTTCTTCGACACATTGAATTTTCGTAATTTCGCAACACCGTTCGCAATCATATGTCAAACTAACGTATGAATACACGAAAGCTCTTAGTATATTACAATTTCCGGAAGACCGGTTGAGGTGAAAATGCAAACTGTTTTGCGAAAGACAATTTAGCAATGAGTGTAATCCAGTTATGGAGTTAGTAGTCATTTGAACTTTGTATTTTTCTCATCAAGAATCCGGGGCAGAGGCTTCGAAGAAACACTTAGCAAATTGCGTTGACATTAATGAGCTACAAAAACGTTGAAAATTACGTGTACATCACGTACCGCGTTACGATAAACCTAGAAGTGATAGCACGACTGCGTCAAGTGCACTGTACTCAGTTAAATTCTACGAGGTGATGAGAATACCGAGAAACTGCAGAGCCAACTAGTCGTTCAGAGGTTCTACATGACAAATGAAGGTATAGGTACCAACTGACGCCGATAGGTGTGCGCTTCACGAGTGGCTCTAGTAGCAGATCCCGTAGTGAATGTATGTATATGTGCATTCGTGTGGTCAATATCGAATGGGTGACAGCTTTGTTGTGGACTGGCTTGCACATCGAATCACTAAGTGAGAGGTTGTTGTACCGTGGACTTGCTATTTGCACTTGAGTTATGTGCTACACATACCGAGGCTATAAGTATGCCGATGTACGTATTCACGTAACGGCACCATTCTACCTCACGTTTGCTAATAGAAACAAGGATGGAAAATCGGTCCTCGTATCGGAATAAAAATTACAAAAATTCTTGACTGGAAAAATGAGTGTAGTGAATGAAAAAATTGAGTAAATGAAAAATGGTTGAATGTGAATATTGCTGGATAAAATAATGAAACAAAAATCATTTTATAAAAATTAAAAAAACTACCGAATGAAAAAATAAGTATAATTAATAAACAATTTGGGGAAATGAAAAATGTCTAAATAAGAATTCATCGCATAGTATAGTCGGGAGATTTTCATTTTCCCAATATGTTTATTAATTACACTCATTTTTTTCAGTCGGGAGTTTTTTTTATTTTTATGAAATAATTTTTGTTTCATTGTTTTTTAAAGTAATTCTATTACTTTACCATAAGCGCTGTGGAGTGAGTTACAGAATATGCAATAATGGCGGCCATCATGTGGCATTCGATGTATTCAAACAGGCTCTTTGTTTAAACGCTTATATCTTTTGGAAATCGCACCTAATACATACAATCTATGAAAAAAGACACATGAACCGGTACAAAAAATCTGTGTACCAAATTCTGTTAAGGCATCTGTAACCATTTTAGAGAACATTGTACTAATAGAATTAGGCATATTCGCGCCATGCTAGTGAAACACATACTCTCATCTTTTTGCCCTGCGGGCAGCCGGGAGTGAAAAAGGTCTGGCCACAAATCGATTTTGCATAGTCCGAAAATGGACATGTAACATTTGGACCAGAGCTGGGTATAAAGTATTTAAAGGACTAAGTACTTTAAGGAGGTTGCAGCGCTCCACACTAGTCAAATCAGTGGTAAATTTTTAAAAGCGTTTCTACAATTTAATATGGTTTAATAATCTGTTCCAAGGTGTTAATCACATAGCAGCATTATTTCTTGATATTCAAATACATTCACAGCTGTGATATCAACTGTTGTTATGTTGTTTTGTCCAATTTTTTAAAAGGCTAAACCGTAATATCAGTCCGATTATGACGACCAATAGCTCATTTTGTTTATTCAAAGATATTCTATCGACTGGCCGTCGATTTTTTTAAAATCGTATTAGTAGATCAAAAGATACAACCGTTTGTTTATCCATAACCTAATATCAAGTATACAAATGGCTGTAACTTTTGAACGCTTGATACTATAGAAATTCTGGACGGTCAATCGATTAAGGATTTTCCACTGATCAAAATGACCTATGTTTCGTCATAATCGGACTGATATTACGGTTTGCCCCTTTACAAAACTGGATGAAAAAACATGACATCGGAAATTTGGAGATATCGATCGATTTTCTGTTCATATGACAGCTGTGAATGTATTTGAATATCAAGAACTAATACTGCTATGTGATTAACATCATGGAACAGATTATTAAACCATTTGAAATTGTAGAAACGGTTTTAAAAATTTAGCGCTGATTTGACTAGTGTGGAGCGCTCCAACCTCCTTAAGTGCCACTAAGGCAAAGTACTAAGTATTTTCAATGCTGCTCTGATTGGGTTGACCTTGCCTAAATATTAGTCAGCATAACGGTTGATACGAAATTCCAATTACTATATATTACTTATAATACGTATAAAGTATTTTATTACACATAAAGTACTTCATGTCCCGTTCTGATTTGTACACATTTTTTATAGTGCATAAGCACTTGTTTAAAAGGTTTTATGAAATTGGAGGAAAGTATTTTATTTTTTAATTACATTAGTATAATAAATCGAAGTATTTTAAGTATGTCTGATTGGGTTGTCAAATACTCCATTAATATTATGATTCGCGTCTAAAACATTGTAAAAAAAGTATTGAACAAAATTTTCCACTGTTAAATATTTTAAAAAAAGTATTAAGTAACATTTTTATGTATTAAGTATCAAAAAAGTATTTTAATACAAAATTCATCAAATCTTCCAGTATTTATACATTAAAAACAAATTAAACAAAATTTTGAAGTGGTGAGTATTAAAAAACGTATTAAATTAAATTTTAGCGTATTGAGTATGTAAAAAAAAATTAGATAAAATGTTCAGTAAATTATAGAAATTTATAGAGTTGTGCATAGTTTTTATTTTACAGTGTTCGACATTGTGTTCTGCAAACAAGCTCATTCCTCACCATCAAAATATCCAAGATGGCTCTTATAATATTTTCACCTTGGATATAAATTTGCAATTCTCAGCAAAAAAAATATCCAAGATGGCCTCTATATTATTTTTACCGCGCATACCAATTTTACAACGTACATAAATTTTTACGATTTTCCGCGGTTTTTTTTTACTGCGCAAATATTGTCGGTCCCATCCAGACGATTTTTTTGTCGAGTCTGCATATGATGCCGAACACTCTGTAAAATTGGCACGGAAAAACGGTGTCTTTTCATATCAAAGAAGCGTTCCTTTTTCGTTTTTTTTGCTAGAAATGTTCCATGGAGTATGATAAAAATCATGACCACGTATAACTCCATGGAATAGTAAACAAAGAATAAAGAATGTTAATATAACTAACTAGTCTCACGATACACTGAATTTATAAATAGATATCTACTAAACAAATAAATCGACCCTTTAAGAGGAGCTAAAATGATTTAAAAAATATTCTACCTGTGCTTATATTACTACTTATAAAATCCTGTAAAATTGGTAAAAAATTCCAACAGGTCGACAAAAAAAGATAAAATAAATGACCCATTTGATAAAGAATGCCTCGTATTCCCTAAAGACCAATAACTTGATTGTCGTCGAATAACTGCGCTAGTCGAGCAACTAGTGGAAAAATCAACTCGGTATCTGATGTAGCCTGTGTACTAAATATCAGCAGTCAAACGTAATGAACGACAATTTGTCAAATTTCCTATTAGTGACTAACAACCATTGATTGATGGTTGTGATATTAATTTTTCAAATATTTCCAACGAAAAAAAGGTAACACATAGTATGACACTATATCTCGGCATAGGCTATATGCTCGTATCTCAGATCTTGGAGAATATCGACGCCACGCGCCACTCGAATAATAATGCCATTGGTGGCGCACGATCAATACTACAGGTGGGAAGTGCTTGGGATCCCTCGGTCTCCCTACTTGTTCTGTTCCCTTACTTGCCTTCACTCTCACTCAGGCTCACCCACTCGGGTACCAACTTTTCACCACGACTGTACTACAGCACAGAGTCTCTTAGCTTTTCGGGACGAATTTATTAAAGAGCCTGCTCGCGGTCATGGTGGTAGGTAGCCTTTCTCGGTCGGCTCGCGCATTCACAGGTCCTTTTATTTTCTTCCTCCTCTTCGCCAGAGTTTGTGGCTCCGGTTGGGTAGTCTTTAGCCTCTAAGATTTTCCTTTTCATCCCTCTTGTGTAACACCTCACGCAAAAAAAAAACGCAAAGAGATTCTTGAAAAGCATCCTGCATTTTAGTGGTCCGGTTGAATTAGATTGCCAGTCTTATGGTTAGGCAGCAAAATTGATGGATCCTCCTTTTTAGGCCAGTCAAATTAGCATCGGAAGTCTATGATATAGGGGCTATAGTTTTTTTTGTGTTAATAGATAAATAAAAACACAATTGTACTTTGGACAAGAAATTTTTTGTTTCATAAATTATTTTTTCTTTTGTAAAAATAGAACATGACAAAAAATTTCTTATCAAATTTTTAAAAAATGTCGCCGTATTTTGGACCAGACCTTATTACTCATAATTTATATTGTAGCTAAATATATCCTGTAATTTTTCATTTTTATTTTAGGCAGCTTTTCACGATTGGCTCGCATATTCACCGGTCCTTTTATTTTCGCCAGAGTTTCTGGCTCTGGGTAATCTTTAGTCTCTAAGATTTTCGTTTTCATCCCTCTTGTGTAACACCTCACGCAAAAAAAAACATCAAGAGATTCTTGAAAAGCATCGTGCATTTTAGTGGTTCGGTTAAATTAGATTGCCAGTTTTATGGTTAGGCAGCAAAATTGGTGGATCCTCCTTTTTAGGCCAGTCAAATTAGCATCGGAAGTCTATGATATGGGAGCTATTGTTTTTTTGTGTTAATAGATAAATAAAAAATACAATTGGACTTTCGACATGAAATTTTTTGTTTCATAAATTATTTTTTCTTTTGTAAAAATAGAACATGACAAAAAATTTCTTATCAAATTTTTAAAAAATGCCGTATTTTGGACCAGACCGTATTACTCATAATTTATACACTAGCTAAACATGTCCTGTAATTTTTCATTTTTATTTTAGGCAGCTTTTGTCGATTAGCTCGCATATTCACAGGTCCTTTTATTTTTGCTAGAGTTTGTGGCTCCGGGTAATCTTTAGTCTCTAAGATTTTCGTTTTCATCCCTCTTGTGTAATACCTCACGCAAAAAATAAACGTCAAGAGATTCTTGAAAAGCATCGTGCATTTTAGTGGTTCGGTTAAATTAGATTGCCAGTCTTATGGTTAGGCAGCAAAATTGGTGGATCCTCCTTTTTAGGCCAGTCAAATTACCATCGGAAGTCTATGATATGGGGGCTATTGTTTTTTTTGTGTTAATAGATAAATAAAAAACACAATTGTACTTTCGACAAGAAATTTTTTGTTTCATAAATTATTTTTTCTTTTGTAAAAATAGAACATGACTAAAAATTTCTTATCAAATTTTAAAAAAATGTCGCCGTATTTTGGACCAGACCTTATTACTCATAATTTATACTGTAGCTAAACATGTCCTGTAATTTTTCATTTTTATTTTAGGCAGCTTTTTTCGATTAGCTCGCATATTCACAGATCCTTTTATTTTTGCTAGAGTTTGTGGCTCCGGGTAATCTTTAGTCTCTAAGATTTTCGTTTTCATCCCTCTTGTGTAACACCTCACGCAAAAAATAAACGTCAAGAGATTCTTGAAAAGCATCGTGCATTTTAGTGGTTCGGTTAAATTAGATTGCCAGTCTTATGGTTAGGCAGCAAAATTGGAGGGTGAGAATAGGCCAGTCAAATTAGCATCAAAAGTGATATGGGGGTCATTTTTTAAATTTTTATTGAAGTAAATGTCATACAGAATGCAAATAAAAACACAAAAAATGTATAGTATCATAAATTGTTTAACATTTATTTTTTTGTAAAAATAGAAAATGGGAAAGATTTTCCTATCTAATACGAAAAAAATATGGATTTCTTTAGACAAGAATTTTTTTGTGAAAATACAAACATTTTAGTATCATTTTTATTGCAGATTCCCGAAATTTACCTTTTGAAGACTGGGCTTTCATTATTATTAACAAAAAGAACCATTTGCGGCCGATTCTCAACAGCTCCTGCTATTTGAAAACCGTTGGCTGGTATTTAGGTCAATGTATCTATATTTTATTGGCAATTTCACGCTGTATACGGATTTGGCCATAAAAATATCGCGGGTCTTATAGTTTGCGTTAATGAAGTACCTTGAGCGGACCAAGCAACAATCACGCTCTGCTCTTTTACATTCCGAAAACTTGAGATATTTGGGTACTTCATTCGCGATGGCAAAGCTTTTCAGCTTTGCCATCTTACCAAACAAAATGTTTGTTCTTGACAATTAAAATTTCGTGGACTTCGTTTTTTCACTGTCATTTTAAAAAAGAGTCACTTTTTACCGTTTCTGATTTCAGAATTTGCAGATCTGTCTTCCGGTAAAAAATTCCATCTCGATTTTTTTTTCTTCGAGATATCGAATTTTTACATTCACTATTATTCTCAAGATATCTTCTTCTACCCTAGAAAACGCTAGGGGTGTGCGGGTTCTCGAAAATTTCGGGTTCTCGATGCTCGAGTCGGGTTCAAGTTTTCTCGATCGGGTACGAGTCGAGTTCAAGCAACCCGAAAACCTCGAGAAAACTCGAAGATATCGAGAAAACCCGTAAATCTCGAGAAGACCCGAAAACTCAAGAAAACTCGAAAATATCGAGAAAACCCGTAAATCTCGAGTAAACCCAAGAATCTCGAGAAAACACGAGAATGTCGAGAAAACTCGAATATCTCAACAACAAAATCGCTTATATTCAATGTATACCTACCTTAAAAAAGACATTCACAATCGCAGTTCAAAATATTTCTGAAGACAATTTTTCGAGTGGCGATTGTTCGATGATGATTATGCTATAGGGCGCACTTTAATTATCTGCGGTTTCGTTAACAGAAGAAGTAAATCTAAAGAAGTAAAGAGATACATCTAAAAAGATATGTAATAAAAAAAAATGTACAGAGTGAAAACAACAGGACTGTGTAATGCCAAAATTACAACAAGAAATATAGAGAATAAAAATATATTCAACGCGATATTAAATTATATTCTTTTCTTGATGTATTGTACTGAATGCATATTTATGATTTAGATAATATCAAATCATATTTTCGAGTTTTCTTGAGGTTTTCGGGTTTTCTCGATATTTTCGAGTTTTCTTGAGGTTTTCGGGTTTTCTCGACATTTTCGGGTTCCTCGAACCCGACCCGAACCCGATCGAGAAAACTCGAACCCGACCCGAACCCGAATTTTCGAGAACCCGCACACCCCTAGAAAACGCCCGTTTCGAACCTTTTTACGGTGATTTTAATAAAATGTGTCTTTTGTCCGTTTCTGATTTCAGAATTCACAGATCCGACTTTCAGTCGGAAAATCGAAACGAATTTTTTTTCTTCAAAATATCGAATTTTGGCCTTGACTATCGTTCTCAAGTCGCATATTGTACCTCGGAAAGTACTGGTTACAATCCTTTTTACGATTATTTAAAAAAAAAAGTGACTATTTTCCGTTTCTGATTTCAGATTTCACAGATTCGACTTTTGGTCGGAAAATCCAAACTAAATTTTTTTTCTTCAAGATATCGAATTTTGACCTTCACTATATCGTTCCCAAGTCGCATATTCTACCTCGGAAATTACCTGTTATAATTCTTTTTACGATTTAAAAAAAAGTGCCTTTTGGTCGTTTTTTACCAAAAAATGCAGAGGTCCGATTTCCGGTCGGAAAATCCAACTCAATTCTTTTTTTCGAGATATCTAATTGTAGCCTTCACAATTGTTCTTAATTTGTGTATTCCAACACGGAAACCACTAATTTCAAGCCTTTTTCTCAGCAGCAGTTTTGAAGAATCGTTTTTATTTTAAAGAAAAGCACGGTTTGCATCCAACGAGTATCCATTCCCATGCTTATATCTCAGATACCATCAGTCCCAAAGTGAAGTTTTATTTCGTCCAAGAGATTTCGGTCTTCGTTTTTCTTTAGTTTTTTCTCCTTTCCCTTATGTTTTTTTTCCTCCTGTTGAAGATTTTCGGTGATGGCTTCTCACCAATGCCACAGAACGGTCGGTTGCACATTTAGTAGCCTAGCTGTATCCTTCTCAGTTGCGTGTGACTTTAGACGAGAGTACAGCCATAATGAAGGGGCAACTTGATGTCCATGGAACGAAGGAGACACGACAAGAAGAGGAGAACAAGCGTCTAAGGCCCTAGATTTTGTTGTAATACGAAACAGCGCAGCTGTTCATGGTGCATCTCGGAATACGACAACACTCATTGCGACGACCCTAACGTCTTCTATTTATACGAATGGTCGGGGACCGACTGTTGCTGCTGGTGATCCTTTAGGTGATAAAACATATCGACACCAAAACGCTCAAAATCGGTTTCCCTTTTTCCTAGAATCATACATATCTTGAATTTGAATTTAACACGACAAGTTTCTTGCTAACCAATGGCTCATTAAAAGAAAGAAAGTATTTTGTAAATTATCTGCCATCCAAAAAAAATCGATTTTTGTCAATAAATATTTTTATCAGTAATTAAAATATTAATTAGTATATAAAATATTTTTGTAGTTTTCTGAGATTGTTTTTGTAAACTTGTTAGAAAAATGTAAACTTTCGAACAAGGGCAATAAAAATTGATTATTTTGTAAATTTTATTCAAAATTTTATTTCAATATGAAAAAACTTTTTGCTCAGAAAATTTTCGGGAAATTGTATTTTTAAAAAATGGCTTACCAATTATTTGTAAATTAAAATATATTTTCATGAAGTTGAGAATTGCAGCTAATAAAATTATAAATTTTTATATTGAATTTCCTTAATTTTATATTAAGTTTCCTAAGGAAGTTAATACAAAATATTTTTAATATTTCTTATAATTGCCTCACTTTCTTACTAGTTATTAATAAATTATAAGATACTTATCAAATCAATATTCTACTTACAACTTTGATAAAAATAAAATATATAATACTATTAATTCAATGGAAGGTGTTTATTTTTTGGACGTTTTACCCTATGTGATAAACTGCAAGGTATATTTCACCAATTTGGTAATGCGAAGTTATAGGGCGAAAGGTGATATCGGTGTAATGATGTAGTAAGTGTCTCGCCGGCATCAAAGTTGGGAGTGAGAAGGTAGTCACGCATCCAGATCGTGACGCATTGAGAAAAAAAATGTCTCACCCATTATTTATACATTCAAGAATTTTTTAAATAAAAGTAGCATACAATTTTAGCCCAATGATAAAATTTTAGGTAATTTAGCTTATTTGGGAGTAAGAAAAATAAACCAATCATAAGACATGGTAAAAATATTTTGTAGTAACTTCCATAGGAAATTTAACATAAAATTTTTAAAATTTCATATAAAATTCAAGTAATTGAATATAAAAATAAAAAACCTTAATATTAAATTTATGAAATACAAGAAATTTAACATATAATTTTTAAAAATTCATATAAAATGTAGGAAATTCAAGAAATTTAAAATATATTTTTAAAAAATGTATATTAAATTTAGGATACTCAAGAAATTTAATATATTAATTTATAATTTTACTTCTCTTATGTATTGAATTTATTATTTCAGTTGATGAATCAAATTTTCATCAATGTAAAATTCGCAAACATTTTTATCAGTGCACTGAAAAAAAATTCTATTGCGGGCTGCCAAAAAGAAGTATTTTTGAATTAACTCTAGTTCTTATTCGTTCAATTCAATTTAACATTGAAATAATAAAATATTATTTTGCTTATTTTAGAGTTATTGTTTCGATCTCGTATGGAATTGGAGGAATCAGAATTCAAATTAAGTTGATAACGCTTGTTATTTTATTTATTGAATCGATGACATTTTTTTCAGTGTATATGTATACTTATCAAATAAATACTCGTCTTTCAAACGCTGTTAAAGATTCTGTTAAGGAGGTTGGAGCACTCCACACTAGTCAAATCAGTGGTAAATTTTTAATAGTGTTTCTACAATTTCAGATGATTTAATAATCTCTTCCAAAGTGTTAATCATATAGCAGCATTAGTTCTTGATATTCAAATATATTCATAGCTGTCATATGAACAGTAAATCGATCAATATCTCCAAATTTCCGATGTTATGTTTTTTCATCCAGTTTTGTAAAAGGGTAAACCGTAATATCAGTCCGATTATGACGAAACATAAATCATTTTGATCAGTGGAAGATCCTTAATCGATTGACCGTCCGCATTTTCTATAGTATCCGGCGTTCAAAAGTTACAGCCATTTGAGTACTTGATGTTAGGTTATGATAGGATAAACAAACGCTTGTATCTTTTGAACTACTAATACGATGTAAAAAAATAGACGGCCAATCGATAGAATATCTTTTAGTAAACAAAATGAGCTATTGGTCGTCATAATCGGACTAATATTACGGTTTATCCTTATAAAAAACTGGATGAAAAAACATAACATCGGAAATTTGCAGATATTGATCGATTTACTGTTGATATCACAGCTGTGAATGTATTTGAATATCGAGAACTAATGCTGCTATGTGATTAACACCTTGGAACAGATTATTAAACTATCTGAAATTGTAGAAACGCTTTTAAAAATTTACCACTGATTTCACTAGTGTGGAGCGCTCCAACGTCCGTAATTCATTGGAAAGTCTTCAGTTTTTGGACATTTTACCCTATGTGATAAACTGTGAGCTATATTTCAACAGTTTGCTAATGCGATGATATAGACCGAAAGGTGGTGGCGGTGTAACGATGTAGTAAGCGTCTCGTCGGTATCAACGATGGGGGTAAGAAGGTAGTCACGCATCGAGATCGTGACTCATACGAAACTGTCCTCATCCTCCTACTTCTTGACAAAAGGGAACGTTCCGCCGAGCAGGAGCTTTACTTTGGTTCAAACGACTATAGTACAGGGGTGAGAGTGGTAGTTTAGGGCTCACCCTCCAATCACTTATTGCGTGCAGCTTCGTACGATGGGTGTGCGCGCGTGAGTCAGACAAACTCGTACGATGATCAAGACATGCGAGGAAAAATTGTGCCCTGCTGTTATTCTGAAACAGCTAAGACCTATATATATATAACACAGTATTTTTCATTCATTAATCATAGTCATTCTCTAAGCGAGACAATTCTTCTCTTTATTCAACTTTGTTTTTAAGGTAGTCCTTGCGTCTGGTATTCATTTCACTTAAGTTCGAGGCATATGAGAAAGCCTGAAAAAAATCATGCACATTAAAGGTACTGACAAGATTAATTATGCAATTATTCTAAAATGTTATTAACAAATTGATGAAAATCCACATTTAAAAAAAATAAAAATTCAGATTTTTAAATTAACTTTGATTTTTTTCTTTTTTATACGAAAAAAAAAACAGTGAAAAAACACAAAATTGAAAGTGAATTTGAAAATCTGAAAAAATTCATACGTAGTCAGAAAAATGAAGGAATAATTTTGATTTTTAAAAAATGTGGGTTTCTGTGAGATTTGTTAAACAATTTTTTTTCCATCAATTTGTTAATAACATTTTAGAATTATTATTATGCAAAATGAATCTTTTCAGTATCTTTAATGTGCACGAACTTTTTCAGATTTTTATACTATCGAGAAGTGTTTGAAATACCCTCTCATTTTTCTCAAACTTATGCGAAATGAATACCAGGCGCAAGGACAGCCTTAAGACGGGAGTATGTGTTTCACTGGCATGGCGTAAAAATGCCTATTTCTGTTAGTACAATGTTCACTAAAACAGTTACAATGTAAGAAAAATCTACTTTAAATTTAATGTACTTTTACTGGAAGTTTTTATGCATAAACTATATAAAGTATATTAAATTTAATATACAAAATGTAAAATTAATGTATGGTACAGGACATTTAATAATTTACTTTAAATTTACAGTAAAAAAAATTTATAGTCTTTTCTAACAGTGTAAAAAAAATCTTCTTGAAATTTAATGTACTTTTACTGGTTTTTATGCATAAACTAGTATATTAAATTTAATATACAAGTGTAATGTAAAATTATGGTATTAGTAACTATAAATTGACAACTATTCATTTTTAGTTCGTACAACCAATTTTTTAATAGTTGCGAAAAATACCAAATAATTACTATAACTACTAATTAGTTACCATAATTATTTTCATAGTTACTTAACAATGTAAATAATTGCATGGATTAGAAATGAATAGTTGTCACTTTATAGTTGACTGTACTACTAAGATTTTTCTGAGTGCCCGACTATAATATGGGAATGATTCTTATTTAACCATTTTTCATTTATCCAATTTGTTTATTAATTACACTAATTTTTTTCAGTCGGGAGTTTTTTAAATTTTTTATAAAATTATTTTTATTGTTAGACTTTGTTTTTGTAAGAAACAATAACCAAAGTTGTATGGTGGTACAAGTTTATACGTTGTTTCCTCATTCTTTTGGTCCGTCGCGTACATAGCCTTTTCTCTATGAGGATGTCCTTTGATCAATTTTGGCTTCGTCGTAGAGGAAACTCTTGGGGCGAGGGACCTAAACAATCAGGCAGCAACGTGTAAGCTTTTACTCTGCAAGGTTTTCGGTCACATTTCAAGATGACCTTCCTACGGATTTTCAAGAGAACATGAGATAGAACAAATGACATTTACGAGCGAGTGAAAAAAGAAACTCTGAGAATATATTTTAATTTGCATTAATATTTTATTGTATTTTGTATTTTGCACAAATTCAATGCGACCTTACAATTATTATCACTTTTCATTTTACGTAAAAATCGTAAAATTTTCGGAAATAGGTTACTATTTTTTTTGTAATTAAAAAGAAATCCAAAAAAATGTTACAGCTTTTTGAAAAAATATTACAATTTTCTGAAAAAATGTTATGAATTTTTGGCGAAAAAAAATGTGACAATTTTCTGAAACATTGTTATAATTTTCTATAAAAATGTCACTACTTAATTTTTTTTTTGTAAAACACGCACGTCATTGCTACATGCTTTTGGTTCGTAGTCCACATGACCTTCTTCTATGAGGAAGTCCTTTGATAAATTTTGGTTTTGTCATAGAGGAAGTTCTTTGAACGACGACCTAAACAATCAGGAAGCAACGTGCAAGCTTTTACTTTGCAAGGTTTTCTTTTACCTTTCAAGGTAACGTTCCTTCGCATTTTCGACATAATTACGAAAGGACGTGAAGATCAAATGTCACCTCCTACGGAATAAATATTACACAGAATATTTGTTAACTCATCTTAATTTTTAAAAAAATATATGTATTGTGAAAAATCTTCAGTAAAAATGAATCTGCATTCTGTTGAAATTGTTACTTTTTTTAAATTCGAAACAATACTACTATTTTCAATTCGCACACCCAGAAAAAAGATTTGGTAATATTAACTAAAATTATCTATTCAACATTTAATTATTTCAATAAACGAAAATGTACTTTCCCACCAACAAATATGTAGTTCATTCAATTTTTCAGTTTTTTAATTTCCAACATATTTATTTATTTGAATCAATTTTCACTGTGCAGCAGATACTAAAAAAATATTTTATTTATTGTTACTAAATACTTTCTTACTCCGGAAAAAAGATCTAGTTAAAACGACCAAATATATGTATTAGATATTTTTTAATAAAATCAATTAGAATTAGAACTATCGTATAATCCAATATATATTTATTTCCTTTCATCATTGGAGTTTATTATTATCAACATGCAACATTTATCGATTTGATTTAATTTTTGTCGTATATTTGTATAAAAATTATATATTCTTTAAATCGGTAGCAGTGGACGCGTGGTCGGTGTGTGGCTTCGACGGTCCCCAGAGTTAAGCAGCATTATTTGCGATCATAATTTGGATGGGTGATCGCTTAGAAGCACACTGGTTTGTGCGCCAACTGCTGAGCCTGAGGCAATTTCTAAGCATCTAAGGGATAAGTGAGGAATATCCCAATTAAAATTTTTTTGTTTTGTTTAATCAACATTTATATAACTGCCGACCCAAATAAATATTTCTTAGATTTGAATATATTTACTATTCAACAAGTATATTAATTACAAATAAAAAAATTTATTTCAGGTAAATGGAAGTCTAGTAAGTCGGCATCCAAATAAGAAATTTTATTTCCGATGCGTAGATTCTAGTCCCGTTAACAAGTAATTTCCAAATGTTTCAGCTTCCTTTTTGGTTGTTTTATGAAAATAAGGTCGAGCTATTGGATTAACAATTTCTACACAAGTTTAGTTACAAAGAAGTTTGCTCACTCTCAAGTGGTTGAACAATAAGGATTAAAAGTTATGACATTTATTATTTAAAACAGGGGTGCAAACTACATTGCTTCATAATTAATGTTGACCTTTCACAAAGCTTCCTATGAGGAAGCGACGCGGAAGCCAAAGTTGTTTAAAATACTTTGTCATACAGGTAGCTTTGTGAAAGATCAAAATTAACGAGTAAACAATGTGAAAAGTGCAACATTGAAATCTCTTATTTATTTCTCAAGCACTCAATTTTTTTTAAATATAAAGATCCCTCATTATTTTTTACTTTTTACAAAGTTGCTCAACATAATTTCTCATATCTTAGTAAAAAGTGAAAAATAATAAACACACCATTTACCATACATTACATTTAGCAAAGTGAAATCTAGTAATCTAGTAAATGCAAATGTTTTGCCGATAATAATTTAAGTTAAACAAAAATTGCTGCTCGTTCTATGCGATTCCAATGCAGCATTGATTTCAAATAAATAGTACGATCTAATTATAATCCTTATTTTTTAATTTTTTTAAAACATGAATTCAAAGCAAAAGGCTGCAAAGTAGAACTTTGCAAATTGCTTCCTCATTATTGTTGGATTTTCACAAATCCACCTCTATGAGGCAGCATGTTAATATATTTTGACTTCCTCATAGAGGAAGCTTCGTAAACATCCAATAATAATGAGGAAGCAATTTGCAAAGTTCTACTTTGCAGCCTTGTTTATATTGTTTATATCCCGTTTTTCGAAAACTTGTTTGACCTCAGCTTAATGCGCAAGGACTACCTTCATCGAAATAACGAAAACGGAGTTTATCCTCCTCTTTTGTGTAAATTTTCATCTCGATTCGTCGCGCCGTTCGAGAGTTATGAGCAATTCTATTTTGGGACAAGCGGTCGTTATAAATTTAAAAAAATAAAAATTATATATGAAGCAATGTGTAAAGTTCTACTTTGCATTCTTATTTCCATTAAGTACAAACTTTTGTCTCGCTTTATCAACTTTTGCTGATGCTAGAGCGAAAATCGTTTTTTTTTGTAAATTTCAAAAGGTCGTAAAATCTGAACTACTTTACCGATCATCGTCAAATTTGGTACGTGGCATAGCTGCATGTTCCTGTTCGTCTGTAAAACATTTCTGTTAAATTGGTGAAATTCGACGTGATTTATAAAAAAAAATATTTTTTTCGAAAAATTCAAACATCTATAAAATCTGAACCGCTTTACCGATTTCGCCCAAATGCAACGCCAAACAACATTGAACGTATATTCATTTATAAACAACTATTTAGCAAAATCGTCTAATTTTTACGAAAGTTAGAGCGACCACGACCTTTTTTCAAAAAATTAAAAGTACCATAAAATCAAAATGGCTGATTTTTTTTTTTCAAAGATCTCAACATTCAAAGCGGGGCAACTACTCCACTTGCGTGCCAAATTTGAGCCATATCGCTCGAACGGTTACTGAGTAATAGTTCATCGAATTTACGGAGCCCAGGACAAACACACACACACACATATACGGACATTTTTTCTAAACCACTTTTCTCAACGTTTTAGACAATTCTAAGCATACTGGCATGAAAATCTCGAAAAACAAATTTTCATGAAAACAAAGCTTCCTCTACGAGGAAGCAAAATTACTTAATTATGTTAAAAGAGGTCGAATGGAATTGCGGCAAAATCTACCAAATTTCTCCTCTAACAATTTAGAATTAATCCAGCTTCATCGACTTGGCACATCAGCGAAGAAATAGAGATTATGGCTGCAAATGCGTTCTAAGTTTCGCGACGGCTATTGCTGTTACGCTAATCCGTCAACTTATCGCAAGCGACAGAGTAACCCTGCTATAGAAGTTAAGGCGAGCTGTACTATAATTCTCAGTATTACTTTCGCAGTCCCTAGAGTATAAACGCCATTAGTTGTGTCTCTCTCCAACTCATGAAGGTGTTTGCTATGGCTCAAGCCGATTCCCAGCACGTTGATGATAGCTGTCCTGGAAGAACGAGAGCCTTCGGGTATGTCGCGTGGCTGTGTTGACGAATTTCGTATCGTATAGATCCTTAAGGAACGCAGGTTAGTTGTTAGTTGTCAGTTACACGGTAGGAGCGCGCAATACATCCCATATTCAGCGAGGCCGGGGATTTAAGGTTGAATGCGCATTGCGGGAGATCAAACGGCACAAAGGGATTACGTGATAGTACCACGAGAGAAATATCTTTTAATATACCATAAAGAGAAAACAAGTAAAGTCGGCCATTTCTTCTTTTCAAGTCGCAGAAAATTATTCATTATTTTTTATAAAGATCCTCCAAGTGTCGGGCGAGTTGACAATTTTTTTTTCGGATTTTTAAATTTCATATTTGAGCCGGTGATAAATTCTGAAAATACCCTTGATTATTTTTATTTTTCTAAACGAGAACGATTCATTAAAATTCTAAGCTTATTTTTTGGGTTTGATAGATATATATTTTTTTTATTATTACTTACTTTGCATATTTCCTTAAGGTTTTTTTGCATAAACCCAGCCTTTGAATCTTTTCTATTCTATTCTTAGAAGCCACTTTTCCAGCAGTATTTCGTTTCTACAGAACACGACTTTACCTCTCCCTCCCCTTTACACGTCGCCGATTCGAGAAATCGTTGACTCTACACATCGTTGACTGCTCACATAATTGACTATAAACATCACCTATCCCACACATCATCGACTCTATACATAATCGACTCTACACAAAATTGACTCTATACAAAATCGACTCTATACATAATCGACTCTACACAAAATTGACTCTATATAAAATCGACTCTATACATAATCGACTCTACACAAAATTGACTCTATACAAAATCGACTCTACACAAAATTGACTCTACACATAACCGTCTTTACGTATAATCGATTCTACATGTAATCCACTCTACACATAATCCGCTCTACACAAAATCTATTCTACACAAAATTGACTTTATACAAAATCGACTCTATACATAATCGACTCTACACAAAATTGACTCTATACAAAAATCGACTCTATACATAATCGACTCTACACAAAATTGACTCTATACAAAATCGACTCTACACAAAATTGACTCTACACATAACCGTCTCTACGTATAATCGATTCTACATGTGATCGACTTTACACATAATCCGCTCTACACAAAATCTATTCTACACAAAATAGACTCTACACATAATCGATTCTACACAAAATCGACTCTACACATAATCTACTTTACGCATAATCTACTCTACATATAATCGACTCTACACATAATCGACTTTACATGTAATCGACTCTACACATAATCTACTCTACGCATAATCTACTCTACACAAAATCTATTCTACACAAAATAGACTCTACGCATAATCGATTCTACACAAAATCGACTCTACACATAATCTACTTTACGCATAATCTACTCTACATATAATCGACTCTACACATAATCGACTTTACATGTAATCGACTCTACACAAAATCTACTCTACGCATAATCTACTCTACACATAATCGACTCTACACATAATCTACTCTACGCATCATTTACTCTACATATAATCGACTCTACATATAATAGACTCTACACAGAATCGACTGTACATATAATCTAATGTACATATAATCGACTGTACACATAAATGACTCTCACACAGTCTTCGAGTTCGTTAAGCCTTTCGTAATCCAGTGTATATCGATCAAAATGCCACACAGTTTAATACGTAATAATTGAGAATAATTCGCCACATGAGTAGCATCCGCATCTCACTGCACTAATATCGCGTATATTATTCACGATAGCTGCATTGAGAATTTACTTTTATTTTAGAGAATTTTATTTCAGTAGCATTTTAAACTCGCGAGTAATAGGCGAAACTTCTTCTTAATCTCGGGGACAACAACGTCGGTCGGAATGGTGGTCATAGCTTTCCAGACGATTTGTCAGAGAAATATTTCGACCTGACATTTGTATATACATATATATATATATATATATATATATATATATATTTGCATGAGATATGTAAATAGCAATGCATATCCCAGGATAACGCACACCAGAGCAAATACTTTGTATGCTTAATACATATAAGTTACTTTAGTGAGGAGGTAAGGAGTGAGTAGAAAAGCTTGCTATGTGCCAGCAGCGACGAATCCTTGCAGTATAGCAGCAGAGTGTTCTGCTCTGTCGTCGTCTACCGGAAGTACGTCCATTAACCCCTCACCCGGTGTGTCTCCGGCTTTACTCGAACACAGTGCCAACCCTCTTCCTTCTCCCCAACGTCCCTGACCGAAACCACGTCCAGTTTCCTCAGCTCCCGCTTAGCTTTGAGCACGTACAAACCGACGCTTCGAGAGAAATCTGGAGCACTGAATGTTCACGCTCACGCGGCCGTGTAGTATAGTGCCGCTGGTATTTTGGCCGTTGTTAAGGCGTCTCTTGAAACTCTACGTAAAGTGCAATCGCCCTTTGCTTGCGATGCGCTCTCGTTTGTCCACTGCATTAGAGCATCGCGGCTCTAAGCATACATATACCTTTTTTCGTAGGACACACGAGTAACGTGAGGAAAGAGTCCACGAGGTCGACTCTCTGGTTTAAAGTTTTTACGTAACTACCAACGAATATCCCGTAGCTCGCTAATTTTTCTCATATTTTCGTGATGCTGTTTTATTTAGAGGATAAATTACGCTCATTCCACAACTTTTAAGCGAAAATATTTTATTTGTGTGGGTTTTCGGAAAATCTTTTAGAGTACATTTCGGTTGAAATACTGATTTGAATATTTTTTTATTTGTCGTTTAGTAGAAAAAGTGCAAACCCATTTTTTTATAACTAATACACTCAGAATTTTTTAAATGAAAATTAATATAAAGTATTGGAAGTTTTTTTGCGGATACGCGTTTATTAAATTTAATGTACAAATATTAATTAATATGTATTTTCAAACAACCTCGTTGGTAACTAGATTTATGCAATTTGTTGCCAATTTGAAAATTTGATATTTGGACGCGTCATTGACTTTGAAACGTTTCACATTAATGAACAAATTAAAAATCCATTAATATTACAGTCTGTTTATAAATTTAAATTCAATTCACCACGGAGATCAGATAATAAGGTCTCGGCTCGCGTGCCAAATTTCAGCCAGATATGAGTAGCCGTTCCGGAATTGCAAGGGTTAAATTTATTGTAGTACTTTTTGGAAAATTAATGTCACAAATTTGTTTGTAACCCTTTTGTTTATTCTGGTGAAAATCAATATCAATCAACCTTGACCGTAATTGCAATTACTTAACATGTTTCATTTTGGTCACATGAAATATGCACGAGTTAGTGTAAATTTACATTGTTTTTTGTAATAAAAAGAATAAAACAAGGATGCAAAGCAGAACCTTGCACATTGCTTCCTCATTATATTTCACTTTTTACAAAGCAACCTCTAAGAGGAAGTATGGAAAGTGATTTTGGCTTTCTCATAGAGGAAGTTTTGTAAAAAGCGAAATTTAATGAGGAAGCAATGTGCAAGGTTCTGCTTTGCATCCTTGTTTTAAATAAATATAAATAAGCGCACACTCTGGCTTTGTGAAAATATAATAAGGACAAACGGTCCAGAAACTCCCTCGATTACTCTATCTTCTCTGTTTTTTTTTGTAGAACACTATAGAAATCGGTGGTTTCCGAAATTTCATTGGGAAGCAAGGATATGGCTGGTTTATACGACATAAATCGCTACTTTTCGCAATATAGACTATACAACATCGCTATGAAAATATTTTATCGTTCAACATTTTTGGGCTATATCTGACGTATTTTTCTGTTAATCATGAATTTGGCACTCATTTGACTCTCAGCTCAATATTTGAAACCAAAATTCGCATCGCAGAAAAAAAATCAGAAAATTAAAAATATCAAAATCTCATAAAATTTTAACGTTTCAACCGATCTTAACCAAATTTAATAGGGATCATCGGTGTATGAAAGCTCACGTACATACCAATTTTGAGCTTAATATCTCGAAAATTGAAAGAGTTATCGCGTTAACAGACATTTTTGAAAATATTCAAAACCGCGTAAAAATTTAATGGTTAAGGTAAACGCCCCAATAGCCGGCCATCTTAGAGAACAGGAAACTGTAAAGTTATATTTCTTATACTAAAATGACCTTTCTATAATTGTAACCATAACTAATGCAAAGCTTAGCTTTTCTACTTTTCGAAAAGCATCCATTAATTCATGTCAGGGGTATAGTTTTTTGTTAAAGTTAGGAAAGAATTGAGAAAGTCGATGGACTAGTACCCGACCACCGATTTCAGGTAATGTCTAAATACCCGACCAAGCATGCCCCTATGCCCAGTTATGCGATTCGTTGAAACTTCATTTTATTTTTTAAATTACACGCAACTTTTGGGATAATTTATGATAAATAATAACTAATAAAAAGGTTCACCGTGACGTGCAACCGGCATCAACTTGCCATAGAGGTTATGTTCGCTGAGTTTGTGTTGGCCGGAAATAGGCCGCGGTTGGATATCGGTACAGCATACTGCGGATGCGCCCCAATAGCCAACCATGGAAATTGACGACTTAGCAGTGGTTTTTCGCAAATTTTAATGGAAGATTTATAAAGTCTATTTATTCTCGAATACCACAAGCCACGAATTATTGTGAAAATCGTGAAAATAACAGCGTCATAAGCTTAACAACGTTACGCCAATTCTTAACGAACTGGCTAAAAGATATGCGCCGATCCTCTGAGCGGCGTCTGCAGTGCACAATATCTTTAAAAAACGCCAACAAAAAAATTAATGACTATTTTTATTATTGGCCTATGCAGACATAAAGAATTGCAAAAATGGTAGTACTAGTTATTTATTTATTTTATATTCATAATTTCTTAATTTTAGTCAATATTTGTGACAGTGGTTGGAGACTGGTACATGGTTGGGTACCGGGGCGTTTACCTTATGGGGATTTTTACAAACATTGGTATGAATGATGAGGATTGACCCCTCTATCTATGGTGTAAATTTCAGCTCTATATCTCGAGGCGTTCCCGAGTTATAAAGGTTTACATTTTTTGAGCGTGTAACACACATACACACATACAGACATTTTTTCTAAATCACTTTTCTCGACGTTTTGGATTATTCTGAGTGTACTGACATGAAAATCTCGAAAAAAAAATTTCACGAAAACAAAGCTTCCTCTATGAGGAAGCAAAATCAACGTTAATACAAAATTAGCTACGAATAAAGAGAAATAGTTTCATTAACGTGTCAAATTTAGTGGAATCTTTTTCTAGATCACCTTTCTCGACGTTTTCGACGGATTCAGATATCCTGATTTTAAAATAGAAAAAAAAAAGATTACAAATTTAATTTAAAAACCAACATGTAAATCATTCAAATGACTTAATACTTAATAGCTATTAACTCTGTCTGTGCTCTTTAGGACCGTGATTTCAGGAATTGCAGTTAGGATATTCTGGGATTGGTTATCGAGTCGAGCAGCCGTTCGATAGGGAAAGACATTTATCGACAATCCTCTATTTAGGGTGTCCGAATAATCACTCAACTGAATTGAATCAACTTTACCAGAGCAGATAGCTTCATTGCCTCTATTTTTGCAGTCATTTACTGCTAAAATGGTTCTAAAAGTACTGCACTGAAAATATCCACATTACTCTTAAAAGACTCTGAATTTTTTAAATAATTATCTGTCTGTATGCGTGATTTTTAAACATGCTTTAAAAGTTTTCAAACAATTGCCAAAATACTTGTAAAAAAATTAAATTTCACGAAAATATTCATTTTAAAAAAGGCTCATGAAGATGACGCATAAAATAAATTGGCGTCAATTTTTTATCAATTTCCTTTTTTTAACATATCTCGTAATATTTCATTAAGAAATTTTATTACAATTTTTCACAAATGTAAAGATTTTTTAAAACTTTCTCCAATCATTGCCATAAAATAATACAATAAAGATTAATTCAAAAAGTCTCGGTGACTTTCAATTCTTATTTTCGAAAAATAATAATTATTTTACAACAATCATATCGGGTTTTTCTAAAAAGTTCTTCAAGCTTTTAAATAATCGTCGAGATCCTTCAAAAAAATTAAATTTTTACGTATAGAATAAATAGAATTTTCCTCAATATCCTCTCAAAATTTTTCGTAATATTTCATAAAAAATGTTCATTACAATTATTCAAAAGGTTAAATTTTTTTAAAAAATTTATTGTAACGAAATAATATTATAACAATAATTTTACAATAAAAATGAATTCAACATCACTTTCAACTCTCAAAGTCTCATGTGAAATTGAGTAGAACTGAGAATGCGTGACTAATCGACAAATGTCATTAGAAGGTATATTAACATTGTCTGAAAATAGCACCCGAGTCATTTCCGTTAATTGAGACAAGAAGTGAAAAGAGATAGATTACAAATTCGAGGGGCTCGCATTTTTATCCTAAAACTGAGCTTCCTATTATTTTTTCTTTTTTCTATTTTTGAGACACCCTGTATAGACAGACAGTCAGACGTGATGCTCGAGATAGAAGAGGGAACGAGAGAGTTAGTGCAGCAAGGGATATAGAAGAAGCCTTGATACTCGACGAAGAACCGTGTGTGAGGGTGGCACGCAGTATACTATTTTCAGATACCGCACTTTGGCTCGACGAGGACAGAAAATGCGTGAAAATGGAGATAGAGTCAGAAACGTTGGGGCAAGACACTGTGTCGAGCGGAGTTGTAATTTTAGACGCCCTTTCCTCGCGCCTCTCTCACTTTCCCCTCGAATCTGTAAGAAAGTCGGCGGAGGGTTAGCACCGAGGCTAACGTGTATTTTCTGTAGACGTATGTGCATCCGGCCTAGACGATTTAGAGAAGCTGCGTTGACGAAAAAACTCAACGCGCGCCGTGCTTTATCCTCCACGACGTTTCCCTTCCACGCTTATCTCAGACTCGAGCTATACTCAACTTAGAATCGTTCTCACTTATATTCCCATTCGCTATGCTCACTGAATTGTATGCTCAAAATTTAAGACAATTTGGAAGAATTTCTAAGGTTGAGATCAAAGGAAACGCAAAATAGTATTTGAGTTTAATGCGATTTGAATATTTTGGCAATTGTCGATTAGTACAAAGGATGCAAACGTATTTTTTTTTATTACGAATGACTATTATTCAAAAAATGAAAATAAAAATAAAAATGAAAAATGAAAATGAAAATGAAAATGAAAATGAAAATGAAAATGAAAATGAAAATGAAAATGAAAATGAAAAAGAAAATGAAAATGAAAAAGAAAATGAAAATGAAAATGAAAATGAAAATGAAAATGAAAATGAAAATGAAAATGAAAAATGAAAATGAAAAATGAAAAATGAAAATGAAAATAAAACGGAATGTGCATCCGGCCTAGACGATTTAGAAAAGCTGCGTTGACGAAAAAAATTAACGCGCGCCGTGTTTTATCCTCCATGACATTTCTCTTCGACGCTTATCTTTGACTCGAGCTATACTCAACTTAGAATTGTTCTCACTTATATTTCCATTCGAGATGTTCACAGAACTATACGCTGTCTGTTGGTTCAAAATCCAAGACATTTCGGAATAGTGTCTGCGTTTGAAGTCAAAGTAAACGCAAAATGACGTTCCAGTTTCATGGAATATGACATAAAATTATGAACCAACAATTTCTGTTTGAAAATTTATATATTTTTTATTAATAACGTAAATACCAACTTAAGTTTAATATAGTACATTTTTCAAGTGACGGCAACGTCGCGCTTTGAAGATTTCCAATAGAGCATAAACTTCGTTACTCTCAACGTTTTAACGCCCCAAGGGCAGTACCCTTGAACTCTTCTTTTTTATATTGATAACTTTTCTGAATTAAAATAGTGAAATAAATAACACTTAAGAATTTTTAAGAATAAATGCATTTTTGCTTGACGTAATTAAAAAGTAGAATGAATTCCTCATGCAATTATAATAATTGAGCAAAATAGCTACAAATTTAAGACAGTTGAGAAAACTACGGTTGAAGTCACAAGAAATGCAAAATAGCATTCGAGCTTAATGAAATATAGCAAATAAAATTACGAGATAAAAATTTCTGTTTGAAAATTTGTAATTAAAAATACAATAATTTAAATATCAGCTCAAGTTTAATATGGTACATTTTTAAGTAATGACGGTATGGCAACGTTTTTCTTTAAAGATTCCCAATACCCCCATGGAAAAAAGTATACTTGAAATATATTCAAAAATATATTTTTTATATAATACATATATTTTTTACGAAAAATTAGATATGTTATATATATTTTTGTATGTAAGTAAAAATATATTCAATATACAGTAGCTGGTATAGTCAATATACATATGTAATTTATTCTAAATGTATGTATTATGCATCACTTTTGTATGTAGTATATATTTTTCAACAAATAGAAAAATATATGTTGAGGTATATTCAAATGTACATTCAAATTACGTTGAAATTACATTTCTCGTATATATGTGTATATCGTTTTCGATATACCAAAAATATATGTTAAAGTATATTCCAATATACATTTAAATTACATTCTAATTGCATTCGACATATATTTGTACATGTATCTTTTCGTATATTTTCCAATATACGGAAAATATATTTATTACATAATTTAAATATATCCAGAATGTCATTTCAATATATTTATTATTTCACTAACTATGTAAACGTGCGCATAAAAGATACGTTGAATAATATCGCGTGTCAATAAAACCTTAAGTGAAGAAAATATGCCTCATGCGTTTGAAATTAGACATAACATTTGTTTGTTCTAAAGAACAAGTTGATTGCAAGTTGATTTATTACTAAAGAATACTACGAATAATACGATTTTAACACTGCATTAAAAGAAAAATTAATATTAAATTGGCTATATTATAAATATAGCCATATGGATATATACTGAAAGTAAATTACTACATTACTACATTGAAAGTAAATTAAATGTCCAGTTTGGAAACATTTCACATGCATGCTGATTATACTTTATATATAACTTTAGTATGTACATGAAATATATCCAAAACATATTGAATGTAAAGTTGGTATACATTTAATATGTATCTCAAATATATTTTTAATATAATTTTAGGATGTATATGAAATATATTGAAAATATATTCAATGTATAGTTTACGTATATTTCATATGCATATGCAATATACTTCAGATGTATCTTGGTTGTATACATGAAGTTCATACGAAGTATATGCAATATATACTTCAGACCCACATAGAAAAATATATATGTAACATATATGTTAAATATATGGCGCCAAAAAGTTCTATATGCTGCATATATTCTGCATATATGTGTGCAAAAATATATGCAAAATATATGAGATATATATATGGACAATATGTAAAATATATTTCATATACGTTTAGCGCCAAAAAGTTCTATATGTCGAATATAACGTGCATATATTTCTATTTCCATGTGGGGATATACATCTTTTATTTTCAAGAATTATATTTTTTTACGAAAAAGTAGATATTCCATATATGTTCGAAATATATATCACGTTTATTTTTTATATATTTCACATATGTGATAAATATAAACAATATATCTCAAGTATATTTTGAATGTATTTTTCAATACATCAAAAAATATAATTTCCATTCTACTTTATTTCCATGGGGGTAGTGTAGATTGAGCTTTTTTTTTAATATTGAAAACTTTTCTGAATTAATATAGTGAAATAAATAGCACTTAAAGATTTTTACGAATAGATGCATTTTTGTTTTGCGAAATTAATAAGCAGAATGCAAATGAGGAGCGGTGGGCAAAAGCAATTGGAGGATATCGACGGTCAAGAGTGGGGGTTCTGTGAAGCACGACGATAATAAAAAGGAATTCGACGGAAATGACTTTGTAGGGAAATGTTTATCTGTGGAAAGACTGTATGGACGGACTATCGAGTGGAGAGATGAATTGCAGAGGTGAGAATGGGGTTGGAAAGTATTAAGGAGGTTGGATTCTACGCTCGGGGGGGATAGGCCTGGAGACGCGCGCCGTGCGGGGCAGGTAGGGAGTGAATGAGAGGTCCGCGTTGTGAAAGCCCAAGCGTACAGAGACAAAAGCTGGAAAAGTCCGTTTCACTCGTACTATCTCAAAAACTAAGCGGTTAATTATTTCGAAATTTGACAACATATTTGTAGACATAATTCCCTTGCCATTAGCACATTTTTCACATGACAATCTTTTCGCGTGCTTTTGCAGTATCGATTTATGTGCTGTCAATCAGTGACGGTTCCATAACAGCAATGTTAAATAGCCCAACTACGGTTTTCAATATCTCTGCAACTAAACGGTGAATCTATTTTAATTTCTGGATACACCGTACACAAGTGTTGTTCAACATAATATTTCTTTTTCACACTGGAATATTTAAAATGCTGTAGCGCTCGAACCTCCTTAAGTAAAAATCATCTGTGGTAAATACTTTGGAACTTAGTGTGGTTTGGATTATCTGGATTGAAACACGAGTTGTGTATTTGGAATGAAATAGAGGAAGCGCGTATGAGGAAAAAGTGGATTATCTGGATTGAAGGACGAGATCTATTAAGAAAGAAATGGAGGAAAGATGTATCGAGTGAGAAGTCAAAATTGGGGAGGCGTATGCAGAATTGACTGGAATCTTCGTAAACATCAGTTTTCGTGTAAAAATCAAGTCGCTGGACGAGCGCGACGAGCATGATTATTTGATGTGAAAAGGAGAGGAAGCCAACTGCAGATATTTTTGAGGAAGAACGAGACAGAAGCTGAAATCGGTAAATTTGGAACTGTGGGCCAAAAGCATTTCAGTAATATTGACAGATACGATCGGGCTGTTTATCGGAAGCGCAACCGAGTAAACCGAAGAAATCTGATTATTCTCGGAAAGACTGTGGGGGAATGATTTTATCAGAAATGACTTTTGCATATGTAAAAGCATGGAATGTTTGTATGAAGGAGGAAGTGGAAATATTGTATGGAAATGATTTTATCTGAAATGATTTTTCTAGGTATGTCTAAGTATGAAATGTTTTTATGAAAGCATGGACTTGGTTAGACCAACCAAGAAATTGGTAGCCTAACAAATTACTTGGTTGGTCTAACCAATTAATCGTCTGGCGCATATATAACTAAGGCACTTGGTTGTTCTAACCAAGCCTTTTTTTGCGTGAGCGGATGTGGAACACTGTATAATCAAGTTTCTGACCATGTTGTTACGGATTGGGATGCGTTTTGTAATTTCGCTGTTCGACTATTTGCCTAATTCACTTTTTGTCGAATTTTTCCAGAATTTTTGGGTTGTCATTAATTGAGTAACAGCTATTCCTATGGTGTAGCAAATATGCTATGTTGGAAGTTAAAGGGTCAATCCAGCTGTTGACATAATATGGGGTTACCCGATAATGGTTAGTTAAATGCCACTTACATCGAGAATTTACTCGTACCGTAACGAATTCATAATTCATAAATGAAAAGTTACTCTTTCACCACCATGTATATGGAGTCTCAAACATCATGTCATTAATTTTATAATCTATCGCAAGCGCGTATCTCTACGGTTATTTTGAAAAATGGTACTTTCGAAAAAATGACTCTCAACATTTTTTACCATTAAATCCGGTTTTTTTCATGAAATTAGATATAAATAATAAAATTCCAAATTGAGAAACATATTTTCAAAATATCTATTCCTTAAAAACGTTGAAAACTTTTCTGAAATTCAAAATTATCGTTCCTTCAGGGAATTGAAAAGTACAAATTATTCTTGTATTTTACTATTTGTCAAATTATTTTAGAATTTTTCAACCGAAATAAAAAAGTATATTTTGCAAAACAGCAAAATATCTTTTGCCCCCAAATATACCAAATAACTAATATACCTTATTAGTTAAGCGATAAATCCAGCAATTTGCTTGATATATAGTTCCCCAATAATATCAAGTTAAATGCCACTTGATGGTGAATTTGGTATTATCGTATTAAATATTCATAATCCATTAATGACAGGTTCATTTTCACCACCCTGTATATAGAGTCTAGAATACCGTGAACGCTTTGTGCTGTATCGCAAGCTCGTGTCCTCACGTCTATTTTGAGAAACGGCATTTTTTTTACATTCACTGTTCTAACTTTCACGGTTCGCTTTAATGAAATTAAAAATTGAAATGCATTCCTAATAAAATTCCACGATTCGTCAAATTTTATCAACATTTTTTTTACCGAAACTAAGAAACATATATTTAAAATATTGGAAAAATGATACTCCAATTTTTTTTATCGTTATAATTATTGTTCTTTGAGGAAATTGAAAAGTAAAGCTCATTCGTATATTTCACTACCTATCAAATTATTGCAGAATATTCCCACCAAAATTTAAAAAACAAATAAATAAAAAATTGTAAATAAATAAATAATTATAAAAAGATTCGAACGAGTTAAGAAAAAATGTATCGCACGAATATCGTACGTAATTTTATTTCACAGGGTGTGGAAATGGGAAATTTATGCACTTAAAAATAATGTAATTAATATAAAAAGTAGAATGCGTTTCTAATAAAATTCCATATTTTGTCAAATTATTTCAAAATTGTATCACCAAAATAAAAAAAAAATTCCAAAACATATTTTTTTTGGTATATTTGGAGACAAAATATATTTTGTCCCCAAATATACCAAATATGCTACGTTATTAGTTAAGCTTTAAATCCAGCAGTTCACTTGATATATAGTTCCCCAATAACATCAAGTTAAACGCCCACTTGATCGTGAATTTCGTGGTATCGTAGCAAATATTAATAATCCATTAATGAAAAGTTTCGCTTTCACCACCCTGTATATGTCGTCTCGAATACCATAGCACGAACGCTTTATACTGTATCGCAAGCTCATGTCACCACGGGCTATATTGTACCTGCAAAGTGCACGTGTACCGCAAGCGATAACGTATCCTTTCCATACGCAAGAGAGACGCCGTCAAGGAAAGGATAGTGGAATGGGGGTAAAGGAGAGGAAGCACCACCACCTGAAGATGAACAACATATATGCATACGTGAGACGCTAGAGATAACGACTAGCGAGACGAGCCATACACTTCCTATGTTACATACACACACACACACACATTTAAACCTACGCTTCTATTCCATCTTGTCACCACTGAGAACAGGTATAGTATGACAGGTGCAGCAATAGTATGCGAGTATCGAAAACCTGGGCATCTCCTACTAATACCTCGTTCCACAATGTCATCTCTACTCTAACTTCCACAGCTCGATGCTCATCTTTATCAAGTCCTATCTTATGTACACAAGTTTCCATATAGAATATATGTCTCTACATATACACACATATATGTATTAGGGTGGTACAACATTTTTTATTTCCAATTCTTTTATTAAATTTGCAAAAGTGTGTGTCTTGACCTCCATATGCACCTTTTCACATAGAATCGGCTGGCAAAATTTGTCAAAGTATTATTTTCTGAATATACATCAAGAGAAGAGAAGAGTGGTCAACACCTCAAGAACGATATTCAGGTTGGTTCTGGAAGTCCATCAGCGCCAATCTGAATTTACGAATCGCAATCGGAAGATTGAAAAAGTTACTCGTCGTTTCGACGTATTCGGAAAAGATTGAAAAAGTTTCTCGTCATTTCGGCGAATTTGTAGTCGAAAAATAATTTCCAAAATTTTCCGAGATAAATGTTTTTATACCTTAAAAACTACTTACTTAAGAAAAAAATCGCCACTTCCATACGAAAGTTAATGAAAAATCATTAAAAGACCACACCTTAAACCAACCAAAATCAATCCACACACACTCAGAAAAAAGCTTGGTTAGAATTACCAAAAAATTGGTTAAAAATGTTATAAAGAAAACTTGGTGGGCACAACCAAGTTATTGACTAACATAACTAAGTTATTAGCTAACATAACCAAGGATTTGGAAAGACAACCAAGTATTTAGTACGCCTAATGAATAACTTGGTTGCGCCTACCAAATTTTTCTTGGTAAAATTTTTACCCAAAATCTTAGTAAGCCTAACCAAGCGTTTTTCTCCGTGCAACGAATAAAAAGGGGGTGGCTACCTTAAAATTGTCACCCTGTATATACACACATATGTGTATTAAGGTGGTCAAAAACAAAAAAGAATTAATTGTTTTATTAAATTTGCAAAAGTGTGTGTCTTGACCTCGATATGCACCTTTTCACATAGAATCGGCTGGCAAAATTTTTCAATGTATCGTTTTCTGGATATACATCGCCAAAACTAGATGTCGATTGACCTCTAAGGATAAATTGCCAGCGCTTATCTTTTGCACAGGTTAGTGTATGGTCAACACCTCGAGTTTAAGCCTTGGGCTTAAAGTCGATGCAATATTGAGTCAACAAAAAAAAAATTCCATCGAGAAGTGATGCTAAATTAAATAAATTAAAAAATGTGTCTCCATTTTATATTGGAACTAATTTTTTTTTCGCTATAATAGCTCGATTTACCTACCAGACTCAATCCATCAAGTATCTCATTTTTTGGAGTACTGGTTCGTTTATTATTGATTTATACATGATTGAAAACGTAACATTTATTTCTTTTTTATCACATCTGGCTTAAATCGCTATGAATTTCATATTGAACGTTACAAAAACATGGGGTTATGCAAGGAACGTCTTTTGTGTATATTCTAAATGCACAGACTAGCCTAAGATCAACAAATATGATTTTTTTTCAGAATAATAATAATAAATCATATTTATTGATCTCAGACTATGCATTTAGAATATACACAAAAGAAGTTCCTTGTACAACTCAATCGTTTTGCAACGTTCAATATGAAATTCATAGCGATTTAAGCGGGTGGGGATCAAAATAGCGAATGAGCAAGCTAGCGAAGGGCTAAAATAGCAAACTTCAAAATAATGAGCGTCTGAATTTAGAATGGTCATCATTATTGAATTGGCTATTTTAGCCATTCGCTATTTTGACTCCCGTCTTATTAAAATGCATTCAAAATAGCGAATGGCTAAAATAGCAAATTTCATAATGATGGCCATTCTAAATTCAAACGTTCATTATTTAGAAATTCGCTATTTTAGCTATTCGTTATTTTGATCATTCGCTATTTTTACCCCCACCTGTATGCGAATATCGAAAACCTGAGTATCTTCTAATACCTCGTTCCACAATGTAATCTCTACTCTAACCTCCACATCTCGATGCTCATCTTTATCAGGTCCTATCTTATGTACACAAGATTCCATATAGAATATATGTCTCTATATCTACACACATACGTGTATATCACTATATATATTATGACAATCCTCGTAAACCCCGTGTAAATCTTCGTATGCATCAATTAACAGGTTTGTTTAACACCAGTAGGTTCGAGCAATTATCAAGTCAGTGCGATCGTCGTCGATGACGTCGTTTCGCTCACCGGGGACTCGATATATAATTCCCTTCCATGTTGAACGGTACATATTCACACAGTAGTGGATATAGTAGCCGTAGAAAGGTTAGTCGTCGTTGTGTTGTTGAACGCACGTTCGATCCCTCTACCGGTGGGGTTCTCGACCTCGGCGTGTGTCCGTTGCTTTTCCTTCTTGCTTGCTTCTCTCGGACCAGTCTTGCCAAGAGATCGGACGTTAGACTGCAAATATTCCGTAGCGCGCAAGAGTGAGTATAGAAGAAGGTTGCCCTGAAAGTCACTCGCTCTGTCACTGTCTCCGTCGCCCTCTATGATCGCTCTCCTTATCGACGCTCAGTTCAGACGGTTCAGACTCACGGTTGCCTTCGCTTTTGTACACAAGGCAATTGAGTACACTCACGATCCGCGGCATTCATTCTTCTCAGTGCATAGAGCCACATGTGTAAAAAAATGATACAGTCTAATATTGATTTCTTATGTATGGATCCATCAAGACACGTACCGATGAAATACACTATGAGAGACGAACGAAGTTGTATCATAGGTGAACTTTAATAAATCATGTTGATGGTTGAAAATGTTCTTCAGCTGAATTTTATTACAGCAAAGTCAGAGACGCCTTCAATTATATATCGCTTTAATACATGTGTTTGTTTTTGAAGCATTTCTTATCGTTTCGGGCACACAAAAAAAACAAAAAATTCTGGAAATTTTTCTAAAAATCAGTTTCTATAATTCCAACAGATACACCAATTTTTTAATTAAACAATTGTTGCTTGTTTTTTTCAATAATTTATTAGTAGTAGTAGTAGTAAATGAATATTTATTGACGATACACGGTGACATACACGGAGAGCATTTTTTGGGAATGATCTCGAAAAAATGTGGGGATTAAACCCAGACAGAATAGTAATCTGGAAATAATCCGGCATTTTGGGGAATTTTACCATGCTGTCGAGTAAAAACAAGTTATGCGCGTCTACAACGTGGTTTGGGAAACATTGCCATGCGTAGTAACTATCTCCTCGAAGGAAATATAGCGATAACTATGAAGAGTGGTTGAAATGGTCACATGCCTAACTGCATTTTTCTCACTACAGTATGGTAATAATCACCATACGAGTGTCTACATAGACTCAATACAGTACAGCTTCAAAAATAGCCATACATGTGTCGATATATATGTATACAATGTAAAAATTGCCACACGACCTTGTATACAGTCCCGCGACTGTTTCAGTAATTGCAATACTGCAATGGTAATCGCGACTTAAAAATGGAATCTACTGGAGCTCAGGAAAGGTATAAAAGATCGTGGTATATATAGGAAAATGTGGTATATAAAGAAATAAAACAATGACATATTTATTTAAATTTCACGTTCATTTTTATACCCAGCGTTTACTTACATAAAAATAACCATCACTCAACTTGTTGACTTGAGTCACGTTGCAGCTGTACGAATCCTGAATTGTCAGACATTTCCAATCAAATTGCTCGGCGTTGCGAATTTGGTATGTCTGACTGTGGCGATGAAAAAAACAATCGTAGATAGTTTTCGTAATTAAAATGAATGTATTGTTTTCACCTACTACTAATTCATGGACGAGATAAAACGCAGGTCCGTCTACCGTAGGGATATGTATAACACTATTTTTTACCATCTTATGCCCTAAGTATTTTATTTCATTTGTTTCGTACAGCCTCTCTTTCATTACGAACTTTTTTTGCAGTTCGTCAAAACAGGGCAAACTTAATTGCTCGATAAGCTGTCCTGCAGTGTTCTCTCGACGTAGATGACCGAAATTTTCGCCAGCACAGCACGCTCCGTCGCGACGTTCACCGTAGAAATAAAAACAAAGCGTTCTCGCGGTAGGCCACCTCGCTTGGGCGCTTATCTCGCTAGAGCGCTTTCTGCGAAAATCGCAAGAGTGGGGCGCACATAGGCGAGCGCGCGCCACAGCATTGCAATTTTTGCCATGCGGCTTCGGGAACACAGCTAAAGCCGTTGGAGTCGGCAACAACGAGCATTGGGAACCATACTATACACATAGACTTATTCATTTAAACACTCAAAGTCTAATGATTAGTATACGTATGTACTAGAAACGAAAATACATTTCAGAAAATATTGAAACGATTATAGATACTATTACAATTATCTCGCGGTGTTTATTTCCTACAATGCGTAGTGTAACAGGTACCTACAATTTATACGCAATGTATCTCAATTTTTCGATAATCTTCACGAAGCTGGCAGGTGTGGTTCCCAGTTTACAGAGAAAAATTACAATGATGTCGAGAAACTAAAATATGGCCATCATTGCTATTATCAGTTACTTGCATATTTCTACGCACAGTGCAACGACTTGTATACGCATGGGATAAAACCCCAGAAAGCCGCAATATTTCTCGATTGCAACACTAACTATAGGGAGAAATCCCAAAAAATTCTCTCCGTGAAGATTTACATACATTTAGATTTGATATCAAGAGACGCGGTACACTGAGAAAAAAGTATAGTTGAATGGACTAATTTAGCGTATTAAACCTCGTTCAAATGAATTTTTCGTTAAGGCAACCAAATGTTTAGTTTCTTCAATAATCGTTAAATTCAGTTGTCTAAAATTTATTTGCGGTAACCAAAATATTTGTTATACCAACAAAAAAATCATTTGAACGCTAAATTAGTCCATTCGTAAATGGTGCCGTCACAAACTGCGACACTCGTTAGGTCCTCGTTTACCCTTTGGTTTTACATGTGCAGAGTGAGAGGATTGCCTTACATCGTCACAAATTGGGCCGTTTACCTCATGTGCAAAAAGTTTTGAAATAAACTGAAAACATCCGCAGCGTGTCATGTCAAGTGAATGTAATAAATATAAAATAGAAACGAAATTGAAAAACATTTAGTAATTGTATTGCAAAAAAAATCAGCCCTTAGTACTTGGCGAGTTCAGGTGTTACCATAAAAATTAAATAATGAAGCAATTGACTACATTTCACAAACTCGCCAAGTGTTAAGGTTTCATTTTTTTGCAATAAAATTACGTTATTGAATTTGATCAAATGTTCATTTTATAGGCCATTAGAAGACGCATTTTTTTCATTTTTTCATATTTTTAATATAGTAAACCATCTTCAAGATATTAATGTTTCAGTTAAAATAATAAATAATTGAAAAGTACAACCAAAATTTTTCTAAAAAATTAAAAATTTGAGACGAAGTTATACCATTTATCGCAGAAAAAAATTTCGATATATCGGTGAATATATTCAAGTTGTGAAACTTTTTCTCCAAAATATATCCAAGTTTAACATTTTTTTTCTCCGAAATATATTTTTTATATTTATAATATATCTTTTTTATGTCCTATACACTTTTTATTTCCACGCGTGGATGTAAAACAGCTGAATTCGACTAACCAAATACAACCAAGTACATATTGTAGTATTGAGCTGAGCACTGAAAGTATGTATGTGATGCAGAGTCGATTTACAGGCTGTATTTTATGAGTACTTATATTGGATGCATCCATAAGACATCAATGGACTGACCTTTTTTTATACGCGCGTTCGTACACATTTTGATTGCTCTCCGTGGAGTTATTACGACATATCACGATTGCCTTTATTTCAGACGCATTTATTTGTACAAAAAAATGAAGCTGCCACTTACTAACAAATGATACCATTAAATTAATATCAAATTTGAAAATAAAATAAAAGTGACAAACAGTGGAATTATTTTGACCATTAAAAGCTTAATGCTGTTAATTAAATGAAGGATAATTTACTGTTATTTACTAAGAAATATTACTAATTAATTAATATCAAATTCGAAAAAAAAACAAAATTGACACTGTGATATTGTTTTGACCGTTAAAAGCTTAATGCTGTTAATTAAATGAAGGATAATTTACAGTTTTCACAATAGCACTGTACAACGTAATATAATAACAATATAATAACAACGGATCGTTGCCCGCATCTGTCAACCCCTAGTCCGATATGATACTTTCGGTTATTTAAAATTTCCAACGGCTTATGAATTCAGTTTAATCAATAATTAATACGTACGGTGAATACATTTTATATATATAACTTTGCGATTTACGTCAAGTATATTCAAGATACATTAAATTAATATGTCGATTGTATGTTATATGTAAATTAGATGTAATTTATGTATAAGAATATTCTTCACCAATTCAGTCATCTTTTCAAACTGTTCCTTTCGAATTTTTTACAATATTGAAAATAGAATTCAATGATTGTGGAATTCCAAAATTCGTACATAAAAATAATCATTTTTCATAATTGCTGTAAAAAGGTTACATTACAAAAAAAAATTGTAATTATTTTTACTTACCTTGTATATTTTTAATGTACACGTACCAATATATCCTAGAAATATTATAATCATATTTGAAGTATATTTCATGTATAATCCATATATTAAAAAAATATATAAATTTACCTCTGCTCTATTTTCCATGAGGTTAACAACAAAGAACACAATCATCCTTTGATACTAAGAATAGAAAAAAAACGAAAAAAAAAGATTATCATCCAACCTCGAGCGTTGCTACGCTTCAAAACCTCCTATTTTCATACATTACATGGAAAGATATGATTTTAAAAAAAATGAGTTGAGGCAATCAATCGATTATTCTATTTCTCTTATAACTCAAATTGCAGTGTTAATTATTCGAATGGTAGTCCCAACTTTTGCCACTTATTAAGCTCGAAAGAACTAATTGTATGAATATTTGAGGTTACTATTCGAGATGGTTGGGGCAATTAATTTTTGAGAACTTGTGTATAGCAAATCGGAAATGTAGTTGTCAAAATTATTTCTTTCGGTGTAATATTCCAAAAAATGTTCACCAATAGTAGAGTCGCATAACTTCCCATATATTCTCGATATATCATAATTATATTTCATCCCTTCCAAGTATATTTCGCGTATAAACCATAGATAGAAAAAATATAACTGTACCTCTACTGATTTTCCATGAGGTTGACAACAAAGAACACAATCCTTCTCTGGTGGTAAGAATAAAAATTTAAAAGAACACTAAAAAGAAACAACAAAAGATCTTGTGTTCCAACCTTATTCGATTCTCGGCATTTTCCACATATTCCAGTCATATTTCAAGTACATTCCGCGTATGATCCATACATATGTATAATCCAAGTACACAGAAAAAATATAACTTTACCTTTACTATTTTTCTATGACGTTGGCAACAAAGAACACAATCCTGCTCTGATACTACGAATGGAAAATAATACGAGAAAAAAAAACATTGTCATCCAATTTCAACCGTTTCTACGCACCAAAGCGTCCTATTTTCATACATTAATATTCCAAAAAAAATTCACTGTTAGCATAACCTCGACCCTTTCCATATATGAGGCATTCTTTATCAACTGGGCCACTACTTTTCGGTCATCCTCCTGGATATTTTTCTAAATTTGTCAGTTTGCTGTACTATTTGAGATGGGTGTTTGTGATTTTTTTTCAGATTTTTAAAGGGCGCCATTCAGGATTTACGTTTTTTTTTAAATATCACTATATCTCAGAAAATATTAGACTCTCAAAAAATTCTTAAGAACATTAACTTTTTCATTTTCCATCTACTTTTGAGTGATGTCAAAATCATAATTTTGCCAACGGAAGAAAGTCAATTTGTCGCAAAAAAAGCAGAAAAAAAACATTTTTAACGAAAAAAGCATCTTTGATTCCGGCCTTAATTTTACAAGGTATTTCGCATTGTATGAAGATTCTGAGAAAAAAATTCGAAAGTGTCACCTCCAATTCTTAGGCAGTAAAAAAAGGAAAATTAAAATAAAAAAATTAATAAATTTTTTGCTGCCCGTTTTTTCCTAATTAATTGGCGCAGCCCGTCGTCCGAGAAGTTTCATTTTATCTTTTGGAAACGTGATGAAATCCGCTAAGGAGGAAATCCAAAGTGGCACCTCCGATTCTTAGGCAGGAAGAAATTTATTAATTTTTTTATTTTCATTTTCAATTTTTTACTGCTTGAGAATTGGAGGTGCCACTTTGGAATTTTTTTCTCAGAATCTTCATACAATGCGAAACACCTTGTAAAATTAAGACCGGAATCAAAGATGCTTTTTTCGTTAAAAAAATTATTTATTACTTTTTTTTGCGACAAATTGACTTTCTTCCATTTGAAAAATTATGATTTTAACATCACTCGAAAGTAGATGGCAAATGAAAAAGTTAATGTTCTTAAGAATTTCTTGAGAGTCTAATATTTTCCGACATATTAAAAAAAAAAGCGTAAATTCTGAACGGCGTCCTTTAAAAATCTGAAAAAAATCACAAACACCCATCTAAAATAGTACAACAAACTGACAAATTTAGAACAATATCCGGGAGGTCAACCGAAAAAAGTGGCTCAGTTGATAAAGAATTCCTCATATTCCAATCATATTTCGCGTATAATCCATACATATGTATAATCCAAGTACATAGAAAAAAATATAACTTTACCTCAACTATTTTTCCATGAGGATGACAACAAAGAACACAATTCTTCTCTGATACCAAGAATAAAAAAGAAAAAATACCAAATAAAAAACAAAAAACATTGGCGTCTAATATCGACCGTTTCCACGCACCAAAGCGTCCTATTTTTCATAGATTAACATTCCAAAAAAATTTCACGTCGATAAAATTGCACAACCTCGATTCCATTCATATTTCAAGTACATTTCTTGAAAATCCATCCATACCTATAATCCAAGTACATAGAAAAAAAATAAATTTACCTCAACTATTTTTCCACAAGAATGACAACAAAGAACACAATCCTCCTCTGATATTAACAGAAAAAGAAAACAAAAAATATTTTTATCCAACCTCGACCGTTTCTGCGCACCAAAGCGTCCGATTTTCATACATTAATGTTGCAAAGAAATTTCACCGTTGATAAAATCGCATAACCTCGATCCTTCCCATATATCCCAATCATATTTCAAGTACATTTCTTGATAATTCATCCATATCTATAACCCAGCTACATTAAAAAAATATAACTTTACCTCAACTATTTTTCCGCGAGAATGACAACAAAGAACACAATACTCCTCTGATACCAACCGAAAAAAAAACAAAAAATATTGTTATCCAACCTCGACGTTTCTGCGCACGAAAGAGTCCGATTTTCATACATTAATATTGCGAAAAAATTTCACCGTTGATAAAATCGCATAACCTCGATCCTTCCCATATATCCCAATCATATTTCAAGTACATTTCTGGAGAATCCATCCATATCTATAACCCAAGTACATAGAAAAAAATATAACTTTACCTCAACTATTTTTCCATGAGGATGACAACAAAGAACACAATTCTTCTCTGATACCAAGAAAAAAAAAGAAAAAAAACCAAATAAAAAACAAAAAACATTGGCGTCTAATATCGACCGTTTCCACGCACCAAAGCGTCCTATTTTTCATAGATTAATATTCCAAAAAAATTTCACGTCGATAAAATTGCACAACCTCGATTCCATTCATATTTCAAGTACATTTCTTGAAAATCCATCCATACCTATAATCCAAGTACATAGAAAAAAAATAAATTTACCTCAACTATTTTTCCACAAGAATGACAACAAAGAACACAATCCTCCTCTGATATTAACAGAAAAAGAAAACAAAAAAATATTTTTATCCAACCTCGACCGTTTCTGCGCACCAAAGCGTCAGATTTTCATACATTAACGTTGCAAAGAAATTTCACCGTTGATAAAATCGCATAACCTCGATCCTTCCCATATATCCCAATCATATTTCAAGTACATTTCTTGATAATTCATCCATATCTATAACCCAGCTACATTAAAAAAATATAACTTTACCTCAACTATTTTTCCACGAGAATGACAACAAAGAACACAATACTCCTCTGATACCAACTGAAAAAAAAACAAAAAATATTGTTATCCAACCTCGACGTTTCTGCGCACGAAAGAGTCCGATTTTCATACATTAATATTGCGAAAAAATTTCACCGTTGATAAAATCGCATAACCTCGATCCTTCCCATATATCCCAATCATATTTCAAGTACATTTCTGGATAATCCATATATATCTATAACCCAAGTACATCGAAAAAAAATATCTTTACCTCACCTATTTTTCCTTGAGCAGGACAACAAAGCACCCAATCCTCCTCTGCTACTAAGAACAATAAAAAAAAAAAAAAACAAAAAACAAAAAACATAGTCATCCAAACCTCGACTGTTTCTACTCACCAAAGCGTCCTATTTTCATACATTAATATTGCAAAAAAATTTCACCGTTGATAAAATCGCACAACCTCGATCCTTCCCACATATCCCAGTCATATTTCAAGTACATTTCTTGATAATCATCCATCCATACCTATAACCCAAGTACATCGAAAAAAAAAAATCTTTACCTCACCTATTTTTCCTTGAGCATGACAACAAAGCACCCAATCCTCCTCTGCTACTAAGAACAAAAAACAAAAAACAAAAAACATAGTCATGCAAACCTCGACCGTTTTTACTCACCAAAGCGTCCCATTTTCACATATTAACATTCCAAAAAAATATCACCTTTCCCACATATCCGCGTCATAATTAAAGTACATTTCTTAATAATCCATCCCCATCTATAACCCAACTAGATAAAAAAAATATATAACTTTGTCTCAACCTATTTTCCCATGAGACTAACAAACAAAGAACACAATCCTCCTCTGATATTAACAGAAAAAGAAAACAAAAAATATTTTTATCCCACCTCGTCCGTTTCTGCGCACCAAAACGTCCGATTTTCATACATTAACGTTGCAAAGAAATTTCACCGTTGATAAAATCGCATAACCTCGATCCTTCCCATATATCCCAATCATATTTCAAGTACATTTCTTGATAATTCATCCATATCTATAACGCAGCTACATTAAAAAAATATAACTTTACCTCAACTATTTTTCCACGAGAATGACAACAAAGAACACAATACTCCATACTGATACCAACTGAAAAAAAAACAAAAAATATTGTTATCCAACCTCGACGTTTCTGCGCACGAAAGCGTCCGATTTTCATACATTAATATTGCGAAAAAATTTCACCGTTGATAAAATCGCATAACCTCGATCCTTCCCATATATCCCAATCATATTTCAAGTACATTTCTGGATAATCCATCCATATCTACAACCCAAGTACATCGAAAAAAAAATATCTTTACCTCACCTATTTTTCCTTGAGCAGGACAACAAAGCACCCAATCCTCCTCTGCTACTAAGAATAATAAAAAAAACAAACAAAAAACATAGTCATCCAAACCTCGACTGTTTCTACTCACCAAAGCGTCCTATTTTCATACATTAATATTGCAAAAAAATTTCACCGTTGATAAAATCGCACAACCTCGATCCTTCCCATATATCCCAGTCATATTTCAAGTACATTTCTTGATAATCATCCATCCATATCTATAACCCAAGTACATCGAAAAAAAAAATCTTTACCTCACCTATTTTTCCTTGAGCATGACAACAAAGCACCCAATCCTCCTCTGCTACTAAGAACAAAAAACAAAAAACATAGTCATGCAAACCTCGACCGTTTTTACTCACCAAAGCGTCCCATTTTCACATATTAACATTCCAAAAAAATGTCACCTTTCCCACATATCCGCGTCATAATTAAAATACATTTCTTAATAATCCATCCCCATCTATAACCCAACTAGATAAAAAAATATATAACTTTATCTCAACTTATTTTTCCATGAGACTAACAAAGACTCCAATCCTCCTCTGATACTAAGAATCGAAAAAAAAAACAAAAACACAGTCATCCAAACCTCGACCGTTTCTACGCACCAAAGCGTCCTATTTTTCATACATTAATATTCCAAAAAAAAAAAAAGAAAAATTTCACCACTGCCTAGAGTCGCATTACCTCTCGACTCTCCGGTATATATCCTTTCTGTCGGATATTCGTGCCCCCTTGATGATAGTGTGTCTGTGTGTGTAATATAATGTGTGTTGGTGAGAGAAAAGCACGAACGCGCCGCGTCTACGACGGCGATGGTGGCGCATGCGTTGACGTTCAGCAACCTCTGCTCGGGCAAAATGTTACCCCCGTGTTGCCCCTACCATGCGGAGAGAGAGGCCACGGCCGCCACGCGACTACTTCTCCCACTTCTCATCGAGCGTGTGTCACGCTCCGGGTTGTATAGTGCGCGTTTTACGTGAGTGGGGATAGGGGCGCGTGGTTCACTGCAGTTTTGGTGGGGGTAGTTACTACTGACCGCTGGTGAGGGGTGATGAGACGAGTGGGGGGTCTGCCAAGAGGCTTTCGAAGTAGCGCCAGTAGTTCTGGACGGGCAGTGTTCCGGATCGGATGTATCGTGTCGTCGATCGCGTTACAATATACATTAACAGTGTCTCTCTCACATTTTTTCTTCTCACTCTCTCTCTCTCTACATGTGTATCCAAAACCCCATAAATCACGGACATTCTAACGAACACAATCGAAGAGAAACACAAACACACGCATAATAACCAGTGAAACTTAAAGAATATTCATAGTAAACTCTTGTGCAGCCGGATTTGTTAAACTGGATCTTGTGAAGTACGATTGTGATTTTAGTGCTAGTATCGGTAACTGTCAATCTTTCGTGATCTTTGGGATTCGAAAAATAGGCTAATAAATCATCGAATTGTGATCGTGCTGAGTCTTTGAGCTTTTTTGAACACTTTTTTCGTATTCCATATCTTTGTGTTGATTTCTTCTTTTTGTGAAGGTATTTGTTTTTTTTAACGCTCGAGGTGGAAAAGGGCGTCAAAGATTTTTTGGATATATATCTAACGTCATCCAGTTTGCGACGCTTGATTGAACGAAACTTCTTTATCTGATCACCTCGCGTGTACTTTATCCATTATCTTCTCGACATATTTTTCGTCCACGTTAATATGCTGTACGTTTGTGCTACACGCCGAGTGGGACGGCGCTGAGATGCGTGATACGCCCCCCGGTTTTTACTACTCGGCGGCGATAAGGTTAGCCGCCGCCGTGCGCGACAATACATTCGCGATTCGATTATACTAAACCTAAAAAAAAGAAGAAGAAGATCCGCGAAATAACTCGACACTGCAAAAGTGTTATTTCGCGATAATTAGAAAATCGTTAAAAATGAAGATCGGCTGTCGAATTGTCCGATAATTGGACAATTTATTCGTATCCTTTTTTTCTCTCATCCACAAGTGCAAGATTTCGTGCAATTTGTGTTATTATCCTCTTGTGTGTCGTTTAATCTTGGATTATAAAATCGGTTACATTATTTTACGATACTATGTGCGACGTTCGGTGGATTAAATCTTCGTCACTATTTTGATGAAAGGGAAGAGAAATGATCTAAGACAACTCGAAATGCGAAGACGTTTGTGATAATTGTGTGGTACCGATTTATTGGATTACCCGATTTTGTGTCTCTGTGAGTGATTGGGAAGATAAGTGTGGATTTTTTTTTTGCGATCTTGTGTATCAGTGTTTTTGACACGTGGGATTTATCGATTGCATCCATTTTGGAAAATGGTTGACGATATCGATATAAACGATTGATCGGTGTTACGATTTTTCATACAACTAAATTATTATCGCTGTTTCGCTGTTAAAGCGAACGTTTTATTGGAAGGATGTTGAAGATTGTGAAGCAAGTATCGAACGCTTTCGACATGGACGCTAATATGAGACATAATAGCACAGCCAACTGCACTGAAAGGTAAGGGAAACGAATCGGCATTTGGTCAGACGACTATGTCGGACTGCATACTTCTTTGTCCATTGCTACTCATAAGAGCCTTCCAACATTTGTTACAACTTGGAAGACGAGACTATAACACCTCGCTCGATAATCGGATGAATAAATATTGGATTAGTTCGTCTGGCAAAGCTATAAGAATATACTTGGATGGATATAAGGAATTTTAAGGTGTTGAGGGATTTTTTATTCTTTGCCAAAATTGTTTTGCATAGGATAGAATATTTTAAGCGTCTTATTGAACAAATTAAAATAGAACATTAGATTTTTGTCTGGCAAAGCTATAAGAATATACTTGGGTGGATATAAGGAATTTTAAAGTGTTGAGGGATTTTTTTTCATTGTCTAAATTGCTTTGCATAGGATAGAATATTTTAAGCGTCTTATTGAACAAATTAAAATAGAACATTAGATTTTTGTCTGGCAAAGCTATAAGAATTTACTTGCGTGGATATAAGGAATTTTAAAGTGTTGAAGGATTTTTTTTTCTTTGCCAAAATTGTTTTGCATAGGATAGAATATTTTAAGCATCTTATTGAACAAATAAAAATAGAACATCAGATTTTTGTCTGGTAAAGCTATAAGAATATACTTGGGTGGATATAAGGAATTTTAAAATGTTGAGGGATTTTTTATTCTTTGCCAAAATTGTTTTGCACAGGATATAATATTTTAAGCGTCTTATTGAACAAATTAAAATAGAACATTAGATTTTTGTCTGGCAAAGCTATAAGAATATACTTGGGTGGATATAAGGAATTTTAAAGTGTTGAGGGATTTTTTTTTCTTTGCCTAAATTGCTTTGCATAGGATAGAATATTTTAAGCGTCTTGTTGAACAAATTAAAATAGAACATTAGATTTTAGTCTGGCAAAGCTATAAGAATATACTTGGGTGGATATAAGGAATTTTAGAGTGTTGAGGGATTTTTTTTTCTTTGCCAAAATTGCTTTGCATAGGATAGAATTTTTTAAGCGTCTTATTGAACAAATTAAAATAGAACATTAGATTTTTGTCTGGCAAAGCTATAAGAATTTACTTGGGTGGATATAAGGAATTTTCAAGTGTTGAAGGATTTTTTTTTCTTTGCCTAAATTGCTTTGCATAGGATAGAATATTTTAAGCGTCTTATTGAACAAATTAAAATAGAACATTAGATTTTTGTCTGGCAAAGCTATAAGAATATACTTGGGTGGATATAAGGAATTTTTAAGTGTTAAGGGATTTTTTATTCTTTGCCAAAATTGTTTTGCATAGAATATTTTAAGCGTCTTATTGAACAAATAAAAAATAGAACATTTGATGATTGGGAATTAAACGATTTTATTTTAAATACAATTAATTGTATATCTTTATAGACTTCCCAAAGAGTTGCAAGAATTTTTTACAAGGTTATCTTCTTGGTACATTTTTTCCACAAGCTTCCTCTTTTAAATTACTTCTCCTTCTCCTAATCAGTCTTATCTCCTAACATCTTTCTTCCCATCTTATATTATTTTTTATCTTCAAATACAATTATATGTAAAAGAATAAAAATATTAGACAATTTTGCTGAACACATTTTTCATGATTTAAGGAAAATAGAATTCAAAAAACTAAATTGCACATAAACGATATACATTTTTAGGGTATTCATTGAAGTTAATGTAATGCAATTAATCTAAACACTCAAAAAAATATAAACTCAGAAATTTCTAAACTTTGTGCAAAAATGTAAAGGCGTTTTAAACGTAGCGCCCCCAATCGGGTATTATTTGTACTATAATAATTAGCTAAAGATGTGTCGGTTAGTAAGGCTAATCAGCGATTAAATGTATATTTTTATTTACGAGCATTAGCAACTAAATCTGCAAAATTGAATTATTTTTTCTTCTTTTCTTTTTCGTCCAAAGCACGCACGTTATTTTCTATGAAAATAAATGATATACATTCTTAGGGTATTCATTGAAGTTAATGTAATGTAATTATGCTAAACACTCAAAAAAATATAAACTCAGAAATTTCTAAACTTTGTGCAAAAATGTAAAGGCGTTTTAAACGTAAGCGCCCCCAATCGGGTATTATTTGTACTATAATAATTAGCTAAAGATGCGTCGGTTAGTAAGGCTAATCAGCGATTAAATGTATATTTTTATTTACGAGCATTAGCAACTAAATCTGCAAAATTGAATTATTTTTTCTTCTTTTCTTTTTCGTCCAAAGCACGCACGTTATTTTCTATGAAAATAAATGATATACATTCTTAGGGTATTCATTGAAGTTAATGTAATGTAATTATGCTAAACACTTAAAAAAATATAAACTCAGAAATTTCTAAACTTTGTGCAAAAATGTAAAGGCGTTTTAAACGTAGCGCCCCCAATCGGGTATTATTTGTACTATAATAATTAGCTAAAGATGCGTCGGTTAGTAAGGCTAATCAGCGATTAAATATATATTTTTATTTACGAGCATTAGCAACTAAATCTGCAAAATTGAATTATTTTTTCTTCTTTTCTTTTTCGTCCAAAGCACGCACGTTATTTTCTATGAGAAACTACGTTGCTCAATTTTCGTTTGCCATAGCAAAATTTTCCTGAATAAGAAAGTACATTGCTGCATTTTCGTTTACCATAGAAAAAGCTCTGTGCACTTGCGACCAAAATAATGAAGGAACAAACTGCAAGATTATACTTTGCAATTTTTTTTTTCTTCTTTTTTTTCATTAGAAAATACAGCTCTTTCATATTTTCTACACTCTTGAGTACGAGATATTGAAAAATTCAAGAGGAAACTGAAAAAGGTAGTGGAATTAATTCTGTCATTCAGTGTTGAAAATTATATTCATATTTTCATTTTCAACTTTTCAGTTGTACGATTCTGATATTTTTATGAATACACATAAAATATTCAATAACTATCAATAAACAACCGTAATATTAATCATCAGCTGATATATTAAATTTAATACACGAATGGAGTAAAAAAAGAAATTTTTTAAATATCCGAATTTTAATAGGATTTACTAAAAAGTATTTTAATTTTAAATTACACTCCCATTTCAAATTTAATATAGCAGTATCTGTAAAAGAACTTCCTATACCAGTAATGGAAATTTACACTAAATAATTTTAACAGTTTATATTAATTTTAGTACAAATTAAAAATTAACTTCTTTTTTTTTAGTTTTATTAAAGTATCAAAAATGTAAGTCACACAATGCAAATGAATACGATACACAGATTAAAAGCTTTAACCATAAAAAGATCAGTTTATATAATTTAATATTGATTTTATAATAAACGTGGCGAAGCTGCCGCGATTTTTTATTCGATACAGAATAAGCTCGTTATTCACGGTCATTGAACTTTCTTCTCGGCATAACTCGACATAATATAAGGGATGGCTCGTGACGCGTTGATTTTTAGAACTGAAATTTATGATATTCAATTTAATAGCTGGAATTGAGATTGAAAATTTTGGATATCGTCATTATATGGCGGAAAGATTAAAGCGATTAGCGATTCGAAATACCAGATCTCGATTGTTGCGGGACGATTGACCTAGCAAATATACTAAATTATGTATGCCGTATATATCACAATACATACATGCTTACATAGGTACTACGTGTTATTTGGGCCGTCGATTATTCCACTTGAATTCACAGCCGATCATCATATTGTGCTTCATCGATTTACTTTACACATGATTTCGCAAGGTTTGCTGGTATTGAAATTTCGCTTAATGACAAATCATTTCCGTCAAATATTTCAAGGTTCGAGCATATTATTATTAAACTATACCGATTACTTGGGAGTCAAAGACAATGTATTTACTTCACAACGTTAGGAAAAATTGTTCTGTTCAATATTTTTTTAAATACAGGCCATGAAACCCGTTGACTCGTTACTTGCAATTGGCAACCGATTGGATCGGCCAAATTTGCCAATAATTTGTTCGTTTAGCAATAATAATACTGATGGCCTCTAAATTTGGTACCAAATATTCATAAATGCTAATAAGTGAATAATATCAATGGGCTAAAAGTTTCGAAAGAATAAAAGCGATTGAAACGTTGAACAATTGAAATTGCTAAAAATTCCTTTACCGATCTTTATAAAATTTAAAATCTAACACCGATGATTGTTTTTTTTAAATTCGATGTAGTACAAAAATATAAGTATTTATTTTAAAAAAATAGAAAGTAATGAACACAGTGTTATTAGACCATACCGATTATTTGCGAATTAGAGACATTTTACTTCACTACATTAATGCAAATTGTCCGGTTCAATATAAAATAAATATACTCCATGAAATCCGTTGATATGATACTCGCCTTTGACAACCGATCGCGTCGGTAATATTCGACAATAATTTGTTGACTTGACAATAATGATACCGATCTTCACTAAATTTGGTACTAAATATTCATGGATGCAAATTTCGAAACTATAGAAGTGATTGACACTTTGAACAATTGAAATTGCTATAGATTCCTTTACCGATCTTTATAAAATTTAAAATCTAACACCGATGATTGTTTTTTTTAAATTCGATGTAGTACAAAAATATAAGTATTTATTTAAAAAAATAGAAAGTAATGAACACAGTGTTATTAGACCATACCGATTATTTGCGAATTAGAGACATTTTACTTCACTACATTAATGCAAATTGTCCGGTTCAATATAAAATAAATATACTCCATGAAATCCGTTGATATGTTACTCGCATTTGACAACCGATCGGGTCGGTAATATTCGACAATAATTTGTTGACTTGACAATAATGATACCGATCTTCACTAAATTTGGTACTAAATATTCATGGATGCAAATTTCGAAACTATAGAAGTGATTGACACTTTGAACAATTGAAATTGCTATAAATTCCTTTACCGATCTTTATAAAATTTAGAATCTAACACCGATGATTGTTTTTTTTAATTCGATGTAGTACAAAACTATAAGTATTTATTAAAAAAAATAGAAAGTAATGAACACAGTGTTATTAGACCATACCGATTATTCGCGAATTAGAGACATTTTACTTCACTACATTAATGCAAAATGTCCGGTTCAATATAAAATAAATATACTCCATGAAATCCGTTGATATGTTACTCGCATTTGACAACCGATCGGGTCGGTAATATTCGACAATAATTTGTTGACTTGACAATAATGATACCGATCTTCACTAAATTTGGTACTAAATATTCATGGATGCAAATTTCGAAACTATAGAAGTGATTGACACTTTGCACAATTGAAATTGCTATAAATTCCTTTACCGATCTTCATATAATTTTGAATCTAACATTGATGATTTATTTTATTTTTTTGGAAAATTCGATGTAGTATAAAATGATGAGTATTCATTTAAAAAAAGAAAGTGATGAATAAAAGGACATTATTATTAGACTATACCGATTATTTGCGAATATTGCCGATCGGTTCGGCAAAATTTGCCAATAATTTTTTGAATTAACAATAATAATACTGATGTTCTCTGAATTTGATACCAAATATTCTTGGACTACTAAGTTCAATGGGCTGAAAATTTCGAAAGTTTGGAAGTGATTGAAACATTGAAAAAATAAAATTATTATAAAACCCGAACTCTTTTACCGATCTTCACTAAATTTAGAATTTAACGCTTTTGAATATGAACTCGTTTTTGGAAAGAAATTGAGCATAAGATAAAATGAGTTAGAGCGACTTCACTTTTTTGAAAAATTTTAAATCCTATGAAATTTTAACCTCTTTACAGATTTAACTCAATAAACATCGATCGTTCTTTAATTGTAATTTTATTTATAAATAACTATTTAACTCGAAATCTTTGAATTTGGAATCGCTCTTTAAGCAATAATGATTAAAATAATTGTATAGTATTATAAATTCGGTCAAAAATCTGTATCTAATTTTTATAGAATGTCCTTAAACAATTATTATACAACATTTACTTTGTTAGAAAATAATAAATAAAAACAGGTAAATAAAACGTAATGCATTTCGTGTTTCTCTCCAGAAGCACGATAAGTATTTATCTAACAAAAGAAAGGAATGAATAAAAAAAATAAAAATAAAATACACAAAACAAAAACAGTCGTTACCATATCTTTCGTCGATCTCAACGATATTGACCAACACCTGGACGAGATGCTACCACCAACACAGACTTCTTGGCACTCCAATACGTAGCGTACTTAAAACTTTGTTCCAAGTTTTCTATGCAAATGCATTATGAATGCGAAATTTGGCAATACATTCATTACACAATGTTGCTGTAAAGTTTCAAACGCCCCCAGTTGCAAATTCAGGCATTCATATCGTAAAAAAGGTTTTTGGCAGGTATAATAAATGAGCAGTTTCTTTTTCTTCCACTTCTACTACTTTGCTACTCGGTCGGTAACGATTATACGAATTTCTCTGGCACGGTTCATAGAATTAACAAATAAAAATATATACATTTTATCCTATTAATTTTGTTACTTCTAATTCTACAACAACAAAATATCATTGCAGAAAAGTCAAATTGACAAAATCTTTTTGCCACATTTCAAATCTAACAAAAAAATATTTAGCAAATTTGTGTAAATACGTGTAAATATATTTTTGTAAAATGTTTTAAAAAATTTGTATCTTTGTTGCTTCTAATATTACATAAAAATATTTCTAAATTTTGCAAAAGGAATCAAACATTTTTGTTACTTTTAAATTTTACAAAATCCGTGAATTAAAAAAAAGGTAATTAAGAAAACAATTTTTATTTATTTATAAAAAAAAGAAAATACTCGGATTTAGCTTATTCTTCTTTTTGCTGTGCACTTGCTTCGTTGATTCTGCAGCCAAAGTGAATTCGTTCTTTTCTCAAACATCAAACACCCCAGAGTTAATTGAATAACTGTTTTTGAAACCCATTTTCATACTCGGGAAGGGATATGTTAGATTATTTCGTTGCGTTTCTCTTTCGTATCACTGTGAACGCCATTAGTTATATTTTTTTCGTACCCATACGTATGTCACGTGACGGTATATGGTACGATCACAAAAGCGGAATTTCCTAAAACGTCAGACGAAACCCTGTGATAGATCGGTAGCGGCACAACTCACTTTGGCACTCTTTTCTGACAGCTTCGCTCTAGTACAAACTGGACCATGTTCTCTCGGCACGATTTCGCAAACGCTGCGCTGAGTTCATACTGAAAAATTCATTGCTTTTATACGAAATTGCATTTTTTACTGTTTTCGAAGTAAAGATGAAAAATGAATTTACTGGGACATGGAAATATATTAATAGTGATTTTTTAAAACAAATAACTAATAAAAATGCAAAAGTTAATACTTTTTTTTTACTGTTTTGGAAGTAATTATATGAATATTCTTTTTTAATTTAAATGTTAAGAATAACTTTTAAAACAGATAACTATAATTCATTAAAAATGCTAAAGTTAATATTTTCTTATTTCTGCTTTAATGGTGAATGATTTTTTTTCGTAATGGATTTTAATGTTTAGTAAGTGTAATAAATGGTATTTTTAAACCATAAAGTTTCATAATTTGATTTAATTTTTTCTGGAGCATTTTGAATGCATAATTCATTCTACACGGAAAGAAAAAAGTACACCGAGAGAAGAGTTTGTTAACAGTTAACAAATCTTGGTTAAATATGTCGAAATGAACCATTTAGTTATTCTTATTGAGTCTCACTTGAGCCAAATAAGATTTGTTAACTATTAACAAATGTCAGCGAGCTTCATTTGCGACAAGCAAATTTTATTTAACTCAAATGAGATTCAATAAGAATAACTTAATGATTTATTTCGCCATATTTAACCAAGATTTGTTAACTGTTACCGAGTGTTAACAAACTTTTCTCTCAGTGTAGTTCTGGCTACCAATTCTAACATATGCTGTGCTGCGTGTTAGTTACTGAAACTCAATCGGAATCGTAGTCTCAAGTTTTTTCGATTGGTAGCAAAAATAGAACGTATAACCAACAACTTGGTTCCTGCAACTATCACGGCTACTATCCAATCCAAATGATTCGTTACGCCAACCAATCGGTGAGTTGAGGTTATGATCTTAGCTGGTCATTGTTACTATCGATACTCTACGAACGAGGTCATAGTTTCATCAACCAACCGAGTAGTTGGCGCTATACTAACTATTTCGATTGGTTGTCGGGACCGATAAATCAGTTTTGACAACTACTTTTATCTATCTGTGTAATATTCCATAGGCTTCATAAATAGTATTAGAAAAACGTGTTCAACATTATTATTTAATTTTTTTTCTGTATAATTCAGTGTACTGAATTATTATCAATAATATCTCCCTTCATGAACTCACGACAATGAATAAAATGGCAAAAATACAAAATTCGGGTCGATGACCCCCCAACGGGATATAAAAATATAGTCAAGGTGCAATAATAATTCAATATCACTGGAAAATATGAAAGTAGCAAACGTCAGTGAAGAACAAAATAAAAATGATTTAAAAAATAACTTTACGGACAATGAGATACGAAAATATATTTTAAATATTTCTTTAAACAGATAACTATGATTAATTAAAATGCATAATTTAACATTTCCACATTTCTACAATAACTATGCAACAATATTCTTTTACAATGCATTCCAATATTCAATAGGCTTAAAAAAATGTTTAACAGTATTATTTAATTTTTTTTCTGTATAATTCAGTGTACTGAATTATTATTAATAATATCTCCCTTCATGAACTCACGACAATGAATAAAATGCCAAAAATACCAAATTCGGGTCGATGTCTTTCCAACTGGATATAAAAATATGGTCAAGGTGCAATAATGATTCAATATCAGTGGAAAATATGAAAGTAGCAAACGTCAGTGAAGAACAGAATAAAAATGATAAAAAAAATAACTTTACTGACAATGAGACATGAAAATATATTTTTAATATTTTTTTAAACGAATAACTATCATTAATTAAAATGCATAATTTAGCATTTCCACATTTCTGCAATAACTATGCAACAATATTCTTTTACAATGCATTCCAATATTCAATAGGCTTAAAAAAAGTTTAACAGTATTATTCAATTTTTTTCTGGAGTATATTGAATTATTATCAATAATCTCCCTTCATGAACACGCAGCACTGAATAAAATGCCAAAAATACCAAATTCGGGTCGATGACTTTCCAACTGCATATAAAAATATGGTCAAGGTGCAATAATGATTCAATATCACTGGAAAATATGAAAGTAGCAAACGTCAATGAAGAACAGAATAAAAATGATTAAAAAAATAACTTTACTGACAATGAGACATGAAAATATATTTTAAATATTTTTTAAACGAATAACTATCATTAATTAAAATGCATAATTTAACATTTTCACATTTCTGCAATAACTATACAACACTATTCTTTTACAATGCATTCCAATATTCAATAGGCTTAAAAAAATGTTTAACAGTATTATTTAATTTTTTTTCTGTATAATTCAGTGTACTGAATTATTATCAATAATATCTCCCTTCATGAACTCACGACAATGAATAAAATGGCAAAAATACAAAATTCCGGTCGATGACCCCTCAACGGGATATAAAAATATAGTCAAGGTGCAATAATAATGCAATATCACTGGAAAATATGAAAGTAGCAAACGTCAATGAAGAACAGAATAAAAATGATTAAAAAAATAACTTTACTGACAATGAGACACGAAAATATATTTTAAATATTTTTTGAAACAGATAACTATGATTAATTAAAATGCATAATTTAACATTTCCACATTTCTGCAATAACTATGCAACAATATTCTTTTACAATGCATTCCAATATTCAATAGGCTTAAAAAAATGTTTAACAGTATTATTTAATTTTTTTTCTGTATAATTCAGTGTACTGAATTATTATCAATAATATCTCCCTTCATGAACTCACGACAATGAATAAAATGCCAAAAATACCAAATTCGGGTCGATGTCTTTCCAACTGGATATAAAAATATGGTCAAGGTGCAATAATGATTCAATATCAGTGGAAAATATGAAAGTAGCAAACGTCAGTGAAGAACAGAATAAAAATGATTAAAAAAATAACTTTACTGACAATGAGACATGAAAATATATTTTTAATATTTTTTTAAACGAATAACTATCATTAATTAAAATGCATAATTTAGCATTTCCACATTTCTGCAATAACTATGCAACAATATTCTTTTACAATGCATTCCAATATTCAATAGGCTTAAAAAAATGTTTAACAGTATTATTCAATTTTTTTCTGGAGTATATTGAATTATTATCAATAATCTCCCTTCATGAACACGCAGCACTGAATAAAATGCCAAAAATACCAAATTCGGGTCGATAACTTTTCAACTGGATATAAAAATATGGTCAAGGTGCAATAATGATTCAATATTAGTGGAAAATATGAAAGTAGCAAACGTCAGTGAAGAACAGAATAAAAATGATTAAAAAAATAACTTTACTGACAATGAGACATGAAAATATATTTTAAATATTTTTTAAACAAATAACTATGATTAATTAAAATGCATAATTTAACATTTCCACATTTCTACAATAACTATGCAACAATATTCTTTTACAATGCATTCCAATATTCAATAGGCTTAAAAAATGTTTAACAGTATTATTTAATTTTTTTTCTGGAGTATATTGAATTATTATCAATAATCTCCCTTCATGAACTCGCAGCAACTGAATAAAATGCCAAAAATACCAAATTCGGGTCGATGACTTTCCAACTGGATATAAAAATTTGGTCACGTTGCAATAATGATTCAATATCACTGGAAAATATGAAAGTAGCAAACGTCAATGAAGAACAGAATAAAAATGATTAAAAAAATAACTTTACTGACAATGAGACATGAAAATATATTTTAAATATTTTGTAAACGAATAACTATCATTAATTAAAATGCATAATTTAACATTTTCACATTTCTGCAATAACTATACAACAATATTCTTTTACAATGCATTCCAATATACAATAGGCTTAAAAAAAATTTTTAACAGTATTATTTAATTTTTTTCTGTATAATTCAGTGTACTGAATTATTATCAATAATATCTCCCTTCATGAACTCACGACAATGAATAAAATGGCAAAAATACAAAATTCGGGTCGATGACCCCCCAACGGGATGTAAAAATATGATCAAGGTGCAATAATAATTCAATATCACTGAAAAATATGAAAGTAGCAAACGTCAATGAAGAACAGAATAAAAATGATTTCAAAAATAGCTTTACTGACGATGAGACATGAAAATATATTTTAAATATTTTTTTAAACAGATAACTATGATTAATTAAAATGCATAATTTAACATTTCCACATTTCTACAATAACTATGCAACAATATTCTTTTACAATGCATTCCAATATTCAATAGGCTTAAAAAAAGTTTAACAGTATTATTCAATTTTTTTCTGGAGTATATTGAATTATTATCAATAATCTCCCTTCATGAACACGCAGCACTGAGTAAAATGCCAAAAATACCAAATTCGGGTCGATGACTTTCCAACTGCATATAAAAATATGGTCAAGGTGCAATAATAATTCAATATCACTGGAAAATATGAAAGTAGCAAACGTCAATGAAGAACAGAATAAAAATGATTTCAAAAATAGCTTTACTGACGATGAGACATGAAAATATATTTTAAATATTTTTTAAAACAGAAAACTATGATTAATTAAAATGCATAGATTAACATTTCCACATTTCTGCAATAACTATGCAACAATATCCTTTTACAATGCATTCCAATATTCAATGGGCTTAAAAAAATGTGTAACAGTATTATTTAATTTTTTTTCTGGAGTATATTGAATTATTATCAATAATCTCCCTTCATGAACTCGCAGCAACTGAACAAAATGCCAAAAATACCAAATTCGGGTCGATAACTTTTCAACTGGATATAAAAATATGGTCAAGGTGCAGTAATGATTCAATAACACTGAATAAGGTAAAAGTAGCAAATGTCAATGAAGAGCAGACATTAGAGACGGTCCATTATAGCGACTGCGCGGTATAAGAGGCTGCGATGATCAGCCCGTCGGCAAAGTCAAGATCTCTCGATACTCGTTGGATGTCGAATTATGGGATGAGACTCAGACGGAAGAGAACAATACCGGTAGAAGCAGAACTCACTTATTCTTCACTTTTATCGCTCCCTTCAAACTACGGAAGCTTAAAAAAAAAAATAGTTCCATTGAGCATCATACAGAAAATAATAAATATAGATCCATTTATCACTTTTTAGACCAATATATAAAAAGTTGTGAATTTTGGGAAATTATTAATTTGCCAACAAGTTTACAAATTTGGAGCAAATGAACGTTCACAAAGGAGAAAATATTTCCTAAATATTGGACACTTTTTTGGACCGAAATACTAAACATGGCATTTTGTTTAAATTTACATTTTTAAAAAATTATTACGCGTAAATTCATTTTTTTGTTCATAAAATTAAAATGAAGCTTGCATTTGTAATCAAATTCAACTACGTGTCAATTTCTTTCACATTTTTTGGATTAAAATTTAAAAAGATGTTTCTCAAAATAGCCAAACATAATAATAATTGTAATCCTCCCGTTCTCATTAAAATAAATAGATCCTTTCCATCGAAAATGATTGCAAAACCTTGCACTATCCGACAAAGTAAAAAATAATGAAGCAATGTAATATAGCATAGATATATATTTAAGAGCATCAGCAGCTTACAGCGTCTAATAATTGATAGAAAGAGAAAAAAAATCTGTTCAGAATTCGCAATCAGTATTTGCAATGAGTAAAATCTTGAGTATAAATATGTCGTGAAGAAATAATATTACTTAAATTAAAAAATGAAATATTCCCGTTTTAAATTATTTTGTGTAAATGCATTTCAATTACCTATATATATATAATAAAAATGTAGGTTACATATAAAATGAAATTCTCTTACATTTTTTTCGCAATTTTCGTATTTAGCTTCAGAAAGATGTGTCAGAAAAATACCTCAGCGCTTATTTAAAAAAAAGCAAAAGGAAATTGGTTATTCACATTAAAAAATATCTCAATAAATTACACTATCTAATTTATTAAAAATTAATAAATCCTGCAATGCATATATTATTTTTAAGAGCCTCAGCAGCTTACAGCCCCAATAATTTGTATAAAAAAAAAAAATACTCAATCCAGAATCCCGAAATCGATTGGCAGTGAGTGCAGCGAGTAAAATCTTGAGTGTTAAGGACGTCGTAAAAAATCCACTTTTCAAATTATTACGCATAAATGCATTTTAATTTCCTACATACATATATAATAAAAATATAGGTTGCATTTCCAAGGACATCCTCAACTCTTCAATAGTTTTTCAAATTTTTCATATTCACCTTCAAAAAGATGTGTAAAAAAATTCCCCCGTGGTTATTAAAGAAATAAAGAAAAAGGAAATTGCTTATTACCATCGAAAAATATCCCAAAAAGTTCCACAATTCAATTTTTTTAAATTAATAAATCCTACAACGCATATATTATTTTTAAGAGTATCAGTAGCTTACAAAATCTTGAGTGTTAAGGACGTCGTGAAAAATCCACTTTTTAAATTATTACGCATAATTGCATTTTTATTTCCTACACACATATATAGTAAAAATGTAGGTTGCATTTGAAATGAAATCCTCTTCAATATTTTTTCACAATTTTCATATTCAGCTTCAAAAAAATGTGCAAAAAAAAATTCCCCAATGCTTATTAAAAAAATTATCCGAAAAAATTTCCACGATCCAATTTTTTTTTTTAATTAATAAATTCTGCAATTCATATATTATTTTTAAGCGCCTCAGCAGCTTACATGCTCAATAATTGATAGAAAAGAAAAAAAAACCACCAATCCAGAATCCCCACATCGATTGTCAGTACGTGCAACGAGCTAAAGCTTGAGGGTTAAGGACGTCGTGAACAAAGAAGGCAAAAAAAGAAAGAAAAAAAAACGAAAACTCGAGACACGAAAGTGACGAGACGTATACTCTGAGAGTGATGCTTAGCTATATATATATATATAGCTCGACGCTTCTCGACGCTGCATTTCCCTTGACTCAATACCGCATACATAGCGTCTACGTGCCATTTGCACGGGGTGCAAAGATGGCAGTAGCGACAGAGAGTGCGTCGTGACGGTTGAAAATCGCAAACGCCGATACCTGTGGTGCTCGTAGCTCTCACGAGGTCGTCTAGTGGTAGTAGTAGTAGTAGTAATAGTAGAGGTAGTGGAGGCCACCACACGTATCTCACCCACCAACCCCTCTTACAGCATAGAATACCCCGACTCCCCTTATCGATTCCCTAAAAGTAAATATAATTCGTCCTCTTGGCCGTATAAGCGAGCGAACGAGAGATGTTGGCCACTCGAATCGATCTTTCTGCTGCTGCTGCTGCTGCTTATCATCATTTCTTAATAAGAATTTTACGAATGATTTTTTAAATTTACATTTTAATATTATTAATTAATATTTTTATATTTCTGCATTAACTGTGAATATATTCGTAAAATTATCTTAGCATCTTTTTAAAAAATGGTATTAAGATAATTTTACGAATATTTTTTAAAATTTACATTTTCGGAATAACTTTTGTAAAATAGACAACTATAACCAATTGAAAATACAAAAGTTAATATTTTTATATTTCTGCATTAATTGTGAATATATACGTAAAATAATCTTAACATCATTCATAAAAGATATATTTTTGCGAATATTTATTGAAATTCACGTTCTAAGAATAACTTTTATAAAACAGATAATTATAATTAATTAAAAATGCAAACGTTGATATTTTCATATTTCTGCATTAATTGTGATTGATTTTTTTAATAATGGAATTTAATGTTTAATAGACGTAATAAATGGTATTTTTAAAAAATAATGTCTCATTATCGGAATCAAATCTTTTCTGGAGCATTTTGAATTATTACTAATATGAACTTACCGCATTGGTCCTTTTGGCTGTATAAACGAGAGAAGAACGAGCGAACGAGAAATGTTGGGCACTCGAATCGATTTTTCTGCTGCTGCTTAGTATCATTTTTGAATAAGTTATAGTTTTTCTTTATTCATGTCACTGCTCTGCACGTGGGTAAGGTAATTTCGCCGCTACGGTGAATTCATGAAATCTAGCGAGTATTAAATTTCCAAAAAAGTATATATTTTTTTCGTCGGGACGGCATTGCCGGGGGTTATTAAAAAAAAAAATTAATAAGAGTTTCTAACAGCGTGCAGTAATTATATGACACTGTTTTTTAAATTCAAGATTATTAATTTAATACCAACTTGACCCCCTTAAGAGTTGATTAGGGTAATACACTAAAATATAAGTTTAAATATTTGTGTGGGTAATTTTGTAAGCAAAAACCAAGTTAATATGTCATTGGATTTAAGATATATTGAGGAATCCGTGAAAATACATTTCAACCCTTTTTACCCTTTTAGCAGTTTATTCGGTGAAAATTTGAAAGAAAGTTTTTAAGCATTTATGTGGATTAACTTTTAAGCAAAAACCAAGTTGGTATGGTATTGGACTTAGGAGATATTGAGGAATCCGTGAAAATACATTTCAACCCTTTTTATCCTTTTAGCGGTTTATGCGGTGAAAATTTGAAAGAAGGTTTTTAAGCATTTATGTGGATTAACTTTTAAGCAAAAACCAAGTCGATATGGTATTGGACTTAGGAGATATTGAGGAATTGGTCAAAACACATTTCATCCCCTTAAAAGTTGATGAGGGCAAAATCCGAAGTAATATTTTCGAAAATTTGTATTCTTAACCTTTGCGAGCAATAACTAAGAGGTTACCCACGGCTTGAAACGCCATATTATTCACCTCAGCGATTTCTCGGCAAGCTAGATTTAATTTGCATTAATTTGAAATTATTATATCAAATGTGCGGTAACCCCACTTTTATTTTCATGGAGAACGATGCTCTGGGTCTAACAGGCACGTAGCACTTTTTCTTTCTTTTATATCATTAATCTAAATATAAAAGTTATGCATTTAAAGAAGTGTTTCGATGCTTCTATCATAAGAGCGTATATAAAAATGCTGTTTTCATACATTTTATTACTATACCGAACAACCGGTAACCGACCTCCAATTTTTTTCTACATGTTACTGAATAGTAGAGTTTCAATATATAAAAAATTAAGGGACCGCAGTTTGAATCAAGTTCACGGTAGAACCACCTTAAAAACATACATTCCAACGTTGCGATCATTTTTTCGCTTCTTTCTCTAACCTAAAGTTTTTATTACATCTAACTAAATATCAAAGATTAGTATATGTATATTATGGCATCATAAATCAACGGAAATGTCATTCTATATATAAACAAAATAAATACCAAAGTTTGAATATTTTAAAAAATTGAGATGTCGTAATTAATAGAGTGATAGAATGATAAATTTTGCTGGCACTATGTCTCTTTTCTCCTTTCACTTCTCTATATAACCTAAAGTTTTTATTACATGTAACTGAATACTAAATATCCAATGTGTATGAAATAAAATGAAATGAAAATTTATTAAATACTCTGGGATAAATTCCCTAACATCACAGATAAACAAGAAAAATAGATTATCAAACATTAACATTGCATAAAACGATAGAAAGGCTTTCACTTAATATTAAGTATACCTATAAGTATATCTATATTTTTAATAATATTCTATATGCTCGAAAAAACACTTTTAATTTTTTATCGATTTTTTTTTTCTTGAAACTTTTCATTCCATGAATTTTTTAAATAAAAAATTTGCGCGCTGTTTAAAAAATTTGAAATTATTCTCAAAAATCCTATATTAGATATCAAAATTTTCGAACTATGAGCAGAGTGGGCGAACGTTTGCGTTGATTTTTTAAGTCACAAAAAAAACGTCGTCCAAAATGAAAAAAAAAAAGTTGCAATAAAAAAATTTTAACTGTTTTTTCGAGTATATAGAATGGTATAAAAAATTATGGAGCGAATTCGAACTCCACTATATATATATAAAGAAAAAATATCAAAGTTTCGGTATTTTAAAAATCGTGGTGCCGCAGTTTGAATCAAGTTCACGGTTGAACTAGCTTAAAAAGCACAATCCAATGTAGCGATAATGGAGTGATTGGATTATAAATTTCGCTGGCAATGCGAGAGACAATTACGTCGCTTCTCTTGCCTTTCCCTTCTCATTCTAACCTATATGCTCTTTCCCTCGGGCCGGCTGAACAGGCCAGTATAAATCACCGGGCGAATCTCGTGTAAAAACGTGGTTGAGGACGTAGTTGCACTTCTGGAAGAGCTGAAGAGTGAGATAGTATAAAAGAAGAAAACTCGAGACCCCGAAGTGTGTAACACGCTTTGTTCCTCCTGGAGAAAACTCTTTCTTTTCCTTTCCCCTTACTGCTGCGCCCTCTCTCTTTTCCTATCGGTAACATTACGGAAAAACGTGCACACTACCGGATAAAAGTTGCTTCATGATAAAAAGAACGTTTTAGTTTCTCGGCTGCTGTGGCCTCATGTTCTGTGCTCCAAGTTGGACTGGTATGTCCACCGACGAGACCGCACGGCCTTTTTACACTTTTTCCACGAGTTTTACTGGCTCGGGCATCACTCACATATACTTGTAATTTACGGCTAAGAAAACTTGCTTCCTTGCGCTTGTATCTCGGGGCGAGGCTGAATATATATTCTACAACGTAATTGACATTTCTTCAGGACCGTAGATTCCCAAGTCAACACAATTAATGTCGCATTACTCACATGAAAAAATATGTATGTAAGATATATGTATACTAAAGCATATTTTTCTCATGTATCTTTGTGAAAATATGTGACAAATATATGACGAATGTATAGAAGATATATGATGAATAAATTGAAAAAATATATAAACGATTTTATATATATTTAAAATGGCTAAATGTTATATATTTCACGAATATTTTGCACATGTATTTATTTTCATGTCAAATGTCAAAGAGTAACAAAAAAAAATCTTTTTTTTATACTTCCTTAAAAAATGCAAGATTTTACAAAAGTGTCTATAACTTTAAAAGATCTTGAAGTGGCAATTTCAAATTGCAGTTGTTTTCATCGAAATTAAAAAAAAAACTTATATCGCTATATAGCGAATTCCTATGCGTTGAGTTTAAACATTTTTTTTTAGACTTTTCAAGTCGGAGTGTAGAAAATTGCATTTTTTTCGTCCATTTTTTAAAGCGTTCTTACGGGCTTTAAAGTAGAGGTATTGTAGCGATATTGGTGCTATTCTCTTCTATCCGCTCTTACAAATGAAAAAAGAAAATCGGTGAAGCGAAAAAAAAAATTATTATAAAAAATTCCATGAAGAAAACGTGAAAAACACGAAAAATATGGTTTTATTTCTACTGTTGTCAGTTCAAATTTTTCAGTTTCGATACGTAATTGGGAGTTTAGTAGTCAGCGAAAATTTTTTAAAATCAAAAATGCTTTTACGGTTTATAAACAATCGTATTTTTTTTGTTTTGAACCGAAAGATCGAAATCACGAATATTCCGAATTTATAACTGATGATAACTATTTAAAAATAACAAAGCCTGTAGCCATACCAGACATTCTTCCTATAAATAAAACGGGACGTTGCGGAATTAATTTAGTCTAAATACCGATGGAAAATCGCAAAAACTAAAATATTTTCGTTCGGAGTATTTTTTTTGTAGCCCAGTTTATAGATCTGCTTATTTTTTTTTTATTTTGTACTTTTCGTAGAGTTCAAATTGCATCGTTCAACCAAATTGGTTTTGCATCGTCCAATTCGCTTCGTAGGAAAACTTTGTCTGGTATGTGTGTAGGAATTTCAATCTGAAAATTCTATGCAGAAAATGTATTCACTTTTACAGTGCACATTTCCTTGAATAATAATATTTTTTGACGAATTTTCCTTCTAACTAACTAAAAGTGAGAGCACCAATTTTTACGTCGGGGAAAATTAGTTTTCCATTACGAAATTATTAAAGCTTGTTTCCATGAAGAATAAAAAGTAATTTCCTTTTTCCCCACGAATAATTTTTCAATCAAAATTGTGATGGAAAATGTCTGTTTAGGTCGAAAAATTTAGAAAATATATAATTACATTTTTATCATGAATTCTGTGAAAGAAAAATTTCTTCCTAGAGAAATAAAATTTAATTTTGATACAATTCCATGTCATTGAAGAATTAATGTTTTTGTTTGAGAAAATTTTCCCAATCACTTTCCTTATCAAAGTGGACAGATTGTAAAAACACAAATTACTAATTGACAATCGAAAAATTTGCTGATTCAATTATTACGTGTAAATGCGTTTTTCATTCGTAGAATACAAATGTAGATTGCATTTAAAATGAAATTCTCGGGTTGAAAAAGTTTTTCGGAATTAAGCCGCTTAAAAATTTTTTTATTCACGATGGGATTGAATTCCCATCGGATTGAAGAATTAATGTTTTGCGCAAGGTACAATTATTTGAGAATATTTTTACAACCATTTTCCTTATAAAACTTTGCAAATTGCTTCCTCATTATTTTTACTTTTCACAAAGCCACGTCTATGAGGAAGTATATTAATCGATTTTGGCTTCCTCATATAGGAAGCTTTGTAAAAAGTGAAAAATAATGAGGAAGCAATTTGCAAAGTTCCACTTTGCAGGCTTGTTTATGCTCTAGACATTTTTCAAAAAATTCAGAGTGTCGAAGAATTTTCAACGTGTAATCGATTTTTTTTAAATTTGTACTTAAACCTTGTACTATAGTAGTTCATATATGGACCAAATTAGAACCCAGTATCTCGTAATTTGCACGAGCCAGCGCGAGAATGAGATTTTTCGAAAAATTCAAAATGTCATAAAATTTGAACGGCTGGACAGAGATGCGTCAAATTTGTATTTAAATGTTTTTCGATGATAGTCCATATGTGAACAAAATTTAAAATAAACCTGTGAAAAATTTCTAAATTTTTTTTTTTTTCGTGCCGGCATTTTTTTTTATATTCACCAAAATCGAAATTTACCGACATAAAGATAGTGCCTTTGACTAAATTCATTATTAACAATCAGTAATCGTGAAATCATGTCGAAAATTGCAGCGGGATATCTCAGAACTTACAGAGATGAAGTCTTTGAAGAAATTTTTTTAAAAATTGAAATTGCAATAAAATTATAACCACGCTGTCGATTCTCGCCAAATTTGTTACATATCATGTTTTGATAGTAGTTCTTTTATGTACAAAATTTGAACCCGATATCTCTCAAACTGCGAAAGTTATAGCGTGAAAACGATATCTCAAAAATTTTCAAAATGCTGTAAAATTTGAATTTTCCAACCGATTCGCGTCAACTGCAATCCCAAGCATCGTTGTATGACAGCCCACTTGCCTGCCAAATTTAACGAAGATACATCTAAAATTGCGACAGTTATCGTGCTTACAAGGAATCTGCACATACACATACACACGCACACACAGACACACACACATACACACACATACAGACATTTTTTCTAAACCACTTTTCTCGACGTTTTGGGCCATTCTGAGTGGCCTGACATGAAATTCTCGAAAAAAAAACTTAGAGCACAAACAAAAAATGTCAAAAAAATTAAAAAATGCCATAAATTGTGAACCTTTTAACGGATTGACACCAAATTTAATCCCAAACACTATTTGATAACAGTCTATTTCTGATCCAAGTTTGAGCCGGATAGCATAAAAATTGCGGGAGTTAGAGCCGGAGCTGACATTCTCCAAAAAATTCAAAATACCATAAATTTTGAACGCATTGATGGATTAACTCCAAATTCAATCCGATACCGTGTTTAACGCCAGTTTTCTCGTGGCTCAAATTTGAGCCCCATATCTTAAAAATTGCGACGGCTATCGTGCTAACAAAAAAATGTGCACATACAGATATTTTTTCTAAACCACTTTTCTCGATGTTTCAGACCATTCTGAGTGTCCTGACATGAAAATCTCGAAAAAGAAATTTCACGAAAACAAAGCTTCCTCTATGAGGAAGCAAAAGTGTACAGATTATAAAAAAAAAACAAAAAAAATTTTTTCCAAATGACGCAGAATGGTCAAATATTATTGTCACCTAGCAAAACATTCATTGTTTAACGGGTCAACATCAAATTTTTTTCATGTCCATCAGCAGCTAAACGAATGAGATATGCATCAATGAAAGTCGCTGATTTTTATCTGACTCCGCCCCCTTAAAAGGGACGGAGGTTCTGTCGAAAATTCCACTACCAGTCATAAAATTGACATGTGTGTGTTTTCTTTTTTTTTCTGTATCGCATGATAATCAGCCATTTTACATATAAATACGTTTTAATTTTGGTTTACATAAATCGTTATTTGTACATAAGAGGAAAATAAATCCAAGATAAACTCGATTGTTGGGGCAAACAATGTAAAATCGACAAGATTGACTCTGTGATGAGAATGGACCCGCGGGAGATCACGCTACTGATGCTGCAGCTGTTGCTGCTGGCGACTGAATGCCGTCTGGAGAGTTCAGTGAACTCGAAAAAAAGAATGAGGTCGTCGCGAAACTCCAAGTAAATCGCCGTTAAACCTTCAATTACTCAATTAAGTTGCTTCCTTTCGTTTGAGCTTTCAACTATTTTTAGGCAAAAAATTTGATGCTTCAAACTTTTTACGTAATAAATGATATCGATTATTAATATTTTTTCCTTAAATATTGCAACTCTATTAAGTTGCTTCCTTTCGTTCGAGCTTTCGACTATTTTTAAGCGAACAATTTAATATTTCAAACTTTTTACGAAATAACTGATATTAATTATTACTTTTTTCCCTTAAATCTTGCAAAAATGCACTATTGCAGAGAAAAATTTATCTCCGACATAAAAACTTAAAATAGAATAGAAATAGTATTTTCCTTTTTGCTTCGAAATTAAAAAAATATTTTTTCTCTGAAAATAACAATGTTTGACATATAAATCAAGAGTCGGGGTCGCGACTCGACGCCATGTTAAATTCTGCTCTGAGTTATCTACGAGCAAATGTGTCATCAAATTTGAGAACACAAATAATTTATGATAGTACATAAAATATAAGTCTGCATTGCTTTCGTTCATACACGAGATGTCACGATCGTCAAGCTGTACAATTAAATTTTCATTGGGATCACAAAGAAAAAAAAATTGAATTTGTATTTCTTTCTCAATTGTTAAATTCTGTTCCTGAATTTTGGAATTGCTATATATTTTATTTGAAAAAATGTATTTTTTATATTCAAAAACATTTAAAAATTAGTATATACGTAAATTTCCACAAAGTGAATTCAATAAATAAATTATAATTCACAATTTGAATTACGGATATTTTTTTTTTTAGTTTTGCTTCCTCATAGAGGAAGCTTTGTTTTCATGGACATTTTTTTTCGAGATTTTCATGTCAGTACACTCAGAATGGGCCAAAACGTCGAGAAAAGTGATTTAGAAAAAAAGTCTGTATGTGTGTGTGTGTTACACGATCGAAAAATGTAAACCTTTATAATTCGGAAATGCCTTGAGATATCAAGCTGAAATTTGGTTAGATCAAGCCTCATCGTTCATACAGATTTTTGTTAAAATCCACTTCATCGTTAAATTATTACGCGTTTAATTTAAAAAAATTATTTTATTTTTTTGGAAAATGTCTCTTTACGCGATAACTCTTTCAATTTTCGAGATATTGATCTTAAAATTGGTATGAATGTGAGTTTTAATACGCCGGTAATCGCTATTGAATTTGGTTAAGATCGGGTGAACCGTTAAAATTTGATGGTGTTTTGAATTTTTCAAAAAATTGACATTATCGCTCTATTGTAACTTTTGTAAAACTTAAGATAGCGAGCTCAAATTTTGTATATAAATGAAACAATATTCAGCCATTATATATGTATAATTTAGTGACGAACGGTATGAAATTTTTGATTTTATGGAATGTTGAATTATTTTTAAAAATATCCGTTATCACATTCACTTTCGGAAACGCTCTAATAATCACTAAATAACGTAATAACGAAATAGAAAAAGCGAATCCACAACATGTATATTTATCTAATTAAAACAAGGATGCAAAGTAGAACCTTGCACATTGCTTCCTTATTATTTTTCGCATTTTGCAAAGCTTCCTCGATGAGGAAGCCAAAAATTGAATAACATACTTCCTCATAGAGGTAGCTTTGTAAGAAGCGAAAAATAATGAGGAAGTAATGTGCAAGGTTCTACTTTGCATCCTTTTTTTTAGTTTGTGAGTGTAGGAAACTATTTATGCGAATGAATTTGTCTCAACATTTTTACAAATTGTCTCTTCAGTGGATTGTGTTGCATTCGTTAAGATGCATTCTCCATTTTAATTCCGAGTATCACAAGACTGCACTTTTCAATCTGACATATTATTCTCAATTTCTGCATTTGTATACAAGGACAACGCATTTACATACTAGATTCTCGAGCTTATCAGTGGTTCTGCATTGCTCAAGCATAACGATATATGTAATGCAAACCGGTTTACATTAGATCCACGCATTCATATCACTGCTTTAAATATTCTAACTAACAAAAAGTATTTAAAAATGAGAGTATCTATTTTTTACATCAGGGAAAATTAGCTTTCCATTACGAATTTTTTTTGTCGTTTATATATTGAATATTAAATATGAATATTAATAATGAATATACGTGTGTATGAAAAAAAATAAAATGACTCCAAAATAAAAAATGTATGAAGCTAAAAGTTGATACAATAAGCGCGACCAAATAAAAAGTTGTAGAAAAATTTTCTCCATTTCACTTACAGGCAAATTTTTGTAAACCCAGTAAACACATAATTGAACAGCAATGTAACCTGGAAGTTACATGTGAGTGTAACAATGTAACGCTTGCGTTATGTTGCGGCTATGTAACGTAGGAGTAACATGTGATGTTTCATTTGTTATATACAGGTAATGTTACTGTTATGCGACATATTTTCGTTGCAGGTGCATAACAAAAGCTATGAAATCGCAACGCAACGTGCAAGTAACAATTGGGACGTCACTTTTGTGACAGGAAGGCAATGTTACAGTTATGTAACGTGGCAACATTGCAAGAACGTTGCAAGGGAATGTAACATTTACGTAACATGTATATTATAGTGGTTATGTAACATCGTAAACATCCACGTTATGTAACTGTTATATGCCGTAGTTACGTTACAGTTATATAACGAAAGTGTGTAACTGTAATGCAACATATATGTAACAATTGTAATGTAACTGTAGCGATAGTTCAGTCATGTTATAGTCATGTAACGTGGCAACGTTGCAAGAACGTTACATATTCATACAGAATGTTATATCCGCTAGATGGCTAATGACTCAAAAGTTTCTCGCTGAGCGACTTTGCAGCTCAAAATAAATAGTGGGAGATACCCTTCGGAGGTGCCCTAACTGAATGGTATTATTCGCCAATAGCTTTTTTACTTTTAATTGTAGCAACTATTGTTTTGACCTTTTAAGGGTACAGATTGCGCAAACCGTGAAGCTCTATTGTGGACTTTCAGTCTACAAAAGAACCTTACGTGAAGTTACCTTTCGAAGTTGCGGTTTCATAACTTTTACGTTACTTGTTTCACATCAGTAACATTACGCAACATGCTTGTAACTTTCCGTTACATTGCTGTTACGTTGCGGTTACATTGTGGAACACACCAGCAACATTATGCAAATGTAACGGTTATATTATGCAAGTGATGTAGCATGTGTGATGTAGCATAGGTTACTTGTTACACAGCAGTTAAATTACGCAACGTGCGGGCAACATAACTGAAATGTGACGGTTACGCAAAGAATGTTACATAACATGATGACATTGTTGAGTGGGAAATAATAACTTACATGTAAGTTACAGGTGATGTTACTTGTTACATTGGGTTACATTGCTGTAACATTACCGTGTTTACTGGGAATACGAAAAATACCATTTTTAACTGAAAATTGATGGTGTACCACTTTTACAGATTTTTAGTCATTTTGTGTAGACCTAGCATAAACAAATATGAGGGATGAAACCTTCAATATTTCTGTACTAAAAAAAAAATAAAAGCCCACACTAAATCATAAAAATGCAAGCATTGGTAAAAAAACGGGAGAATTCGTTGAATAACTTTTATCAGTTAATACCTATAAACCGCTAAAAAAAATGACGACCAGTGTCACAAAAAAATAAAAATAAAAATAAAAATCCCGTTCATTCTTTTTTACTTAACAATTTAACAGAATATTTCGGTAACTCTTTAATTTCCGAAAAAAAGTTAAAGTTAAAGTAGCAGAAGCAAAAATGCCACAATTGTAGCAATAATAGCGAATATAATTAAAAAAATAAAAATCCCATTAATTTTTTATAAATTCACCAATTTAACAGAACATTTCAGTAATTCCTCAATTTCCATAGAAAAAGTAAAAGTAAATTTATCAGAAAAATAAATGTCGCAAATTGCAGCATCACTGGCGATTATCTCGGCGAATGTACTAAAGGTCTGAAAAATAAAGTGATTAACCGGACGAGAGTGAGATTTAGTGACTAAATACCTAGCGCAAATAAAAACTGCATTTCCGATAAATTTTATCGATTAATACGTACAAGAGAGTTGTCGATACGTATCGAAAAGTACTCAGCAGTATATCATCGTCTCTAGTGTAAATGTTAGTGAAGATCAAAGTGCTCGTAGATAGAGATGGTTGTGCGGTGCTCCGGTAAAAGCTCGATTGAAAGGTTTTTACTCAAGCAAGGCAACTTGATTTCCCTTTCTCACGTCACCCTCGCTCTAACGCTGTCGTTACCCTTGACATCGCCACCTGACCCTCGCTTTACCGTAACACGTTTGCTCCTCTCTCTTTCCCTTTTATTCCTTTCCCTTTTCTCTCAATGTGTCTCCTTTTTTTTCGCACAAACCTTTTCAGATCCTCCAACTTTTCCCATGTACATCGATGTCTCGAACGTTTTTCGAACAAATATCCGACAGAATGTGTAGGGAGGGATGATGAGGGGATGGAAGGGATTGGGAGGGAGGAAGCCTCAATTGGCCAGTCGTATTTCTGTCGTCGCCCTCGCTACTTTTTTCCTTTATAATGGTGAATCATTGTGTCTTCTCTATTATCACATTGACCCTTCTTCAGTGGCTTATCGTCACTTAACATTGAGAGTCTCGAAATACGAGCTTACAGGCGTCAACTTACTTTTCCTTTCTCTCGTTCAAGTGGAGGGGACTCTATTTTCATGAGATCACAATCGAGGTCTTTGGCGCTGGTTAAGATTATTTACAACATAGGTTGAAAAAAGGGTTTGAAGTTTTTTTTTTAAGTGTTGGAAATAACTTGTGGTAAATTTTGAATACTTTTTTAAATAAAAAGAGTGGAATTATGTGAATTCCTTTTTGTATTTTTAGATGTAAATGCATTTTTTTTAGAAATAAAAATGGAGGATGTATTACTAATGGGGTGACTGATTGTGCCCTGAAATAGGTTTAAACCTAAAGCCTATTCACACACAACGGTACATACTTTTATAAATAGAGTAAATAAAGATCTACACTGAGCGAAAAGCATATCGTTGATTTAACGATTTCACCTGATAAAACGAATATAGGAAGGCTTGCAATGTTTTATGGTGGAAGCGATGATAATGTGGTTCAATAAACGATACTTGCAAAGTTATTGGAAACAAACGTTGAAATCGTATATGCAACAAAACGGCATATTTGAAACTATTAGAATAGTTTTTGAAACTATTATCATTTTGATGATTGCAACTATAATTATATTTGCTATAACCATAAAATATAGATGTTCCTCCTGGGAATTATTTTAATGGTTTATCCAACTATTTTCTTATATTTGCTATAACCATAAAATATAGACGTTCCTCTTGGGAATTATAGTTTATAGTTAGATTATCGTTGGTCTAACTATATTTTTTTTTAATGACCAGATTTTTCTCTCAGTGTGCTTGATAACTTATTTCAAAATTTTTACATTGAAATCAAAGCAGATGCGTTCAAAATAGGTATTCCTACATGTAGTTTATTTTTTTCATAATAGTGCGATTTTTATTTATTTTTATGTATACAACTCAATGATGTGTTGAGAATAATTGAAAGGTTAGGTATTGATTTGGATTTTTAAAAAATTTAAATTTTTTCGAAAATACCAAAAGTTTGATACAAACGAAATCAATGTTAAATTATGCAAAGATTTATTAACATCTGTAGAGTCTTTCGAATTTTTGGAGGTTTTTGAATTTTTCAATCCTTCATCGCTTCAACTACAGAAATTGTTTAAAAAAACGAGCTGAATTTTCTTTTTCATATTCAATAGAGTTCAGAGATATTTCATGTGAATTTAGCCAATATCGATTCAGGGGTTTGAACGTTACTGTAGATTACATTTTTTATTTCACGATTCTTCACAACCTATTTCACTGTCCGTGTGAACTCTTGACCCCTTGAAAATTTTCGATTGTTTCAATTTCAGCTTTTCACTTTATGATCAAAGTTAAAATTCCCTTTATCCATTTTTTCAAAACAATGTTTTCAATTTCTTCCTCATTAATTTTCATTTTTACATTTTCTGTGAGAAAGCCAAATTCATCAATGCAATATATGTGCAAAATCCTCATGCAGATTCATGAAAAATGATCAAAAGTGATGAGGTAGCAACGTGCAAAGAAAACTTTGCATCGATTTTTTTTTACAGGACATGGATGAACCCAAAAAGGAAGATGAAAAGTGACGAAGAGGAGATTCGAATGCTATTGTAGATATCATTTTTCATCTCATTATCCCTCATCCTGCACAAAAAAAATGTAGCAAGCCAAAATTCATCAATGGAAAATATGTGTAAAATCCTCATACAGGTTCATGAAAAATGATCAAAAGTAATGAGGTAGCAACGTGCAAAAAAACTTTGCATCCAACTTTTTTTTTATCGAAGCTCATCTTTGTGGAAGATTTAAAAAGATTTTAATATGGACATGGATGAACCCAAAAAGGAAGATGAAAAGTGACGAAGAGGAGATTCGAATGTTATTGTAGATATATTTTTTCATTTCATTATCCTTCATCCTGCAAAAAAAAATGTAGCAAGCCAAAATTCATCAATGGAAAATATGTGTTAAATCTTCATACAGATTCATGAAAAATGATCAAAAGTAATGAGGTAGCAACGTGCAAAAAAACTTTGCATCCATTTTTTTTTATGGAAGCTAATCTTTGTGGAAGATTTTTAAAGATTTTAATACGGACATGGATGAACCCAAAAAGGAAGATGAAAAGTGACGAAAAGGAGATTCGAATGTTACTATAGATATATTTTTTCATTTCATTATCCTTCATCCTGCACAAAAAAAATGTAGCAAGCCAAAATTCATCAATGGAATATATGTGTAAAATCCTCATACAGATTCATGAAAAATGATCAAAAGTGATGAGGTGGCATCGTGCAAAAAAACTTTGCATCCAATTTTTTTTTATGGAATCTAATCTTTGTGGAAGATTTTTAAAGATTTTAATACGGACATGGATGAACCCAAAAAGGAAGATGAAAAGTGACGAAGAGGAGATTCGAATGTTACTGTAGATATAATTTTTCATTTCATTATCCCTCATCCTGCAAAAAAAAAATGTAGCAAGCCAAAATTCATCAATGGAATATATGTGTTAAATCTTCATACAGGTTCATGAAAAATGATCAAAAGTAATGAGGTAGCAACGTGCAAAAAAACTTTGCATCCAATTTTTTTTTTATGGAAGCTAATCTTTGTGGAAGATTTAAAAAGATTTTAATATGGACATGGATGAACCCAAAAAGGAAGATGAAAAGTGACGAAGAGGAGATTCGAATGTTATTGTAGATATCATTTTTCATTTCATTATCCCTCATCCTACACAAAAAAAATGTAGCAAGCCAAAATTCATGAATGGAATATATGTGTAAAATCCTCATACAGGTTCATGAAAAATGATCAAAAGTGATGAGGTGGCATCGTGCAAAAAAACTTTGCATCCAATTTTTTTTTTTATGGAAGCTAATCTTTGTGGAAGATTTAAAAAGATTTTAATATGGACATGGATGAACCCAAAAAGGAAGATGAAAAGTGACGAAGAGGAGATTCGAATGCTATTGTAGATATCATTTTTCATTTCATTATCCCTCATCCTGCACAAAAAAAATGTAGCAAGCCAAAATTCATCAATGGAAAATATGTGTAAAATCCTCATACAGGTTCATGAAAAATGATCAAAAGTAATGAGGTGGCATCGCGCAAAAAAACTTTGCATCCAATTTTTTTTTTATGGAATCTAATTTTTGTGGAAGATTTAAAAAGATTTTAATATGGACATGGATGAACCCAAAAAGGAAGATGAAAAGTGACGAAGAGGAGATTCGAATGCTATTGTAGATATCATTTTTCATTTCATTATCCCTCATCCTGCACAAAAAATGTAGCAAGCCAAAATTCATCAATGGAACATATGTGTAAAATCCTCATACAGGTTCATGAAAAATGATCAAAAGTGATGAGGTAGCAACGTGCAAAAAAACTTTGCATCCAATTTTTTTTTTATGGAAGCTAATCTTTGTGGAAGATTTTTAAAGATTTTAATACGGACATGGATGAACCCAAAAAGGAACGTGAAAAGTGACGGAGAGGAGATTCGAATGTTATTGTAGATATATTTTTTCATTTCATTATCCTTCATCCTGCAAAAAAAAAATGTAGCAAGCCAAAATTCATCAATGGGAAATATGTGTAAAATCCTCATACAGGTTCATGAAAAATGATCAAAAGTGATGAGGTAGCAACGTGCAAAAAAACTTTGCATCCAATTTTTTTTTTATGGACTGCAGATATCATTTTTCATTTCATTATCCTTCATCCTGCACAAAAAAAAATGTAGCAAGTCAAAATTCATCAATGGAATATATGTGTAAAATCCTCATACAAGTTCATGAAAAATTATCAAAAGTGATGAGGTAGTGCAAAAAAACTTTGCATCCAATTTTTTGTTTTTTTTTATGGAAGCTAATCTTTGTGGAAGATTTAAAAAGATTTTAATATGGACATGGATGAGCACGAGGAGGAAGATGAAAAGTGAGGAAAAGGAAGAGGTTTGAGAGAAGACGAGGCGATCTTCTTTGGGAACTGAGATGGAGGGAGTCCGGCAACGACGTCAGTGAGGAACTAGCTATAGCTACACAAGCTGGGCTTATACGCTCCGAGTGCAAGTCGCGCGCGGTCCCTAGTGGCCGGAGGATCAGTGACTCGAGCTAGACACGGGACAGTAGACGGGCGGATACGGATGCGCGAGGCAGGGCTCCCCTCTATTTCCATCTTCACTGTCTGCTCGTCTCTCCAGAAATAAACTTCTCAGTACTACTCTTCACCCCACGTGTCATATATATACAAAAGCGCACCGATAAATATGGCATCTAACAAATGCGTTCACAGATATATACATATACATGCATATATAGAATATGCGGAAGCGGCGGTTGAACGAACTGACTCATCACGATCATCGAGAGTCAGGAAAGATCGGAACTTAGTTTATTCGATTTTTCCTAAATGGAAAATTTAAAAAAAATTTGTTCATGTGTAGAGTCAGAAAAGATCGGAACTTAGATTGTTCGATTTTTCTAAATGGAAAAAAATTTCAATCTCTAGAGTCAGAAAAGATTGGAACTTAGATTGATCGGGTTTTTCTAAATGGAAAAACAAATTTTTTTCTTTTCATTTCTACAGTAAGAAAAGATCGGAACTTAGATTCTCGATTTTTTCTAAATGGGAAAATTTTGTTATTGTCATGGCTAGAGTAAAAAAAGACTGAAACTTAAGATTGCTCGGTTTTTTTTTTCTAAATGGAAAATCATTTTTTTTTCATCTCCAGAGGCTAAAGATTGAAACTTAGATTTTTCGATTTTTTTTTTTTCAAATAGAAAGTCGCCATTTTTTCCCCTCGTTTAACGAGAATAAATAATTTTTCTTAAATTTTCGATGCTTTTTTGAATGAAGAAAACTTGCGGTTTAAAAAAAAATTATTTTTATTTTTACGTCTAAATCCATTATTTGGTAAGATAAAAGTTAAGAATGCATGCCTAATGGAATTCTGTAGCTAGTCAAATTTTTTCTAGAATTTCCTAATTGGCATTTAAAAAGATATTTGAAAAAGTAGAAAGTTAAAAAAAACTTATTATCTAACAATGTTTAATTTTCCGTTCTCCTATATTTTTCTCCATCAAATTATTCATTCAATGATCTTCAACGTTTTTAAATCTACCATAAAACCTTCTGAATTTAACCTATTTTTTTTGTTTTTTGCTAATTTATAAATAACTTCCTAAATATTTCCGAATTTGCAATAACCTATCTATTTATCAATTTTCTTAGCATATTGCAAATTACTGAAATAAAAACCTTATCAAACTTTACATTAAGAACATATGTACAAAGAATTCTTAACGACAAACAATATAAATTTACCTAACATTATTTAACAGTTAAAAAAAAATCGTTCAGAAAACATGAAAAACAAATTGGCAATAAATTTCTAAAACAAGGATGCAAAGTAGAACCTTGCACATTGCTTCCTCATTATTTTTCGCTTCTTACAAAGCTACCTCTATGAAGAAGTATGTTATTCAATTTTTGGCTTCCTCATAGAGGAAGCTTTGTAAAACGCGAAAAATAATGAGGAAGCAATGTGCAAACTTCTACTTTGTATCCTTGTTTTAATTAGATAAATATACAAGTTGTGGATTCGCTTTTTCTATTTCGTTATTACGTTATTTCGTGATTATTAGAGCGTTTCCGAAAGAGAATGTGATAATATATATTTTTAAAAATAATTGAACATTCCATAAAATCAAAAATTTCATACCGTTCGTCACTAAATTATACATATATGATGGCTGAATATTGTTTCATTTATATACAAAATTTGAGCTCGCTATCTTAAGTTTTGCAAAAGTTGCAATAGAGCGATAATGTCAATTTTTTGAAAAATTCAAAACATCATAAAATTTTAACGGTTCAACCGATCGTAACCAAATTCAATAGCGATTACCGACGAATGAAAGCTCACATTCATACCAATTTTAAAATCAATATCTCGAAAATTGAAAGAGTTATCGCGTAAACAGACATTTTTCAAAAAATTAAAAGACGCGTAATAATTTAACGATGAAGTGGATTTTAACAAAAATCTGTATGAACGATGAGGCTTGATCCCTCTATCTATGGTCCAAATTTCAGCATGATATCTCAAAGCATTCCCGAGTTATAAAGGTTTACATTCTTCGATCGTGTAACATACACACATACACACACACACACACATACAGACATTTTTTCTAAATCACTTTTCTCGACGTTTTGGCCCATTCTGAGTGTACTGACATGAAAATCTCGAAAAAAAAACAAAATTTCATGAAAACAACGCTTCCTCTATGAGGAAGCAAAAAACACGCATAATGACTTTGTAAATATTTTTGACTTACTTTATGTTCTCTACATGTGCTCTTTTTTTAGGGGGCGTATTTTACTATATACTTTGCTATACTGATGAGCAATTTACACATACTGCAAGCCATTTTACTGATACTAGGAGAAACGAGAATCGGGTAAAGTGTTTGACACATAGTGAGACTATCGCGACGGCTAACTCGATACCCGGAATTATCCTAATAGCAATGGGATGGAGGTAATCGTGGTGTATATATAGTGTGTAATGGCAATCGCACAGCCGTTTAAAGTTCGATACCGATTATGTGCCACGGCTTACACCGTATACTATGTAAATAGCTAGATTCGGAAGTGAATGCCACCTAGAGCCCAATACCATTTTTCCTCATGTACGTATATGGGTAAATACGTGTCATGTTGTATACATGTGGATATATTGTAATCCGTAATGGTTTTAACACAGCAAAACTCACCAGTCAGATGTTACAGTCGTTAGAACACATAGTAATCCTGAAACTGCGTATGTATTAGTACACAACACAGTTAAAAGTAAATTGAAACTTTAGTACTTATAACTTATAATTGAACCCAAACGTGCACAGAATCTTTTTAATTAATGGAGTTACTTGTACTTAAACAATATATATATGTTTACTAATTTCTAGATTTATCAAATGAGCACAAAAATAATTCGCTGAAAATGTTGCATCTTTATTTTTATGATTTTTTATTTTTACAAGAAAATTCGTGTACATATAGTAAAAAGTAAATTGAAACTTTAGGAGTTATATTAATGGAGTTACTTGCATTGAAAAATATATATATGTTTACCAATTTATCGATTTATAAAATAAACTAAATATTTTTACGATTTTTCGTTTTTTATTTATTTTTATTACAAAATTACTTTTATTAGCAAAAAATAAATAACAAAAAAAAGCAATTCTGTGAACCAACTTCACTTGCGGCTACATTTTACTTATGCATTTAGTTATTTATTCATGAATTCATACATTCGTGTACTTATTTATTTCTTTATTCAATTTTTTTATGAGGGAGTAAAAAAATCTAATTAATGGTTATTTAAGGCCCAATTGCGATCATTTTTTTTTTACTTCAAAGTTTACCACAACCTTCAGAGGTTGAATTATAGTTAAATTTGGTCCAACTAAACAACAAACTAAAAAATACATTTCCTTAAATTTGGCGTCAACCAAATGGTTTATTTTTTTTATTTTTCAGTAAAAATTTTCATGTAAGAAAAATGAACTTTGCGTAGGAATCGACCAAGTAATAGAATATCTTATTTTCGTACCATTAAGAATTTCGCATGGCGTATTATTGGAACTTATGCAAGACCGTCGAGACATTCAACATAGAAATTCATTGAGAATTCCATTAGAATAGCTGATGAATCTTGAATTGATGATGCAACCATTCAAGTATCCAGTTCAAATGGAAACCCAGGACAAGGAGGTTTGAATATCAAATCACATGGTCCAAACAGTCGCGTTATTGCTCGTAATACTGAAATAGTCAAATCTGCGAATTGCACCGATCAATATTATCAATCGGCGGAAATAGGACCACGAAGAGCGCTATAGAAGCGATAGAAACAATATTTTCGAGGTTATGGGAGTATTCATTCAAATAGTAGTAGCCTCAACCATTAAACACGTTTAATATCTTGTGTAAAGTAGTTGCAATTAGTTGAAAATTGATTTATTGGTTCGTTTTCGATGTTGCAATTTTAATAACCCATAGAAAAAAAAAATTTCGCCATTCTCATATCAAAATATCCACATGTCACATTGTGAATTTCATAAAAACATAATTGTATTTCGTGAAAATAAAAAAAATATAAAAAAACATGTCTGGTTTCCATGAAAAATTATAAAAATAACACTGATTTTGCATTAAGAGAATTTATAAAAGAATTCATAAAAATTCTTCTCTTGTTTTCATGAGAAGAATTCATAAAAGCAAAAATAGTTTCCACAAAAAGACGTTATAAAAACCAAGCTGGTTTTCACGAAAACAATTCATAAATCAAATTTGGTTTGCATGAAAACAATTCATAGAAGAAAAACTGGTTTTCATGAAAAGGCTGCAAGAAAACGAATCTAAAAAAAACATCCATAACAAAAAAAAATATTAAAAAGTAGAACCTTGCACATTGCTTCTTCATTATTTTTCACTTTTTGCAAAGTTACCTCTATGAGGAAGTATGTAATTCCATTTTGGGTTCCTCATAGAGAAAGCTTTGTAAAAAGCGAAAAATAATGAGGAAGCAATGTGCAAGGTTCTACTTTGCATCCTTGCTTTAATTAGATAAACAAACATATTGTGAATTCGCTTTTTCTATTTCGTTATTTCGTTATTTCGTTATTATTAGAGCATTTCCGAAAGTAAATGTTATAAAGTATATTTTTAAAAATAATTCAACATTCCATAAAATCAAAAATTTCATACTGTTCGTCACTAAATTATACATATATAATGGCTGAATATTGTTTCATTTATATACAAAATTTGAGCTCGCTATCTCAAGTCTTGCAAAAATTACAATAGAACGATAATGTCAATTTTTTAAAAAATTCAAAATTCCACAAAATCTGAACCACTTTACCGATTCGAGCCAAATTCAACACCAAACAACATTGAGTTCACCTGCTCTTATAACCAACTATTAAGCAACGTAGACTAAATTTTACGAAAGTTAGAGCGCGCACCTCCTTTTTTTAAAAAAATTCAAAACGGCATAAAATCGACATTTTCGCACACATTTGTGTGCCAAATTTGAGCTCGATATACAAAACTGTTCTTGAGTTATCGGCGTTCGAATTTTCTGAGTTGTATACATACACACACACCTATACATACGGACATTTTTTTCTAGATCTCTTTTCTGGACGTTTTGGAAAATTCTAAGTATCCTGGCATAAAAATCTCGAAATTTTTTTTTCCATGAAAACAAAGCTTCCTCAATGAGGAACAAAAAAGCTGCTTTTCAAAGAAATCAAAATTGCTCATCCATAGAAATATTTGTTTACTATTCGCTGTAAATTATTTTTAAAAAAATTATGAGTTGTCATAATTAACTTTGGGAGTATAAAATGCAAAAAAAAGGTAAACATAGCTATTACAACCAATCCTCTTTTTTTCGTGTACCATCCGATAATACACATGCCTGAACATCAGGATACCTACACACTGCAATGAAGCCCTGTTTGCAGCCGGAACCCGAAACGTCCGGAGTTGCTCGCTGGGTATAAGTATATGTAGCTCCGACATGGCCACCGTGTGGATGGAGCACACTGGATTATTTAGTATAGACATTGTGTAGTATATGTCGAGTATTCCGACATCTATGTATATATATATATGTATATCTATATATCTATATATCTATATATATATGTGTGTATCGCAGATGTAATGGATGTATACCTCTATATATACACATGCATTACACAGTACGTTGATGCATGTCCTTATGGCAGCATGAAGCACCACACAACCGGGTTGGTGAACTGGTTCACGGAGAATTGAAAGGGCCAGCCGGTGAAGCTGGAACAGGAGAAGCGCAGAATTCCAAAGCCTTGGCATAACAGAATGTAGCTAATATACGCATTGCGCACATTATCAGGTCATCAGGTGGACACCTGGGGCGACATTGCTATGGGTACCAACATGCGTCGTGGTACACACCAACTATCACCAATCGAGTGGCAAATAATCAACCGGACAACAAGAGGAAAAGACATTAACACCACACGGCTATGCACTGTCTCAAAATTGGTTTTCGACAAGTTTATTAACCTCCTTTTATGTTTTAGGTTTTTATATGGTGAAAAAAAAAGATATTGGCATTTTCGTATATTCCATAATTAGATTTTGGGCACAAATGTTTATCAAATATTTTTTTATTAATTTCATTTTAAAAATTGGTCAATTTCTAGTTTTGCTAAATATATATATATATATATATATAAATAATTTTCGAAACGTAAGATGTTAAATTTAATGGTATAATGGATAAAAAAGCAACCAACCAGCAAATAGTTAACCGAGTTTATTAACCTTCTTTGACGTGTAACCCACTTTGCATATAGTAAATAATTCAACAGTAAAATTTTAGGCATAAATGTCCATAGAATATTATTGTTAATTTTATTGAAAAATTTGGTTCAATGGCTAGTTTTGCCAAAGAATATAAATGGTCTATACTTGGCAACAAAAAAAAAATATATGTATATATAAATAATTTGCGAAATGTAAAAATAGAAAAATGATCAAAAATTTGCTGTTTAATGGCAAAAAAAAGCGATCAACCAGTAAATAGTCAACCCAGTTTATTAACCTTCTTCGATGTGTAACCCAGTAACAGTAAAATCTTGGGCACAAATGTTCATAGAATATTTTTGTTAATTTTATAGGAAAATTTGGCGATTTTCTAGTTTTTCAATATATATGTACATATACATGCAAATAATTTAGAAAAAAAAAGAAAATGACTAAAAAAATTCTGTAAAACAGAGAGAAAAAATTAGACGGCATTGCTATGGGTACTGACATGCGCCGTGGTACACCAAGTATCACGAACCGACCGGAAAATAGTCAACCGTGGAGAACACGAGGAAAAGACATTAACACGACACGACCATGCACTGTCTTAAAATCATTGTTCAACAAGTTTATTAACCTACTTTTATGTTTTATGTTTTTGTATGGTGAAAAAAAAGATATTGCCATTTTTGTACATTACACAATAAGATTTTGGGCACAAATGTCCATGGAATATTTTTTACTAAGTTTATAGAAAAATTTACACCGAGAGAAAAGATTTCATTGACGCCAAAGAAATGGGTGGCTTGATTTTTTTTTCATTAATTTCAATTAAATAGTGCATTTGAATTTCAAAGAGAACATTTCATTGCCTGTAAATAAACATTTACTTAGTGAGCATATAATAATGAAACAGTTTCATTGTTTTAAAGAGACCCCTGGTAAAAATATATTATAGAGATTGATAGAGATCGATAGAATTTGAATGAGATTTAATTGTATGTTATCATCTCTATCTATTCGGACTTTGATCAATTTATACAAATTGAATCGTTGTTATTGGTTTCCTTTAGTTTTCGTTTTCTATTGGTTAAATACGATAGATATGTTATCGGGATGTATGGTACACTAACGGGTTTATAATATTTTACAATTTTTTTTAAACTGATTTTTTAATAAATTCTTAGACCTCTTATTATCCGAAATCAATGCTCTTATTAGTATCTTGATATGCTTGATTATTTATTAGATTTTTCTCGTATCGCGAAGTACTGAAATACGGATAAAATAAAACTTTCGGTAAGAAATGTATACGTGAAGCATCCTTACAGAGTTAATTAACATAAATAATTTAGTAAGAAAGATGCTAAAAAACTGCTCAATTTACTGTTGTTACATAACTACGTGAAACGGCTCATATAGTATTGATGTATATTATATTACAAGAACGAGTTTGGATGGAATGGTTAGACAGTCTATCAGAGATGATGAAAGTTAAGCAGCTTGGGCCGCGGTCACTACAAAGATGGGTGATCAGAAAAAAAACGAAATTATCCGGTCGATTTCTTTTTTTTTTGTTTGGAATAGTACATCGTGGGTATATACGTACAATCGTATATTTTTATTATTAAATTAAATACAAAAATTAGTAGTAGTAGTACAAGATTTTTATTAACCATTACAAAAATAGTGAATGTGTGTACAATTGTGTGCGCGTTAATACGTCATGATCGTGTTTCCCTGGTTAAATGGCCATCGACCGAGGTCCTTCAGCCCGTTTGTTGTGACATTTTGGAGTTTCTTTTTTTGATGTATAAACGGCTGTTACTGTATAAAAGAATAGTTACAAATTTAGTGTAGTTTGAGCTGTGGATTTATTGATTATTGTTTAGCGTTGACAAAATTTGTAGTATTGTGTGAGTTGGCAGTTTGTGTTTTGGTCTAATGTTTGGTGTTCGTGTATTACACTACAAAAATTATATTATTTATAATAATATTATAGGATATGGACGAATATTATAGGATTTCGATCGTAAATTTATGATAGTACATTGTAAATTCACGAACCAAAGTCCGTATTCGGAACGATAGAATTTTTTATAATCGTTTTCTATAATTTATTTTTACCAGGGACGTTTTCATTGGTTCAAAGAAACGTTTTCATTGATCTCTCTCGCACCTAACCTCACTTTTTTGTTGTCCGCACGGACAGAAATGTTTGGTTGTGGCAACTACGTTTTCGATTTGCTGTACACAATGTCTAAAAAATTAGTTGCCTCAACCATATCGAATAGTAGCCTCAACTATTCACGATTAGTTCTCGATTGGATTAGTTAACCTAACTAATTAGTTAGATTGGATTAGTTAGGTTAACTAATCCAATCGTTGGGACTACCACTCGAATAGTTAGGACTACCATTCGAATCGTCGGTATTATGATTCGAATCGTCGGTATTATCATTCGAATCGTCGGTATTATCATTCGAATCGTCGGTATTACCATTCGAATCGTTGGTATTACCATTTGAGTTGCTAGGGAAATGGAATAATCGATTGGTTGTGTCAACTCATTTCTTGGTTATGGCAACTAATCTTTTTTTTCAGAAGCTTAGCTTATTTCTGCCGTACTTCCTTACATTCTCTCAAAATTTGAGCTTTATCTGCTGCGTACTTTAGGAAAAAATAAGTTTCGAAATTTCTAGCTATGGTAAGAAGAAGGTTTCATTGAATCAGAGACAATTTCTTTGAAATCAATGAAAAAGGTTCTTTGGTTTAAAGAAATGTTTCTTTGAATCAATGTCACTACTTTTCATTGAGTTTGAGATCATTCAAAGAAAAGATGGTATTTAAACTCAAGTATTTTATTTCATTGGCAAAAATTTACGTGAATCTGTGAAACTTTTTCTCTCGGTGTAGACCAATCTGTATTTTTTCGGAAAAAAAACAAAAATATACATAAAAATAATTTTGCGAAACGCAAAAGATAAAAATAGAAAATGACCGGTTAATGTTCGGTATAATACGACGTGTTATTCTGACAATTACGTGTAAACCATTTTTTACATAGTAAAAAATTCAACAGGGAAATTTTGCAAGTTTGTAGCTTTGCAAAAATATATATATATAAATAATTGAAAAAATAGAAAAAGACCAAAACATTTTTGTAAAATAGAGAAAAAAATTGTACGACATTGCTATGGGTAATGACATGCGCTGTGGTACACCAAGCATCAGTTAACCGACCGTAAAATAGTCAGCAGAGAGGAAAACGAGCAAAAGACATGAACACGACACGACAATGCACTGTCTTGAAATCGTTGTTTAACAAGTTTATTAACCTAGTTTTACATTTAACCCACTATATAGTAAAAATTGAAATTTTTTTCCTGGAGCAAAACATTTCTGTTCACCATTGTTATAATTTTATTATAGTAACAAACGGTCGTATGAAGGTTTTAATATAAAATTATTCAATATTGTAGCAGATGAAAAAAAAAAAAAATAGAAAAAATAAAACAATGTTAAAAATAACCACAATCACATTTTCCGATCCTTACGCTCAAACCCATTTTTTGGAGACATGAAACAAAAAAAATCGCTGAGTAGCTCAACCAAAAAATCAAGCCTTTTTTTTTAACCTAGTGAGTAAGTATACAACGATAAATGACAAACACGTGTTAAAGAATTCGACGGCTTGTATGCATCTGGCATGTTGAGCCATAGTTTTCTGAGACCTGTGAGAATATTTCTCTAACAGATGTTTTAAAAATCTGTAACTGAACCTTTCCAAAGATTTTTTGAAATTTTACAACAATTTTGTCTGACATTTAAGTCCCACTATTCAAAATTTTGAAAATAAACCAAACAGTAAAAAAAAATCAATACGAAAAAAATTACCCATACTATAATTTAGCCTATATGTTGTAGTGACTGGAAAAAAAAGTATATCGATAACAATGACAGATGCTTTAAAAATCTGTAACCGAACTGTTTAAAAGATTTTACAACAACTTTATCCAAATTTCTCTGATATTTGTGTCGCACTAATCTAAATTTTGAAATAAAAAGAAATCAGTAAGAAATATACGAATAAAAAATCTCCCACACTACAATTTAGTTTACATGTTGTAGTCACCGAAAAAGAAATTCTATACAGTGCAATTTGATCCGGTAGCACAATAAAAATAATTCCTAGCTTTTACTGGAACGAAATCTGATCTGTTCGAGAAAGAGAGAAGCAAAATCATTTTTTCACCTCATAAATTCGAAATAATTTTCCACTTTTAGATTCCCAGACTTCGTAAAAACCATTTTCCATTACATGAACAACATTTTCCTAACATATCGAAAAACAGCTCGCCAATTTAATAGCGACCGCGTCTCTTAATCGGGTAGGATTTAAAAAAAAAATCATACCCGAATAATTTCACGTTTCCAACTCGTATACCAAAATTCTTGCAGGTGCGAGTAAATCATTTATCTCCCTACAATAGTTGTCAATGAGATGGCGTTTGTCATTGAAACATGTGGACAGGGCATAACAACAACAAACAAGCTTGCGCGAATGCATTCTGAGGATGATGCTGCGGGCATACTGATACGAATCTCATCCGTAGGGAGCACGAGGAGTTTGGATCGATACATTGATAATAACCACACGGTATATCCGTACTTGCGCATTATTTGCACGCATGTAATAACATACCATATCATAAGTGTACATATACACACACACATATACACATACATACATATGTATATAAATTTTTTTTAAAATATATATATATATATATACTTACACACATCAACTGAAATACATATATATATATATGGGACATTCCATCTGAATTTTTCATTCTTCGACCTTGACCCCGTTCAATAATTTTAACAATTTTTTATCAAAAAGTAATTTGAAAAAGAAAAGACACGTATTTTTTTGTTTGGCGCTACGAGCGATATTTCCGACAGACGAATTTTTATAAAAATTTGAATCTTTTGGTATTCATATTTTTTTATTCGTTAATGTTTTGAAGATTAAGAGTCCTATCAAAAAATGTTCAGTATAAAATTTGTTCAGTTTATGAAGAGCTACATAATGTATATAAAAAATGTTATTTTCGTTTTCCTAACGTTTTGTTTTATGACGTTAAACAACAAAATATCGTTTTTTAAAAAAACCGCCACTTTTTATCATTTTTATATACTCACGAAAAAATTCTGTTTGAAATTACTGAATTTTTGAGACTCTATGCAGAATGGCAAGATTTTTTAATGAGAAGTTCTACTTAATTAAAGTTTTTTTCAACATCCTGAATTATTACGTAAAGCTCGAATCAAGTAGTACTTTTCGAAAAAATACTTGCCAACCGTCATAGGGTCTCAAAAATGTTGTTATTTAACACAGAATTTGTATGTAAGTATATAAAAATGATAAAAAGTAGCGCTTTTTTACAAAACGATACTTTGTTGTTTAACGTCATATAACAAAATTTTCGAAAAACTACAACATTTTTTTTTATACGTTATGTAGCCTTTTGCAAACTGATCGAATGTCATCGTAGACACTTTTTCGATAGGACAGTTCATTTCCAAGATATTAACGATAAAAATAATATCGATACCGAAAAATTCAAACTTTTACAAAAATTCGTCTGTCGGAAATATGGAACGTGGCACTAAACAAAAAAATACGTGTCTCTTCTTTTTCAAAATAATTTTTGATAAAAAAATTGTCAAAATTATTGATGAACGTCAGAGTCAGAATATGACAAATTCATCTGGAATGCCCCATATATATATATATATATATATATATGGGGCATATATATATATATATATATATATATATATATATATATAAAATGTATATATATTAAAAAAAAAATATATATATATATATACTTACGCACAAATTTAAATATATAAATATATATATATATACTCAAATACATAAATATATATTATATATATACATATACATATATATATATTATGTCTGTATTGCGTCACAATGTTTAATGTGTAGAGAAACCCGTCGACGAGGGACAGAGATGGTAAAAGCGGCACGGACGTAGGAGCGTTGAAGGGTAGAAGGGGCAAGAGGGTGGGTGAGGGTTGCCGTCGCTCGATACCACTGCGGCACAGCCAAAGTTGAAGCTATACCCCGCCAGCACCGCACTACTACTCGCCATGCCACGCGTTGTGCCGGCGCCACCGTCACCCCCGCGTGGATGAGCACGGCACTAGCGGCCTCTCTCCCTTATTCTCTTCCACCTTCTCTATCTCACTCACCCTCTTTTTGCCCATTACCACTGTAGCCCAAGCCCAAGCTTCGACCGTACTCCAACTCGTCTACTATACTACACTGCACAGACACACACACACACACACGATTATAACGTTGGATGGTATATATGCTGCGCCTTTATATATATATATAATACGTGTGTATATGTATGGGTACATACCTAACCTCGTATAGTGAATATATATATGGGCTATTCTATGTCACTGGCGATAGAGTAGAAAAATTGTACAATAGAGTTGGAATTTTTGGATTTTTTTTTTTCTAAAAAGAGGTTTGTGATGTGGTTTTTTTTTGTTTTTGATAATGGAAGGAAGATCAATGGTTTGTTATGTTGTAAAAATTGTAGCTAATGTATCGCGGAGTCAAAGTACAATATTTTGTTGGAAAATTATTTTTTATTTTAATATAGTTCCATAATACAAGAAGAATTATTTTAATACTTGCTAGTGTCAGTTTTTGTAAGCAACAAAACTGTCTTGGCAAAATTCTAGTTTTTTTTGTTCAATTAAATTTAAGAAGTAATGAAATGATTTTGTAAATTTGGCAAATTTATAAATATTTTGGGCTGGAGGACCTAGTCCTAAGCAAAAAAAAATCCCATCGTGAAAAGATCATGTGATTTTTTTTTTTATTGGTTGACATTTTTATTTGGCTTTTGAAGCAATGGAAGGATTTCGGTAAGAAGAGTTATTGTATACATATAAAGTAAATAAAAATTAATTTTTATTAAAAAATTTTTTTATGAATAAATAAATAAAAATAAATTTTTATTTATTTATTTATTTTTGTTCTTCCATTATACAAAATATTTGTTGCCATTTTCATTTTTTAAAGATGGCGATTTCCTTTCACTAGAATTGTAAATGTACAAAAAATTGTTTTGTTACTTGTTGGTGACAGTTTTTGTAAGCAGTAAACCGTTTGTATCAGAATTGTATTTTTTTAAAAATAAATTTCAGAAATAACGAAACGGTTTTGTAAATTTGGCAAATTTATAAATATTTAGGGCTGAAGGACCTCTGTCAATAGCCAAAAAAAACTATATATTTAGCCACCACAAACATTGTAAATTGAATTAAAAATAAAGAGACTAATAGAAAGCGCATACTAAAAATATATTTTTTTGTATATTTAGAATTCTAGTAAAAGGAAATCGACATGTTTTAAAAATGAAAATGGCAACAAATTTTTCGTAAAATGGAAGAACAAAAATAAATAAAAAGTATTTTTTTATTTGTCGATAGACATATAATAACGCAGTGAACAACGATCTTGTCGAAAATGGAGCGTCGCTCTTTTTAAATAACAAACCTATTTGGTTTCTAGTCAGAGAGGCACCAAAATATTCGTGTACATTTGCGTAGACGAATGTTTTGTAGAGAACGTTAAAAAAAACGCTGTTGTATTGAATACCCATTTTGGCTTGCAAATTTACGCGGTAGTATCGTAAATCTACGATAAAAATTTCATCGATTTCTATCGTTCGCTATGATCGGTGATGAAAAAAAAAATATTTGTGCGTAGTGAATTTTTTAATTACCGATATTATTAATATAGTCTGCATTCTTTTAATAAAAAAAACAAACGAAATGCAAAGACAAAACTTAACATGAAATAAATGTTCGTTATTTTTGTAAAGTACTAAATTAAATAATTAATTACTATTTTCTCTTATCAAATTAACAAAACAATTTTATAACAAAAAATGTCGCACCAAAAAAAAATATTATGTATATATATATGCACAATGATTCCAAAGTTAGTAAAAAAAATCCGGTGGTTAATAAAGTAATCGTCAGAGAGAGAAAGAATTAACTACTCAACTATTCCAACAACCCTAGTTTTTTTTTCATTGCCGTTCCTTTCATGCACTTGTAATAATAGTAATAATTTCAAAACTTATAGTTGTAGGTATGTAGAGCACTCTCTGTATTATTCGTGGACTGTTAAATTCATTTCGTTCACTTGGCTACAAATGAGGGCGAGCATACATACAGCCGCCGCACAATTAGCCTTATCAGGTCTTGCGCATTATAACCATTTGTATTTGTGTGTGTTATATGTGTTCATAGCACACGTTGACAGCGTCACGCGACGCGATTATCCAATTGAACTTGTATGAGAAATAGCTAGGGGCTTAGGCTCTCACATATGGTCCGACAGCGTCTTGTACGACATCCTCTTCATTTGCACTCAACTATAAGCTTCAGGCGCATCGTGAGCTGCGCCATCCTCGCAGCGAAATTGGGCACCACGTGGCTAACAGCTGCTCCGAGTTATGAGTCATTTTTTACATTCAACAATGAGATTTTTGGACACGAATGTGCATAGAATATTTTTGGTGATTTTATAAAAAAAATTTGATTAATTTCTAGTGTTGGAAAAAAAAACAAGGATGCAAAGTAGAACTCTGCACGTTGCTACTTCATTATTTTTCGCTTTTTTCAAAGCTTCCTCTATGAGGAAGTATGCTAATCCATTTTGGCTTCTGCATAGAGGAAAAATAATGAGGAAGCAATGGGCAAGGTTTTACTTTGCACCCTTTTTGTTGTTGTTTAAAATCATGGTAAAAAGGCTTGTAACCGGTATTTTTAGTGGTAGAATATGCGACTTGAGAACGATAGTGAAGGGCTAAATTCGATATCTTGAAGAAAAAAAAAAATTTGGTTGCATTTTCCAATCGGAAGTCGGATCTGCGAATTCTGGAATCAGAAACGGAACAAAGTCACTTTTTTTTAAGTCACGGTAAAAAAACTTGTAACCGCTATGTTCAGGGGAAGAATATGCGACTTGAGAAGGATAGTGAAGGTCAAAATTCGATATCTTGAAGAAAAAAAAATTTTGGTTGCATTTTCCAACCGGAAGTCGGATCTGCGAATTCTGGAATCAGAAACGGAACAAAGTCACTTTTTTTTTAAGTCACGATAAAAAGGCTTATAACCGGTATTTTCAGTGGTAGAATATGCGACTTGAGAAAGACAGTGAAGGGCAAAATTCGATATCTTGAAGAAAAAAAATTTAGGTTGGTTTTTCCGACCGGAAGTCGGATCTGTGAATTCTGAAATCAGAAACGGAACAAAGTCACTTTTTTTTAAGTCACGGTAAAAAAACTTGTAACCACTATGTTTAGGGGAAGAATATGCGACTTGAGAAGGATAGTGAAGGTTAAAATTCGATATCTTGAAGAAAAAAAAAATTTGGTTGCATTTTCCAACCGGAAGTCGGATCTGCGAATTCTGGAATCAGAAACGGAACAAAGTCACTTTTTTTTTAAGTCACGGTAAAAAGGCTTGTAACCGGTGTTTTCAGTGGTAGAATATGCGACTTGAGAACGATAGTGAAGGGCTAAATTCGATATCTTGAAGAAAAAAAATGTAGGTTGGATTTTCCGACCGGAATTCGGATCTGCGAATTCTGGAATCAGAAAAGGAACAAAGTCACTTTTTTTCAAAATCATCGTAAAAAAGCATGTAACCGGTACTTTCCGACGTAAAATATGCGACTTGAGAACGATGGACCAAAATTCGACATCTTGAAGAAAAAAACATTTAGGTTGGATTTTCCGATGCAAGTCAAATCTGTCAATTCTGTAATCAGAAACGGAAAAAAGTAACTTTTTTTATAATCATGGTAAAAAGGCTTGTAACCGCTATTTTCAAGGGTAGAATATGCGATTTGAGAATGATACATTGTGAACAGCGCCATTCTCGTGGTAAATTGGGCACCACGTGGCCAACAGCTGGTCAAAGATATAAGTCGTGAGATAGCCAGAGAGTTGATTTTCTCCACCTCACTCAAATCATGGCTTCGATTTGTTGTGACTGAAAATTACATGCTGTTGATTATTTAAACTGGCAATTTTACGCTCGTACCTCAATTTTACGGACAGAAACCCTTCCCCCCCCCCCCTTTTTTGGCTCCACTTAGTGTTGACGTGAGTGGTAGGGTATATCGTGTTCATTAAAAGGGCTCAGTTCAGAGACTGCCGATTTTATGGACTTCCGGTCCCGAAGTGTCCATAAAATTAGCGTCCGCCTGTAATTTTAAAAAGATTTGGGATCGGATGTTGATATTCGTGGGGGTTTTTATCAACAGGAATTTATTAAGCTCCAGGAATAATAGGGCTTCAATAATATGCCCATTTTCTTTAATCACTTTAAAAAAACAAGATTATTCTTGAAAAGTCGAAAACGACACTAGAAATTTTGTGAAATCATAAAAAATGATCTATTATAAGTATCGTAAGAATAATTAGAGTAAGTGGAGGAAGCAGCATTTTCGTATTCTTTTTTTATACCGTTAGAAAAGATTGGACGTTTTTATGCATAAACTCGCCAATTTAATTTAATGTACAATCGTGATATAAAATTAAAGTGCTTTTACTGTAAAATTAAATTGAATTATTGACTTTGCCGTACCATACATTAATTTTACATCGCAGTTGTATATTAAATTTACTATACCAGTTTATCCATAAAACGTTCCAGTACTTGTAGATTAAATTACAAGCAAATTTTTTTCACAGTGTAGGTCATAAAAAAAGAAGCCAAAGGTTTTGAGTTTTATAATCATTTAAGGGAATTACATGTTTTTCCAGACACAAATTTGCAAGATGCAAACTTTTGTATGACATCAAACCTTTCCTCGACTTACAATTGCTGTTTAGCATTTCGGACCTGCAAAAGACACAGCTTCCATTCGTTTAAATAATCACTACTAAAAAAAACTGTCCCAGCAAATTGGAATACCTCACGGAAAGTTTTTGTTCACAAGCTGAAATATTAAATTAAATTCCAAGTGCGAGCTGAAATTATTTATATTAAAAGCTTAAGAAAGTGTTGTAAATTTAATCTAAGAGTACTTTCATTTTGCTGTACAATGCCCGTCTTCATTTTTATTATTTCCCCTACCTGTATATTAAATTCTCTAACATTTTTCCAGCGATATTATCAAAATTACACTATTGTCAAGCAAATCTATTTCAAACAACTTAACTGTTAACTAATGTCTAATCCTGGAATGTATTTTATTTGATTTCAGATTAAGGACGACGAGATGCCGTTCCGTTGGAAAAACGTTACTTTTTCTATTCTCCTTTACGACGTTAACGAGTTGCACGTCAGCGAATCACGTTGGTTCGCTTCTGGTTGGCAGTGGATTCTCAAATTCGTCGTTGCCGCCATCATCGTCGTCGTCGTCGACGTACAGGCCTGCGGCAACCACGCAAATGGTATATCAAAGATTCGCAATCGAACCGATGGATCAAACGGCGGTTATCGGTAGCCGAGTCACGCTTCCCTGTAGAGTTCTCGATCAAAAAGGTCCGATTCAGTGGACGAAAGACGACTTCGGTCTCGGGGCCGTCAGAAATCTCACCGGATACGAGCGCTACGCTATGATCGGAAGCGACGAGGAAGGTAAGTGATTCGATGGCACGGGAGATGGAAGATGTGATAGGACATCCTGGTGCTTCCTAGTGCCTCCGTAACCTATCTCCGTTCTTCGTCATTTTTGCCTCTCTTCGCAAGTCTCATCCTGGCGGCACAAACGATATTGCTCCTTGGTGTGTGTTTTTTTTCTCCCTTCCGCCTTTTGTCGACCCACATCCGTGACGCGTCCGCTGCAGGGTAGCTGTCGTAGCTGCTAACAATATTAGCGTTTATTCCCACTGCGTTCATAGAGTTCATTAGAATTCAAGAAAAGACACCGACTGTGCATAAAATTAGCGACAAGTGCATTTACACAAGACATTACTAGAGACATCCTTGCGAGAAATCGTGAAACTAATTGAAAAGAACCAGAATGTGTGTTTTCAAGTGCATGTAGTTTGTCTGGTAGTTGTTGCGAGACCCCATGAGCCTAGGGTACACTTGGTTATTCCCACGGGCAAGAGATTTATATGAATTTCAAATTTTTTTTCTAGACTTTGGAGCATTTTAAAGAAAATAGAAATTGGAATAGTGAGACAATCGAATGTTATTCAAATGGAAAACAATATTAGCTTGGAGATTCTTTCTGAGACTATTGCCAAGACTGGGAGACTATTATCAAGACTCCTTCCGAGATTGTTGCCAAGACTCCTTGAACGACTTTCACCAAGACTCCTTGAGAGATTTTTACCAAGACTCCTTGAGAGACTTTTACTAAGACTCTTTGAGAGACTTTCACCAAGACTCCTTCCGAAACTATGATTAAGAATCCTTGAGATACTATGACCAAGACTCCTTCTGAGACTATTAACACGACTCCTTCTGAGACTATTAACAAGGCTCCTTCTGAGACTATTAACACAACTTCTTCTGAGACTATTAACAAGACTCATTTTAAGATTGTTATCAAAACTCTTTCTGAAACTTTTACCAAGACTCTTTGAGAGACTTGTACTAAGAATCTTTCTGAGACTATTAAGATAGTCCTTGCGACCCATACAAGTCAATTGACGCACGGTTCCGAAAATTCTGTAAATGCTAACATTTTTATATATCTACACATTCAATTTATCACAGTGAGAATAAAAACGTATTTGTAGATGCTTCGTAAACTTAAAAAACATAAATTGTATTAACTAAAATATCTCATCAGAGTCTCGCTTGAATGCGTAGTGGTATTGTATCATCACACGGTCAGAGCTAAATTTGGTTGTTTTAAAGGTAAATTTGTGACACAAAACTAAAAAAAAATAGATAGAAAATCTAATTTTTGCGCCATGACAACAACCGCCACGCAAAATCGGGTCGCGGAAACCAAGATTGAAACAGCGCCAGTTGACACTCTAGGTTATGTTGATTTCTATCATCGTCCGCTACATCCGGTTATCCGTAACTTCTGAGTGGCGATGATGTGTTTGACGTTGGAATTACACCCAAGAACTCCGATAACGTCCCTTTTTTATATTTTATACGGAATCGTGACACTCTAAGGAATCCATAGCACATTTGATATTGTATAAAAGTTCAGTTTATACATGTTAATTTTCGTTCCGAAGTACGAAGCCGGTTAGTTTCCAATAAGAGCCCGTGCATAAGAATTCTTTTTAAAATATTTATTTTCTCGGTAACTTAGTCGATAACCCAGCTTGGAACTTTGCAATCGCATTTCGAAGGGATTCAACTATTATATAAAAAAATGTTAAGTCTTAAAGTTCATAAAGGTTAATGCGCAAAGACTACCTTAACAAGACTCCTGAGTCTATTGTCACGACTTCATCGCAGACTATTGACAAGATTCCTGAGACCATTGACAAAACTCCTTCTGAGAATATTACGATGACTCCTTAAGAGACTGTTACTGTATATAAAATTATCGATAAAAGCAGACACAAAGACCCACGAACACGCCCATAGATCCACACAGATCCTTCCACAATCTCTCAAAGCCACTTATCCGGACCGTCACAGCCTAAAGTAAAATGTATGCCAAATATTTAAAAAATATATCTAAGATATAGAATATATAACTTTACGAAAAATTCTATGGCTCACAAGATATAGACTTGCAAGATATTTTTGTTATACAAGCAGCCGAAAAGTTCTATATATCAAATGTACTATTGGATATATCTCTTTTCATTGGGGGCATTCACTCAGAAACTTGAAGCGTTCACATAGTCACTTACAGTGTCTCACACAGACACTCGCCAAAACTCACAGCCATTCATCCAAATCCTCAGTCGCTCAAGTAGCTCATACAGAAAACGCCCAACTCCGTGAGTGTCTGTGTGACTGCTACATAACCTACAAGTTTCCTTTATAGCAAGACGATTCCAAGAACAGCGAAGGCAAATTTGCTCTTAGAGTCAAGCGTCTCGGAAGGAAATCCGGATCGCGGTTCGACGCCATCCGTTCGAATAGCCTCCAGGTCCATATATCGGCCCCTCCACAGAGTTCCCCATACTTCAATCACGTCGAAAACGTTCTTGGCCACTTTACCAAAAGAAACCAACCTCAAACGAAGAACTGCCTTGTACTTTGATCATTGATTATTCGACTCGAACTCCTCCGGGTTGCATGTCCTTCTTTCGATCAACCATATTCACCTGAATAAATAATCGTTTGGGTCCAGCTCAGACGTAACATCTATTGCGATACTAAATTCATGAAATGCCGATGGCAGCGCCGTGTTTCTCCTCCTCGTGGAGTGTCCCAATGGGCAAGTGCCTCAGGGTATCGTTGCCCCTCGCACTTGCATTTTCTCCCACAAGTCTCGAGGTGGAGCAGACGTCTACTTCAATAGGGGCGGTATATCTATTATATATATATAATATATATATACACACACACAGCTATTACCTATAAGTATATGAACAATATATATGGACAGATATATAGATATAGCCAGTAAATACTGGCGAATGCATTACGAGACCTCGGTTAATAGCCTCCATAACTCGTTGGTGAAATTAGTAACGGTTAGGCCTACAGTAGCTGGTACTATATGCAAGTAGATGTTCGGTGGGAATGTAGAGGAGTTAGAGGGTAGCAAGCAAGTACAGGGACGTACTCTGCTCGCTTCCGTCGATTATGTAGCAATGCGGGTACTTGCGTAGTCAGCCACCCCGCAACACGAGTCCTTCGAGCTTTTGCGGCCTGAACAATTGCATCTAGAAATAGCCCCTGTAGTATTATGAGGCTTATGTATTAATTAAGACTGTGTTTTTATGATATGCATATATAGAAGTCAAGCTAGGTTACAGTTGCTGAAGCTGCGTGGACTGCTGTGAAGGATATATCAAGCTGGTGGCCCTATTTCGACATATGACTCCGTTCATGACGACGTATTCTGTGGTTTGATTGGCTCACGTAATTGGAAAGGGCCAATCAGAGACGCGAATGGGTCGCTATGACGACATGATCGGTGGTCTCCATAACTCGGAATGGGTTTACAGTTACCGCGCTCATAAGATTATCTAATTCCGGTGTTGGATGATGGCTGAATTAAAAATCAAGAACCAGGCAGGGTTTGCCGATGCTGAGAACGATAATGGATGATATTGGTTGGTTTGCAACAACGAGTTGATGTTGGTTAATTAATTTACCTTGTTCTTAAGGTTTTCTTCTGATTAGACTCCTTCTCGGTGATTATTCATCATTCAAAGTCACGCTGACTGTTTTGTGGGACTGATTATTCTAAGTTCCCCTATGAAATCCGTCTCTATGGTCGGATTATTCAAAGTCCCTCTATAAACTCTCTCTGAGCCCTTATCATTTCAAAACTCTGCAAATCGTTTTAAGGCTCGTTGAAAATAATCGTTGAAAACATTATGACAGTCTTACTAACCTTAAATCATTCTAATCCCCAAGAGCGGATTAAGTCGACCATGGCGACATATTCTGTGATTTGATTGGTTCGCGTAAATGGAAAGAGCCAATCAAAGACACGAATGTGTCGGTATGATGACATGATCGGTGGTGTCCATAACTCGAGATAGGTTTACAGTTATTGCGCTCATAACAATATCTAATTCCGATGTTGGATGATGGCTGAAACGAAAATCAAGAACCAGGCAGGGTTTGGCGATGCTGTGAACAATAATGGATGAACTTGGTTGGTTTGCAACAACGAGTTCATGTTGGCTAATTAATTTACATTGTTCTTAAGTTTTTCTTCTGATTAGACTCTTTCTCAGTCATTATTCATCATTTAAAGTCACGCTGAGTGTTATGTAGGACTGATTATTCCAAGTTCCCCTATGAGCTCAGTCTCTATGGTCGGATTATTCAAAGTCACTCTATAAACCATCTCGAGGCCCACATTATTCCAAAATTCTACATGTTTTTCATGGCGGTAAAAACGTTAGGACAGTCTTCCTAATCTTAAATCATTCTAATTTGCAAGAGTGGATTAATTCGTAGCTGAAAGGTGCAATCAGAAATCAGAATGTGCCGCTATGACGACATATTCTGTGATGTCATAACTCAAGATAGGTCTACAGTTATGTCGCTCATGAGATTACCTAATTCCGGTGTTGGATGATGACCGACGCAAAAACCAAGAACCAAGGAGGGTCTGGCCATGCTTGGTCATAATGGGACCAACAATGTATGCTGTTGGTTGGCTTGCAACAACGAATTGATGCTAGCTAATTAATTTACATTGTGCTAAAGCTTTTTTTCTAATTAGACTCCTTCTTGGTTATGCTGATTAACGAAATGATGGACCAGCGTTTCACGATTCCTAGCGTGAAAATTCTGAACTCAAGTTGATTACATAAAGTTCAGGAAGATTTATTTAAACAAATAACAATTAAGTCTATTACAATATCGACCTCCGCTCGATTGTATTATTTGTGGGCGAGTCTGACTCAACATCAACCGGTAGAATTGATTTTCGAATGAAGACTGATTTTGGTATTCCAGTTGCTAACTAGAATAGCCAAAAATTGCTGAATTAGCAATTTGTTTCTATGACCCACAGTCTATACCTGGTTGATCGCCCCATGCTGAATGGACATATTCTTATACGTGTTGGGTGAGCAGGCTCGTGATAATTATATCTCTCAATTGTGAGAAATAGAATAGTTTTCAAATTTTTATGGAAATTATTCTGGGCACACCACATTGTTCAGGATAAGGTTACAGTTATGTAGAAAACGAAGAACCAGGCAAGGTTCGTCGGTACTGGGATATAATTGGACCAACAATGGATGCTGTTGGTTGGCTTTCAACAAGGGCTTGATGCTTGCTAATTAATTGATATTGTGCTGAAGCTATTTTTCTAATTATCCTCTTCTACCTCGTCATACTGATTAACGAAATGATGCACCAGCTTCGTGGTACCCAACGCAAAAAGGGTTGGATTATTCAAAGCCACGGTATGGACTTTTTTGTGACACTGATTATTCTAAGTTCCCTTAAGAGCACAGTCTCTATGGTCAAATTAATACAAAGTCCCTCTCGAGGCTCTTATTATTCCAAAACTCTACACATCTCTTCTAGGAGTTGAAGACATTATGACAATCTTACTAACCTGAAATCATTCTAATCTTCCAGAGCCGATTTTCCTGGAAACCCATTACAAAGTTCTGAGAATGGACTTTCTAAATGGAGGATATCCGTTAGATCTAACTCATCCTGAACAATATATACAATGGCAGCGTTGTAACGATCGAAAAAAAAATGCGAGGTAAACGTCAGTCGTTATATCCGGCAAAACAATAGAGCCCAACTCGGCGCTGGCGTCGGCCACCGACGTTAGTCCGATGTTAATACAATGGAAGTTCCAACGTCAAGACGATGTTGGCGTGAGCATCAGGACAGTGTATGAGTCTGGCGTGCAAGCTTGGCCCAACGTTCCGCAAGTTGTAAAACCCCACCTGTAGAGGGGCGAGCAAATGGGATCAATAATACAACGTCAGAACGTACCCGCATTGACAAACCCTAATTAATATCATAGATCAATCTACGTCTTCTGTATAGGGAGCACCTGAATGTAGTGCAGGCGCTCCGAGTAGCCCGCATTACGAGAATACCTTCAAAGACTTCAAAGCGACGCAATTTCCCCAATTCATAAGGCATCCTCATATCTTCTCCAGAAGCATCTGTATATTATTAGTCTCATTTTATTTACTCCCTTTTGGCTGAATACACCTTATTTCGAATACAAAAATATTGACTGAGAAAGAGTCGCAGTAAGAGACGGGAAAGAGTCTTTGAGACTCTCTGAAAGAGCAAAGCATTCAATTCGGAATATATTTTCTCAGACTATCACGAAAACACTCGAGTCTCGATGTGAGACTGCAAAACAGAAAATGTTTCCGAGAGTCCAGGAGATTTTTCCCGAGATTTTGAGAGACTGTTTCTGAGAGTTTGAGAGACTCTTTCTGAGAGTTTGAGAGACTCTTTCTGAGAGTTTGAGAGACTCTTTCCGAGAGTTCGAGAGACTCTTTCCGAGATCTAAGATTCTTTCCGAGAGATGAGACTCTTTCCGAGATTCAAGATTCTTTCCGAGAGATGAGACTTTTTCCGAGACCTGAGACTCTTTCCGAGACCTGAGACTCTTTCCGTGATCTGAGACACTTTTCGAGATCTAAGACACTTTTCGAGATCTGAGACTCGCTACGAGACTATTACCAAGACTCACTACGAGACTATTACCAAGACTCGCTATGAGACTATTACCAAGACTCGCTACGAGACTATTACCAAGACTCGCTATGAGACTATTACCAAAACTCGCTACGAGACTATTACCAAGACCCGCTACGAGACTGTTACCAAGACTCGCTACGAGACTATACCAAGACCCGCTACGAGACTGTTACCAAGACTCGCTACGAGACTGTTACCAAGATTCGCTACGAGACTATTACCAAGACTCGCTACGAGACTATTACCAAGACTCGTTACGATACTGTTACCAAGACTCTTTACGAGACTATTACCAAAACTCCTTTCGAGATTGTTACCGAGACTCATTACGAGACTATTACCAAGATTCCTTACGAAATTGTTACCGAGACTCATTACGAGACTGTTACCAAAACTCCTTACGAGATTGTTACCGAGACTCAGTTATCTTAGAGACTCCTTAAGAGATATCAGAATCGCCCAAAAAAAAAATATCGGTGGCATACCTTTTACTCCGTCGCGAAATTTGATATCAATTTATTCAGAATTCCACAAAACATTTTTAAAAAATGCTGGTACCTACAAATTGGTTTAAGCACTTTTCAGACTATTAACAAAAGATCTAAACCCATATTGGAAATATGAAACTCGAGTTTTTAATGGAAGATAAACATTTTTATAGCATTGTTATGTGTATCACTGTTTTTCTTTTTTATACTCTGTCCAGTATTCTCTTCTTGATGAGTGGGCAAAGCAATGGAAACATATTACTCAAGAACCGACAGATCAAACTCCCTGCCAGACATTCTCATACTTCCGTTACAGTACATGGTAACATCACCAAACACGCATCACCGTCATCCTTTTCACGTTGCGAAAAAGACGTTTACTCGCGTACCTACTATAAGCTCGGGGCTAGGTAGTTTACTCAATGCATCTAGCACGGGTCACTTGATCGTAGATAAACGTTTCCTCGAGGGCATGGAACCTCTGTGGTTGGGGACTGCTTTCGAAGCCCGCGATGCTCATCTTTCACCAACTCTTTAATTCCATATATGCGGCATTCTTTGTCAGATTAGCCACTTTTTTTTTCAACCTTCTCAAATATTTTTCGTAATTAGCCAAATTTTACAACAGCTTAATAATGCATAGTGTGATATTTCAAAGAGATATTTAAATAAATTAATTTCGAAAATATTGCATTTTTTTTAAGTGCAGTCATAGCAGCATTTAACGTTATTTTCGAAAATTTTAACAACTTTAATTTCTGCATCTTTTTTTTAAATATAGAAAATAAAAGTGTCATTTTTTTCAACCTTCTCAAATATTTGTCTTAATTAGCCAAATTTTACAACTGCTCAATAATGCATAGTGTGATATTGAAAAAATATATATTTAAATAAATTAATTTCGAAAATATGAATAACTCAATAATTTTAGTTTTTGCATTTTTGAAAAATATAGAACATAAAAAACGTGAGTTTTTTGTGAATTAGGATTCTTGGTGCTGTTTGTCAATGATAATTAATTAAGAAATTAATATTTCTTAGGAGGAATAATAAACTTACAGTTATGTAAATATTATGTTGCAGGTGACTTTTCATTGCACATCTATCCAGTGGAGCTCGAGGATGATGGAAAATATCAGTGTCAAGCATCGCCGACAAACGACGGTCAGCCAGGCCTAAGATCGAGATTCGCTAAATTGAGCGTTCTCGTGCCACCACAAAAGCCGAAAATTCTTCAAGGTGATTTTCTCGTCACGACGGAGGATCGAGAGCTCGTTATCGAATGTATAAGCGTCGGTGGAAAGCCAGCCGCTGATGTAAGTGCAATAAGCAGATTTTATCAATTATTACATAAATATTTCAATGTCATCTAAAATGTCATTATTCTAAACGTCACTTGATGATATATTTTTTACAATAAACAAAAAAAGTTTAGACCAAGACCGTGTTTGGGCAATAATAATAATAATAATTTTTTTTATGCCAAATTTTTATTGTTTTTTCAAAACCCTAAGTATTTTTTTTTAATAACGAGGCAAGGACCTACGTTAATAGCTTACTAAAAAAAAATCAATCAACGCAAAATGTTATACATTTATACGATTTTTCATGCTTTTCATTTTACAGTATTCGACATTGTGTGTAGACTCAATGGCAGGAAATTGCTCAGGTTATAAAAGCACGCATATCAATTTTTACGATTTCGCGTGATTTTTATTTTTATTTTTTTTTTTTACGCAAATAGCGTAGATCCTATCCTGAGTATTTTTTTGTTTACTCACACCGCAAATCGTGTAGAACACTGTGTAAAATTGAATCGGAAATAACGGGAGCGTTGTTTTAGATTTCAAAAATTGTTTTCCGTTTTTTTTCGCTAGAAATAGACCTTCCAGTGATGTAAAAATGATGGCTATGACTTCATTGAATAGTCACCACGCAATAAAAATATTTATATACCTATACAATTTTATGAGTGAAAAATAATTTTCACTAATAGTTTTCACGATACAATTTGGAAGGAAAAATGTATCCCCTAAAAAGTTAATTTTAAAAATCTCAAAAAATCCACCAAAATTTTTTTTCAAATATCCAAGATGTCAACGAAAAAAAGGTTGGGCCCAGTGATAAGAAATGCCTGATATATAAAAGCAGTGGCTCAGTGAATAATGCTCAGCATTAGATAAATATTGGTTCGTAGCATTTTATCACCGATCTAAAGCTATTTTAAACGCTCGAAAAATAAAAGGGTTCTGAACGTTAAATACATAACATGAAACCTTTTTAACCTGAATATTCCTACAATTTTATCTCATTTTTTGATTTGCCTCATTATAAATAAAAATTGCCAGGATAAAAAATTATTCTCCCATTATTCTGAATCTCAACGATATGAGCTATTTATTAAAAAATAAAACTCGTAATTCTAAACAAAATGGTAATTATCGAAAAACATTTGAAAAATTGCCAGGATAAAAAATTATTCTCTCATTATTCTGAATCTCAACGATATGAGCTATTTATTAAAAAATAAAACTCGTAATTCTAAACAAGATGGTAATTATCGAAAAACATTTGAAAAATTGCCAGCATAAAAATTTTTTCTCTCATTATTCTGAATCTCAACGAGATGAGCTATTTATTAAAAAATAAAACTCGTAATTCTAAACAAAATGATAATTATCGAAAAACATTGGAGGTCGATTTCGAATATCCAGAGAACAAAGCGTAATGAATCGTCAAAGCTTCGTAATAGCCTTTCATTTATAAACGTACTTCAGGGATTGACGAGCTTTTATTTGATCGAAGCTGATCGCCGCACGGGAGTGAAACTGAGTGCCGCTGATGAAGTTTCATTCCCCCGTCTTTACACCATATCGCTTACCATATCGCTCTTCCTCACTCACTCTCACAAAATGGCTCGACTCTCAGCGGAGATAGAAATTTAGATGGAGCGTCCTGAACCCCTATTGAGGTTCACGCGGGAAACGGGGCCGATCAGTTCACCTTAACTTATTGGAAATTAAGTTATCGGCTCGTGTACTATAGTACTCGAAGATGGTATACAAATGCTGATTGTGCCCTGAGATAGGTTTAAACCTAAAGCCTATTCACACACAACGGTACATACTTTTATAAATAAAGTAAATAAAGATCTACACTGAGAGAAAAGCATATTGTTGATTTAACGATTTCACATGATAAAACGAATATAGGAAGGCTTATAATGTTTTATGGTTGAAGTGATGATAATATGGTTCAATAAACGATACTTGCAAGATTATAGGAAACAAACGTTGAAATCGTATATGTAACTAAACGCCATATTTGAAATTATTAGAATAATTTTTTAAATTATTATCATTTTGATGATTGCTACTATAATTATATTTGCTATAACCATAAAATATAGACGTTCCTCCTGCGAATTATATTAATGGTTCATCCAACTATTTTCTTATATTTGTTATAACCATAAAACATAGACGTTCCTCCTGGGAATTATAGTTTATAGTTAGATTATCGTCGGTCTAACTCTTTTTTTTTTTAAATTACCAGATTTTTCTCTCAGTGTACTGAGATACTGCAGCGTCTGATGGTTGTAAGCATTTTTTTTCGACATTTTCATATTGGTATATTCAAATTAATGAAAATATCGGGAAATGGGGTTTAGAAAAATGTCCGGATGTGTTTATGTGTGTGAGTGTGAGAAATAATGTGAGTACATTGTTAAAAAAAGATTGTAAATTCACTGTGACAAGTAATATGAAATTTACAACACTGGTGTGTGAAATACACTGCAAAAAAGAACTACGTAAAATTTAACGTACTTTTACTGGAAGTTTTAATGCATAAACTAGTATATTAAATTTAATGTACAAGTGTAGTGTAAAATTAATGTATGGTACAGTACATACAATAATTTGCTTTAATTTTACTGGAAAAGTACATGAATTTTATACCACAATTGTATATTAAATTTCGATTACGAGTTTATGCATAAAAACTTCCAGTTTTTTCTAACAGTGTAATGATTAGTATAACATTCACTATAAAATTAACATTAGTAGAGTAAATTTATGTACATGAAGATTAACTTTTCAAATATTTTTATGAAAATTGCAAAACTTCTGTAGTAATCTAGTTATTACAAGACCAAAATTGTAAAATTTCAGTTAATTTCTTAATATTAGTTTGTAATACCGATTTGTAAATTCATATGTAGGATATTTGGATCTGTATAAAAATTAGAAGTTTATCGTCATGGAATTTTTCAAGATGTTAATTTTCATACATCTTGGAAACAACAATATTGAATGCGGATAATAAATTGTCAGTCAACCGCGATTGTAATTTCAGAAATACAAAAACATTGTTTTCATTGTAGGCAGCTTTTAATTTTATAATAAACATGTGTACGAAATTTACAAACGACATTTCAAAAATATATATAGAATGTAAATTCCTAGTATTATTGTAACAGTAAATTTACAAATTTCTCTTTTCCAGTACTGGTACTCTAAATATCTAATACAGATTGACAAGAAATTTGTGGTACAGATTGTGAATAAAACTTCCACTCTGGTACTGTAATTTATTAGGACATTTTTTTTAACAGTGCAAGAATGTGAGTAAGAGTGTCTGAGAGAATAAAAAGATATTTGTAACTATAAATTTATAGTGAAATAGACCCTCAGCCATTATAAAAAAAGTTGTCTGCACCAATTATTTATAGTCAATGCAATAGTTAATAATAGTTATTGTAACAAAAAGTATACCGTTTTGAAAATGTAGCAATAGATGCGAGGTACCCCAGTAAACACATAATTGAACAGCAATGTAACCTGAAAGTTACGTGTAATTGTAACAATGTAACGCTTGCGTTATGTTGCTGCTATGTAACGTAGGAATAACGTGTAATGTTTCATTTGCTATATGCAAGTAATGTTACTTACGTGACATATTTTCGTTGCAGTTGCATAACAAAAGCTATGAAACCACAACGCAACGTGCAAGTAACAATTGGGACGTCACTTTTGTGACATGAAGGCAATGTTACAGTTATGTAACGTGGGAACATTGTAAGAACGTTGCAAGGGAATGTAACATTTACGTAACATGCATATTACGGTGGTTATGTAACATCGTAAACATGCACGCTATGTAACTGTTATATGCCATAGTTCCGTTACAGTTATGTAACAAAAATGTGTTACTGTAATGCAACATACATGTAACGTTTGTAATGCAACTCCGGCTATAGTCCGGTCATGTTACAGTCATGTAACGCGGCAACATTGCAAAAACGTTGCAAGGGATTGTAACATTTACGTAACATGTATATTACAGTGGTTATGTAACATCGTAAACATGCACATTATGTAACTGTTATATGCCATAGTTACGTTACTGTTATATAACGAAAGTGTGTAACTGTAATGCAATATGAATGTAACGATTGTAATGTTATGTAACGACGCAACGTTGCAAGAACGTTACATATTCATACAGAATGGTATGTCCGCTAGGTGGCTAACGACTCAAAAGTTTCTTGCAAGCGATTCGTGAACCTAGCGTGTATAAGACTGAGCGACTTTGCAGCTCAAAATAAACGGTGGGAGATACCCTTCGAAGCGGCCCTAACTGGTTGGTATTATTCGCCAATAGCTTGTTCCACTTTTAATTGTAGCAGCTGTTTTTTTTACCTTCTACAGGTAGCGATTTCGCAAACCGTGAAGCTCTTTTGCGGACTTTCAGTCTACAAAAGAACCGCACGTGAAGTTCCCTTTCGAAGTTACGATTTCGTAACTTTGACGTTACTTGTTTCACATCAATAACATTACGCAACATGCTTGTAACTTTCGGTTACATTTCTGTTACGTTGCGGTTACATTGTGCAACACACTAGCAACATTATGTAAATGTAACGGTTATGTTATGCAGGTGACGTAACATATGTAGATTATTTGTTACATAGCAGTTACATTACGCAACGTTCGGGCAACATAACTAAAATGTAACGCTTACGTAATGAATGTTACATAACATGGTAACATTGTTGAGTGGGAAATAATAACTTGCATGTAAGTTACAGGTGATGTTACTTGTTACATTGGGTTACATTGTTGTAACATTACCGTGTTTACTGGGTCTATTCATAGAAAACATCGTCACAAGTCTAGTATTTTTTGAGAAATTATTCAACAAGTTTGAAATGATCATTGCAATAATAATAATAAAGTTGCACTAACTACAAGAAACTAGCTAAGGCTATATTTCACTGTTAAAGTAACATAATGTTAAGCCAACTATAGAATTAATTACAATATCTATAACGTAATTAATTTAACCATTAAATCAGTTAAAAATAATTATTTTAATTAATTAAACTACAGTTGTTCCCTAATAGTTGCCTGAACTATCACAATTTCTCTCAGTGTGAGAATATCAATAAGAGTGTGAATGAAAGTGAGAGAGGGTATAAGTGTTTCAGGTTGGCTTTTTCAAAGTTTTTGTATCTTTTTACCAACGCTTATTTGGTGCATAATTCCTAACTTTAAAAGCAACTATAAGTCAAGCAACTTGTAGATAATGCTTGCACGGTGGTTGCCGACCAAATGTCAAACCAAAAACCGTTGAATCGAGGTTGAAAATTGCACACCACCCGACCTTTAGTTTTCGGTCGGTTCAGGTTAGCTCAAATTCGCGAGGGAATTGTTACCGAGAAATGGCAAACGGAAGAAGGAACAAATATCAAGAAGAGCGTACGCGCAATATGAACACTAGCTCTGCTTTGCATGCGAAATAAGGAAAAGAGAACAGTGGGACTTTCACGTTGCTTTCCTTTCTTCCCTTCCTATCTTGTACTTCTCACAACCTTCTGGTCGATGTGAGGCACTTTGTCTTACATAGTCAAAAGTCTGAATGAATGGAAAGTAGGACATCTACTGTGTGTTGAACACTGTATAGACTTCCTATAGTATTGCATTATTTGGTATTCAATATCGGAATATCAACAGCTGTTGCATCACTGTTCTTCGGTGCTCTCTATATAAGTAAATATACAGACGACGCCGACAAATCATGATTCAATCATAAAAGGCTACATATTTTAAAAACTCACAACCAGCTTAATATAAAAATTCATGTTACAAAAAAATTATGATTTGTTCATTTATCAATATGAAATGGCTAACATTTTTTAAAAACTTTCAATTAGCTTAATATACAAATACAAATCATGATTCAATCATAAAAGGCTAAATTTTTTTTAAAACATATAACTAGTTTTATATACAAATTCATATTACAGAAAAATTATGATTTGCTCATTTATCGTTGTCAAATGGCTAACATTTTTTAAAAACTTACAACTAGGTTAATATACAAATTCATATTACAAAAAAATTATGATTCGCTCATTTATCATTATGAAATGGCTAAAAAAAATGTTTAACTTACAACTAGCTTAATATACAAATTCATATTACAAAAAAATTATGATTCGCTCATTTATCATTATGAAATGGCTAAAAAAAAAGTTTAACTTACAACTAGCTTAATATACAAATTCATATTACAAAAAAATAATGATCCACTCATTTATCATTATTATGATAATTTTTATTCATTATTCCTTTATTATTATAACAAATTATAATTCATCTACGATGCATTAGAGATTTAATACTTCATTTTTAAATTGAAAATCTATAAATTGAAATTGATATCAATTACATGGATATTTATTAGACTCTCATTGCAAAATAATGTTCTTTATAAAAATTTCAAAAAATTACAACTGTTATAATATTTATGATAAGATTACAACATTTTCATGCTATTTTTAAATCGTGTACTGGCGTTTGAATTTTAAACACGATGCATTGGAAAATTAATCATCCGATGTTAAATTTTATTCATACAATCTGACATTTATGTGTTTGATTTGGAAATTTCCATGGGAATCGAAGGTTTTATATTCTGGATCGTATAAATGCCGGAATTATGTGGACCAATTTATTTTTTTTACGTTCACTCGCCCGTAGTTGAATATTGGAAATATATTTCATTATTTCTGATATATCTGCTAGGTTATATACTCTTTCTTATTAGTCCATAAAAATTTATATGCTGCACAGGGTATTAAGGTGTTCGACGGATGAAAGCTTGAGGAAGTCGCTGCAGGGCTCGGGCAATTTGTATCAATACATTATTTGAAAATCAATATGTAATAATAATTTTGTATCAGGGACTTTAGATTATTTTTCTACGGTGGCCGACGCTGTTTATCTTCTATAATTGGAAACCAGAGCTGGGCACAAACACCAAGTATTTTAAGTCCACAAGCGATTGAGGACAAGTACTAAGTATTTTAAGTGTTATCTCTAGGGCTGACCTACCTCAACTTGCAACCTCAAGGTTCGATACCAGTTTCAAATTACCTTGCAATACTTTAACGTACTTAATAATTTTCTCAACTATGTCGGAAACGATCAAAGCAAGTGGTTTTATCATTTTTCGAAAATCTATGACATACTAATTAATAAATAATTTTTAATAAAAAGGCCAAGATTAATTAAGGCCTTTAATCCAATTACGGAATTTACACTCTTTACAAATGTAATTGAGTAAAAATTATATGACCTGCAAATTTGGGAATTAATTTAGTGTAACAGAATTTTTTTTGCACTTTTGGCAAATAGGTATTTTTGTCATTGGGTCCATGTCTAAATAACTTCGAAAAAACAACTTTCGACAAAAAAAATCTGGTCAAAACAACCTGAACAAAAAAAAACTCCGTACAAGAATAATTTCATGCACAAATAACTTCAACCAAAAAAACCACAACAAAAACAACTACCGGCAAAAAAAACTTCAAATAAACCACAATTTCAAATATAAATTACCATTACTTCCATGACGTTATATAACACGACAAAATATTACACAGACAAAATATCCCAACCTAAAGAACCACAACTAACCTAACGAACCTAAAGAACAAATATAAGGAAAATACCAAACTAATTAACTCCCTAAAGAAACAAACGCCAACCCAACTAACGCCCTAAGGAACCTAAAGAAGTCAGTATAAGTGGATGATTCACGTGATAATTTGTCATTGTGATTATTTCTTATTGTGATAAAAATAAAATAAACACATGAAGAAACTCAAGAAAAACAAATGCATGAAGAAATAAATTATGAAAGAATGTTTTTAAAAAAGTGTTAACAAAATGACATATTGATAAATAAAAGTGATTTTTGTACGTTCAGATTATTTTGAATAAAAATTTTAACAATATAATATGTTTATAAATAAAAGTGATTTCTGAATATTAAGATTATTGTGTAAAAAAGTCTTAACAATAAAATATATTTGGCAACATAACAGATTGATAAATAAAAATGATTTTTGTAAATTAATTATTAAGTTAATTTTGGCACACCAATACACACAACAATAAAAGAAAAACCAGCAAAAACCAAAATATACAAAACAACTAATTATTTTGTCGCAAGTTATTTTTGTCAGAAGTTATTTAAGCACAAGTCATTTTCGCCACAAGTTATTCATGATAAGGTTCACTCGACCAAGTTATTCTGACGTAGTTATTTGTTGGATATTTCCAATAAAAGGAAAATCAAAAAAAATTGTATCGTGTCAAATTGTTTTTGATAATTTAAAAAATGAACAGAATCTTTCTTTCAAAATAGTTACTCAGGAAAATTTCTATACGATCTTACAAAAATATTGTTTATGGTGAGGACAAATCTTGAATTTAAATAGCTACTAAATAAACGGTTTATATTTTATTGAAGTTGTATCCGTAATGCACGTTTATTATTTCACCGTTTTGTAATAAATGTCTTGATTACTATTTAAGCGTGGAAATAAAATAAACACTGTTTCCTTATTCCTGGTAGGTACGTCAAAAAATGATAACAAGATGAATTAAGACCTTTAATCCAATTACGGAATTTACACTCTTCACAAATGTAAATGAGTAAAAATTATATGACCTGAAAATTTGGGAATTAATTTAGTGTAACAGAATTTTTTTTCATTTTTGGCAAATAGGTATTTTTTTCATGAATAGCCCCATTTTTTTAAGTTGAAAAAATGATTCTAATTCTTAGTTAATTTTTTACCAGATTTTTAGAAATTTTGATGTATATATTTTTGGATATTTCCAATAAAAGGAAAATCAAAAAAATTGTATCGTGTCAAATTGTTTTTGATAATTTAAAAAATGAACAGAATCTTTCTTTCAAAATAGTTACTCAGGAAAATTTCTATATGATCTTACAAAAATATTGTTTATGGTGAGGACAAATCTTGAATTTCAATAGCTACTAAATAAACGTTTTATATTTTATTGATGTTGTATCTGTAATGCACGTTTATTATTTCACCGTTTTGTAATAAATGTCTTGATTACTATTTAAGCGTGGAAATAAAATTAACACTGTTTCCTTATTCCTGGTAGATACGTCAAAAAATGATAACAAGATGAATTAAGACCTTTAATCCAATTACGGAATTTACACTCTTTACAAATGTCATTGAGTAAAAATTATATGACCTGCAAATTTGGGAATTAATTTAGTGTAACAGAATTTTTTTTGCATTTTTGGCAAATAGGTATTTTTTTCATCAATAGTCCCATTTTTTTAAATTGAAAAAATGATTCCAATTCTTAGTTAATTTTTTACCAGATTTTTAGAAATTTTTATGTATACATTTTTGGATATTTCCAATAAAAGGAAAATCAAAAAAATTGTATCGTATCAAATTGTTTTTGATAATTTAAAAAATGAACAGAATCTATCTTTCAAAATAGTTACTCGGGAAAATTTGCATACGATTTTACAAAAATATTGTTTATGGTGAGGACAAGTCTTGAATTTAAATAGCTACTAAATAAACGGTTTATATTTTATTGAAGTTGTATCTGTAATGCACGTTTATTATTTCACCGTTTTGTAATAAAAATCTGGATTACTGTTTAAGCGTGGAAATAAAATAAACACTGTTTCCTTATTCCTGGTAGGTACGTCAAAAAATGATAACAAGATGAATTAAGGCCTTTAATCCAGTTACGGAATTTACACTCTTCACAAATGTAAATAAGTAGAAATTATATGACCTGCAAATTTGGGAATTAATTTAGTGTAACAGATTTTTTTTTGCATTTTTGGCAAATAGGTATTTTTTTTATCAATAGCCCCATTTTTTTAAATTGAAAAAATGATTCCAATTCTTAGTTAATTTTTTACCAGATTTTTAGAAATTTTGATGTATATATTTTTGGATATTTCCCATAAAAGGAAAATCAAAAAAATTGTATCGTGTTAAATTGTTTTTGATAATTTAAAAAATGAACAGAATCTATCTTTCAAAATAGTTACTCGGAAAAATTTGCATACGATTTTACCAAAATATTGTTTATGGTGAGGACAAATCTTGAATTTAAATAGCTACTAAATAAACGGTTTATATTTTATTGAAGTTGTATCTGTAATGCACGTTTATTATTTCACCGTTTTGTAATAAAAATCTGGATTACTGTTTAAGCGTGGAAATAAAATAAACACTGTTTCCTTATTCCTGGTAGGTACGTCAAAAAATGATAACAAGATGAATTAAGGCCTTTAATCCAGTTACGGAATTTACACTCTTCACAAATGTAAATAAGTAGAAATTATATGACCTGCAAATTTGGGAATTAATTTAGTGTAACAGATTTTTTTTTGCATTTTTGGCAAATAGGTATTTTTTTTATCAATAGCCCCATTTTTTTAAATTGAAAAAATGATTCCAATTCTTAGTTAATTTTTTACCAGATTTTTAGAAATTTTTATGTATACATTTTTGGATATTTCGAATAAAAGGAAAATAAAAAAAAATGTATCGTGTCAAATTGTTTTTGATAATTTAAAAAATGAACAGAATCTATCTTTCAAAATAATTACTCGGGAAAATTTGCATACGATTTTACAAAAATATTGTTTATGGTGAGGACAAATCTTGAATTTTAATAGCTACTAAATAAACGGTTTATATTTTATTGAAGTTGTATCTGTAATGCACGTTTATTATTTCACCGTTTTGTAATAAAAATCTGGATTACTGTTTAATCGTGGAAATAAAATAAACACTGTTTCCTTATTCCTGGTAGGTACGTCAAAAAATGATAACAAGATGAATTAAGGCCTTTAATCCAGTTACGGAATTTACACCCTTCACAAATGTAAATAAGTAGAAATTATATGACCTGCAAATTTGGGAATTACTTTAGTGTAACAGAATTTTTTTTGCATTTTTGGCAAATAGGTATTTTTTTCATGAATAGCCCCATTTTTTTAAGTTGAAAAAATGATTCCAATTCTTAGTTAATTTTTTACCAGATTTTTAGAAATTTTTATGTATACATTTTTGGATATTTCGAATAAAAGGAAAATAAAAAAAATTGTATCGTGTCAAATTGTTTTTGATAATTTAAAAAATGAACAGAATCTATCTTTCAATATAATTACTCGGGAAAATTTGCATACGATTTTACAAAAATATTGTTTATGGTGAGGACAAATCTTGAATTTCAATAGCTACAAAATAAACGGTTTATATTTTATTGAAGTTGTATCTGTAATGCACGTTTATTATTCCACCGTTTTGTAATAAAAGTCTCGATTACTGTTTAAGCGTAAAAATAAAATAAACACTGTTTCCATATTCCTAGTAGGTACGTAAAAAAATGATAACAATATGATTCCCGGAGGAATCCCGAGAATATCCTATTTTATCCGGATAAAACAAAGAGTATCCTATTTTATCAGAAAATCTATAGTCTGGAGAGTTGTATACTGGGAGTGTTGAAATCTGGCAGACCTGTGATGAGGTGGAGTTATAATGTAACAGACATGTTCCCCCAGGTCTGCATTCAGGTAGAGTTGGAATGCGAAAGAGTTACACAAACGGTTTTTCAATCTCATCGTATTACCCATAAACGTTTTAACGAAACTTTTAATCCTATTTTCGACATTTTACATATTATAGAGCATATAACGAATGATTTCTTTATCAGAGAAAAAATTATCCACATAGTTGTTGAAATATAAATTAACAAAGTATATTTATTTTAAGATTTTATGATGTTTTCGGGTAAAATTGTCATCTGCTAATTTAAGGTTTTGGTCATGAGACTATTTTAAAGATCTTGGTCTGAATTTTTCATATTACAGTCCACATAGAAAAATATATATGTAACATATACGTTAAATATATGGCGCCAAAAAGTTCTATATGCTGCATATATTCTGCATATATGTGTGCAAAAATATATTAACAATATATGGGATATATGTATGGAATATATGTAAAATATATTTCATATACGTTTAGCGCCAAAAAGTTCTATACGTCGAAATATATCGTGCATATATTTCTATTTCCATGTGGGAGAGTACCAGGGCTTGAAACGATACCTTGAACAAATGAAACGTTCGGATCGGATGAATGAGAGTGCGATTGAAACGTCAAACCGATTTCTTAGACAAACGAACGAAACGATTGCTCTCATATGCTATGTTCTGAACTGCGGTCCGAATCATCTATCATGAATGGGGTTTCGGTTACGGTTTCGAACAGGCGACAATCGTTTTGACAGCGTTCCGGTTTGAATTTTCTGCTGGCATGTATGATTTAACGATTTCACATGATAAAACGAATATTGGAATGCTTGCAATGTTTTATGGTCGAAGCGATGATAATATGGTTCAATGAACGATACTTGCAAGGTTATTAGAAATAAACGTTGAAATCGTACATGCAACGGCGTATTTGAAACTATTAGAATAGCTTTTGAAACTGTTATCATTTTGATGATTGCTACTGCCATATATTTGCTACACCCAGAAAAAAGATCATGTTAACGGGACTAGAATCTACGCATCAGAAATAAAATTTCTTATTTGGATGCCGACCTACTACACTGAGAGAAAATTACGGTATTAGCAACTATAAAGTGACAACTGTTTATTTTTAGTCCGTCCGAGCTAATTTTTAATAGTTGCCACAAGTATCAAATAGTTACTATAACTACCAAATAGTTACCATAACTATTTTCATAGTTACTGTAACTATGAAAATAACTATTTTCATAGTTACTGTAACTATGAAAATAGTTGCATGGACTAAAAATTAATAGTTGTCATTTTATAGTTGACTGTACTACTACGATTTCTCTGAGTGTAGACTTCCATTCACCTCAAATAAATTTTTTCATTTGTAATTAATATACTTGTTGAATAGTAAATATATTCAAATCTAAGAAATATTTATTTGGGTCGGCAGTTATAGAAATGGTGAATATAAAAAAAAAAAAAATTTATTGGGACATTCCTTATTATCCCTTAGAAGCTCAGAAAAGGCATGTATGATTTAACGATTTCACATGATAAAACGAATATTGGAATGCTTGCAATGTTTTATGGTCGAAGCGATGATAATATGGTTCAATGAACGATACTTGCAAGGTTATTAGAAACAAACGTTGAAATCGTACATGCAACGGCATATTTGAAACTATTAGAATAGTTTTTGAAACTATTATCATTTTGATGATTGCTACTATCATATATTTGCTACACCCAGAAAAAAGATCTTGTTAACGGGACTGGAATCTACGCATCAGAAATAAAATTTCTTATTTGGTGCCGACCTACTACACTGAGAGAAAATTACGGTATTAGCAACTATAAAGTGACAACTGTTTATTTTTAGTTTGTCCGAGCAAATTTTTAATAGTTGCCACAACTATCAAATAGTTACTATAACTACCAAATAGTTACCATAACTATTTTCATAGTTACTGTAACTATGAAAATAGTTGCATGGACTAAAAATTAATAGTTGTCATTTTATAGTTGACTGTACTACTACGATTTCTCTGAGTGTAGACTTCCATTCACCTCAAATAAATTTTTTCATTTGTAATTAATATACTTGTTGAATAGTAAATATATTCAAATCTAAGATATATTTATTTGGGTCGGCAGTTATAGAAATGGTGAATATAAAAAAAAAAATTTATTGGGACATTCCTTATTATGCCTTAGAAGCTCAGAAAAGGCATGTATGATTTAACGATTTCACATGATAAAACGAATATTGGAATGCTTGCAATGTTTTATGGTCGAAGCGATGATAATATGGTTCAATGAACGATACTTGCAAGGTTATTAGAAACAAACGTTGAAATCGTACATGCAACGGCATATTTGAAACTACTAGAATAGTTTTTAAAACTATTATCATTTTGATGATTGCTACTGCCATATATTTGCTACACCCAGAAAAAAGATCTTGTTAAAGGGACTAGAATGTACGCATCAGAAATAAAATTTCTTATTTGGTGCCGACCTACTACACTGAGAGAAAATTACGGTATTAGCAACTATAAAGTGACAACTGTTTATTTTTAGTTTGTCCGAGCAAATTTTTAATAGTTGCCACAACTATCAAATAGTTACTATAACTACCAAATAGTTACCATAACTATTTTCATAGTTACTGTAATTATGAAAATAGTTGCATGGACTAAAAATTAATAGTTGTCATTTTATAGTTGACTGTACCACTACGATTACTCTGAGTGTAGACTTCCAATCACCTCAAATAAATTTTTTCATTTGTAATTAATATACTTGTTGAATAGTAAATATATTCAAATCTAAGAAATATTTATTTGGGTCGGCAGTTATGGAAATGGTGAATATAAAAAAAAAAAAATTTATTGGGACATTCCTTATTATCCCTTAGAAGCTCAGAAAAGGCATGTATGATTTAACGATTTCACATGATAAAACGAATATTGGAATGCTTGCAATGTTTTATGGTCGAAGCGATGATAATATGGTTCAATGAACGATACTTGCAAGGTTATTAGAAATAAACGTTGAAATCGTACATGCAACGGCATATTTGAAACTATTAGAATAGTTTTTGAAACTATTATCATTTTGATGATTGCTACTATCATATATTTGTTACACCCAGAAAAAAGATTTTGTTAACGGAACTAGAATCTACGCATCAGAAATAAAATTTCTTATTTGGATGCCGACCTACTACACTGAGAGAAAATTACAGTATTAGCAACTATAAAGTGACAACTGTTTATTTTTAGTCCGTCCGAGCTAATTTTTAATAGTTGCCACAAGTATCAAATAGTTACTATAACTACCAAATAGTTACCGTAACTTATTATCCCTTAGAAGCTCAGAAAAGTGCCTCCCGCTCAGCAGTTGGCGCGCAAACCAGTGCACGGCTGAGCGGTCACCCATCCAAGTTATGACCGCAAATAATGCTACTCAACTATGGGGACCGTCGAAGCCACACACCGACCACGCGTCCACTGCTGCCGATTTAAAGAATATATAATTTTTATATAAATATACGACCAGAATTAAATCAAATCGATAAATGTTGCATGTTGATAATAATAAACTCCAATGATGAAAGGAAATAAATATATATTGGATTATAAGATAGTTCTAATTGATTTTATTTAAAAATATCGAATACATGTATTTGGTCGTTTTAACTAGATCTTTTTTTCTGGATTAAGAAAGTATTTAGTAGCAATAAATAAAATATTTTTTTAGTATCCGCTGCACAGTAAAAATTGATTCAAATAAATAAATATGTTGGAAATTTAAAAAAACTGAAAAATTGGATGAAATACATTTTTGTTGGAGGGAAAGTAAATTTTCGTTGCTTGAAATAAGTAAGTGTTGAATAGATAATTTTAGTTAATATTACCAAATCTTTTTTCTGGGTGTGACATTCGGTTCCGTAAAAGTTCGAACAGTAGAGAACCTATTTAACAGAGTTTTCATCTGAATTTTTCGTTTTCACACGACATCCGTCGTTTGGAATTTAGAATTTACCAAGATTTTCGAAGGAAAAAGTTGGAATCCCAATGCTTCCCGCGAAACGGAACCCCCCACACGACGATTTCGAAAATCATCTTCTCACGAAAAATGTGAAATACCTCATCGATAATTGCGGCAAAGTTTTCAAGGTGAAACATTTCCTAATTTTAATCGCCTATCAGATTTTAAAAAAAATTCTGATTTAGAAAAAACTGTACAGCACCCGAAAGTTTTTATATTTACTGAGTACATTGAACGAAAATCAATATATCCTGCACTGTAAATTTACAAATTTCCGGTGAAATAATTCTTTTTATTCCACTCGGTGCGCGATACCTTTTTTTCGCACCTTGCCAATTAAAATTTTGTACGACACTCGACAGAAAACCTCTTTCTCAGCTCGTGAGAAACAGTTTTTCCGCACTCGTATCGCAATGAACTATTATTTTATTGAAAGGTATTTTTTTGCCGAAAGGAATATGCAAAAAATCAAGAAAGACATATAGCAAATAAACGTCAAAATGTTATCGAGGAGTTGCTGAAAAAAAGGAACAATTATCGAAACGGAAAGCCGAAGAAGACCTTTATAATCCCTCGTATAAATAATAAATAATAAGAAAATATATAAATAAAAATAAAATAAAGGCTACAGGGAGAGAAAAGGTTTCATTGATTCACGGAAATCTTTGCCAATGAAATGAAATACTTGAGTTTCAATACTATCTTTTCTTTGAATGATCTCAAACTCAATGAAAAGTATAGTATAGAACTAAAATCTGAATTAATATTGACAATTCGTGTTTTTCATATTCCTGGAGACATTATTTTATAATTATTATTAAAAAATTACCAATTCAAACCCTTCTATACTTTTATTAAAAAACTGATTATCTTTTCGTGTTCCCAAGTTCTAGCCAGGAGATTTATGTTTTATATCAGCAACTAAATTTGGAGTGAAAAAATCGAAAAATCGTATTTTAGAATTTGTAGGTTCTTTAGGTTCTTTTTGGGCCGAATATTTATCGGATTTCTGGTCCTTCGAATGATTCATCCACGGATGAATTGTCGCAGATTTTTCATCGCTGGATGATCAGTTACGAACCCTTTTCGAGCCAAGTAAGACTATTTTTCAGCATCTCCACAGAAGATCGTTATTTTAGTTACAGAACTTGAATAATAGCTTTAAATCAGGCCAGAATTGTCATCTGGAAGAGTAATATATTTTCTTGAAGTTGGGCCAAAGTTTTCTTTTTTTTCGGTAGAGTTGTAATTTCGAAGATTTATATCTGTTAGAGATGTAAATGTGGCTGTTGGATAAGCAGCAGCATATTTTTTCCTCAATCCCCCACGGGGCTGGACTTACATTGTACTTTCGACTTTAGAAGCGTGATTACCCTCCACATCGTTGCTTCGGTAAATATATATCGTACGTGTTGTACGTATGTACATAATATCTATGTACGGTAAGCCTTATACTCAAGACAAAATCGTATAGCCGTGCTGCTTCTCATTCCACTTCAACTTCTACTTCTCCAAGCCGCCCTCATCATTCTCCTCGAAGAGTTTTAATAGTTTTCCAGCCACGCGCCTTCACCCTCACTTTTTCCTTATCTCTGTTTTTCTTCCTCGTTCCTCACCATCCATCTTCTAGTTGCTTCACTCTCATCTTCGTCAATATATATGTGTATATATATATTCCTATATATATATATATATAGATATAGATATAGATATATATATATATATATCCTTCGAGTTGCCGTCGCAAGAGGCCGTTTGTTCGTGCAAACATCCTTTTCGAGAGGTGCTCCTTCCGCTTAACCGCAAGACAAACGATTTTTCGGGCGTGAAAGTTGAATCTATTCATAAGTGAGTAAGATATCGGGTCTGCTTTTCCTCGTGATTCTGCAAGATTGCACTTCTGGCCCGAACCTTTTTATTCCTGATTTCCTTGAAAATATCTGATAAATGGCTTTTTGCTGAAAAAATACACAGCTCATTGTCTTCTTTTGATTACGAGGGATCCATTGAAGCTCAATCATTATATTTCCACCGAGACTTTATCCAGTAAACACATAATTGAACAGCAATGTAACCTAGAAGTTACATGTGATTGTAACAATGTAACGCCTGCATTATGTTGGGGCTATGTAACGTAGGAGTAACATGTGATGTTTCATTTGTTATATGCAGGTAATGTTACTGTTATGCGACATATTTTCGTTGCAGTTGCATAACAAAAGCTACGAAACCGCAACTCAATGTGCAAGTAACAAGTGGGACGTCACTTTTGTGACAGGAAGGCAATGTTACAGTTATGTAACGTGGCAACATTGCAAGAACGTTGCAAGGGAATGTAACATTTACGTAACATGTATATTATAGTGGTTATGTAACATCGTAAACATCCACGTTATGTAACTGTTATATGCCGTATTTACGTTACAGTTATATAACGAAAGTGTGTAACTGTAATGCAACATATATGTAACACTTGTAATGTAACTGTGACGATAGTTCAGTCATGTTATAGTTATGTAACGTGGCAATGTTTCAAGAACGTTACATATTCATACAGAATGTTATGATCGCTCGGTGAGTAACGACTCAAAAGTTTCTCGCAAGCGGTTCGTGACCCTAGCGTGTATAAGACTGAGAAACTTTGGAGCTCAAAATAAACAGTGGGAGATACCCTTCGGAGGTGCCCTAACTGAATGGTATTATTCGCCAATAGCTTGTTCTACTTTTAATTGTAGCAGCTATTTTTTTTACCTTCTAAGGGTAGAGATTTCACAAACCGTGAAGCTCTATTGTGGACTTTCAGTGTACAAAAGAACCTTACGTGAAGTTACCTTTCGAAATTGCGGTTTCGTAACTTTTACGTTACTTGTTTCACATCAGTAACATTACGCAACATGCTTGTAACTTTCGGTTACATTGCTGTTACGTTGCGGTTACATTGTGCAACACACTAGCAACATTATGCAAATGTAACGGTTATGTTATGCAAGTGATGTAACATATGTAGGTTACTTGGTACATAGCAGTTAAATTACGCAACGTGAGGGCAACATAAGTGAAATGTAACGGTTACGTAACGAATGTTACATAACATGGTAACATTGTTGAGTGGGAAATAATAACTTACACGTAACTTACATGTAAGTTACAGGTGATGTTACTTGTTACATTGGCATATATTGCTGTAACATTGCTCTAACATTACCGTGATTACTGGGTAGTAGATAGCACTGAAAATATAGCGAAATAATGTGTATCGAAAGCGATAATCCAAGGTTCCAAAAATTGCAATGAACGGAAGATAAAAAACCACAATAAATAACGAAGATGACTGTTTGGGCGTGAAAGGTGAATCTATTCATAAGTGAGTAAGATATCGGGTCTGATTTTCCTCGTGATTCTCCAAGAGTGCACTTCTGGCCTGAATCTTTTTATTCCTGATTTTCTTGAAACTATCTGATAGGTGGCTTTTTGTGGAAAACACACTCACACAGCTCGTTGTACGCTTTCGAGCTTAGTGATTATTATGAGGGATCCATTGAAGCTCAATCATTATATTCCCACCGAGACTTTAGTTGGTACCACTCAAAATATAATAATAATAAAATATGTATCGATAGCGATAGTCTAAAGTTCCAAAAATTGCATTAAATGAAAAACAAATAAAAATAATTTTATAATAATTTAAAAATCCTGGCGGAAAAAATTAGTAAAAATGATAAACAAATTGGGTAAATGAAAAATGGTTAAATAAGAATCATTCGCATATTATAGTTAGGAGATTACTTCATCAAGAGTGTGGTAATCTTCTGATTATAATATGCGAGTGATTCCTATTTAACTATTTTTCATTTACCCAATTTGTTTATTAATAACACTTATTTTTTTCAGTCGGGAGTTTTTTTAAAAATTATTCCTGATTTCCTTGAAACTATCTGACTATTAGGTTTTCGCGGAAAACACACAAGCTCGTTTTTCTTTCTTGAGCTTGGTGATTGTTATTATAAGGAACCCATTGAAGACGCTCAATCATTATATATACACCAAGATTTATAAGTAACATAATAATAATAACAATAACATGCAGTGAAAGTGATATTCAAAGGTTCCAAAAATTAAATTAGCCTGAATTAAATTTCCATTAAATGAAAAAACGACAAAGCAGCACATTACAAAATTTTGTGATGAAAAGGTCACCACAATAATAAACAAAGAAACGTGCAGAGACGAACATTATGAATTTGGTGAACGAGAACTTCCGTGAAATACGGCGACAACCATTTTGCCCCACGTTTGGTGCTGTTTTCTTTTCATTTAAAGCTACTTTTGCGATAAAACCGATCCTTGTTTATCTTTAAACTGAGCTACCGACGTGCTCATCCCTCTTTTCAGTAACTTGTATTACATCCGCGCAAATTACGTTTACCCACCGACGACAATAACAAGACCCGCACGTGTTGCTAACGACAGATATGGACAATTCCAAAATTCCGAGCACATAGCTAACTAAGCGCATCGAATATTCAATATGTGTTTCAATATCTTAATACCAAGCAGCTACGTCGAATGTTGTTTCGATACATGTATTAAAAGTACCTCGAATTTCAGCGATGTTTGGGTAAAATTAATTGAAGTGGCGTCGAGTTGGATAAGATTAATTAAAGTGAGGTCAAGTTGGGCAAGGTCAATTGAAGTGCGGTCAATTTGGACAAGATCAATGAAAATGAGGTCAATTTGGGAAAGGTCAATTAAAGTGAGGTCAATTTGGGAAAGGTCAATTAAAGTGAGGTCAAATTGAGAAAGATCAATTAAAGTGAGGTCATTTTTAGTAAGGTCAATTAAAGTGAGGTCATTTATGGTAAGGTCAATTAAAGTGAGGTCATTTTTAGTAACGTCAATTAAAGTGAGGTCGATTTTTTATAAGGTCAATCAAAGTGAGGTCAATTTGGGTAAGGTCGATTTTTTATAAGGTCAATCAAAGTGAGGTCAATTTGGGTAAGGTCAATTAAAGTGGATCAGAATGGAAAACTTTAATAAAATTGAGTAAAAGTGAGATAAGGTTGATCAAGTTAAGTAAAGTTAGATCAACCTAGGTAAGATTAAATTAGGCAAAATTAGGTTAAAACTAGAGAAATAAAGATGTACTTTTCTTGACATATCCAGAACGTATATCCAGATCGACCAATTTGTTAACGTACCGAATTTCGTTAATCCGCCATCATTTCCTGAATAACGCATGTCACCGACTGCTACGTAGAATATATATATCGTAGTGTGAAGGCAACATTAATTTCTTTTTTAACTTGGCGTCAAGTCGCTACCGCGACTCTTTAATATATTTATAATTAGAAATATACAATTTATAGAATAGTGGTATAAACCTCAAACGCAATTTGACTGTCGATCATCGCCCAAACCTCAACGGTTTTGAGTTCGGGCATTCGATTAGGCTGTACTGCAAAGATCTTTTACAAGCCGTAACTTTGTTACCAATTTACAGCTTACAATTAATGTTACTACTAACTCCTAAGCGCTACATGCTCTATAATTCTCACCTCGTTTTCCTTGTGTTCTACGGTTAAGGAAACTTCGGCGTGGCACTTAAGGTCGGGTCCTAACGTAGGGATAACTTTCGTAAATACGCACAGTACATGGTGAGGAAATTGCTACCAAGTTCATGCGTTTTGTGAGCCAAAACTCGTTTGAAACTGTGACTGCTGATTATACTCAATGTCACTCATGAGGTGAGCTTGACTGAGAAAGTTCGTTGATTGCCTCTACATCCGGTGGTCAAGAGCTGTCAAATATACTTTTAAACAGCATTACGAGATTTTGTTTTGTTTTTTTTCGTCTCAAATATAGTTTTGTATGTCATGGACCGTCATTCGAAGCAATGAAAAATTTCATTGATGTATCTGATTCGACAGCTCCTGACCGTCGGGTTTGGTTAAACCCATCAATCTCAATCACAGCTTTTCCGACCACTCTCGGTTGCATTCTTTTAAACGAAATGGACAGGGTTAAAAATGGTGTGTTAAAAATTCTGTTGAAACGAATTTATACTTATCACCACATTGTTCAATAGCTAGGGCCAATTTGAATTATAAACTCAAAACTTTCAATGCATTTTACTTGACAATCGGCAAATTGAATTGAATCAGACTTTCGGATGGTTAGTGACAATTTGTTTATATCCTTCTATTTATCTCGAACATAAATATGTTGAAAGTTTTTACCAGTTGTTTCTCAAAATCATTTGACATTCAGTTGGTTTTCAAAATTGTTTATCATTTTTAAACTCCACATTCATATTTTTTACATTTTTGGCTTTTAGATAGTTTTCAAAATCATTCATCATTTCTTAAAATCATATTAATTTTTTTTCGCCAAAACGAATGTTGCTTTTCAGTCACACTTTTGTCGGACAATTTCTTCAGGGTTGGATGTAGCATAATAATGTGCTCCCCGAGTCCAAATGCTTTCTCATACGTAGGTCATTAGTTGAATACGTGTGATCATGTGAAGGATAAGACAAAGAAGAAGATTAACAAACGTGCAAGTCTGAGTGAGATGGATTTCGACCCCGAAAACTTTCCACCCGACCTGTCAAACTTCGCGACTGTCTTCATCATCGTTTCACCAGCGCTTCCACCGAAGAGAACGAGCCTCTCCTGTTGAGCCGCCTCACCGACCTTTCGTTTCCTCCCTCGCGCATTTAAGCCCTCGCTCTCTACTTCACTGTATACCACCCAACGAAACTTTCCTCGAAATTGGAAGCGACCGGCAAAACTTGCTTATTAGTTTCGAAATTGAACGGCTGACGCGAGAATTGAGGTTCCATGCAGCAACAGCAATGAGCCACATGGGCGAATGGACGCGTGACTCGCGACTTTTCCGCACTAACTTGTTTGCTCAGACTAGTCTCGACGCATGAGAGTTTGTACGTTCATGACTGCTAGCCATTGGGTAGAATGAAAAAAAAATAAGGGCACAGAGACGACCCTTATACATTGCTACATCATTAATACTTCAAGGAACAATATCTTTTTTTTGCGATTAGCAACAAGCTTTTTTTTGCGTTTTAAAAAAAGTTTGCAAAGTAGAACATTGCGCATTGCTTCGTCATTAATTTCCATTTTTTACAAAGCCACGTTTATGAGTAATCGTATTTATAATTTCAGGCTTCCTTATACACTGTGAAATTTTTAATTTTTTTTGGAAATTAATATACCGGTACCTATATGTAGCATTCTCTGTCAATTCAGCCACTTTTTTTTCGACCCTCTCCGATTTGCCCTGTAATTGGTTATATGAATGTACCACTAAAAGACACTCTATGTGAATTTTTTCAGATTTTTAAAAATAATTTTTTAAAAAATGGCTTTTTTATTCAAGTGCAAATATCTCAGAATTTTGAAGTTACTGAAAAAAAAGTCAGCACATAAAAGATGTCGTTTATTGTTAACTTTCGAGCGGAATATTCCAAACAATTGTCACGTTCCTGTGAGTATGATTTTTTTCCGAAAAATGGAGGAATTATTTTTTAATTAAAAAAAGCATATTTTTTTTTACTGAAAAAATTACAGAGTATTGCTACATGACTGTTGATATCACAAAAAAATCGCCAGAGTGGCCCCGATCGATCTTCTGGTATTAAAAAATGCATTTAACATTATTATTTTTTGATAAAAAAAAGGTTACTTTTTTTTGGCTAATAAAATTACAGAGTATTCTTGCATGATTGTAGATATTGCAAAAAAATCATCAGAGTGGTACGAATCGAGCTTCCGGTATAAAAAAAAAATAATTCCCCCGTTTTTCGAAACTTCCACATGAATAATTTATTTTAATATCATAAGCTCGATCCAGACCACTCTGATGATTTTTTTGCAATATCTACAGTCATGCAAGAATACTCTGTAATTTTATTAGCCAAAAAAAAGTAACCTTTTTTTATCAAAAAAATAATAATGCCCCCGTTTTTCGGAACTTTCACACAAATGCATTTTTTAATACCAGAAGATCGATCGGTGCCACTCTGGCGATTTTTTTGTGATATCAACAATCATGTAGCAATACTCTGTAATTTTTTTCAGTAAAAAAAAATATCCTTTTTTTAATTAAAAAATACTTCCTCCATTTTCCGGAAAAAAATCATACTCGCAAGAACGTGACAATTATTTGGAATATTCCGCTCGAAAGCTAACAATAAACGACAACTTTTATGTGCAGACATTTTTTTTCAGTAACTTCAAAATTCTGAGATATTTGCACTTGAATAAAAAAAGACATTTTCTGAAAAATTATTTTTAAAAATCTGAAAAAATTCACATAGTGTCTTTTAGTAGTACATTCATATTATCAATTACAGGGCAAATCGGAGAGGGTCGAAAAAAAAGTAGCTGAATTGACAGAGAATGCTTCATATACAGCTGGGATACATATACCGTATATTAATTTTCAGATGTATTCGTCATTGACAAATACAACAATGGTATATTATAATGAAGATTACAATACTCACGTACTGTAATTTTTAAATACCAGTATCGTAGAATTTTTATGCTATTCTTAAGTTTACAATAAAAGTATATTAATATGACATTCATATACCTGTTTCGCAAATCCCTAAAATATCTCTAAAAAATGGAAATTAATAAGGAAGCAATATGCAATCTTCTGCTTTGCAACTTTTTTTTCTTACATTCAACATTTTGGTAGTTACGTATACACAACGCAAACAAATCGGATAAATTATAAAATCATTCAGTAATTCGTGCAGACTTTCTTTATTCAATATTTAATCAAATGTGAACAAAGATTTTTTTAATTGTTGTGCAAATTATTATAAATAATTTCAATGTTTCAATAAATTTTAATTTATTTTGTGATATTTTACGTGAGTTATAGCAAAATGTAAATTTATGAAAATATTCAAAATGCCATAAGATCGAAGCCCTTTACCGATCATTACGAAATTTGGTACGTAAAAGCGTTGAGTACTATTGTTAGTCTGTAAAAAATTTCGATTCCTCCTTTAGAATGACTTTATTTGTACAAAATTATTTATTATTACATTATATATGTAGGATGCACTCTTAATGGAATTCCAACGTTTGTAAATTTTTTTTCATCAATTTAGGTTGCTATTGAAAAAGATTTTGCGAAAAATAGATGTTCCTCCAGTGTAGCAAATATAATACATTGACAGTTAAAGTTTAAATTTTTTGAAAATTTTTTACTACCCTAAATGTTAAATATTTATTTAAATCAAAATAGTGAGAAAATGACTCTTTTGAAAAATTAACTTTTTATATCTTTAAGTGTAAGTATTGATTGTGTCAATGCAATTAGAGTAAAGGATGCATTCGTAATGGAATTCCAATGCTTGTCGATTTCTCCAGAGTTTTTGGGTTACGATTTCAAAAGATTTTCGGTAAAATACGTTTCCCTTCAATGTAGGAAATACGATATATTGGCAGTTGCAGTGTTAATTTTGACCTTTTGACCTTAATTCTAATTTTTACCTTTGACCAAGTTTTCTATGCAAATGTGTTTGCTTAGACTAGAAACGATGCATGAGAGTTTCTACTTTCATGACTGCTGGAATGAAAAAAAAAAAAAAAATGGTACAAAGACAAACCTGGCACATTTTTTCACCATTAACCCTTCAAGGATCAAGGCCTTTTTTTGATAAAAAAAAAGTGTCCTTAATGTAAGATATTTATTTAAATCCAAATATTTAAAAAATTACCCTTTTTAAAAATTGACTTTCTACATTTTTACGTGTAAATACGTTCTGTATTCATGAAATAAAAATTAAGGATGCATTTTTTATGGAATTCTAATGCTTGTCAAATTCTGTCACAATTTTTGGGCTGCTATTAAAAAAAGATTTTCTTTTCTTCATTTTAGATAAAATAATACAGTGGAAGTTGCAGTGTTAACTCTGAACTTTTGACCTTAATTCTAATTTTGACCTTTGACCAAGTTTACTGTGCTAACTTTGTTTAAGCAGACTAGTACCGATGTACGAGAGTTTTTGCTTTCACGACTGCCATTGGGTAAAATTTTTTAAAAAAGGGTACAAAGACTTCCATATTGGTTTATCATTAATCTTTTAAAGACCAACTCCTTTGGCCGCTGAGAAGCGAAATTCGCTGAATGATAGATTTGTCAGATTACCTTAGTTGTCATTTTTTAATGATTTCATTCGTAAACTTTTTTTATTACATTCAAAGAGATTACAAGATAAAAACTTAAATTACTATAAAATTCGAAAGGTTTAATTCACTATTTAAATATTTGATTTTCACCAAATCAAATATTTAGCACCGGTTTTAATACTATTTTGTTCCCAGATAAAACGTCGATTTTTTAAAAAATTCATAATCCTGTAAAATATGAAAATTTTTTTTCTTTCCTTGTAAATCGATGACTGAAAATTTGCTTCCTTAGAATTTCCATAGGTTTTTTTTTAATTTGAGAAATATTTTTAATCATTTTTTGTAGAAGTTTTAATATTTAAAAAAAAGTGTATCGGCACTGAATTTGTATTCCAATTTTATGAGGAAATTGAAATTTCATACGATTTTCGATTTTTCAAATATTTAGATAATCGCATCACGTAAACTTCGACCAGTTAATCTGAAACTTTCCACAGAAATGAATTTATATTTAACACTGTTGGGAATTAAATTGGGTGAAGATCGATAGAGGTCTTCGGATTTTATACCAGATTCCAATTTACAAAGTTCTCTTCTATGTTGGAAACATTTGTGAAAAGGACCAAAAACTCGAGTCACGTGCGTAATAATATACAGAGAAATTCATCAAAAAATAAACAGACTTATTTGAATTTTATATGCATCTTTATATTCAAAATTTCCGAGTCTCGTAAACGTTGTTTGGGAGTAAGTTTCGCCCGGATCGACAATGGTGTTCAAGACTTATGAAACTTATATTATTCTCCATTTTCCACCTTTCTGAAACTTCCTCTATGAGGAAGGTAAAATTGGTCAACGTATTTCCTCGTAAAATTCGCCCAGTAAAAAGTAGAAAAAAGAAAAATTTACAAGTCCACTTTGCACAATTATTTTTATTCCGTTTTTTCAGCTGTATATTACACACAATTAATTTCCTCTCTTTTTTCTTCAATTTACCCAGTCGTATATTAATTATAAATTGTACTAGTAAAAAATAAAAAAGAAAAAAAAGTGCGAGGCTAATTTGCAAAGTTTATTTTTTTCTTTTTTTTCGTAATTTTTTTAGCTCTATATTAATTATGAATAGTACTAGTAAAAAATAAAAAAATATTATTTTAATCTCACAAATGTATGAATGAGACTTTTATCGACAAATCTACTGCATATACCAGTAAAGAAGTAGAAAATACGAAAATGTCCACGTCTATTTTGCACAATTTATTTCATCTTTTTTTTCTTCAATTTTTCCAGCTGCATATTAATGATAAATTATGCAGATAGTAAATTCGAAATGTCCAAAATCGACAGATTGTAGGTTACGACGATTTGTGCGATAACTGCCGGATATTTACATTCAATTATTATTTTGATCACACAAATGTATGAATGAGACTTTTATCGACAAATCTACTGCAGATGCTAGCACTGCACTGTACGCTATGATATCATATAGGATATAGCATCAGCAGCATCGACGCTGCAGATATGTAAATTCACCGTTCAGAGTCGAGAACGAGCAACGAAAGCAGTTTTGTATATATATATATATTCAAAGTATATGCAAGTATTCGTATATATCTATATATATATATATAAATATATATATACGCTGTCCTTGCAAAGTATCCAGCGTCCACGATTTGCCGAAGCTATTTCAGCTTGGCGTAAATTGCAAAATATCGGTATACGCAGTGAACATTCGTAGTAAATTGGTTGACTGGCTGAGGTGTAGAGAGTATCAACTAACATTGCGAATATGTAACGCACAATACTTTCTGTCCCATCGAACCCAATGTTTACTCATAAAATGTATACCTGCAGTAATATACCTGTCGTACCGCAGCCTGATACGTATCTATGTTTCACTCTCCAGTAAAAGTAGCACACTTTCAAGTATACATCCAGAATGGTCAACCCTTTGTGGTTGCACTTCTTTCAAGTCTCACGGTGTTCCCATAAAAATGTATGTAGGTGAAATATATGCAAAGAATATTTTTGCAGTATCTAATACTATAGCGAAAAAATATATAGCATATATTTTGAATATATAAAGATATGCAACACATTTCTTTTGTATATGGGGTAAAACACGTCAAGGCGGCCACACGAATTTTTCATTTCAATAAAAAGTTTTCAAATTTCTTGAAGATGTTGGTCTGGCTGAAAACAAAAATTGCAAATTTTTTCAGATTTTTTAATTGCATATTTCAGCCGTTACAAATAACTGAAAATAATAATCGTTAATTTTTTAACGCCAAAACTACGGCTCTCGCAAAAAAAAAATCATGTTAACAAAAAATTTAAGGTATCTAACGTTCTTTTCAACAAATTTGTTTGCAAATTTTCCTACTCCGTTTTATGCTATTTTTCAATTAAATAATATTTCAATATTTTTTTTCTCCGAAACTGCGTTCTCGATTCAGATGAGATTTTTACATTTTGTTCCTTAATATGTTAAGAATCTGAAAAAAAATTGGCGAGATGGGCGGCGACTTCGTTCCACAGTTACAGCTCTTCGAATGATCGAGCATAACGGTAATCTAATGTGTAATTGCTCTCTGCGTTCAACAGGGTTGAGACTGTCAATAGAAAAAATCTAAAGTCCGCATCACTTGTTTATTTTTTTGTTATTTTTAATTAATTTTTTTTTTAATTAGGTTAATTGGCAAATTTCCCCGTACATGTCGTCCACACTTTGTGTTCACAACGCAGAACGATGGTCGTGTAACATTGAGCACGTGAATATTGAACTCAAGAGACATTCATTCACCACGTTTTGCCAATTTTCGATTGATCAGAAAAGAGCACGATGATGAGTTACGTGTCATCAGGAAAAAAGTTTCAATTCCATCAGTCGATAAATTAAATGTATTAAAAAACCCAAAAATTGAAAAGGGAAAAATATCCGATGCAAAAAATGCAGTGCGGGCTTTAGAATTATTATGTAGACAGACTGTTGAACGTACAGAGCAATTACACATTAGATTGACCTGGTATTCGATCGTTTGAAGAGCTGTAACAGTGAAATGAAATCGCCGCCCATCTCGCCAATTTTTTCTCAGATTCTAGACATATTAAGGAACAAAATGTAAAAATTTCAGCCGAATCGGGAACGCAGTTTTATAGAAAAAAAATATTATAATTTTATTTCATTGAAAAATAGTATAAAACAGAGTAGGAAGATTTTGCAAAAAATTTATTGAAAAGAACGTTAAATACCTTAAATTTTGTGTTCACGTGATTTTTTTGCGAGAGCTGTAGTTTCGGCGTTAAAAAATTAACGATTATTATTTTCAGTTTTTTGTAACGGCTGAAATATGCGATAAAAAATCTGAAAAAATTTGTAATTTTTGTTTTCAGCCAGACCAACATCCTCAAGAAATTTGAAAACTTTTTCTTGAAATGAAAAATTCGTGTGGCCGACTTGACGTATTGTACCCCATATATTTCACGTAGTAAAAAAAAAATTAGGTTTGTTCAAAATTTTGAATTTTTCCCAAAATTTAGGTTCGCGCTCTAACATCCGTTAATTTTTATCAGTACAACCAAAATTTTCTACAGGGTCGGAATAATATTCAGTGATGCCGGATATTAAATTTGGTGAAGAGCCAATTTTGGCTTTTATAGAATTTCCAATTTTTCAAAAAAAAAATTGTCGACGCCCCAAGTCACGCAAATTCGACCAATATAGCTCAAATTTTTTAGAGACGTACTAATATTCAGTGATGCTGGATATTAAATTTCATGACGATCGGTACATGGGCTCCGATTTTGCATCGATTCCAAATTTTTATGCTTTTGAAACGTTTGAAGATAAATTTTTATATCTGGGTGCTCATCATACTGCATTATTTCTTCTAAAAAAAATCCATTAAGGATGCCAGATATTAAATTTGGTGAAGATCGGTAAAGAAATTCGGCATTCACAAAATTTCCAATTTTTTCAAAAAATATTTGTCGACGCTCCAACTCACGCCTATTTCGACCAAAACAGTTCAATTTTTGTACAGAGTCCAACTAGTATTCAGTGATGCTGGATATTAAATTTCATGAGGATCGATATATGGGCTCCAATTTTATAGCAATTCCAAATTTTTATGCTTTTGAAACGTTTGAAGATAAATTTTTATATTTGAGTGCTCGCCATACTGTATTATTTCTTCTAAAAAAATCTATTAAGGATGCCAGATATTAAATTTGGTGAAGATCGGTAAAGAAGTTCGGCATTCACAAAATTTCCAATTTTTTCAAAAAATATTTGTCGACGCTCCAACTCACGGATATTTCGACCAAAACAGTTCAATTTTTGTACAGAGTCCGACTAGTATTCAGTGATGCTGGATATTAAATTTCATGAAGATCGATATATGGGCTCCAATTTTATAGCAATTCCAAATTTTTATGCTTTGGAAACGTTTGAAGATAAATTTTTATATTTGGTTGCTCGTCATACTGTATTATTAATTCTAAAAAAATCCATTAAGGATACCAGATATTAAATTTGGTGAAAATCGGTAGAGAAGTTCGGCTTTCACGGAATTTCCAGTTTTTCTTTTTTAAATTTGTCGACGCTCCAACTCACGCATATTTCGACCAAAACGGTCCAAAGTTTTTACAGAGTCCGACTACTATTCAGTGATGCTGGATATTAAATTTCATGAAGATCGATACATGGGCTCCGATTTTATAGCAATACCAAATTTTTAAGCTTTTGAAGCGTTTGAAGATAAATTTTAATATTTGGGTGCTCATCATACTGTACTTTTTCTTCCAAAAAAATCCATTAAGGCTTGTGGCTTGTCCGAAAACATTCAGTAGTACCACAAAGATTATAAAAATGTCAAGATTAAATAGTTCCATAACCCTTTCATAATTCAAACACAGTAGATGTGCCAGTGTGAAAAGCGTAAAAGTGATGCTCATGTACTTAGTGGTTTCTGAAACGTAGGTAAAAGTTATGATCCGCTGAGCCTGCAACCCACGAGAAGGGGGATGAGCATTATCATCATGAGAGTGTCAATATGAAAATACAATTACGTATTGACATTGCTTATGGATTTTAAAAAAAGCATTTTTACGAAACCTCCGCATCTTCATTATCTTCCACCTTTTATAAAGTCTCCTTTATGAGAAAGTGTGTCGATCGATTTTGGCTTCACCATAAATAAAAGCATTCCGAAGGTGGAAAATAATGAGGATGCAATGCGCAAGTTTGCGCAACATTGATGTTTGAAAAGGTTTTCATTATCGTGACAATTCTTTTTTTTCTCTGCGATGAGAAAGCTTCCCCTGGGTATGTATGAAATAATTGAAGAAAAATTCGAAATCGGTTCTATAATGTTTGATGATGTTACGATGTTTTAAAATCAAATCTTACGATTATTGTAACATAATATAACGACTGCTCGAAAAATGTAATACAAAATCAAATTCTTATTTAGCGTTAAACAAATTGTACGTGATAACTTGTTTTTTTTTTGTTCCAAAATGAATGCTCATCCCCATCCGTCGGGATCTGTTCTTTCCCTCAAGACCCTCCTATCTCTCGGGAACCCTCTAATCCCTTGGGACGCCTCCTATCCATTGGGGACGCGCTTGTCCCTCGGGAATATTTTTATCCCTCGGAATTATTTTTATCCCTCGGGAATATTTTTAGCCCTGGGGAATATTTGTATCCCTCGGGAATATTTTTATCCCTCGGGAATATTTTTATCCCTCGGGAATGTTTTTATCCCTCGGGAATATTTTTAGCCCAGGGGAATATTTGTATCCCTCGGGAACATTTTTATTCCTGGAGAATATTTATATCCCTCGAGAATATTTTTATCCCTCGAGAATATTTTTATCCCTCGGGAATATTTTTACCCTTCGGGAATATTTTTATCCTGCGGGAATATTATTATCTCTCGGTAATATTTTTATCCCTCGGGAATATTTTTAGCCCTCGGAAATATTTTTATTCTTCGGGAATATTTTTATCCCTCGGGAATCTTTGTATCCCTCGGGAATATGTTCATCCCTCGGGAATATTTTTATCCCTCGGGAATATTTTTATCCCTCGGGAATCTTTGTATCCCTCGGGAATATTTTCATCCCTCGAGAATATTTTTATCCCTTGGGAATATTTTTATCCCTCGGGAATATTTTTATCCTTCGGGAATATTTTTGTCCCTCGGGAACTCCATTATCCCTCGAGAACTCAGTTATCCATCGGGAACCCCGTTATCACTCGGGAACCCGCTTATCTCTCGGGATCACGTTATAAATATACATATATCATATATCATTAAAAAATGTTGCTTTATTTATATAGATTGTAAGAAGCTTAATAAATAATGCGGCAGCTCGTTTAAGATGAATAACTTATTGTTCGACAGATAACGTGGATCGACGGATTGGGCAGTGTACTCCACAATGGCATTGAGAAGTTCGAGGAGCCATTCGACGGTGGTCCATTGATCACAGTGAGGTCGGTGCTCAGGGTAATGCCACGCAAGGAACACGACAACACTACCTTCACTTGTCAGAGTCAGAATGCGGCTGATCGCACTCCACAAAACGTCAAACTCCGTGTCGAGGTTCGTTGAATAACTATTATTACGCAGAATAATAGCAATCATCTCTGTACACAATAGAAGCTGGATTCAAACTTCTGCATGAAATATGCACAAACGTTTCCTCGCACATTTAACATATTTTTTGTCACTGTTTTACAGAAAAAAAGCACGAAATTAAATTATTAAAATTATCGTTTTTTTCATTTTTACGATATTTTTTTTTTGACTATTGTGAATGTAATAAATTAAATACGTTATGTTTTATAAATTGTTGTGATATTTGTTGATGAATTCATGACGAATTTCCTTAATTACGTGAACGAAAATATTGTAGATTGATTCTGTAATGATGAGAGCTGCTGAATTGCGTAACGGATAATAACTATTGAAGATGCTATCAATAGCGATTGCTGCTGAATAGTGCTACGCGGTAGCACTATTGAGGGCATTATTAGAGGTTATTAGTAGTAAATCGAGAGTCAATGTACAACATTAAGATCTCTATTCATACGCTGCTTAATGATTAGTATTATGAATGACACTAGTACATATAGCATTAGCAATCATCGTCGTGTTGAACAATCAAAGTAATTGGCGTTCAGACGCTAGCGCGTCTCTCGATTACTGCTATCCTATACTGAGGACTCCATCGGCAACCTGTTGACCGATTAATAGAATGGCTATTACATTATTTCATTAGTGCTTGTCATTTAAATTAATGGAGTGACAATTCGTAAAACACCTGTATATTAGTCATTCTCTGTGAGTGCAACCATTTTTATTGTAGAACCTTTGCGACATTTTTCATAATTAACAAAATATTACTATTACTTCCTGCTAATTTTCTTATATTTTTTAATCATTTTACGAGCTCCATTTTATTTATTTAATTTTTGATCCATAAGATATCTTCGTTTCTATTTGAGAATTTTAAGAAATTACTTTCGACGTTTCGACACTACAGAAAATTAATTGCATTTTTTTGGAGAAAAATCTGAAAAAACTACAGCCTGCCTTTTTTGGAGAAAAAAAAACTGAAAAAATAAACCTGAATTTTTGTGGAAAAAAATTTAAAAAATTGCAGTCTGCATTTTTTGGGAAAAAAGTTAGAAAAAATAGCAACCTGAGATTTTTTGGAAAAAAATCAGAAAAAATTGTAGCCCACATTTTTTAGAAAAAAAATCTGAAACAATTGTAGCCCACATTTTTTAGAAAAAAAATCTGAAACAATTGTAGCCCACATTTTTTCGAAAAAAAATCTGAAACAATTGTAGCCCACATTTTTTAGAAAAAAAATCTGAAACAATTGTAGCGTGCATTTTTTTTATAATCTGAAAAAAAATAGCCAACATTTTTTTGGGGTAAAAAATGTGAGAAAATTTTTATGAAATATTCTCAAGTAATAGTAATATTTCTCTTACTATAAAAAATGTCAGAGAAGTTGAGAAAAACTTGGCTCGTTTGAAAAAGAATGCCCCGTATATCCGTTCCAATGTTAATCAATATCCTCGGTAATGGAAAAGTCTTAGATGTATTGAAGCATTATAAAATGTTAATTCGCATCAAATGCGACTTTATTGATTGGAACAGTGAGTACTATTAGCAACTGATGAGTATTAAATAGCTTCAAGTATTGAACCCTTGAAAACTAGCGAATGTTTAATGTCCATCGTACATTATTCAGCATTCCACAGTTCCCAATAGAGCTCAATAGTGTCATCAGTATTCTCACGCAATCATGTTAAATCACTAATGAGATTCGTGACTCCAATTAGTACAGAATAATTGAATAACTCATTAGCAATATTATAATCTGTGATTACATTATATTTAATACGTGTTGTTTAGCATTTTTTCTTAAGGGTAACTCATATCGTTTATTGTCATTTACGTTGCAATTAATTATTCAGGCCTTCCTATAAATTCACTCCAATATAATCATCTAATTAGAGTTTCGATTATTCTCTTTCTCCTTATTACTCATTATAACTTACATAATTTCACAAAATAATTCTATTTAACTTTGTTTCCATTTACTGATCCATCATATAAAGAAACAAAAAAATTAACAATGTCCGGTAAAATAAAATAAAAATAAAACTGATGTCCATATTTCCAGCTGAAAATATTGCACTGAAAAGTTGATAAAAACATTTTCTTTTATCCATACTTTGACTGTGCGATAAATCCACAAAAAATTTTCTCTAAAATAAGCAAACGTTTTCCGGGGTGGGGGTCAAAATGGCGAATGGCCAAAATAGCGAATGGCTAAAATAGCGAATTTCAAAATAAGGAACGTCTAAATATAAAATCGTCATCATTGTGAAATTGGCTATTTTAGCCATTCGCTATTTTGACCATTCACCATTTTGATTGCATGTTAATAAGACGCTAATATCAAAATAGCGAATGGCTAAAATAGCCAATTTCATAATGATGGCCATTCTATATTTAGACGTTTCATATTTTGAAATTCGCTACTTTAGCCTTTCACTATTTTGGTCATTCGCTATTTTGACCCCCACCCGAATGATAATTTCATATGATTTTGCTTCCTCATAGAGGAAGCTTTGTTTTCGTGAAAAATTTTTTTTTCGAGATTTTCATGTCAGTACACTCAGAATGGTCCAAAACATCGAGAAAAGTGATTTAGAAAAAATGTCTGTATGTGTGTGTGTGTGTGTGTGTATGTGTGTGTGTGTGTGTGTGTGTATGTGTGTGTGTATGTTACACAATCGAAAAATGTAAACCTTTATAACTCGGGAATGCCTTGAGATATCAAGCTGAAATTTGGACCATAGATAGAGGGATCAAGCCTCATCGTTCATGCAAATTTTTGTTAAAATCCACTTCATCGTTAAATTATTACGCGTTTTTTAATTTTTTGAAAAATGTCTGTTTACGCGATAACTCTTTCAATTTTCGAGATATTGATCTAAAAATTGGTATGAATTTGAGCTTTCATATGCCGGTGATCGCTATTGAATTTGGTTAAGATCGGTTGAGCCGTAAAAATTTTATGATGTTTTGAATTTTTCAAAAAATTGACATTATCGCTCTATTGTAACTTTTGCAAAACTTAAGATAGCAAGCTCAAATTTTGTATATAAATAAAACAATATTCAGCCATTATATATGTATAATTTAGTGACGAACGGTATGAAATTTTTGATTTTATGGAATGTTGAATTATTTTTAAAAATATACATTATCACATTCACTTCGGAAACGCTCTAATAATCACTAAATAACGCAATAACGAAATAGAAAAAGCGAATCCACAACATGTATATTTATCTAATTAAAACAAGGATGCAAAGTAGAACCTTGCACATTGCTTCATCATTATTTTTCGCGTTTTACAAAGCTTCCTCTATGAGGAAGCCAAAAATTGAATAACATACTTCCTCATAGAGGTAGCTTTGTAAGAAGCGAAAAATAATGAGGAAGCAATGTGCAAGGTTCTACTTTGCATCCTTTTTTATATATTTGAATTGTTATTTTTTAATTATTTTTAACCGTGTGTTTTAATTGTGTATTCGTGTATTTCGAATAAATACAGCAGCGATGCCGATATTTACTATTGTCATATGAATTATTTTTTGTTCATAGGTTCGCTACGCTCCGAAGGTTTCCTTATATATACCACCAGGATTATCGAAGAAAAAGAACGGCCGTATCGTCGAGGGTTCTGAATTGCGGTTCAAATGTCGTGCCGAAGCAAACCCGCCGGTCATGGAGTACTGGTAAGCACGAAAGGAACAAACCGTTGTAAAGCAAACTCCCCAAATACGTCTATGTATATGGATTTCGCCGACATAGCGCGTATAGCTAACCAACGGTACATAGAGGGAGGAATCGGGTCTCGTCGGTTGCGGATCAATAATATCTAGAAAACAGAGGCATTGTCAAATGTCGGATGACGCGCGCTTTATTATCGACATGCGTTATCCGTCTGCATATAAATAAAAGCAACTCGCATGTAAAAATACCGCGATATAAAAATACCGTAAGATTCTAATCTGGTAAAATGATTTTTTAATAACTATAATATTTTTGAGTTAATTTTACATCATATTTTTTTACTTGAGATTTCGTGTTGTAAAATTAAAACACCGTAAAATTCTAAACCGGTAAAATGATTTTTTTAATTCCATATATTTTTATATCAAAGTTCTATTTTCATCTTATATAGATGCTCCCATTTTTAGGAACATTTAAAATGGATAACATTTTTCGATCTAATAACTTTACCGTCACTAAGAGAAATTAGCTTAAATTAAAGGAGAATTTCTTTTTAAGCGTTTTCTTAATAATATATTTGTTTAATTAATGATAATGGAAGTCACTTTTACCCCTCGCTGAGGTTTGACGCCGAAGCTAAAAGCATTTACATAATCTAGTATTCGGTGCCACAGGATTTTTATACGTTGACTCTGAATAGCGAGCAGTAATTTACATTTTAGAAATAACGGGTATAATTATGTAACCGATTTGATAATTTATTAAGTGGTCTCGTAATAATATTCGTAAAAATGCGGCAAAATTACCTGTCACGTTTATTGCTCTCGTGTCTAGTGAGGTATTTAATATTTATTGGCGTTAATTTTGAACTTCATTTTTTCCGTCTTGGAACTAAAAAAAAAATCAGTGTCAAATAATGAGAAAAAAATGCTCCGAAATCATTTTCAATAGTGGAAATTCATGAAAAATGAAATGTCAATTATTACTTTATTTTTTTTGTTCTTAATTAATCGAGACTCAATGAATGTTATTATTAAATTATTAGGGTGAAAATTATTAATTTAATTAGTCTATTTGGAGCAGATATTTTCAATCATTAATTTTGCAACTATACATATTTCATATTGTCACACATATGAAGTTTTAAAAAAAGCTAAAAAAAATTTTTTCCTTACTCGATGCGAAAATTTCCACATCTTATCAAGTAAAATTTTGTACAATAATTGTTGAAATTTTTTTTTTCTTAACTCGCACTCGTGATAAAATTTTTACTGCACTTGTATCGTATAATATATTATTGCATTCGAAGAAATAAGCGTCGTCGATTTTACTTAATTTTATCGCATACTGTTTTTTATGACAATGAAAGCGAATGCCTGTTCGCGCAGGAAAATGAAATACGTGTTAAAAAATGTAAGTACCTTTCGTCTTTGTTTATAGGTGGTTCATTAACGACAAAAAAGTGATAGGAGACTACACAACGGAAATGATTATCCATAACGCAACTCGCGATCTTCACGACGCGATCGTAAAATGCGAAGTTCACAACGACATCGGGAAGAGCGAGGAAACCGAAACACTTGATATAACGTGTAAGTATATGACTTTTCGTATCTCAAGTATAACATTCGCTTTATATAACCCAACAATATTTTATACAACATATTTTCTGCCAACGCAGCTAACTTTTCTCTTAAAAAGTTTGTCGTATAATTATATCACATATAGAGACTCGTAGATTTTTGTTCCGATTTTTTATTCCACTTTAGAAAATCTTTTTTTATTTTTCAAGTCAATATGTTAAAAATGATAACTGGAGGAATAAAAATATTTTGTCTGAAAGGATTTTCTAAAATGATTTCAATTATAATAAACTGATTGAAAAAATATATAAAATAATGGCATTTTTTTCAATCACGATGCTTTTTGCTTCCTCATAGAGGGAGCTTTGATTTGATGAAAAAAAAAATGTCGAGATTTTTATGTCAGAACACTGAGAATTGTCCAAAACATCCAGGAAAGTGATCTAGAAAAAATGTCCGTATGTATGTGCGTGTGTGTGTGTATGTATGTATACAACTTCGAAAATTCAATCACGTATAACTAAAGAATGGGTTTAGTTATGCACAAATTTTGACTTTATGCCGTTTTGAATTTTTTGAAAACAATGTTAGAAATTTTTGTATGAAAATTAATATAAAGTATTGGAAGTTTTTTTGCGGATACGCGTATATTAAATTTAAGATACAAATGTTAATTAATATACAAAAAAATTGTTGTAAAATTAATATACAGTATACTAAATACTTCATAAAACTTGTGTTTATAATATAATTATTGGAATTTTACGACATATCTGTATATTAAATTTCATTTAATATACAGATAAATATTTTGAAAATTAATATATGTATTGGAAGTTCTTTTTCATATCCAGTATATTAAATTTCATTTAATATATTCCATATATTCCAATACATATATTATTTTTCAAAATATTTTTAACAGTGAAAAAGGACGTGGGCGCTCCAACTTTCGTAAAATTTCGTCTATTTTGCTAAATAGTTGTTTATAAGAACAGGTGCACTCAATGTTGTTTGGTTTTGAATTTGGCTCAAATCAGTAAACTTGTTCAGATTTTATGGAATTTTGAATTTTTTTAAAAATTGACATTATCGCTCTAATGTAACTTTTACAAAACTCGAGATAGGGAACTCAAATTTTGTATGTAAATGAAACAATATTCAGCCATTATTATCTATGTATAATGTAGTGACGAACGGTATGAAATTTTTGATTTTACGGAATGTTGAATTATTTTTAAAAATATACGTAATCACATTTACTTTTGGAAACGCTCTAAAAATAATGAAATAATGGAATAACGAAATAGAAGAAGCGAATTCACAACATGTTTATTTATCTAATTAAAACAAAGACGCAAATTAGAACCTTGCACATTGCTTCCTCATTATTTTTCGCTTTTTACAAAGTTTCCTCAAGTCAAAATTAATTAACATACTTCCTCATAGACGTAGCTTTGTAAAGAACGAAAAATAATGAGGAAGCAATGTGCAAGGTTCAACTTTTTTTTTCTTTTTTGTATTCAATTTTTTTTTATCTTTGAAATCTAAGATTAACTTTTATAAGTTGCAAATATTTGACGACATCAAAAGGTTTAAGGGCACGAAGTTTAAATTTCTCGTATATCGTTTGTGTTTCATTCAATATTTAGTGTGTTGGAGCAATTGCAAATTGCTATTTACTGTTTGCAGACGGACCGCAGTTTAGGCATTCGCCAGTTTCGGTCGAAACGCACTACGGTGCAACCGAGATATTGCAGTGCGATGTTGACGGCAATCCACCACCCGAGATCCTCTGGATTCACGAGGAATCTGACAGAGTTGTCGCCACCAGTCCGAATATCAGCGTCGTCGTGAGCCCGGAAACCGCCGGACGCTACTACTGCAAAGCTCACGTGCCAGGCTTCCCCGAATTGATTGGATACGCCAATGTTTTTATTCGTGCACCGCCAAGCATCGTGTCGCAACGGACGCAGTATGTGCCTGACGAAGGCGTTGTCAAGGTAACATAGATAAATGACCCATTATTTGTTCAAAAGGTGTAAATTTCCATTACGGATAAAGGAAGCTCATTTACTAGAATCTGGTATATTAAAATTAATATTCACCGTGAGATATAAAATTACAATATTTTCTACTAAATTCTATGAAAAGTAAGTAAATTAACATAAAAATTTATAATTTTACTACAAACATGTTTTAAGTTAATGGAAATTTACAAACATTTTTAACAGTGTACAACTACCATTTATTATAATTTATTTTAGCCTTGCTTATAATATTAATATTAATTAATAATAAATCTTAATATTATGCTAATTTTACTATAACATTTTTAAAATTAATTCTATCGTCAAAAACGAAGATTTTTTTTAATTGCCGGAACGTATTGATCCTAATATTTTCTGTGGAATATACGACAAGAACCATTTGTGAAGGCGAAAATTCGATACCTTGAAGAGAATAATTTTGAAAATTACGAAGATCCTAATAACTCTTGCAAGTTTCAATTTTTTTAGCACTCCAATTTCTCTACTTCATGTCCTACAATATTGTAAAAAAAAATGATGCAAATTATAACTTTGCATATTACTTCCTCAGTGTTTTATATTTGTTTTATAACTCAGTTTTCTCTATGAGGAATTCAAAATTGATCAACGTATTTCCTAGGAGGCTTAAATAATTTGCCAAAAATGATGAGAAAGTAAAATGTAAATTGCTATCTGCTTTTTTTTTATTTACAAAAACAAATGATGCTTTAAAGGAAAGAAAAAAACGTTGAATGATGATATATGCGTTAAGATCGCGAATTTTACTGACAAAATGAAAAAATGTTTTGCCGACAGGTAAAGTGCACAGCGATTTCTGTGCCAAAAGCCGAATCGGTTGTGTGGAGTTTCGGCAACCGGGAGCTTAATTTTTCGTCGAACAATACACCATTCTACGTCCAGGAAGAATATACGCCCGAAAGGGTAGTCAGCACAGTTACGCTTCGTGAGCCTATATCCACGTACTTCGGGGATTACAACTGCACGATCACGAATAGCTACGGAACAGATTCGGTCATCATCAAACTCACAACGCAGAGTAAGTTCATCGCCTCGCACTATTAGCAATTAATAATCCAACCATAAACTATTAAGCTCTTCAAAAGGTCCCAAGCCGATAAGTCAATTCACGAGGTACTTAACGAAATTCGATGAGTATGTCCAAACAAAGCCAGCATAATTAATCTGGTTATTAAAAGAAAACCCAGATAATCGTTTATAAATTTTTCCTCAATTTCACAAGAGGCAAAAATGCTTAGTTATGCATGAAATTTAATCGTAATATTTTTTTAGATAATTTGCAAAACAATATTTAGATAGAAATAACATATTTTCTATGAGAAAGTAAAAAAGGTAGATTTAAACCTCAGCTTTTTCGAGAATTTTTTTACCTACCAATTATGTTGTACATTTTTTCGAAAATTTATAAAAAATATTTTAAGGTTCGTCTGCCTAGAAAAGATCTATTTTTCGTCCAGGACAAAATATTTTTTATTTTATTCTTGAACAAATATCACCAATTTTAATGTTATCAATCTTAACCTTACCTTTTTGAGAATTTTTTTACCTACCAATTATGTTGTAAACTTTTTCGAAAATTTATAAAAAATATTTTAAGGTTCGTCTGCCTAGAAAAGATCTATTTTTCGCCCAGGACAAAATATTCTTTATTTTATCCTTGAACAAATATCACCAATTTTAATGTTATCAATCTTAACCTTAGCTTTTTGAGAATTTTTTTACCTACCAATTATGTTGTAAACTTTTTCGAAAATTTATAAAAAATATTTTAAGGTTCGTCTGCCTAGAAAAGATCTATTTTTCGTCCAGGACAAAATATTCTTTATTTTATTCTTGAACAAATATCACCAATTTTAATGTTATCAATCTTAACCTTATCTTTTTGAGAATTTTTTTACCTACCAATTATCTTGTGAACTTTTTTGAAAATTTATAAAAAATATTTTAAGGTTCGTCTGCCTAGAAAAGATCTATTTTTCGTCCAGGACAAAATATTCTTTATTTTATTCTTGAACATATATCACCAATTTTAATGTTATCAATCTTAACCTTACCTTTTTGAGAATTTTTTTACCTACCAATTATGTTGTAAACTTTTTCGAAAATTTATAAAAAATATTGTAAAGTTCGTCTGCCTAGAAAAGATCTATTTTTTGTCCAGGACAAAATATTCTTTATTTTATTCTTGAACAAATATCACCAATTTTAATGTTATCAATCTTAACCTTAGCTTTTTGAGAATTTTTTTTACCTACCAATTATGTTGTAAACTTTTTCGAAAATTGATAAAAAATATTTTAAGGTTCGTCTGCCTAGAAAAGATCTATTTTTCGTCCAGGACAAAATATTCTTTATTTTATTCTTGAACAAATATCACCAATTTTAATGTTATCAATCTTAACCTTAGCTTTTTGAGAATCTTTTTTACCTACCAATTATGTTATAAACTTTTTCGAAAATTTATAAAAAATATTTTAAAGTTCGTCTGCCTAGAAAAGATCTATTTTTCGTCCAGGACAAAATATTCTTTATTTTATTCTTGAACAAATATCACCAATTTTAATGTTATCAATCTCAACCTTACCTTTTTGAGAATTTTTTTACCTACCAATTATGTTGTAAACTTTTTCGAAAATTTATAAAAAATATTTTAAGGTTCGTTTGCCTAGAAAAGATCTATTTTTCGTCCAGGACAAAATATTCTTTATTTTATTCTTGAACAAATATCACCAATTTTAATGTTATCAATCTTAACCTTAGCTTTTTGAGAATTTTTTTACCTACCAATTATCTTGTAAACTTTTTCGAAAATTTATAAAAAATATTTTAAAGTTCGTCTGCCTAGAAAAGATCTATTTTTTGTCCAGGACAAAATATTCTTTATTTTATTCTTGAACAAATATCACCAATTTTAATGTTATCAATCTTAACCTTAGCTTTTTGAGAATTTTTTTTACCTACCAATTATGTTGTAAACTTTTTCGAAAATTGATAAAAAATATTTTAAGGTTCGTCTGCCTAGAAAAGATCTATTTTTCGTCCAGGACAAAATATTCTTTATTTTATTCTTGAACAAATATCACCAATTTTAATGTTATCAATCTTAACCTTAGCTTTTTGAGAATCTTTTTTACCTACCAATTATGTTATAAACTTTTTCGAAAATTTATAAAAAATATTTTAAAGTTCGTCTGCCTAGAAAAGATCTATTTTTCGTCCAGGACAAAATATTCTTTATTTTATTCTTGAACATATATCACCAATTTTAATGTTATCAATCTCAACCTTACCTTTTTGAGAATTTTTTTACCTACCAATTATATTGTAAACTTTTTCGAAAATTTATAAAAAATATTTTAAGGTTCGTCTGCCTAGAAAAGATCTATTTTTTGTCCAGGACAAAATATTCTTTATTTTATTCTTGAACAAATATCACCAATTTTAATGTTATCAATCTTAATCTTAGATTTTTGAGAATTTGTTTACCTACCAATTATGTTGTAAACTTTTTCGAAAAATTATAAAAAATATTTTAAAGTTCGTCTGCCTAGAAAAGATCTATTTTTCGTCCAGGACAAAATATTCTTAATTTTATTCTTGAACAAATATCACCAATTTTAATGTTATCAATCTTAATCTTAGCTTTTTGAGAATTCTTTTTACCTACAAATTATTTAGTAAAATTTCTCTAAAATGTGTATCAGATATTATCAGTTCAATCTGCCTAGAATAGCTCTATTCTTTTACCGAGGACACAATATTCTTTATTTTATGGTTCAATGATGTATATTTTTTTCCAATACTGGTGCTAAACAAGTGAGATATCCTTCAACAAATATCATCAATTTTAATCTGTCACGCTCCTCTTAAATAATTACGATGATATAAAAGGGTTCGTTTGGGTACTTGAAATTTCACGACTGAACTATCGTTCAGGCTCCATAATACCATGGCGGTTAAACTTGAATCTCGTTAAAAGATTGTTGCGGAATATCAACATTTCCGTAGCTGCTCTCATAGCTGTGGTTGAATCTGCCTTCCCTATAAAAATGATCAGGTCCGGAATCTACTTGGTGAACTGTAATTAATTTCAGCAGCACTTGCTCCGAACTCGGCACGTTTCAGACTCGAGGGGTATGCAGTTGCAGAACTTTGCCAAACTTTGATAGCGCGAGTTGCGGCTTCTTTTACCTCTTCCGCTTTCACTCACAATACCTGCATAGTCTTTACACCACTTTTCTATTTATGTATACATTCCTCGTTCGCGTAGGTACTCCTGAATATTATTCGCGTTTCAGCTCAACGGTAATAACCCCGTGAATAACAACAATAATAATAATCATCATCGGCAGTTTATACTGTAGTTCATGCACTTGGCAACAACGTATTCAGCTTAGCGATTATACGTTCATTATTTATTACATATCAATTACTCTGTATATTTTGGAATACCAATTCGCTCACGAACCGCTTAACCGTAATTTTGATTTGTTTCTTTTTTTTTAATTTACCCGAATATTATGATGAAACATTTTTATAATTTACCGAGTAAACCAAGTTTCAATCTTCGTTAAAAAATTGTCTGTAATTTTTTATAAATCAATTAAATCACCAAAAGTTGAAATTGGAGCATTAATATACGGTTTTTAATTACACCGTAACTTGGTAATGTAAAGTTTGATTTTTGTCAGAATTTTGATACTGTGCGATCAGAAAAAGAACTTTAAGAAAAATATATCAATGTAGAATAAAAATGCTATAAATTATTAATGTACTAGAAAAAAGAAAAAAATTAAATTCATAGAATGAAATAATTAAGTTTTCTGTTGTATTTGGTATCCTTTTATTTAAACTGATTTGTTAATAACTTTTTCACTTATTATTGGAAATGATGATCTGGGTGTAAAGGGTTTGATTGATTATTGTTCGTTTGTAATAAAAATGATCTGAGGTTGAAAATAATTGGGGAAAAAAATTTATACGTTTACTAGGCATTACTGAATATTATTATCACACTTTCCTCTTCAATTGAATCACGAGACTTACCAGACGTGACGCGTAGCGTTGATTCCAGTTGATTGGCAGCTGATTCTCATAATCGTTGGACTCATCGTGTGCGTTATACTCATCGGCATCATCGTAGCCCTTATTCTTCACTGTCGGGACCGAATAAAACAGCCAAGACTGAGATCCGTCCAACGTCCGGAAAACGATTTACGTAAGTCGCTTTTTTCACATATTAAACCGCTAAATTTTTCATTCAAGTTTAAAGTTTTGATATTTTATTACTGAAAGAAATAATAATGTATTATATATATTTACGGATTTTATTATTACAAAAAATATTATCAATTTTTTGTTTATGAAATTCGTGTGATTAAAAAATATTATATTACTTTTTTGTAATAATACAAAAAAAATTCATTCGGACGAATATATAAATGGCTATAATTGTTCGGTGGTTATGAACATATACATTTTGCCACGCTAATAAATTTTTACAGTATCGCATCATTTTTTATATTTTTTATTTACAGCTCCAATATTATAGTTCCCATGTGTAATATATATTTCTCTCTGCAGCGCTTCCATATTATTTTATCTAAGTATTTTTGTACTATAAAAAAAATATGAATATTTTTTTTTCTAAAAATCGACATTTCCAGTAATTTTCTCATAAACTTAAAATAAAAACGAAACATCGAAGAGCTCGTTCGACAAAAGTGGCCATTTTAATTTTAAAAAATCTCATAAATTGTATGTGACTATGCAGCTTAAAATATACGATCGCACAGCAAGTGCTTTTATAAGAATACCTTTTTCGCACGGCTCATCATCTCAAGTTGAGTGAACTATAAAAATCTTATTTCGCGCGAGTAATTCGCGATATTGATCCGAAGTTGAAATTTCTATAAAAACTTGGTGCGCATGGTGAAACTTTACAGAAGAAAAGTTTGAGTCTCACAGAATTGTGTTGGCGCAAGGGCGAAAAAACTATCAATAGAGGATTAAATAAGGGGATTATAGTTTGTTGTAACAAGTAATACGAATGTGTTTCTGCTTTGTTAAACAGAAGAAACCGATTCGAACGGCGATCGCTACCGAGAAAGCGACCGAAGCAGCAATCTCTCAGACGTTAAGGCCGATATTAGGGCCGGTTCCAGCGTTAGCAACGCCGAGAGTGTTACAGCCCTCGACAGCGAGGGTGAAGGAAGTACGAGAGGCGTCAACGCCTTAGCACTCGCCGGTCCTGTGCCTAATCCTCTTGGCTATCGCTACAGCGCTGACTATACGGAACCCTCGTTTCCACCCAAGAACAACGTGAGTAAACATACGTGCCTCACAAGCATATCGTTTTTCCTTCCTTTTCCCTCCTTTTTCTTTTTTTTATCAACCTGAATAAGCTTTATTAAAATCTTCCAATGTTCAAACATTGAATATCCCGAAGGGTTTAAGCAACTTTCCCAAGAAACGTGATAGGAAAAATGGCGGAAATTTATTACAATATTCTACTAAAAGTAAAAATGCGTATCGCGCCTCACAAGCAAATCGACTTTCCTTTTTTTTATTTATTAACCTGAATAAGAAACCTGATGGAAAAAATGTTTGAAATTTATCTCAATATTCTACTAAAAATAGAAATGCGGATTATATGTAAAAATTGTAATTTTGATGACAATTTATTTACAAATATGATTTACTAGAATTTATAAAACTATGGATACAATATTTTTGGTGTCGTGTAACGATTCGCGTAGAAAAAAAGAATCTTGTGAAGAATCTTTAAAGGAATCTTGAAAAGAATCACGTATAGGATCCGGAGCACGATTCTTTCCAGGATTTTTTTCAAGATTCTTTCTATCCGAAAGCGTTCTGAGAATCTTTCAAAGAATCTTCGAAAGAATCTTGAAAAGCGTCTTTAAGGTAGTTATAACGCGACGGCAAACACGTTAGATACGTCCGAATTTTTTATATCTTGTAGTCTGAGTATTCATCTTTTATTTGTGAGGAATTACGAGATACATTACCGGATATCTAATTAAGTAAATAACTTTTGAAAACAGAGTTTTATACATGGCGTTATACGGAGAAATATAAAAAATTGACTTTTGAACAGAGAAAAAAGCATATCAGAAATGAAATACAAAACATCTAAACAGCTCTACGTTTTCGTTAGATCTTAAAGTAACCGATACGATCATAAAAAGTAGTAGTCACCGGACATTTCAGCGAGTTATTGCAAGTTAATTGAAAGAAATTGCGTCGTGCAAAAACAATCTCTACCAGCTGTTCAAGATGGCGCCGAAGTTTGGCAACGTTGCACATCAGCTATATACGCGACAGTTACCATCGGTCGTTATATACTGGTAGTGTTCTGCAATGAAAATGAATGAAAATGATCGCTCTCATCCGAAATTCGACGTAATTATCTGAAATCGGACTTTTTAACCTATCGATACGCTTGAATTTTTCATTTGTTGATCAAACTTCACTTGCGTCGATTCTTCATTGTATCTGGCTTTTTGTTGCTTGAAGGTTGTTGAACCACGCTTTTCTTTTACGCGTAATGAATTGGCCGTTTCTTTTTCGGCGATCCGCTCTAACGTCGTGTCTTTCTTTTGGAGAATTCGACATGACAGAGCAGATTTGCCAAACAAACTTCGCAAACCTAACCTCGTTTCATGTCGGTAACGTACGATGCCGGTCGAACAGTCGGTCGATATTGCGGTGTTGCCACGATGTGTTGTGGGCTTACAGAGCCAATGGCGGACGAGTCAAGACACAAGTCAAATTAGTTTTACTAACATAATTAAATTAATTACGCACGTGAAAAAAATTTCGTAATATGATTGAATGAAACTTTTTTATGTTAGAATTTAATTGTGGAATATGCAGAAAGTATGAATAATTTTATTCTTCGATGACGATAGTTGCTAGTATCTATGACTCAGGCGTACTGACATAGCTACCTTAAGAGAATCGTGAAAAAATTCCGTCCATTAAACAGAAAAATCGTTGAAAGAATCATAATGAATTTCTTCAGAGGAATCGAGTGAAACCTGCTGTTTCTTTCCCTTGGTATCGAGACACTACATTTCGGTATGTCAACGAAGGGTAAACCCCTCGTGTATAGTCGAACTCAGGACAGCTTTGCAGTCTTATATATGTTCAGGCTTCAAGTCACTTGCGAGAAACGCTTCGACCGCTCGCCATCTAGCGGAGTATTGAATATCAGTGCTTCGTACGATGCCACTAGATGGCGAGCGGTCGAAGCGTTTCTCGCAAGTGACTTGAAGCCTGAACGTATATAAGACTGCAAAGCTGTTCTGAGTTCGACTATACACGAGGGGTTTACCCTTCGTTGACGTACCAAAATGTACTGTCTCGACACCAAGGGAAAGCAACAACAGCTTTTGCTCGATTCCTCTGAAGAATTTCATTATGATTCTTTCAACGATTTTTCTGTTTAATGGACGGAATCTTTTCACGATTCTCTTAAAGACGCTTTTCAAGATTCTTGCGTAGATTCCTTGAAAGATTCTCAGAACGCTTTCGGATAGAAAGAATCTTGAAAAGAATCCTGGGAAGAATCTTGCTCCGGATCCTATACGTGATTCTTTTCAAGATTCCTTTAAAGATTCTTTCAAGACTTTTTATGAGATTCTTCACAAGATTCTTTTTTTCTACGCGTGGAAGTACAAATTTATACCGTGCACTAGAAAAACGCAGAAAAATATGTGATTAAAATAAATTCCAGTCTTTTCATATACATTTTCCAAGCATTTTCAGCAAAAGAAAAAGTCATAGAGTTTCACGAAAATTTTATGAAGAAATGGGAACGTAAACTGTAAAATGTAATGCACATAAAAATAAATGACGCACCGTAATCCTCGATTTTTTAATTTTTATTAAACATTAATTTTCTTTGCAGCCTTTCAAAACTTTAGGCATCTTTTTATAAGTACTCCTTGTCATTATTATAAAATAATAATTGCTGAATTAACTGCATCATAAATTGTCTTTTGTAAATCAATAGAGACTGACAAACCTGATTTTATTCAGGCATCGTATCGGTCTCACATTTCATTATAATTTAAATATTCCCGCAAACGTATTGACGAATAATGCGAAATATTTTATCGGAAAATCGCTAAAAGCTTGATAAAATTGGTAGCAAATTTTTTATGAAGGAGCCTTTTTGAACATTTTTAAAAATTTATACAAAACCATCTGATTTCACGTTTCAATGATAACTCCATTAATAAAGGGCATTTGTATTTTCAACCAAGATAATAAAAGCACTGTTTTCATGAAACTTTTGTTTACTTTTAATTCGGTAGCTCGTTATTTTCAGCCTGCCTGCTCTTAAATTTCAAAGCAACCGAACGGTTCCTAAAAGTGTTTGTGAATAATGAGAAAACACATTTGCTAAAAAAAATGTTGCCCTATTTTTCGATTATATCATATCAATACTTTTTCAATATTGCAATATTATGAGTATATTATTCTAATATTTTACCTTATTGCAATTGTTTTTAACAATCTTTTTAAAAATGTTTTCAAAAATCTAGGATGAATACTTAATGAGATTTTATTATTTGTTAAATTTAACCTAAAATGAAGATTCGAAAAATAATTGTTCATGTAGTGAACATGCTTCCGTTAGCAATTACAGAGTTAAGGAAAACTATTGACTTTGTGATTCAAAGCAAAATATTAGAAATGAAGCCGTCGATGTGTTTCCCGAGATTATATTCGTTGTTTGTGATTGAAACGTATGCGGGCTTTGTATCAACAGGACAGGAAATGTGTGATTAAAAGTGTTTGTGATTAACGAAAAAATATATTTGCTTAAAAAAAATGATGCACTATCTTTCGATTATATCATATGAATATTTTTACAATATTGCAATATTGCGAGTATATTATTATAATATTTTTACCACATTGCAATAACTTTATTGTAATTGTTTTTATTTTTAAGAAATTTAGGATGAATTCTTAATGAAATTTTATTGTTTGTTATATTTTTGGAAATTAAAAGGATTAAACTAAAAAGAAGATCCGAAAAATAACTGTTTATATAGCGAATATGCTTCCGTTAGCAATTACGGAGTTAAGGAAAATTTATTGACTTTGTGATTCAAAGCAAAATATTAGAAATGAAGCCGTCAATGTGTTTCCCGAGATTATATTCGTTGATTGTAATCGAAACGTATGTGGGCTTTGTATCAACAGGACAGGAAATGTGTAATTAAAAGTGTTTGTGATTAATGAAAAAATATATTTGCTTAAAAAAAAATGATGCACTATTTTTCGATTATATCATACCAATATTTTTACAATATTGCGAGTATATTATTCTAATATTTTTACCAGATTGCAATAACTTTATTGCAATTGTTTTTATTTTTAAGAAAATTACGATGAATTTTTAATGAAATTTTATTGTTTGTTAAATTTTTGAAAATTAAAAGAATTAAACTAAAATGAAGATGCGAAAAATAACTGTTTATATAGCGAATATGCTTCCGTTAGCAATTACGGAGTTAAGGAAAATTTATTGATTTTGTGATTCGAAGCAAAATATTAGAAATGAAGGCGTCGATGTGTTTCCCGAGATTATATTCGTTGTTTGTGATCGAAACGTATGTGGGCTTTGTATCAACAGGATAGGAATGTGTGATTAGAAGTGTTTGTGATTAATGAAAAAATACATTTGCTTAAAAAAAATGATGCACTATTTTTCGATTATATCATACCAATATTTTTACAATATTGCGAGTATATTATTCTAATATTTTTACCAGATTGCAATAACTTTATTGCAATTGTTTTTATTTTTAAGAAAATTACGATGAATTTTTAATGAAATTTTATTGTTTGCTAAATTTTTGGAAATTAAAAGGATTAAACTAAAAAGAAGATGCGAAAAATAACTGTTTATATAGCGAATATGATTCGGTTAGCAATTACGGAGTTAAGGAAAATTTATTGACTTTGTGATTCGAAGCAAAATATTAGAAATGAAGGCGTCGATGTGTTTCCCGAGATTATATTCGTTGTTTGTAATCGAAACGTGTGTGGGCTTTGTATCAACAGGACGGCAGCAACAACAATGGGTATGTGCCGTACGTAGATTACTCGCGGGATTACATGCCACCGACGACCCAAGGTATCGGTGCATCCCGTGAATCATTGAGCCGTATTCCATCCAGTGGGATACTCGCTTCCAAGAAAATTGGTCTAAGCTCAGCGAATTTAGGCTCGACGACACCACAAACGACGCCGATCATCGATCCAAGATTTTCGGCCACATATGGAAATCCATATCTCAGGTAAAAAAAACAAATTATACTAAAAATGTTTATAATCTTAACTAAAAATGACGTACGTCGTTAGGGGGAAAAAAACTAATAATAAAAACAGTGAATTTTGTATAATAATGATAATGCCGACATGTTTTAAAGAAATGAGTATTAAAAATTAAGTGGAAATCCATATCTCAGGTAAAAAAAGAATTTATATTAAGGATGTTTACAATTTTAACTAAAAGTTACGTACGTGAAAATTTAATTAATATGCTACGAGATAAAAAAAAAAGAAAATTAACTGATAGTAAGAACGTAAATTTTGTATAATAATGATAATGAAGACATATTTTAAAGAAATTAGTATTAAAAATGCAGTGTTTATTAAAATTAATAGAAAACGTTTTTCATATGCAACGCCCAATTTTTATTTCGGCTGCATATGATTTTTTTAAGCGAATTTCCTAATAATTTTGAAATTTTTGTCGATCAGACTATATTTTGCAATAATTATCTTCAGCTTTATTGAAAAGATATCTGAATATTCAAACAATTGCTGAGGAACATATTCAAAATACAATAACAAGAAAATAAGCAAGTTTATTACAGAATTAAATTTCCTTACCTCTCTTTAAAATCCTAAACATATTTTTACAAACCCTGCAGGTTTGTTATACAAAACATTATATTATAAAAATAATTCCACTACAAAATTTCCTTTAAAAACGTGCCGAGAGTTTCCAATTCTGCGAGGACGTTTTAATCTAATTTCTGACAATAATTAATGAGTTTTATTTTCATTTCGGAATCGAAAAATGTATGCCTCAAATGGTTATGGTCATTTTTTCGTAAAGTGTTAAAGTCGAAACAATGATTATGGCTTTTTTTACCAATAATATTTAGATGGTTATAAAATATAGAATAACTCGCTGGAAAACTGATACTGTGACAAATCGGTAGCATCAATGTGACAGTATGTGTACGTATGTGTATGACATGACGTTAAAATTCACGAGCTCGCATTTGCCGCGAGCAAACGCGCGATCTTGTTAGCCATCAAGCTCCGTTGTCGCTTCATCTTCGCAATTTGCCGGATGGTTGGTTACCAACTGTTTTCTATTGCCTGCAGGATGTCGGCCGCTGAACAGCTTAGACACGCGCCTCACACCGCCATACCGGGGGTCACACCAGCACCACCCCCTTATACACAAGCTATGCGGATGAACAGCATCAGCACGCTCAATGGTGCCGGGCCACAGGTGAGTTAATTCAATTTACTTTTCAAGTGACGCTATTCTAGCTCACGAGCATACTTATCGGTATTCAGTTTCAACATTACACTCTTTTTCCCACATAACAAGCAAATGGTTTCGAAAGGTTTATAAAGGAATTTAAAAAAATACAAAATGCGTTTTACCAATATAACATTTGCGAAATATTGTACGAACCTTGGTGAAAATATTTCTAACGATGTATGAAAATTCCTCTGAAAAGACTGAATTATCTAACAGTTTTCATACATTTCAGAGAAAGTCAATGATTTTCTTGAATTTCAATTTACTTTTCAAGTGTCGCTATTCTAGCTCACGAGCATACTTATCGGTATTCAGTTTCAACATTACACTCTTTTTCCCACATAACAAGCAAATGGTTTCGAAGGGTTTATAAAAGCATTTTAAAAATACAAAATGGGTTTTACCAATATAACATTTGCGAAATATTGTACGAACCTTGGTGAAAATATTTCTGACGATGTATGAAAATTCCTCTGAAAAGACTGAATTATCTAACAGTTTTCGTACATTTCAGAGAAAGTCAATGATTTTCTTGAATTTCAATTTACTTTTCAAGTGTCGCTATTCTAGCTCACGAGCATACTTATCGGTATTCAGTTTCAACATTACACTCTTTTTCCCACATAACAAGCAAATGGTTTCGAAAGGTTTATAAAAGCATTTTAAAAATACAAAATGGGTTTTACCAATATAATATTTGCGAAATATTGTACGAACCTTGGTGAAAATATTTCTGACTATGTATGAAAATTCCTCTGAAAATTTCTCTGAAAAGACTGAATTATCCAATAGTTTTCGTACATTTCAGAGAAAGTCAATGATTTTCTTGAATTTGAATTTACTTTTCAAGTGTCGCTATTCTAGCTCACGAGCATACTTATCGGTATTCAGTTTCAACATTACACTCTTTTTCCCACATAACAAGCAAATGGTTTCGAAAGGTTTATAAAAGCATTTTAAAAATACCAAATGGGTTTTACCAATATAATATTTGCGAAACATTGTACGAACCTTAGTGAAAATATTTCTGACGATGTATGAAAATTCCTCTGAAAAGACTGAATTATCTAACAGTTTTCGTACATTTCAGAGAAAGTCAATGATTTTCTTGAATTTCAATTTACTTTTTAAGTGTCGCTATTCTAGCTCACGAGCATACTTATCGGTATTCAGTTTCAACATTACACTCTTTTTCCCACATAACAAGCAAATGGTCTCGAAAGGTTTATAAAGGAATTTAAAAAAATACAAAATGCGTTTTACCAATGTAACATTTGCGAAATATTGTACGAATCTTGGTGAAAATATTTCTGACGATGTATGAAAATTCCTCTGAAAAGACTGGATTATCTAATAGTTTTCGTACATTTCAGAGAAAGTCAATGATTTCTTGAATTTCAATTTACTTTTCAAGTATCGCTATTCTAGCTTACGAGCATACTTATCGGTATTCAGTTTCAACATTACACTCTTTTTCCCACATAACAAGCAAATGGTTTCGAAAGGTTTATAAAAGCATTTTAAAAATACAAAATGGCTTTTACCAATATAACATTTGCGAAATATTGTACGAACCTTGGTGAAAATATTTCTGACGATGTATGAAAATTCCTCTGAAAATTTCTCTGAAAAGATTGAATTATCTAACAGTTTTCGTACAATTCAGAGAAAATCAATGATTTCTTGAATTTCAATTTATTTCTATTTGATTTTCCATGCTATGAACATCTTTAATATTCTTACAAAAGAAATTAATTATGTTTTACTAATGTAAGAACATTTGTAAAATATTGTACGAACATTATGAAAAAGAAAAAAATTTTGTGTATTAAACATTTTTAATTGGAATTTTATCAAAATACTTCTACTCGAATTAAAAGTTAAAATTTTTTTCCGTAAACAAAGTTTCCTCTGTAAGGAAAAAAATGTAGTGATATAACTAATAATGAAGTTTGTGGCCTCAAAGGTAAAAAAAGTAGAACTTGCATATTGCTTCCTCATTATTTTTATCTTTTTACATATCTACATCTACGAGGAAGTGTGTTCATCGATTTTGGTTCCCTCGTAAAGGGAGCTGTGTAAACAGTTAAAAATAATGATGTAGCAATATGCAAAGTAGAACTAGCATTCTCGTTATAAATAAATTTGAAAAAGGTGACGTTGATCGAAATTTTGGTCTTCAAGAAATAGTAACGAAAAATTCAAATTCCGATATAACGCGAATTTTTCTACCGATGTCCACTAAATTATGAATCTAGCATCACTGAATATAATTTATATGATGTTTTGTAAACATAATGTCAATTTTTCGAAAATTTCACTTATGAAGAATTATTTTGCATAATCTCGCAAATTTTACAAAAGTTTGAGCAATAAATCTATATTACTGCACATATTTTGTAAAAAAAAATGCATCAATCAACGACGGGCTGCTGCTTCATTTGTGGACCAAATTCCAGCTCAATAAATTCAACATTTTTTGAATTATCGACAATTGAATTTTCGAAGCTATATACATACAAACATACACACACACATGCATACATACGAATATTTTTTCCAGACTACTGTTCTCGACATTTTCGTAAATTCTGAGAATACTGATATAAAAATCTCGTGAAAAATATTTCCATAAAAAAAAAAGCTTCCTCTATGACAAAGCAAAATAATCAGAAAGCAATGCGCAAAATTCATCAATGAATATTCTCATTAAAGTCTAAAATCTCAGTAATTCAAGTTAACATCAAATTTAGTGCAAATATTAATCTCTATGCAACGTTTCCGCAATGAGCAAGCTAAATCCCATGATACGTCTTTGAATCTGCATTTTGTGATTTCTGCTCTCTCCCGACTCTGTGTGTGACGCTTCCGCAGTCTCCTCCACCTCCAGCAGCGTTACGTGATTAATGGATGGCCCCTAACGGAATTTTAACATCCCTTATCCCGCCATTTGTTGAAATAAAAAGACGTATCTTCAGATATATGCATTGCTGCTCTAATGTTTAACCGAAGTTTTCATCTTTTTGTTAAAACAGGCACCACTATCAGCGCATTACATAACCGGTGGTCCAAACGGTGGCGTAGCGACAGTGAAGCGTACGTCGGGGGTGGGAACGTTGGCGACGCACGTATGAGATGAGGATTTTAACTAGAACCAAAGGCTTCTCAGTGCAGAGTTCGCCGAGTGTATAGCAGATATTGAATTTAATAGGAGCGTAGAAAAAGAGACTACTTTAAATGAAGCTAAAGAACGTGACGGTCGATCATTTGCGTTCAACGTAGGGGGTCGACCAATAGCAATGGATCAATCACGAAGATACTTTGCAAAAACTCGCGTCATGTGTCCCCGGAGATTATATGTCCGGGCCGAAGCTGAGGACTTTGAAGTTTGCAAAAATTATCGTGCCACTCGCGCGGCACTCACGAATCGTCGTCGTCAGTGTCACGACGCGAAAATCCTAAGTGAGGAATGCGAACCGAAGCCTCTCGTAAACGGTCAGGCACTCGCCCGGATCGATCAGATTCTTGGACAACTTCGGGTGGCCAGTAGAAATCATCGAAAGCTCCTCGAGGAACGCATTGCTGACAAGGAACAACTTTTCGGCGAGGCAACCGCAATTACCAATCGTACGGAGAATGGCGCTTCCAAGTTGTTCAATATTCAACGAAAAGCTCGTTCTCAGCAAAATCGACGTCAAGCCGCAACATCCAGATTGTCACATTCATCCGAATGGCATCCGTTTCCTCTGACCGACACCCGCGATCTTTCACGACGAGTGGAATGCCACTTTGGAACATCCGAACGACTCGACGATCGAGAGTCATTCGAATTGCAGGAACAGCAAAGCGTGACCAATGGTAGAAAGAAAAACAGGAGCTCCAGAACGGAAATTAAACGTCGAAGACACGACCTTGACGAAACGGCGCTTTTGCTCGACACGCAAACTGCCAGCGGATCAACGAGAAAACAATTGTCTTATCGTCAACAAAAATCGAAATACGGCATCGTTTCAAGATTAAGAAAATCGGACAACGAAGCGGAATCACGAAATAAATATTTCAATTTTTGTGACGCTACCGAACGTTTTTCCAACGTTGCCGAAGAAAGCCGAAGCTTTCCGGAAGAAATACAACCGCATTTTCATCGATAGTCGTCAAGATTTTACGAATGATACTCCGTTTATCGACTGTCAGCGAAAACAAAATGGACATTCGTGAGAATCCGAGATGGTAAATATCGCTCACTTCTATATCGTCGAGTTTTTCGTGTGTAACATAATCTCTCAACCGAGTCCACTTTATTTTTCATAATAATTGACAATTAACGGTGATTGCGACACGATAGAGATGTATAATGTGAAATTTACGAGCTTGTTATTTTAATATTATGTATCGACGTGTCGTGGCTAAAAAAAGAAACAGATAGTTTATCATAACGACGCATACGATTTTACAACAAGACTTGGGCGGTGTTGAATCCTGAGGAGGCCCGCGTAATGTTTGGCTTCGTAGTCGGAAGAGACTTAACGAGTGTGACGAGATAAAACACTCGGTATCGACAATCTTTGACATTACTATAGATCTTTGTAAGTTGTTTTTTTCTTTTTTAATCGCAATGAAGCTAGCTCGTGCGGTTGACACCCGATTTCGAACTCAGCATCATTGCGCAGCTGAATTTGATTCCTTTAAACGCAGTGATGTCAAAATATCTTCGTATTTATTCCTATAAATCATTCTCTCACTCTCAAGTTTTTTCCAAAATCTAAATATCGGAATGGAATTTAATTAATCAACATTTTTATAATAATTTAAATTATGTTTCATCGCTAAAAAGAGGATTGAGCAATTAACAACCTCTTTTCAATCTATTTTTTATTTTAAAAAATAGTTTGAATAATAATGTCGAATCTAATATTTACATTTTAAGTGTAAATTTAATTTCTAGTACGTGAATAAAAAAAGATATTCGCGTTTGGAAAAAAAACCTGGAAAGTCGTAGAAAAAAAATGTGATCAATTGAATTTTCATAATAATTGGTACTTCGTAGTGTTTCAAACTTCTTTAAATCGCTAATTTCGAATCCAATGTTAAAATGAACAATTTGAAATTCATTTTAGGTTCTAAAAAAGAAAGTCTTGTTAAAAATCGAATTAGTTTGTCTAAAATAAATTTCCAAAAGAGGAGAAAATTTAGCAGCAGCAAGATCATCTCATCTCGAAATCGTTTGTCAACCAAAAAGAAAAAAAAAAGAAAAAAAAATAGCTGCCGTCTAGACTGATGACGTGGAACTCTTCTTTTCTTCTAAAAAAAAGAGCTCTTCGAAATGTATAACGATTGTCTTTTACATTCGTATTGTGTATCGGACGGTGTATACATAAAATCTGGCTTCGCGTTTAACGGCTTGTCAGAACAACTCTCGTTATCCGTTAATTAAGTTATCGCAGCGATCGAAGTTGACGAATTCTCCTCGTAGGTACGAATGTGTCCATTGGCCCGAATGGATGGTGTGTTTTTTTTTACGGAGCTATACACTTAGGAACAAAAAAGAAAAAAGAAAAAAGGACAAGAAAAGAAAGGAATAAAGACAGAAAATAAATCCTCGTATCGGAGCCATGTTGTAGATTAGGTAGATAAATCGTTTAGGTATATTCTACACCTGTTGTCAATATGATCATAGAGCCTATAGTTTGATGGCACTAAAGTAACTCTATTAAAGTAAGCGAGTTCATTGCGAACCGTTTTGTGTATTATATATACAATACTGAATACTGATATATATATATATTATATATATATACATACACACATATATATACACAAAAATACGTGTATATATGTATGTATAAAGAAGTTAGAATATTAAGTGCCGTATTAGAAAAGTTTAAACTTGATATACAGACACGTGGCCTGTTGCAGGTCGAGGTCGTATTGAATCGAGAGCCAGCCTATACTATACATTCGTTAGATGTTTGTTTTGTCGGTGATTGAGTTTTTTAAATAATGGCGCTTACTCCATGCGGCATGTAACATTCGTATTTCCATTACCATCGAGTCGACTCGCAAATAACAATCGCGCGGTTCACCGATTATTAAATCTGCGTTTCAACGGAAACCGATTCCTCGAGCTACCGAGTTATTTAGCCAAATTATTCAGGCAGCTATTCCGCTTAATACTAGTCAAATCGGTGATATTCTTCAAAAATTCGTTTCTATTTTTTTTGGTAGCTTAATTTATTGATTTGGGGGATACATTGCAGAGCAACATATTTTTCGAATGTATCGAAACGTTCAATCACGTAAATTTAATAACAGTAACGACTAATCGCTAATTTTTGGAAAATGTGCTCTTTCATTTTTTGTTTAAACAATAAATGATAGTTATTGATCTGATTGTGATAAGTGATAGCTTATCTTGTTCATTTGAAGATTATTTATATATTCACTGGCGAGATTTATTGTAATATTAATTGTTCGAAAGTTACAATTATTTGAATACCTAATGTTAGGTTGAAATAAACAAACGATCATAACTTTTCAAATACTTGTAGATTAAAAAATAACTGTGGAAAATTGATGAAACATCTTCTAATAAGCGATCACGGTCTCAGATCCGAGAAGTGCTTCGCAAAATTCCATCATTAAAATGTATCGATGATAATCGATAAAAAATTAATATTATCTTCTAATAATGCCGTCGTGTAAATCATCCCTTAAAACACTTATTACAGCACCAGAAAAAAGGAAACTGTATTTAAAAATATAGCACTGATTTGGCAAAAAACGGAAAAGTTCATTAAGCCTAATTGCGAATAAAATTCAAATAAACGCTAAAAGGAATAACGAAAACAAACCAAAAATTGTGAATTCTGCTTTAAGGATCTTAATCAGATCCCCAACAATATTGCTCGCGTGAATATCAGAAGCTGTTCTCGAAAAAAAAGAAAAAAAAATGAAAAAAAAACATAATGTAATATGTATACAACTCGACCTAAAGAACTCTTGTAAAAAGATTTAGCATCGGTTCTATAGCGAGGATAATACATACCGTTGATAAGGATAAACGAAACAGGGTAGCCCATCAATTATTAAGAAAGAAAGAAGAAAAAATGAAAGATGTTAAAGGCTGCGTGGAAAACTGGTAAATCTTCGCCAAGCATCAGATTTAAAAACCGACAAAGCGCATTATGCAAAGAAATGAAAGAAAAAAATGAGAGAGAGAGAAAAGAAGAGAAGAACTAGAAAATAGAGAAAATTTGGTGCGCGTGGTTACAGTATAAGAGTCGGGAAATGAAACAGACGCCCTTTATACATTCGTATATCGGGAAGAGATATCTTTGTACTGTACGTCTTGTAAAATAATTTATGTATATAACTGAAATTATTGCTCACCGTATCTCATAAGCTTTAGTTAGTATTCATGACTGTGAGAAAAAACTTGTATTGCGTGTGTCGCTATTGGCCGGAGTACATATTTGCGGTAGAATGTGTGAGTGTGTGTTTGTTATCTTGAAGCCCTCAAACATAATGAGAAAACACACAGAAAAGGGCAAACACAAAACCTCTAATAGAACAAATTCTACATAGTCGGAAAGTTGTGGCGTAGGTCAACGTAAAAGCTACGATCGTTACACGATCGTTTAGAGGGAATATATGAAGAAGAAGAAGAAAAAAAATGGTTGCCAACTCGCGTCCTTTGGCACATTTTTTAAGCCCAATTGTTCTTTTTTTTCGGGCTACGAAAGTCATTGAGATTATTAAAACAGATAAAAAAAAAAGAAAAAGGAACCAATTCCAGAATTGCGGCATAGGCACGCTGATGATTATCATTATAATTGTCGATTAGCGAGTCGTGCTTGTCCGCAACGTTCTGTACAATGTTCGTGGATAATTATACTGTTGACTATTCAATAATTTTAAATAGTTTCGATTGCGCGCTTCGCGTCACGCGTTATTGTAGAACAGAATTTCGCGGTATATTCGTAGACGCGCGCATTACAGAATTGATATTGAAGGGTGGTGAATGGAATTCAAAAATGTATAGGTATCTTTTTTGCGCTATTCGGAATTTCCATTCAACATGTTTAATAAGACACACACATCAACACAATGGTAGTCCATTTAAATTTATTATTTATTTAATGGAACGCGTGAAATTATGCAAAATGGGCTTTAAAAAATGTCTACAAGTTTTCGGTGTGATCGAAGATAATTTAGAAGTTTTTATCAAATATTCGAATATATTTAAACAAAATGTATGTATTATTTTCAGCCTTTGTATAATATGTTCTAATTTTGATATAATTATTAAAAAAAGAAATGACGGTTTTTCTTTTCGAAACTCCGTTACTTATATTTTTTTATGCTAAAAACCAAAACCTAAAGAACCTAAAGTTTCGCAATCAATTATTTTTATGAACTTATTTGACTTATTTTGCCAATAAATTGAACATATTATTTTATTTCCTTATGAAAAAAACTTGTAAAAATCAAATTTAATGCATAAAACTTTACTGAAATTTACTTGAACAAAATGGAAACATCCTTTTCTTTAGTCGCAATTTTGCGTGAAATTTAATTCCGATAAATTGTTTTTTTCAATTCTAAATTTTTTTTTAAGTACAAAAATTTCAATCTATTTTTTACTGTTTGGTAATCTTTTTTATATTCTGTTGACATATATTTGCATATTCGGTTCTCGAAATCGGCTCATGATTTTCACAGATTAAAAAAAAATCATTTCCCTTAATGATTTTACGCGCCTCATCGAATAAAAGAGTAAAAAAATGGACTTCCTTAATGAACACTTACACATACACGCGAGAGAAAGAGAGAGAGAGAATGAGAGCGAGCGTGAGAGAGAGAGAAAGAGAGAAGGGCGTAAACGAGACATTGCAACGTTTAGAGTAACAAAGTATACTGCGAGAAAATAATTACAATCAATGTATCGGGTGGTCACGAGGCAATGTTGAAATTAGAAAAGTTTATATCGTTTTAATATTAGACAGTTTACGCCTTTTTGCTCGGGATCCACCCTTTACGTATTAATTGGTTATCTGTCAATTACTAATTAAATGATATGGCATTTTCCTGGCTTGATTGTACCAACGGATTGGTCAGGTGTATATTCGTAAGAGAAACAAAAAAAAACCACGAGTCGCTTTTCTTTAAGCGTCGTTTGTTGGATAAAACAAAAACGAAAAGTTTCGATCCGAAAAGTCCTGATAATTAACGAGAATATCTCTAAACGAATTCGTAAACGTCCTGAGAATAAAATAAAGCAAAGATGGAAATTGGTCCGCGACGTTGGAAGAAATGAAAATTTTAAGTAGCTGGTAAATAATTCCAAGACGAGGTGGCATTATAAACGATTTATGGAGAACAAAAGAAAGAAAGGGTTTTAAAAAAATGAATTGTCTAATCCGTAAGCGCGTAGATTTCAAATTTGTTGACACTTTACATACGTTAGGGATTTATAGCCTATTATGACATTTCGCAAAGTTTATCTCTGGATTGAGCCGGTCTTTCGAAAAATCGAGTTTTAATTAAACGACTCATCTCGTAAATGTAAATTTCTTCGCAAAAAGAAAAAAAAAATATAAAAGAATACTGAATTTTCGAAAAAACGGCCCGAACTTTCATCGGCATGCAGAAAGTGACTTTTTACTGAATGAAATACTTTTGCGTACTTATATCGTAACTGAATATAATCTATTTCGAATTTGACTGACGACATAGGAAATAATATATACCCCATATTTTTCTCGATGTTAAGCTTTCTCTCAGACATATAGAAGGGTCTACCGAAAAAAAACACAAAAAAACAAAAAAAAAACGATGGCATTTTATTACGTATCGTGTAGTGCTCATTGATCTTAAGGATATTTATTTAATGTTGAATGAAAGAGGAAATGAATCGATGCATAGACATTTGACAAAAGTTCATACACTTATTGGCAACTCTTTATATAATTTTTTCTTGTTTTTTTTTTCAAATCAGGCATTTATTTATTATAATAACACGTGACAACTTTTCGCACTGCTGAATTTGGAAGCTCGTGTTAAATACGGCGATAAATATTTCACGTGACAGCAAATCGTTTTTTCCTTAATTGCATTTTTTAAATTGAAACAAAAACAAAGAAGCCGATTTTCGTATTTACACGAAATCTGCTGTGATAATTATCTGCATCTGCCTCAGTTTTCAACGAATAATTATAATATCGACTTGCAATATGTACAAATTGTCACAAGTTGTTATTGCAATGAGATGCGAGGGTGGTTATATTAATTAAAGAACTTTATTATCCGATTACAATGATGCAATGTTATTAATTTAAAAAAATACCGAATTCGCAGTGTGAAAGTTTCCGATTGCAATACTATATCTTTAGAAACGAAGATATTCCTTAAGGAATCAACTTTTACGGTCTTTCGTTCCATGCTCACTCTTGAGATCCCGAATTAATTGCGATAAGAAAAGAAAAATATTGAAAAGGGCACAGCAACCAGTTCAGCGCTCAAATACTCGCGAAAAAAAAACTAAAGTTTCATAAGGAATGTAATTATTGGAGACTCTGCAATGCTACGTGAACAGGAACGTCACCATTCGGATGAATAATAACAGAATAAAAATTTAATTCGAATTTTAGTAATTTTGAAAACAAATTTTTCGCACACACCATTTTTTTTACTAATCATACAGAATTTAAAAAAATCATTTTCAGTTTGACAAATAAAAACCCAAAAAGTATTTAATAAACTGGAAATGAATTATTTTAAACTGTAAAATTAACATAATAATTCTGAGGACGAAAACTTTTTGTTAAAAGTATTAAAATGTATAGTTTAGTTTTTTTTTGCATATTAGAAATACTCGTTGAAAAAATTATTATCAATTATTGAACCTACGAAATATTATTATTCATTGGAAAATAATAAGCACATAAAATTATTTATGATTCTCACAAAAGCCGAACATTTTTACTACTGCACAATAATCAGTTAAAATTGTTTATTACAAAGAAAAAAATCAATTATGGTGGCCAGACTGTACGTAAGCAATGTACCATTCCATTTAATAATTTTCCACGGTTGTGGATTATTCGTTTTGTTTTAAAGACAATTGCGTCACCTAAAAATCTTTAAAATCAAATTAATTTCTGGTTAAACATATGAAATTTTGCAATAAACATAAAAAATAACATTTGAAATGCATAACAAAAAAATAAGTTGAATATTTTATTTTCCGAGGAAATGCAAAATTACGGCGCAATAAAAAAAATTTCTCCCGGAATAAGAAAAAAATGTTTTGCATGTTGTCTTGAAATAAAAATTCCTATACTTAAACAGAAAAGATTTTTTTTTTTTTTTTAAAGAGAACTTTTATTTAATTTATGCAACCTGAATTCTTAAGCAAGTTGAAATTGGAAAAAAAATATTCTTCTCGCAGAAATGTCTACTTTTCGAGTGATAATTTTTTAATGAATATGCAGAATTTCATATGCGCAAGTTAGAAATTAATTTTATTTTTATGATTTTGATATGTCTTGATTAAATTCGCTACTGATAAACACAACCGCGACGTGCACGATATATTTACTTCAGTGATAGGTATGATCAGTGATCGGAACAATGGAAAGTAGCAACGTACACAGAAAAAAAAGAATTGTCACTAAAAATAATTTCAATCTTAATGTCCGTAAAGATTCGCCGAAAAATGTCTGGAAAAAAAGGAATGTTAGATATTCATTTGTCATATATTCACAAAATATTAGTCGCGTTGCAGAATGATAAGTAAGGGCGATACAGAAATGACCTAAATGCGAAAAATGACATCCAAGCGTAAATCAAAGGGTTTTAATACGAGGGAACGAAGCTTAGAAATTGATTATTTAAACGAAGGGTGTGCGAATCAAATGGAATTCAATAACTCAATCGGAAACACAATTCAAATATTTGGGAAAACTTGAATTATTCGTATATTCGATATATGTGAATTACCCACATTTTCGATAAATTTTGAATCATTCAAATATTTGAAAGTGTGAACTATACGAATTTCCGAAAATTTCAATTACTAATAAATATTCGAAAATTTCAATGCGAATATTCTATATTCCAAACTTTAATGCAATAAACATTTTTAAATATTTGAATGATTGAAAATTTATCGAATATTCTAATAATTTAAATTAATGGAATATTCGGTTAATTCAAATATATCAAATATTCGAATAACACAAATCTATCAAATATACAACATATTTGAATTATCCGAACATTCCATCAATTTAAGATATTAGAATATTCGATAAATTTTGAATCATTAAAATATTTGATAATGTGAATTATACGAATTGTCGGAAATTTTAATTACTAATAAATTCGAAAATTTGATTGACACGAATATTCGATTTATTCAAACTATGCGAATATTCTATATTCCAAACTTTCGTGTCGAATAATTTGTATTCGATTGGTCGATGAAGGAATTCGAAAATTGAAATATTCGCGCATGCCTAATAAAAATGCTCATTAGAAGAGACAGAGCCTAAAGTGAGCGCGTGTTGATATAAAGTTGACTGGTTGATCTCCCAGCGACACTCGCTGACACTGTCTGAAAAAAAAGAAAGAAAAAAAACGAGATCCTATTGAAACGTGTTCGTTATATAGTTGAGGATGTAAACTTTTTCTACAAACACTTTTTTAAGCCTCTTTTTCATCGACAACTTTTTCGTTCCTACAACCTACAACAACCTACTCAACGACGAATGATTCCAGATTACGCATAACGAATAATGTCAATTTGACTATAGATACATCTATGTCTAAATAGAGTTTATTGTTTTTCTATGATCGTCAATTGGTTTAATCTGTGGTATGAAAAAAAAACGAAAAAAAAAACAAAAAAAACATAGCGCGGAATCTATTGAACAAAATATATATATAAATAATAATGAAGGTACAGCAATTTTGTAAAATTATTTATTGCGAATGTTGGATATGGATAAGGAGCCGAAAAGTCACCATCTGACTTTGCCTTGTAAATAAGCTGACTATCAATGAATAATATAGATTTAAATAATATTAATAATAATACATAAATAAATAAATAATGCCGGTCGATTATTGAGTGAAATCGCGCTTGCATGTATAGTAATAATGTTAAGATTTGATGCACAAAGAATTAATGCCACAGCTTCGAAGACTACCCACTCCTTTCTAACGCGAACCATGTCAATTCATTAATATTAATCATTATAGCAATTATTTGATGGTGACAGTCTGCCCTGACGAAGAAAAAAAAACCTCATCGGATTATTTAAATTTTCGATCTAATTCGAATTCTATTTTCATCGAAGCATCACTTATTTTTTTTTTTCGTCAGGATAGTACGGCCAAGTCTGACCAAGTTTTTTTTTTACTATAAAAAGAAAATGAAAAAAACCTTGTCATTCTTGCCACGAGGAAAAAAAGTCACGATTGATAATTTGAGAGCGAGTTTGTACAAATTTCTCGTGTATATCCATAGCGTTATAAATCCAGCAGCAGTGGTGCTCGGCGAACCTGGTATTACTTGAATAAGATCTTCCCTTCGTACATATATGAAAAGAAAAAAGAAAAAAAAAATGTACTCATACATATCGTCCATCGACTTGAACATGAGAGCGTGCCAATAACGTTTTTTCTTTCGTTTAGCCCGAAACTTGTCTATTAATTAATCATCAACAGCCCTCGTACCCTTCGATAAATATTTCACCTGTAATTTTATACATCATTACCGAAAAAAGAAAGAAATTCAGTTTCAGTCGATTACACTCAAATATTTATTTTCGCTGTACATAGATTATTTAATTATAAATATCTTCCGTATTCCGGCAAGCTGCACGCTCAATCGGCGTTTTTTTTCTCAATATTTTATACTCATATTATGATTTTTTTTCGTTGCCAAAGACAATTTATTTTACGTTATTGTACATTTATTGAGTTTAGTCGTGTATGCATTATTGAATTATTATTCGATTTGCATACACTTCGTGAGTGCTTTAATCTTTATTATTAATTACAGTATATTATCATTATTATTGAATTATTATTATTTTTATTATTATTAATTATTACTGTCATTTATAATCGAAGCTTCTCAACGGGTATGCAATGTTACTTGTCTTAATTACAGTGCCGTATATATTACGTCGAATATGTATATTTTCGATACGATTATCGATTTTTTTATTATTTACATAATGTATGTATATTTTATTCAAAGAACGATTGTCATTGCTGCTGTAATATTAGCTTATTATATCGATTATTTTATACGTATTTTCATAGTGTATTATGTATTTCGATAATTATAATTTTACTAAATTTTGCCATGTCCCTTTTTTTTTTTGTTTATCACAGAAAACGTCTTCGTTTAGTATATGTGCGTATCGATCGACGATCATCGCCATCGATTTATACCTCTCCGACTTGTGTAGTGGAATATCTTTAATACCCGTTTGTATTTTTACAAACAGTTAATATTCGTCGAGAGATGCGATTAAAACTAAAATTCATACTTGACGAATGATCGTAAAACTGTTAGTCAATACCTGGTAAACACAAAATTACGCTCATACGATATTATAATTTTCTACTAAGCAATTACTTAAATTGAACTGTTTTATAACAACAGTTACATCGTTGCTAAACTCAAGAAGAAAATAAAATAACTAATAACAAAATTCCATAATATTACAATGGAATTCCCATTAATAGAAAAGACGTGATGAATACAAAGAATTTTTTTTTCAAATGCGTGGTAAGAACAATTGTAATTATACCACAATTTTAAACAGACCTATTTGTTCTTCATAATATATTTTTAAATATACAGACGTAATATTCACACTTTCTGGAAAGTAGTGATTACCTAATTATATATAGAATAAATGAACTTTTGTGTGATTAAAATTCTTCATCAAAGATTAGAAAATTTGACAGATTATTCCCATTAATATTCGCCCATCTACATCTTGCTTAAGAGAAAGGGAGGCTTCCGAAAAAAATACTATACAGTATGATAAATTTTACTGGTATACGCAGTAATTTTTATACTTTTGTAATGTTTACTAGTGTTGGAAGTCAAAAAATTATGCACCGAAAAATATCTACATATCACACTAAATGCTCACTTAACTGGAATAAATAAAATTACTATCCAAACATTAGTAATTTTTCCTGCGACTGAATTATTACTAAAAAATTTTCTTCGTGAAGGAAATGATAATAAAGTGGTAGCGTTAATTTGTGTTCACTAGGTATCCGATATACAAACACTCGTTTGAAGAACTTAGGGAATTCCTTTACGATTTTTTTCTCTTTTTTTTCATCAGTAAATATGTATATGTAATTATACGTAAAAGAAAAGAAGGTTTGAAAACGCATCGTAATAGTTATATAAATTCGTTTAATTAATCCGTTTAAGAATATCGTGTGCACTGGGTACATTGATGTTTACAGCGTGACAATGTGGAAGTAAAAAAAAATGTACTTGATCGAATGCACTGAAAGTTGGCTCGTCTTCAGAAAAATTGTGTTCACAGATACATTAATATTATGCAAATCCGAGAACCCGCCGAAACGTCGTTATTACAGATGAAACGTGAAAGCTTTGCCCTGAGATTTCATCGAGGGTGTAGAAAATTAATGAATAGGCAATTAATGTTATATTTTAATTTGCCAAGTTTTTGCAGATATTCGATTAAAAATTATGAATTTATAAAATTCGTTTAGAAGCGAATTTTTCGTAATTACGAATATTCGCAAATTCTAAAGCTTTAAACGAAATTCTCAAGGCCTAAAGCTTAGCAGCTATGTATATTTATGTATATACGTAGCTGAATGTTGAGGCATTTGCCTGTCAACTAATTTACTAAAGGCAAAAGTCATTCAGACATTATTGACGTATGAACAGGACAGATATTCTTGGTTCTGATATATTCGTATGTTTGAATGATATATTAGGAAATCTGCAAAGCCCAATTAGAAGGAGATTAAAGAGACTCTTAATTGTGGGCTGCTGGCAAATCTTCCACTTTCACTGTTGCCTTCTACTCGCAAGGCATGTGCCACAAACGATAAGAAAACAATCACCCCTGCCAGATTTTCTATTACGGACTTAGCAATCACTCTGGAAATTGTCGGACAAAGTTAATGTCAGGCAAAAATCCTACGAGTCTTTATAAACAAGTTATGTCTCTATAAATATTATTTAATATAGATATTATTGTATTGTAAACATTTTTGCGAATAACGCGTGAGTGATTATTATGTGTACGCGGTGTTCGTATAAATAATATAACAAGTACAAGTATTTCTGAAGATGAACCAAGAAACGCTCTTGCTCACAATTGATCTAGACTACTGTATTCAGATTTACTATTATTATATTATTAACGATATCTCCATTCCTTTCAAGAATATCCATCACTATTACATCATGAAACTATCTGTACATAAGTATTTTGTATTCCTCTGAAAATAAAGATGAAAAACATTATCTATTGATCGATGTTATTATTTACATGTGAACATGAGAACCTAATGAGAAAATTGTTAACCCAATAGAACTTTAGTTTGGAATAAATGAATCTACAGTTCAGCCTTTTTATATTGTCGTAAAATTGGCATTTCGTGTGATTATCACAGGTGAGTTTTCCCTTTATAATTATAAAATAGAATAAAAAATGTAACTTAATGAATTCTGTCAATTTATAAAATTTCAAGGAATTTCATTTTAAAAGAAAGCTAAAATGATATTTAAATGACGACTGATTAAGTAGAAAATCTCAACAAATAAAAATTCATTAAAACACAACTTCCTCTATGAGGAAGCATAAGTGCGATTTATCAATATTTAACTTTTTGGTTTTTTTAAGCGTTGTTAAAAGAAAGTCTTACGTTCCTCGGAATTCATATTAATAGAAACCTAAGACGTAATTATATCGAGGATTATGGATTCTCTTACACAGTTTTAAGAAAAAATTGTGTTCTTTATTTGGTTCATAGAAATAGTAATACAAAAAACAAACTTAAATACTTCGTGGCATTATTTGAAGGAACGTAATTGTCTCACAGTTCTTATTGTAGTCTTTTTGGCTGCTTTGTATTTGGCCCGATGAGTATTAGAGAATTCAAGACTTATTCGGAATCGGCAAAACACTTAACCCGCGTTTGAAACCCGTAATACAATCGATGAAACGATGGCGTTTGCTCTTGACTGTTATTGGAACTTTGACACTCAAATACTTGAGCCGATATTTCTCTGAAAGGCGAAACCAAATAAATAGTTATTAGAAAGACGATCGTTTTTATTGATTAGAAAGTGTAGCCTTAAAAAATGGTATTTCATTTTTTTATTTATATTAAAAACCTCAATATATCTGATAGATCTAAAATTAATATCCTATTTTGTTAATGATTCAATTCTACTTTTGGCAACAAAGAATGTTTAGAAAAAGAAGAATTAGTATTTGGGTCTGTGTTATTATTTATTATTAAATGGATTTCTCCTTAAAAAATTTGTTTCTTTTCCCCTTACACTATACATATATGAGGCATTCTCTGTCAGTTCAGCCATTTTTTTTCGACCCACTCAGATCTATCCCATAATTGGACACATTTTAGTACCACTTGAAAGCACTCTTTGTGAATTTTTTCAGATTTTTAAAACAATCCATTTGGGAAATGTATTTTTTTTATTATTCATATAACTTCGATGGAGTAAGTCTGACAAAAAAATACATATACAAAAAATTTTGTTTTTCACTCCACTTTGTAACACAATAGGTCTCATATTTTTATTCGTGTTGCAAAAGTGATATTCAGCAAAAAAAATGTTAAACAATTTTTTTCATTCATTCGGACACCTTCGATATTACTTTCAATTTTTTTTAAGCTGTAGGGACATGTATAGAACCTCCAAAAAAATTGGTATAGTGGGCATCGACTACTTGAAGGATTAAAAAAAGAAAGAAAATTAATTAAATTTATTTAATTGTTTTTGTATTTTTATATATTTTTCCATATTTTTTATATCTATTTTATATATTAATCCACTGAGCTACTTGACGCGTAACGACGACACGGCCTTCAGGGTTTACATACAGTTATTCATGCGTATAGCCATTTATTGGATCGAAAATTTTGGAAAATATTTTTTTTCTCCTTCAAATAGTAAATGCCCACTATGCCAATTTTTTGGTATGTTTTTGACATATCCCTGTAGCTTGTATAAAATTGGCAGTGATATCGAAGGTGTCCGAATGAGTAAAAAAAATAGTTTAACATTTTTTTTTTGCTGTGAATAGCTTTTGCAACACGAATAAAAATATGAAACATATTGCAATACAAAGTTAAGTGAAAAACAACATTTTTTTGTATGTGTGATTTTTTGTCAGATTTACTCCATCGAAGTTATATGATTAACAAAAAATATATATATTTCCTAAATGGATGAATTAAAAAATCTGAAAAAATGCACAGAGTGATACTAAAATGTGGCCAATTATGGGATAGATCTGAGAGGGTCGAAAAAAAGTGGCTGAAGTGATAGAGAATGCCTCATATACAGGACCAGATCTGACACAATATAACTTATTTACTACGTATTCAATTGAATGATAGTATTTTCTCCTTCGTTGTTTTCCGGAATTTGCTGAAAGGCAATCCAGTATAATTAAGTTTTTAAGTTTGTATTGATCAATTTTATTTTTTTTAGCTTCTGTCTTTTTGGTCTAAAAGATTTTCATTGCCGTGGTAATTATATTTTCGCGGATTATACTCACGTTTAGAGTTGGGATCCGGATCCGTAGATCCGCCGCAATCAACTTGGATGCTCATTTTCCGAATATTATTTCCGCTGGTTGTGAGATACGCCATCCACTTTCGAACGTCTTGGATTGTCATTTTTTTCAATGCGATTAATTCCTGTTCTGTTTTGTCAAAAACATATGTACCCTCCGTTATTTCTCCCCAATTTCTAGACACTTGGTTTTCAGTCTTTTTCGAGCCTAATGGCAGTTTCTTTTGATCCATAAAAACATCGAGTACGTTACGCCACTCTTTATCCGTCATTTCGTCGAACACTGAATACAAAGATCTGCGCAAAACTTCGATATCCATGTCCAAATGTTGAGGAGACTTGGGCTGGAAATGTTCGTTATCTTCCGACATTTCAATGGAATAACCGACGACACCTCGGTCGTGCCACATGAATGACGAGCTGTACTCTATGCTGTCTATTTCCCTAATTACCCTGAGTTCTTCAAAAACTTCGTCCTCTATTATGGACTGAAAAAAAAAGAAAATGTAAAAACAAATATTTTGGAGGGAACAAAACAAAATATATATGATATTTCTTCCATATAGAGAAAATTTTGTCTTGTGAACATTTCTTTTTCAAATTTTCAATGCCAGTGGATAAAATTGTGCGAAAACGTCCATTAATCACATTTAGTAAAAATGTTATTCAGTCGTTCATAAACCGACAATCAATTGATTTACAGCGCTGAAATTTTTCAGCTAAATAAAGCAGTGCGAAATCTTTCTTTATTATTCATTAATATTCATACAGAAGTTTATACTATATAGAGAATTGTAGTTTTTGTAAATGTCTGTCAACATTCTTGACTTTGCAAATTTTGAAGCATCAAACTAAATAGTTCTATAAAACTGAAGTAATTCATTTGGTATGAGGAAGTAAATCTAAGTTCAAAATGTAATACATACCGTCAGTAAATCGACCATGACGAGTGCTCGGATAGAATAACCACCGCATTGGTAATAATTCTTAACCATTACCGCCTTGCTGTTTTTTACGAAACTCTGAACTCGGCAATAAATTGATCCGGTTGGTATCTCATTCATTCTCAATTCCGGTTTCGTATTCGGCAAGAGAGGTTCGCACTTACAGATCTTGATGAACTTCTGGACATTTAGTAAAACGTCCTCGCTGGTAATATTTCCTTGCGCCAAGCATTTTACATAAACGTGATCGGTAAAATGTTTAACGAATTCTTGGAATTTATAGAACGTAATATTCAAAAGTGCCGCGTGTTTCTCCATCCTTGTCCAGTGTACAACTTTTAAAATTGATAGTCTCAGGTCCCTTAAAAATAACAAGAATGTGATAGTTTTTCGACAAAAATATCAAATATCAATTTATCTCCATCAGTTGTTCAAAATTTATCAACAACTGCATTTAAAAATGAATACAACGTTAATATTCTTCGTAAAGTATTTAAAAAATGCAAGTACTACGTGTTTTCGAAAAAAAATCTAAGGACATAAGCAGACGATTTTCTTCAGTTGTTTAATCTGGATAATTATTAACAATTGTATTAAGTTTGAAAAAATAAATGAACTGATAAAAAATGTATCCCATTCTTCGACTTAAACTTACTCGGCCAAAGTACAGGTTATATGCTTGTCTAGAATTCGTTCCTCATATGCTGTCAGCAGCTTTTTCTTCGTGGTTTCAAATAAGTCGTTAGTGATGAGGTTTGAACAATCTCCGATTAACTTGGCTACCGATTCCATTAGGAGCTAAAAAAAAAGTTTAAGGAATAAGCGAGTCTTACTATTAACTATTAAAATTTTCATCCCAATCTCATTTTTCATTAGGCTGATCGAACATGGCAGAAAAATTCAGCTCCAGATTCCAAAAAAAATATGGTTACTATAAGATTAAGACAAAATTTCTAACATTCTACTCTACAATTATGAAGAATAATGTAAAGAAATTTATTCTCCCAATTTTCTAAAAATGCAGCGCTTCAGAAGTTCTTCCAAATCAGGCCATTATCGAATTAATCAGTAAAAATTTACCAATAAAAATTGAGTTTGAAATAAACATGTTAAAAGTTTTCCGGTGATGTGAAATTTTTTACCTTCTTTTTTAAACGTCTAAATAACCAAAAATATTTCGTTTCTCATCCAAAGACCAAAAATTATTGAAAAATTAAAACTTAGTAAACTAACCGGCAGCTTCTGGCTAAAACCAGAGATCTCCAAAACAATTCCTTCATCGTTCCACCTACTAAATGTATAAGTCATTCCTGCAGCTTTAGCTGGATATAATTCCTCCTTTGTAACATATTCCAATACCATGGAGAGCATGTCCGTCATAGAATAACTGAAAGAAAAATCATTGTATCCGTCGTCCACTCTCCTTTTATTTTACAACAAAACAATAGTTTTATTGGATTAGAATTTGATAGCGGCAAGAGAAAAATGCAACAAAAAAAATACGCGCCATTTAAGATACATAATGAGAACATTGTTTTCGAATATCAATGATGCTAAAAAATAATATGTACTGCAAAAAGAACTTTTAATATGAATTTTCTAACAATTTTGAAATCAATTTTTTTAAATTTTGTACAATGGTCTTTAATTCTAAAAATGTTACAAAAAATCACCAAAAAAATTACCTCTACTCGAAGAAAAATTACAGCATTTATTGCATATAAAAAAAATTTCAATTGTATCGTTCAAAAGCTTTTTTTTTTACAAATTTATCAATAATTTGTTTCTGCTATTATACAAATTCAATATTCCTAATGTTCTCATGGATGTTATTTTTTTTCTAACTACAAAAACTAATATTCTGATCGAATAAAACTTTTGGTTATAAACGTGTGTAAACCCTTTATAATTCTCATCACTATTTACTCACTTTTCCGGTGACGCCAGAGGCAGCGGACTGATGTAAAAAAAATTAATGTAGCACAGGGGCGACCGAAATTCCGTGCCAATTCCGTACCAAATTTCGCACAGTTTGTCAAAGTGAATTTTTACTGGTATTCGTGGTGTATTTTCGGTAACAGAAATAAGCGTAAAATCGTCAGCTCGGAAAACATTTGGTTCTGGCAATTTAAAATCCAAAAAGGGTTTAGCATTTTCCCAGCCTTCCAACCATTCTTCGGGAATTTCGTCGCTTGGAAATTCGGACTGAATCCGTTGTGATGTTTTCTCGTAAATAATTATATTCGCACGTTCCGGTGACATCAATTTCAAGTATGTTGAAATCGAAACCGGATCGTATTCAAAATAGAGGTGTTTTCCGGTTAGATAATCCGCAGGTGGATATAAGTGCATATGCACCGAAAGATGTTTCACGTCATCATCCAAATGACAGTTCTGTCGGTATCTGTAGCCATGAAACCGATAACAATTTGTTAATTAATTATAAAAGAAGGCTGCAAAGTAGAAGCATGTCTTTCTCATTATTTGTCATTTTTCACAAAGTGTTTCCAATGAGAAATCAATTTTCTCTTCCTCATAGAACAATCTTAGCAAAATGACAAATAATGAGTAAGTTTTGCAAGATATTTCGAAAAATAAACACAGTCGAAACATACAAATTTATAGTGCTATAAAATTCGAAGCCCTTTACCGATTTCAAACAAATTTAATATCCAGCATCGCTAACTATTCGCTAGTTTCTGCACGAAGTATGAGTTGAATTGGTCAAAGTAAGTAAAATAATGATCAAAGTAATACGATTTTTTTTTGAAAAATTCAACGTCTAATAAAATCTGAACAGGTGTTTTATTTTCTGTACGAATAATACAAACAAAAGGGTATAACTGCTCCAAATGCGTATTAAATTTCAGGTCGATTTATAAAGCCGTTTTTTTAGATATAGGAGTTTGAATCTTGCAATTCTGCTACACGCATCCAGACACTTTTCCCAAACCATTTAGACCATTTTGAGTAATCGAACATAAAAATCTCAACATCTTTTTTTGACATATATACATGCATCCAATTACCTTTACGAAATGACTCTTTAAAAAAAGAAATACCAATTTCGTTATCCAGAAAACTTCGTTTACGAGAAATCAAAATATATACAAACGCGACAAAATGGCAAAACTTAAATAATAAACACGAACCGGAATCGGTTTTCTTCCATTTGACGAAGTTCATCGTAAAGTTTTGGTTGAAGACCCGCCCGACGCAGGAAATTCAAGTACGAGAAAATTGCGTCGAGAACTTTTTTGTAATCCTTACGCCCTTCATCCGTCAGTGTCAGCGATAAACTAAATAGAGTGTATATCGAATTGTCCTCAAATTCTTTATCGCCAACTCCACTGACGATTCGCGTGCACAATTTTTTCTGTTTCAAGTAGTTGATCAATGATCCTTTGCCTTCGTGTGCTATTAACCAGGCCAAAAACCGTTCCGGTTTCGTTCTGTAGAGCCACTGAGACGGTGGCATTGACCAAGTCAACTCTATCTGAAACGATTATCCTGGACTATGAGATTTCGGATTTTTATATTCAAATAGTCACGTTTTTTTTACTAACTTTTTATGGTCACTCATCAAAATGTGTTAGTAAATGTTGGTATAAAATATAAGATATTCTCCGTCAGTTGAGCCACTTTTTTTATTGAACCTCTTGTACATTCCTCATAATAAAAAAATGTTTCTAGCGTAAACCATTCAATAGCTAAATACCTACCAATAAGTGAACAGTAAAAAATATTTTGCAATGAATAGTAAAGTTTAATAGGAATCACGCAATCGTCGGAAAAATAGAACGATTTAATGTAAAATAGCGATTTTCTGTAATGATCGGTAAAATTACTAAAAATCGATAAAATCTCTTGAACGGCTAAAAAATAGGTAAAACGGCTTTAAAAATTGAAAAAATCGGGGAAATCTGGAAGATCGGTAAAACCTGTGAAATGGCTAAGAAAAAAATATTATTTCCCAAGCTGAAAATATATTTTTTTAGTGGCTGAACTGATATGGAATATCTTTTACATATTTTTCGAGGATCCAATAATTTCCACGATACAATGAGTTGAAATAAAAAATGGTATTTCGTAAAAGGTTGATTTACAAAATCCCTGAAATATTTTTTTATGTTTTGAAGCATAAATAAGAAAGTTCCGTAAAATATGCAAGTGGAGCCAAAAAAATGGCCGAGTTTGTAAAGAATGAGTCGAAAAAAAACGTACCCTTTTCGGTAATTCTGTTGTACTAAACATATCGAATTTGCCCTTTTCTTTCTGAGCGTAGTTGTTCAATTTATAAATTCTTCCATATTTTGATTCCTCAAAAGTATTCATAAAATTGTACTGATCGAATTCGCCGAGTGTCAGACCATTATTAGGTAGTTTCGAAAAGTACTCCTTGACGTATTCTTCAAGCGTTTCGAATGGTAATCCTGCCTATGATCAAAGTAATTGTGTGAAAATTTAACAGAAATAACAAATAAAACTTTATCGATTTAAAAAAATTATTCTCCACTAATTTATTAATAAATTTTTTGCAATGTTATTAGTCACAGTCAATTTTATCAGTATCTGCAATAATGTTATTTTTTTTTACAAAATTTTTGTCTTGTGGCAATATACTTCAACTCTAATAGAAAATCAAACCTTTAGCTTGAAATATACGTAATAAATAATCAAAAAGTATGGATCTGCAGTTTTATTACCTTTAAGACGATGTTCATTCTGTTAGCGCTGTAATGACGTTCTCGAAATTTGAGAACTTCTTTGTAAACTTTGTCATCGTTAGGCAGACTAAGACCTTTCAAGTAGTTGCTTCCATATGCACGAGCGGAATGTTTCGCTGACGCTAAATTTTTGAAAAGATGTTGTTTTGCTGCTTCTGTCATTTTTTCTTCATCACGAAGATTTTTTTCGTATTCGCTGTTAGTAGACAAAATAACGAAACGGTATCCGATTTATATTAATAAGCGTAGCGGAATGGTGGAAAAAAAAAGAAAGAAAATCTTTTACTTACTTCATCAATTCGACACGTAAGTGCATAATTTCGATTGGCGAAAGACGCGGAGAAATTAAATTCTGCGAGAAACGATCTAGAGCTTCGGTCAAGTCTTTGAGTTGTACATCGAACGTATATACAGTTTTCTCGCCGTCATCGCGTACACGTACGTAACCGTCGCGATGCCATAACCAGTCTTCAAAAATGATATCCTAATAATTTTTTCAAAGTATATATTTCATTTCATATTCCATTAAGTGTTCTAAAAGATAAATTTTCCTCTTACTTAAATTTAACAAATTTAAGTAAAGGGAAAAGATTTAACGTAAACGGCCCGGTTCGTGACGATGTAAGGCAATCTCACTCAGCCCATGTAAAACCATAAGGTAAACGAGGACCCAACGAGGGTCGCAGTTTGTAATAAAGTAGCGCGTCAGGAACCGGACCAGCGTCAGAAACAGGGCCGTTTACCTTATTTTTCATTGCGTTGCGTTATTGGAAGAATAATTGTGTAAATTCGGATTTTACATTATATGTTGCATAATATAATACATTTTATATTGCATAAAATTCTTGAGAAAAAAGTTTGAGTATTGTATTATTGTAATAATATAGTATATTACGATACGAGTGCGATCAAACTTTTTCTGACGAGTGTGAGTTTGCTACACGAGCCGAAGACGAGTGTTGCAATCACATGAGTTCAGAAAAAGTTTCTCGCACGAGTTTCGTATACAACTTTATGCCACTAGTGCGAGAAGTGCGATTTCTCGCACGCGAAGCGAAGTAAAGCGTGTGAGAAGTACGCATTTCTCGCACGGAGTGGCATAAAGAATATTACTTTGGTAAGATAAAATAAAAATCAGTGCATATGTATATAAAAAAGCGTACCTCGTCAGAAGATTTCTTGGATTTTTTCAAAAAAACTTTGCTAAGAAGACGCGAGGCGCCGGGAACTTGGCGTGGGTCGTTGTAACTACCGACATTCACACACAGTTCGAAATATGCCTCCTTAGTAATCTACATAAACAATAAAAATAGACTTATTAAATGGTTCAATAAGTGATGATTTTAATGTTAATAAAATAAATAAAATATAATTATCAGCTGGAAACTGTAGCAATCAATTAAGGATGTTTCATCTCTAATTGGTTACCATAGAATTGCAGTGCTTTGTGTTAAGACAAAAAAAAACCTAATACTTTTGAACCTAATAGATTTTGAATTCTGATAATGCCAAAAAATTATTTAACAAATTATGATAAAAATCTTTATTTCTTGTGAAATTCTTGGATTTTTGGAAGTACATACTTAAAAAAAATCAAACCATTCCGAATTTCAGTATTTTTCAGGTTTTTTTAAAATTAATAATATGAGACTAAATTTTTTTTTACTATTTTGAAAATGACTAAATAGTTCATATTTGTTCCCATATCCAATTAAAATGCTACCCGACTTCTTGTTTAATCAATGTGTTATTGGATGGATAAAAAAAATGTATTAAGTAACAGAAATACATACAGTTCTTTTTCTTTCCAACATTCGCTCACACCATCCAGGATTCTCCATATCAGTTATACTGAATTGTTCATCCTCGCTGGAACCATCTGCCCATTGGAAAATATATATATTTTTTTATAATTAACATACAACAAAATGTATAATTCTTTATCTATATTCCCATGTTTGAAATATTTTTAAAAGCTGTTTCCTAAAACAGTTAATTTTACAAATGACATAAAATCTTTATAATTAACAATTATCATGAAATTAATGTTCTTCAAAGATTTCTCAAAATCAAAATAAAAAAAGAATATAAAATTGATTAATTTATAAATGGCTCTAAAAGTATGTTAATCTTATTTAAAATTAATTCGTAAATAAAATGTTTATGTTATTTCTTTGCAGAATCAATCTTTTAACATTTTCAACGATGATATAAATTTTTTCAGATCCAATAAAAGATTTTATTGGTCATTTTAGTCATATACATTGTTACCATTGCATATTAACTGTCTTTCAATGACAAAAAAAAAACATAAAAGCATCAACAAGAAAGATCATTACCCTTTTGTTTATCTGTCATGGAAGAGTGATTCTCCTCTGAATAATTATATTCAGTGTAAGAGACTAAAATTGCTGTAAGTCCATTAGCCAATTTGATGACCCTGTAAATAATAAGTAATGATAAAGTAGATTTGCAGGAAGATTAAGATCCTGAAAATTAGATAAGTATGTGAATAACCTGTAGTTGTTATCATCGACATCAGATTTAACTGGAGGTTCGATAAGCTGCACGGCGTTGTTGGAAATTGGTGCAGAAGTATTGGCTCCATTATTCTGTACAATAAAAATTATACGTTGGTTAATGCCCAATTATTATATCATTAATTTACGAGAATCTTCCACTTACAGTGACTTTCGGCTTTGGCACGGGCTTTCCTCGTTTTTTCGTCTTTTTCGGCATTTTACAACGATTTAATCGCACCACAAGTACCGGTCACGTTTTTATCTTGTGACTGTTTACAACAGAATATTGCGCGGTTTCAGTCTGAACCTGCGAGAATGCTACTGGCTAATCTGTGGTTGTCTCAGCTGGAAATTTGCCAATATTTACCACGGCATTGAATCGGCAGCACGATCCAACAAAAAACCTTTCGCGCCTTAGTACGAAATTTCTGCAGTGTCAAAATAATATTTATATTCATTATCATAATAATTCATATATCAAATATATCTATATTTGACGAAAATTTTATTTACTACAGTAAATAAACGACAATTTTATTACATGTAATTTTTATTTATTTGTTAAATAATATATTTATTATATATAATATTATTTACTATAGTAAGTTTATAATTTATAATATAATATATAAAATTAAAATACTATAGTAAATAAAAATTATTATTAAAAATGTTATTTGCAACAGTAAATAAAATTTTTAATAATTTATACCTGTATACAAATATAAATGTCCGTCGGTGTCAGAAACTGGGACGTTCTCCTTAATAAACATCACCTTAGGCTGCGTTAGGCACCTTAAGCAGTGTTTTTTTTTTATAGGAATAGCAGAGTAACTTTTATTACGGTAAATATCACTTTATCATAAAAAAATTGATAGCTTAAACTTTAAACGCGTTTTTCTCAAGAAAGTATTTTTCTAATTTGCTGCAGCTCTAACTCAAAAACAAATTGCCCGATTGACTTAAAATTCTTACGGCGTGTTCTAAAAATTTTTTGTCATACAAAGTTTAGAATCTAGGATTTTTTTGACCGGATGAAAAATATGAATTTGGCATCGAAAGAATAATTTTTTCAACGCGAAATATTTTTTTTCGAAATTTCCCTAGTTCGTTAGATTTTAATATTTTTTATAAAATCCTAGATTATGTTACGGGGAATATTTACCAGTTCAAGTTGCAACATTGAAGCAACTTGTTTTCCAAGGGCCTCCAGGGATAGCGCATAAGGCACTTGCATTTAATTATTTTGGTACCAAAAAGTTATTTTATATAGTTAATTAATAAATGAAAACATCCCTCAAGTTTAAAAACATTCGATGTAATAATTTCGTTAAAAAAAATTCCCGAAAAAACACCTAATTATAATGCCGAAGTAAATGTTATTCTTAAAAAGAACATTCGAAGCGTGATGGATTCTTTTTTACCGTGATGTATCTCGTGTAAAATATGATGTATAAATAATTGCCATTGTTCTTCGTTTTGATGCAAAAATACAGAATACCTTATATGTAAGTTTATGAAAGACTGTAGAGAAAAATGATTAAATAAAATGGACCAATACAACGTGTTAAGAAATGCATTTTTTATTTTAGTTGTGAAAATACCATAACCGTACACTACTATCGCGTTTTCGTAAATCGTCGTCGTCGTCGTCGCCGCAGATTCGTTGACCCGAGCTCGTCGCCAGTATTGGCAAACTCTTGTGCATATTTACGCCATTTATGCAATCGTTTGACAGTCTGATTCTCGACAAGGGACTGATTTCGTCTTCTTCGCTCGCAGTTTCCAGAGGTTTCCATATTTTTATAAATCCATCCGTGCCGCCTATAGAAAATTATAATGCTTTATTATTTTTATCTCATTTGTCTGTTTCAATTTTATGTATATAGGCAATACCTACTTATGCGAAAACTTATATTATTTAAAAATAGTATATTGTGCAACAAGGGCCGAAAGTTGGCGATTGCGACGAGTGTGAGGTTTGCCGCCCGGGCGAAGCGAGGGCTGCAATCACACGAGACGTAAACGCCAATTTTGGCCCGTGTTGCACACCATACTTTTTGTAACAAGTGCATGAATAGTGGTGCTTTGAATGGTAGTTTTGCGGGACGAACAGTGAAAAGTGAGGTTACCAGCTTTCCACCCTAGGGTGGAAAGTGAAACAGCAAGGTCGAAAGTGAAGGAATCGCGAACTGCGCATGCGCCAACCTATTGTTTCAACACTGCTATGAAACTAGTCACTTTTGGCCCACAAAACTGCCGTGAAAAGCACCGATGTTCATGCACGTGTTACAAAAAATCTATTGTAGCCAAGAACAACGCTTTACGCTTTCTGTTACCGATCGAACACATCATCTTAATGAGAAGAAATATGAAACTGCAAATATCTACCTGAGACGATTTCACTGCCATCGGTTGAAAGTGCAAACTGAATTCTTTGATTAGTATTTGCCAAACGATCTTGCAGCGAAAAAAGTACTACTCCAGGATTTCGTAGATCCCAGCACAAAAATTCGTTGTTCCGACGAACTGCGGTATATAATTTTGTTCCGCAAGGGCTGAATTCAATTTGAGTCACACCGCTATCCGTTTTTAAGGAGCAAAGAGGACCGTCTTTGTACAAACCTGAAGTCAGATTATAATATAAATAACATACAATGTTACGTTCTGGCTATTTTTCTCGTTCAATTTTCAATTATTATCTACTTGAGTTATTCAACCCAATTATTACTTTCAACTCTAAGATGCTACACATTCGGTATTTCTCTTTCTATTAGCATCTTTTATACGGGAACCAAAAGGAAGTTGTCCAAACGCCTACTCTTCACTTGCACCGGACATTGATATTAGATTTCTGTATGTAACTTCATATCAGCTCAATTGTTCCTCTTTTTCTGCTATTTTGCTCGCCGCGCGTACAGCGCGCTGTCAGCATCTTTGAGCCGCATTGCGACCACTAAAAATTTCCCCACTACCCAGATACCCAGACAGAAAAACGTGCCGCAAGGCCTGTCGTCAAAAATGCGCCATGTACTGCAGCATTAAGCTGCATTATTAACGACACGGCGCGCTTAACGGGACGAATGCCGCCACTTTGCCTGCAAAATTCCGACACGCTGTGCAGCGCCGAATGGCGCCAACGTGTGTCGCAATTTTGCAGGCAAAGTGGCGGCATCAGGACGCCGTGTCGTTAATAATGCAGCTTAATGCTGCAGTACATGGCGCATTTTTGACGACACACCGTGTCATCACCTGCCGCCATAGTGTCGTTACCTTGTCGTAAAATGTCTATCTGGGTAGAAATGTTACGGCAGATTGACGACACGATGGCGGCATAAAACGACACGCGTGTCGACAAAAATACGTCATGTACTGCGGCATTAAAGATGTTATACAAGTAAACAATTTTGAAGATTTTTGTCCCAATATTTTCTATGTTATAGAGAAAAGCACGACATTTAAAAAAAATATTTTTATAAAATTTTTACCCACATACTTTCTGAGCTATAAATTATCAAAGTTCAGCAATTTAACATGGGCAGTATACGGTGGAGGATGAGGCCTGTCGTGTTTTCAGCGAAAGCGCATGTTTGCAGAGAATATACCATGATAAATTTGTACTTTTCGTGTACATTGGAGTCTGAGCTTTACAGAACACTGAAAAAATCCGCGTGCGCCCACATTTTACGAAAGATATTACGTTAAAAGTAAACATTCTCTTTTTTTCATATTTTCATTTATTTCATACACAGAGTACAGATTATTAAAGGAATACAAACGACAAACCTTTTGTGTAGTGGAAAAAAATTGAATGAAACCGAATGGCCTTACTCGGGCTCTCGTCGGTTGAAACGTTTATAAAATGGGGGCTCATAAGCCGTATAGAACTAGGTATGGCGCTAAAATACAAAAAAATAACGATAGGGCTCCAGAAAAATGCAAGAAAAACTGAAGCATCTTTCTTGTTCATGTATGTGCATGCCGTTCGCACAGTACAGTAGAACCTCGTTTATCCGAGGTAATGTGGGGAGGACGTGCCTCGGATAGCCGAAAACTCGGATAATACGGAAACCATGCACAATGCATATAATGAGGAATAGCTTTATCCGTTTTATCCGAGTTTTTCCGTACTATCCGAGCGTACACCTCGGTTAACGCAGAGTGCTCGGAAAGTCCGGTGGCTCGGATAACGCGAAGCCTCGGATAATCGAAGGCCGGATAAACGAGGTTCTACTGTACCTCCGTCTTCCGCCGTGGGCCCCCTTGCCTATCCTCCCCGCGGTAACCTGTATAACATCCTTAAGCTACATTATTAACGGCACGGCGTCCTGATGCCGGTAATGTGCCTGCAAAGTTCCGACACGCGTTGGCGTCATTTCGCGGTGCACAGCGTGTCGGAATTTTGCAGGCAAGGTGGCGGAATTCGTGCCATTAAGCACGCCGTGTCGTTAATAATGCAGCTTAATGCTGCAGTGCATGGCGCATGTCGACACACCGTGCGGCACGTTTTTCTATCTGCGTATGTACGCCAATCATGCTTTCTTCCTTTCCATCATAACTTTTATTGCTTAGTCTTTGATCATGTATTGAATTGTAATTATCAAGCTCGTGTGCCTGAGTGGCAAATACTGCACGTTAAAATAGTCTGTGAAATTGTATTTTATGCTAATAATTATCTACAATGTTATAACAATAAATGTTATGTTGAATTAATTAAATAAACAAATAATCAAACAAAGAAACTTCAAATTCTCGTTCATCCAGGACGTAACATACAAAAATGTTTGTCGACAAAGAAAAAAAAAATTGGCAATTTTGTAATCAGCTAATTTCCAATCAAATGTAAACTTACCAATGCATTTAGAATAAGTTCCAAATGCAATTAATCCCGGCATGATGGGATTTTCCCGTATGCAAGACACAAGACCGCTCACATTTGGAAATTCTTTTTTTAGAGAAATCGTTTCCTTTTGCCGACCTGGACGTTCGGTATCGAACGATCTCAAAGCTCCTTTAAAGCCGCACCATACTTCATTACCTCCGTCGATGAATTGAACGCTAATTGCAGCCTCTACTTCGTCAACCCTAGAATATTAAAAGAAAACTTCCTACACATCCTACTTGTAATTTAATAAAAGAAAAACCCACGTACATAACAATTTTAAAAGTATAATTTTTCGATTATTCTGATTCAGAAAAATGTCCCACATTTATAAAAGTTCTTTTTGGTAAAAGGAATTGATACAAAAATTCAATGTTATCAATATTTCATTTTCTGAATTGTCACTATATTATTCTCTAAACATAATCGAAGATATATAGAATTACGAACTGGTTGTAAGGACGATAAGTAGCTCTCAATTCTCCAGTAAAAGCATCCCAAAGATGAAGAGGACTTTCCCTGCTGGTGCTTAGAAAGCAGCAAGTCGCAGGATCCCAGGAATTCATAAGAGGATACCAGCAACAATCGTAAACCAATCCACCCTCTCTTACTGATAAAGCAGGCTTCAAATCTGGCAAGGGTAGTTCCTCCGGAACTTTTCCACTGTACAATTCACGTGGTAGCTCGTAAATTCGTATTCTAAAATCGTCAGCTGGAACCATGAGGCAAGTTCCGTCAGGGGACCACTGGCACCCTTTTGTAAAATTCTCATTCCCATCTATACAACTGTACTCTTCTGTAGCGGCAGACAAGAGTTTCGGAGCGACGGTCCAATTGTAGAAAAATTGCTGTATTTCTTCCGTTACTTGCGAATCATTAGGAGTTTCTGATGTTATATCGTTCTCAGTGTTATTCTCTGATTCAGCGATATTGTCTTTGCCAATACTATCGATATCCATACCATTTTTATGTATTTCCGCTATGCAATCGGTGTTTGCAACAGCGACAGTGTCTTTTTCAGAATTTGTACTTGTAGCGTCAACTGGATTCTCTTGAAATTCTTCTGCACTTTTATCACTACTTTCCGCTAATTCATTAGTGCTAACTTTTATCTTATTTTCCTCATTGTCATCTGCTGTGGATGCAACAATAACAGAGGCTGACGACTCTTTGGGTTCTTCCATTTGAGGATTTGAAACCTCCATAAGTTCTGAACTCAACATTTTTATTCATTGATATTGCAGAGTTCCTAAATTTTTCATATATGCTGAGGAAATCTTCAGACGTTGAATTATCGATTAAATAAGATTTTTCATTCTTTAATAAAAATCCGAAGAGGTTATGTTGTTATTGTAGTTGAATCACTGCGTTTTTAAATTATGTTACCAGTTTTGCGACAATCGCTTCTATGTATAAATTTAAATTATATATTCTATATTACAAATTGAAATATATATAATAGGACGAAGTTCGTGCCCTTTTTGACTCGGCTAAAAACGCCGGGCGAAGAGGTTATGGTTGATTTTTGTTTCTCATTTTTATACTGGTTTGTTTACGATTTACGTGGCCAATCGTGTGCGAGTTTCGCTTCTAGCTTCGCGAAATCTCCGTCAGTGTCGCTGCAGTCAACAACACCATCAAATCAGGAAAAATACGAATAAAAAAAAAGTAAATGGTCATTCGAGGTTTATGGGATTTAGCGGATTTAAGAATTGAAGTAGCAATTTTTGTACTGTCACGAAAAAATTATCCGAATGGATTACATATTTCTGTCAGAATATTACCTGTCCATGGTACAAAAAATTATAGTCTGATACAAATCGATAGAATTTCAATGGAATTTAATCGTATGTTATCTCTGTCTATTCGGAATTTGATCAATTTATACAAATTAAATCGTTATTAGTTTCCTCTAGTTTTTGTTTTCTACGGGTTAAAGTACGATAGATACGTTATCGGTATATATAGTGCACCAACGGATTTATAACATTTTATATTGAATTTACGTTTCGTCACTTGTAAATTTTTATCCGTAAGTGGGGTATCGTGTTATGTCGTAAATAGATGATTCAACATTAATCGTTCGCAATCAAAGAGGCATCAATATAGTGATCCTATCATTTTCTATCGTCTATCAATTATAGAAAGTATATCGAAATAAATCGTATGTCCTTGGACTGAATGAATTATCATAATCTATCGTAAAACCCTGATATAAATGAAACAGTTTTCTATCATTTATATAATAATCTCAGGCTGATTGACTCGTTTCTCTTCTCATCGTTTCACACTTATATTATGTTCATATATTTGTGGATGAAACTTTTTTTTAATGAAAAATGTAATAATATTAACGTTATTCCTACGATCGTATGTTTTTATTATTAAACGTAATACAAAAATTATATTATTTATAATAATATTATAGGATGTGGAAGAGATATATAGGACATTTCGATCTTGGATATCTTTTAGACGTTCTTAAGATATCCAAATCCAAAAGATATCATTTGGACGGAAATTAACATACCTTTCCGTATACCAAATAGATATCCTTTGTCTTTGTGCTACTTGGGAAAGTACGTATTCGGGACGATAGGATTTTTTTAAATCGTTTTCTATCGTTTATTTTTACCCGAAGATCCGACACGGTGTAGTAGTTTAATCCAAATAAAATTTAACATTGAAGGATCTTAAGATTTTTGAAGTATGCATATTTGCGGATATTTTTGCATATAATTCGTCGCAGATATTTTTTCGCGGATATTTTAGTACGGATATTTTGGTGCAGACATTTTAATGCGGATATTTTGTTGCGGATATTTCGGTGTGGATATTTTGGTACTGATATTTTGGTATGGATATTTTGGTGTGGATATTTTGGTGCGGATATTTTGATGAGAATATTTTGGTATGGATATTTTGGTGCGGATATTTTGGTATGGATATTTTGTTGCGCATATTATGGTATGGATATTTTGGTACGGATATTTCGGTGCGGATATTATTTTACTATGGAACAACCCTGAGTTCATTGCTTATACCTTCAATCAGATGTCTACTCTGACTTCCCTTGTTCTACTGTCCAAAAAAAACTAATGTCCGCCATATTAAATAACAGTTTCTAACTCAATAATCCAAAGTAAAAAGAAGATAAATAAATTCTCTTGTTGAAAAACTACAATCGATAAATGGTTGCGCTTCGCTTAACACTTCGCACCCATTACTTACCCTAGAAAAAAAAGAAGAAAAAAAACGTATTCGTCATTGAGCTACAGCGTAGCCAGGGCTAAAAGTGGGAGTAACGATTGACTGAAAGTCAAATCCCATGTGTATATAACAAGCCAACACACTGCTCTTATACTATCTCATGAACAGCCACCGAAAGTATCAAGAGAGGGAGTGGCAAAGGCTTAAGTGAGAGCATCAACTCGTCTAACCAGTGCGACTACGCTTCAGCCGATGACGTACCCGGCATTTGGCCATCAAATCACGTTCTGACAACACGCGTTACAATTTTACAATGAGTACCAAACATCTCAGCACCGGTAAGTAAATTTTGATGGGACAAATTACTAGATTTAAGATGGACAATTTTTTTAAAATTACGACCTTTGTTTTTGTAATATCGCAAAGGTTCCGTTGCACCACCGTTGGTGCCCGGAAAATTGCGACTTTACAGCATGCGATTCTGTCCCTATGCTCAGAGAGTACATCTCGTGCTCGACGCCAAGAAAATTCCGTAAGTTTTTAACACATAGTCATTTACCAAACGAATTTATTGACTTTTATCATAAATAATTCTGACGGTACTTTTAGATACGACGTTGTCTTTATTAATCTGACACACAAACCCGAGTGGCTACTAGATAAAAGTCCACTCGGAAAAGTACCTTGCATCGAATTCGAAAGCGGCGATGTTTTGTACGAGAGTCTCATAATTGCTGACTATCTGAATGAGGCTCATCCACAAAACAACTTATATCCACAAGATCCACTACTCAAGGCTAAGGACAAGCTTCTCATTGAGAGATTTAGCACCGTTATCACTGCTATATACAAGGTAGAATATAAATTTCGCACTTCCGCATTCGGATAATTTTCTATCGCGATTTCTTTAATTTTCTTTGTTTGTTTTATTGGAAATGTAATTTGGGATGACATTTTTTTTAGTTCCACTTTAATTAATTTTTTTTGTTCTCTATTTTATTGGAAATTTTAATTTGGGATAAAAATTTTTTTCAGTCCACTTTGATTAATTTTTTTTTGTTTATTTTATTGGAAATTTTTGATTTGGGATAAACATTTTTTTTTGTCAAACTTTGATTAATTTTTTTTATTTTATTGGAAATTTTTGATTTGGGATTAAAATTTTTTTTTTGTGAAACTTTGATTAATTTTTAAAATTTTGTTTATTGAATTATTACTAATTTTTAACCACTTTTATAGTTGTTGTAACAGTATTGTTTAAGGATTTTATTTGATAAATTGCTAACAATCAAGTTTATGTTTTAAATTGATTTGTTAATCTGCTTAATTATTTTACCTGCTGTGTGATTTAATTTGCAGCCAGAATGTAAATTGTTTGTAAATCATGAAGAATAATCAATTTTTTGTTATGTCAAGTTGTGCTTAAATGAAAAATTTCTATGGAAAATTAAAAAATTACAATAGAATATTTAATCACAGCTAAATTTCTTGCAACCATGAAAATCTCAGAATACATTTTTAGAAAGTATTTTATTGGCACAATCTCTTGTAACTTGATATAGAGCTGTGTTATTATCAAGGATGCATTACATATAGATTATTAACCAACAACGTAATAAAATAATTAAGTACTAAGCGACAAGAGAAAAATCTGAAAAAATCAATATCAATGTTAATTATAAAAAATAATGATTTCAAAACATAATAACGGCAAAAAGTTACTTATAATTTAATTAAAACAAAAAAAAAAATTTTAACAAATTTTTTACCCCAAATAAATTTGATAATTTGTTCAAAAAACATAATTTTTTAATGATTTTGCAATTTTTTTTGCTCTAAAAAATTTACCTTCAAAAGATGAAATTTTTTTATATATTGTTGTGAAAAGATTAACACACACATACCAAGTTTTAGAATCCTTAAATGCATAGATTTATATAAGAGGTATTAAATAATTCTAGAAAACATAAATTTCTGAATCATAAAAGAACTTTTTAAGAAAAATCATAAGTATTCAAAAAAATCAGCGGAATAGTGTCATAAGAAAAAGATAGAAAGTTTATTAAACAAATGATTTGTTACTTCGATAACTTTTTGGCATTATTGATATTTGAAACCAACTTTTCCAGATTTGCCCCTTGACATGGGGAAAAATTTTCAAATCTGTTAATAAAGTTCTATCATTATTGTAGATGAATTTTCTGCAGATATATTTATTTCTATTCTATTCAAATGCTAAAATATTTAAAAAAAATAATATATAAATTCATTTAAAAAAGTATAACAGCCATAGAAAATTCATCAACAATTTCGAAAAATCGTTCACGACCTTGTGATATTACTTTCTTCAACGCTGTTATTAAAGTTAAATTATTATTGTAGATAAATTTTCTGCAGGTATATTTATTTCTATTGTATTAAAAAACTGAAATATTTTACAAAAACAATAATACACAAATTAATTTAAAAAGTATAACAGCCATTGAAAATTCATCTAAAATTTCGAAAAATCGGTCACAATCTTATCAACTTACTTTCAATTATTATTTCCAATATCTGTTCCAGCTTTACACAGGTTCCAATAACGTGGAACGCGAGTTGTTCGAGGAAGCTCTTGCGGGCTTAGAAATTTTTGACAGAGAACTCGCAAGACGAGGAAAGCCATTTTTCGGTGGTAATAAGCCAGGAATGTTGGATTTCATGATTTGGCCTTGGTGCGAGAGAGCAGACATCGTGAGAATTCTTCGTGGCGAGCAATATGCAATTCCTCGCGATCGTTTCCGCAGACTGGTAAAAATTTACTCCACATTCGCGAAAAAACGTTCAGCATTTCGTTTACAAATCCTAAAAGATAATTTTTTTTTAAACTCAGCTGGAGTGGAGGTCGGCCATGCAAGAAGATCCAGCGGTGAAGATCAGTTGTCTCGATTCCGAGGTTCACGCCAAGTACATTAAGAGTCGCGTCGCTGGAGTTCCGCAATACGATATGCTCGTTACAAACTAGAATTACATTTATTCGTACGAGGATAATATCTAAAAAGATTTGTAACCATCGGTTGCTTTCGATCTCACTCCATTTTTTTCTTTATTTCACACACAATATCACATTCACTATTTTTTTTAAGAAAAGTATAAACATCTTATTAAACGGAGAAATATTTAAAAAAATATTTAATATCGATTCGCTTAAATAAAAATACTGGGGAAAAAAAATGCTCTATTTTTTTTAAATTTTGTTCCACTTGATAATAAACTTGATGACAAACTTTTTTTTAATACAATGTTTATACATTTCGCTCTCAAAAAAAAGACTATGAATAAAAATTATTTATGGAATGCATAAATAAATACAGTGAGTTCAAAAGTAATAGATCGTCAAAATCCTATATTTCAGACAGAGCGTTAAGAAAAAATGGCTATATGTACTGTATATTTTTTATTACAATGATATAATTATATATTTGACATTTAATAGAGAGAAATATGTGACTAATGGTCCCTGGAGGAAACGTACTTAGGTAACGAAGTTGTGGCCTTTATCTGTTGAAATAACACATTTTTATAAGTGTAAATGCGGTTTTTCAAATAAAATTGACGACAGATAACAATGACAATGTGTGGAACATTTTCGACTTCCATTCAGAAATGTTCGAAAGTTTATGACGTTTTTATCGCAAGTTAAGTCGTTAATTTTTCTAGAATAATGATTTTTATATTGTTCGTCATCTTGAATTGTAAATTGTGCAGTAGAGGCCATATATGAGAAAACATGCAAATACGAGACCAGCAGCAACCATAAAAGATCTCGTATTTTCGCCTCTAAGACCCTGCAATCGCTCCTCATTTCTTTTCAACACTTCCTTCACTTCCTCCAACTCGCGCTCCAATCTTTCGCGATTTTCCAGAGTCAACAATTTCGTCTGAAGTTTTCTCTCGATTCCGTCCACTCTATGTATTGAACTCTTCAGGATATCCTCGACTTTCTGCATCTGTGAAGGAAAATCAGTGGAATTCAAGGTCAATTCCATTCCTACTTATTAGAAATTTGTTTTAATTATTTATTTGGGATGTCACGTTTTATTCGTCTGGCTATAAAATTGGGTTTGCTATCACTTTTTACTACACATTATAGTTGAACAATAAATAATGTTTCATTTGCTAACTTATAAAAATATTCTTCACTAATTGTGGTTAAACAAAACCATAAAAATTAGATTTATGAAAGAAATGGTATATTATTTTTGTATTGTATGTGTTTTATGATATTTCTTCATAAACTTTTATGGAGATGTAGTTCTCTTCTATTTTTATAAAATGAATAGATATTTTACTGTTCATTGGATAAGACAATTAAAAATAACTATTTAAAATTTTACATAATTGATGAAACAAAAAAATAAACATTAGATTGAATATAAAAAATGTATTGAAGGGTTGGAATTCTGCTTTGATATGTGTACAACAAATTCACAATTTGTAAGTTCGAATATCAACAATCATATTTTTATACAGAATTTTTTTTTTTCTGATAATCTGTGAAAGACATTTACAGTAGTATTTTGATTTAAATTTGATTAGAATAATAACAATACTATGAAAAGGAACAATTTTTTTAAAAAGAATTACTAGATCTAATTTGCAAAAAAAAGTATAATTTATATTCCTCTTAATTGGATATCTAAGTCCTTATAAAAATTATAATATTGCTAATTGAATTTCTTAAAATTACAACTAAATATAATAATTAAATAACTTAACTTAACTGTCCATTAAATTAGAAAACTTTGCTTAAAATTAATAATTTTTTTTAAATTCGAAAATTATATTTTTTACATTTTCTCATGTATTGAATGATTTATGGTAATTACCTCGCTCATTATGCCTCCAGATTTCTTTCCCTCGTTTGAAGAATCCTTTGAATCTGACATTGATGTTGACCGAATATAGAAATCCGTCGATTTGGAGGTTAGAAAATCGTTGATATTCAAAATTCCCCCTAATTATATTTCTAATTCTATTTTTTGCTTTCCTTTTTTTTAAATCTTAAAGTGATGGAAATATATTTAATGAATCACGGTATTTTAATTGCTATTCGTCAGTTATTAGCAAGCTATTTGACAGGTGGTTCCGGTGTAACCAATAGAAAAGCTGGTGGCGCACTCTTGAATCAACAGAACACGTCACGCTCAGAAATTTCTATTCGAAATCTCCGAACGTGACGTGTTCTTCTGCGGAAGGACTAAGAAATAGGTGAGTACGTTAAGATACTTTCGTTTTGAGAATAAAGTCTTTATTTAATATAAAGTAAAATCTTTAATTAAAAAAAAATCAAAGAAGGAATGGAATTATTTTGTTATAACAATAATACGACTAGGATTACTGTTTTTTTTCGCGATCAAGATAATTATGAAATAATTGCACAATTTTTTAAAAACGTTTCTGAACAGTTTGATATATTTTTTTATAATAGTTAAAATATCCAGTCGCTAAATTAGAGACAGCGATTTATATTTACGTTGCTGGTATTTAATGCACGTTGTAATAATATGCAGAAAACAAGGTATTTTTTTCAGATGCTACAACCTGAAACAACGTCAAGTCACGTTTGGATAGTTCGTAGATTTTTGGTGGAAGATTATGGAATATGAAAATGACAAAAAGAAAACGAGAAGTGTACTTAGAAAAATGTTTTAATGCCTGTTTGCACGTCATACTATACAGAGAACCGAGATCTTTCGAACTTGCATCCATCATCGCATACACACACATATTCCATATTACACAATAGTTCTGTTGAGTTTTTCCATCTTTTATTCAGTTAACTTAAATAAAAATCATCGATTTCGGGGCTGGATCGTGTCGGCTTCACATGTAAATGAAGTTGAATCTGAAAGCAACAAATAACACAAATTAGTAACTTGTTTAAAACGATAATAAATAAGATTCGTTTTCAATTCGTTTAATTTCGATTCACGGGAAACCAACAAAAAGGATGAAAGTGGCTTCTAAAAATAAAGTTTATCATTATTTCTTTTAAACAGCTTACTTGTTGTTATTATCTAATGTGATTTTGCTTCCTCATAGAGGAAGCATTGTTTTCATGAAAATTTTTTTTTTCGAGATATTCATGTCAGTACACTCAGAATGGGCCAAAACGTCGAGAAAAGTGATTTAGAAAAAATGTCTGTATGTGTGTGTGTGTGTGTGTATGTTACACGATCGAAAAATGTAAACCTTTATAACTTGGGAATGCCTTGAGATATCAAGCTGAAATTTGGACCATAGATAGAGAGATCAAGCCTCATCGTTCATACAGATTTTTGTTAAAATCCACTTCATCGTTAAATTATTACACGTTTTTTAATTTTTTGAAAAATGTTCGTTTACGCGATAACACTTTCAATTTTCGAGATATTGATCTTAAAATTGGTATGAATGTGAGCTTTCATACGCCGGTGATCGCTATTGAATTTGGTTAAGATCGGTTGAACCGTTAAAATTTCATGATGTTTTGAATTTTTTTTTAAATTGACATTATCGCTCTATTGTAACTTTTGCAAAACGTAAGATACCGAGCTCAAATTTTGTATATGAATGAAACAATATTCAGCCATTATATATGTATAATTTAATGACGAACGGTATGAAATTTTTTATTTTATGGAATGTTGAATTATTTTTAAAAATATACATTATCACATTCACTTTCGGAAACGCTTTAATAATCACGAAATAACGTAATAATGAAATAGAAAAAGCGTATCCACAACATGTATATTTATCTAATTAAAACAAGGATGCAAAGTAGAACCGTGTACATTTCTTCCTCATTATTTTTCGCGTTTTGCAAATCTTCCTCTATGAGGAAGCCAAAAATTGAATAACATACTTCCTCATAGAGGTAGCTTTGTAAAACGCGAAAAATAATGAGAAAGCAATGTGCAAGGTTCTACTTTGCATCCTTGTTTATTAATTATCTGAGAATAACTTTCATTCTAGTACCAGAACTGATATGCATTCTGCATTCATGCATTCACTCACGATACACTACCTGAAGTTAAAATCCTATCGGAGAATGTACAATTCACGATTGTATCGATTATTTAAAGAATAACCCATGTATATTTTTCCTAGGGGTTATTGTGACCCGCATTGTTGGACAGAGACCTTGTTATAATATAGGGAGACATACATTGCCATTCAATATATCCAATTGGTAGAACAAAATTGTACGTCAAGTACAAAAAAAGCATGCAAAGTAGAACCTTGCATATTGCTTCCTCATCATTTTTCGCTTTTTACAAAGCTACCTCTATGAGGAAGTATGTTAATTAATTTTGTCTTCCTCATAGAGAAAACTTTGGAAAAAGCGAAAAATAATGAGGAAGCAACGTGCAAGGTTCAACTTTGCATCCTTGTTTTAATTAGATAAATAAACATGTTGTAAATTCGTTTTTTCTATTTCGTTATTCCGTTATTTCGGTATTATTAGAGGGTTTCCGAAAGTAAATGTCACGTACATTTTAAAAATTAATTCAACATTCCATAAAATAAAAAATTTCATACCATTCGTCACGAAATTATACATATATAATGGCTGAATATTGTTTCATTTACATACAAAATTTGAGCTCGCTATCTCAAGTTTTGCAACAGTTACAATAGAGCGATACTGTCAATCTTTTTATAAATTTAAAATTCCATAAAATCTGAACCCCTTTGCCGATTTGAGCCAAATTCAATACCATACAACATTAAGTGCACCTGCTCTTATAAACAACTACTTAGCGAAATAGACTAAATTTTACGAAAGTTAAAGCGACCACGCCCTTTTTTCAAAAAATTAAATATGACATAAAATCAAAATGGATGCATATATTTAGTCAAAAATCGCAACATTCAAAGAGAGACAACTGCTTCACTTGCGTGCCAAATTTGAGCCCGATCGCGCAAACAGTTACTGAATAAGAGGCGATTGAATTTTCGAAGCCCTACACACACGCACACACATACGGACATTTTTCCGAAACCACTTTTCACGACGTTTTGGACCATTCTGAGTATACTCAAATGAAAATATATTTTATTGAACTTCCACCACGTACGCCACTTGGCTTTTACGAAACCCCAGCTATTTTTGTGGCCGCAGCCGACTTGCCCTGCCACTTGAAACTGCGGAAAACCTGCGCCGATACAGCCAGCGCCTCTTTAAGTCCCCCGATGGCAATGCGAGTAAACTCAAGCACGGACACCGGTGGCGCTTAGAGCTATACCTCACATCAGCGATGTCCTGTTCCGCCCGGAGGACACCATCCGCCAGATAAGAACCCGCCGGAGTCACTCCGAGCCGAATACGAACATTACTGATGTGTTTTTGGGCACATATTTATCAAAGGTGGGAACCCAACCACCAGGGTCACAGAAAAAACACTTGGAAAAATTTCCAGCGGTGTCGGCCGGGAATCGAATCCGGGCCCGCTGCGTGCGAACCCGAGCCTTCATCCACTAGGCCACTGCTCCCCAATTAATATAAAAATATTAAAAATTCATGAAAACAAAGCTTCCTTACGAAGCAATAAAAAAATAAAAAATAAAAAAAATAAAAACGTCGCCAACCTGCAGAGTGATTGTGGAAGGGATGAAATAATGGGTCCGTATCCTTGCGAGTTGTCGTAAAGTTCGAAGAGTGGTGCTGCCACCAGTTTGTAGTTCTTCGGGACGGCAAACAGCGCTGTAAGGTACGCTAAAGATTATTTAGAGTCACGATGCCTTAACACATGTGATAGTAAAAAGTATATATATATCTGTAATCTCACCTTTCTCCTGTAGTTGAACGAGGAATAATCTCTTGTGTTCCTTGGGCTTAGTTATGTGCGGTGGAACGTAGGGATACTGAGGGGGTTCAAAATTCGGCCTCCACCAGTTTCCGATCGTATCCTCGATCACCCATTCCTGTTTAACGCCGTCTTGTCGTCCCAGTGTCTGTAATATCATTCGTTAAATATTATAATCACGATAGATGGAAAGAAAAAGCCGCTCTTCAGTTGTACCTTTCACAGGCAAATACATCGAACGAAACATAGTACATTCTTCTTCCTTCAGTCGACTAAGAACATGGTTGCATTACATTTCAGACTCTCCAGTCGCTCTCTCATATCGCAGAGGCACGCATGCAGCCTCGAGATTCAGTTCTTTTTTTATTGTTGTTGTTGTTGTTATTATTATTAATCTTTGTAGTTTAACCGATTAACAAAAAGTCCCTAATTAAACGAAACATCAGCTCAATACATAAGTTTGACAATTTGAGTAAGAAAAAAAAGTTGACAATATCAAATAATTTGTCGGATGAGCGTTTTTTTTCACGTATCAACGGATGCTCCTATATATTTCTCGTTTCTGACGAATTTTCTTTGCTTCTTTTTCGCAGCACTTATATAGTAAAATCACTGAATAGTTGTGTGTACTACTAATCAACATGTGTGTCTGTGTGTACGTTTGTTGATTATTCATTATCAGTGAATAATCAACGAAAATTATTATCTTTGTCGGTTTTTTTTTAATGGGCGCGTACAATCTTCTTTGGCCCTCGAGTACAAAAACAGTGTCGAGGGTGATTTCGCCGAATTCGCAAAAAAATTGTGTTTTTGGTAAGTGTGCGTTTTTCTTTTTTTTTTTTTGGCACAAAAACGATGTTCTTAGCTCACCGGAGTACAACGAGAGAGAAAAATCGTTTATACTACTATGAACATTAAAGTGTTCCGGGCATGCAGCGCGTGAAATAAGCAACGACGCTTCGCGAGTATTTGGCGAGGGCGGTCGCGCTTTTCTCTCGATTGCCGAGCTACATGCCCAGTTACATTCGTTCTACAAAGAGTCTCGTCCCGCATCGAGACCGTTCGGATCTTAAACAACGGGTTTTTTTTCTTTTTTCATATTTTTTTTTCTTTTCTTTTCTTTTTTTCTGCGTTACAGTTCTAACATATCAAAGGGCTGGTCCTAGCCACCCTGGCGGGCGGCTTAAGGCGCCGCGCTAACTGTTACCTCAGTAAGGAGCCGTTTTAGGCCCTCTACCTCGTCTTCTCCAGCGTTTAGTTCCCCTCCTGGTCTGCAATTCACAAAAAATTTAATTTGTTAGTCGCTTCTTTGCTAATCCGAACAAGAGACTTAATAAACTGCAGAGGGAGGCACAACTCATTAATGAGAAATTACTCTGAATTTTTTTACCCCTTGAGAATTAATCCAGAGAAATATTCAGATACATATTGATTTTTTGGTCGCATAAGACTTGAAACTCTTTCGATTGATTTTGGGGATAAAATTATTTTTTTTTTTTAGAATTTTATGTGATAAACAGACTCTGATTGCAATTTTTTTAAAAACGATCTCACGGGCGCAAAAATTGATTTACAATTTTTTTAAAATTATCGCAAGTTAAAAATTCCGAATGTTCGTGATTTCAATTTCTCAGGAGATCCAAAGTTGAAAAAATGGAACGAGTAAAAATATAAACAAAATGTTCGTTTTTTTAAATAGATTTTTAAATTACAAGGTGGCCACTTTTTTCGTCGAAAAAATTCCCGGACTTTTCCCTGACCAAAATTCCGACGATTTCTGTTTTTTTAAATTGAGGATGCCAATGAAAATGTATCCAAAACAAGTGCACGTCTTCGATAAATGATTTATTTTTCCGATCAATAATGAACATATTTTTTCTGTATCAATTTTGTAACCTTAAATTATGTAAACGATCTTTGGATTCATAAAGCTTCACATCACATTAAACACTATTATAATAATTCATGTTATATTATATTTATTATAATAATATATAACATTTTCTATCAGGTTCAATTGACAAATTATATTAAAATTGTAATTATAGACTTGTATTTATGTACTTTTAATCTTATGAGAAATTTGGCGCCAATTTACTTTTTCCCTGATCAATTTTTCTTGCCCTGACTTTTCCCGATTTTCCCTGACGGCGGCCACCCTGAATTATACCCATGTATTTTGTGCAGAACAAATGTGCTATTTAATATCTCGAGAAATCAATGTTTTTCATTTATTCATTTAAAAAACTAACTATTCGGATTTTAGACGTCTCTTTTTCTGCATAATGAGATTTGCCTATTTTTTCCCTCGCGGTTTAGTTCAGAGATTAATTAATTGAAAATGTATTTGAAATTCTTTCATGACTAAATGATTTAGAATCATTAAGCCTATTAAATGTAAAAATGCATTGTAAACGAATAATTCGTCTTAATTATTCATAATTTCTGCAGAAATGTGTAAATATAAATCAATATTTATATATTTGTCTTAAAAGTATTTTCAATACATTTTCATCGAATTAATGGCCATCTCTGGTTTAGTCGTGTAAGATGCTTACAGTTTGAAAAATGTTGTTCCCAGCTGAAGAAGGAGGACGTGAGGGAGGCCGTGTTCGTGAACGAGAAGTACGCCCTCCACGCTTCGCCGCATGCCGATTTTGTCGAATTCGTCCCTCATCCGCTGAAATCTTGCTGGCACCGAGGGATCTTTCTCGAACAGTGGCTCTTTCGTTCCGAAAGTATAGTTTGTCAAAGGATATCTATGATAAACGAGTTGTATTCGTCCGTTAGGATAACAATAAATTGACATACACAGCTGGCAACTAAACCTGATATCACTGCCAAAACAAAAAGTTACTTGCGATCGATCGAGATACTTTAACCATGGTGCTTAGATTATATAATAAGTCTTGTCTTTTTTTTTATCATCATTTTTACATTGTTTATTGTTACAAAGTGTTTCTATAATATCTTACAGGGTTTTTTTCCAGTCTTTTTTGTCTGTAGATTAGAAAAACATCCGTGAGACAATGTGAAAAAATTTCGACACTTAATTAAGAGCTTGTCTTTGAATTTTTCTTTGTTTTTTGTTTACAAACATCATCCTCGTCCACACAGGGATAAGATTCTAATCTATAGTCATAATTTGTCTTTTCAGGGTTTTACCAGCAAGCAGATCATTGGTATCAATCGCAATCGACGTGTATAAATGTACATAGGCCAATGAAATTCATCGTCTACACAGATAAATGAAAAACACTCATGCAAAATAAAGATAACGAAATAAACGTAACAAAACACAAATATTACTGTGTGGCGATGTTTTAAAACGAGCCAAATAACAGAAAAATAATAATGAAAAACTAATAAACTCGTGAGGAAACTTAAGACGCTTTGGACACAAAAATTGGAGCTACTTAATGACAATAACATACATTGTACATAATTCTTTCGTTAATTTTAGCCTCTCCATCGTTAACCATATTTTCCGTTTTTTTTTAAAGCCTTACATTTGTATAATCATTAACATTTATTCGAAAAGAACATTATGTTTGTACATTCTTCTTTTAGTGCTGGCGCACCATTGGGTATCTCATTTATTTCGTCGAACATTGACTGAAATTTTTCATGCAACTTAAAAAATTTAATAGAATATTTTCTTGTGCTTTTTGGATTAAGGGAGATAACAATCGTCATGGTTCGCACGAGACATTTTTCGGAGTTGTAATTAATCGAAATTTTTTTACCAAGTTTAATTAGCGAAATTTACATTTTTATCGATTTTTCTGAAACTAATTTTTTACGGCTTCTAAAAATTAGAAGAAAAAAATCATGTTTTCGATTAATTCAACTATCGAACAACGCTCGTATTTTTTCGTCAAACGTTGACAGTAATTTTCCGTGCAATTCTCTTAATTTTTCATAGAATAAATTTGTTATTTTTAAGATTAAAGATGGTCGATATAAATTTATATAAAATACACTCGTAATGAAGCACTTTAAATTTTCTAAATAGAATAATCAACATTTTTTTGTGAATCTCAATTTTTCGGTAAATGTATTATTTGCTGTTTTTAATAATTTTTTCCGTATTATTCTATCACAAAATTCATCGATCGAAAAATTATCGTATTTTTTTCGGTAAACGTTAACTAAAATTTGACGTATAATTTTTCTTCCAGTTTAAAAAATCAACAGTATTTTTGTACGACTCAGTTTTTCATAACATTTATTTTTTACTCAATAATTAATCCAAATAATTACGTGAGTAAATTTAATAAATTTAACAATCGAACAATGTTCACGTTTTTTCCCGTCAAACCGCAAATTTTTCAATTTTTGATAAATAAATTTCTGTTGTTTTTAGGTTTAAGGGATTTCGTTCATTTTCCAGTCATAATCAATCGCTTCAAGTTTTAAAAAATTAACAACATTTTGATACGACTAAATTTTTCATAAAATTAATTTTTTACTTAACAATTGATGCAAATTATTAAGTGACTAAATTTAATATATTCGACAATCGAATGCTCGTATTTTTTCTATTTTTTATTAAATTACTAACAATATTCATGCAATTGTCTCAGTTTTGAATAGATTCGTTTCTATTCTGTTTAGAATTAAGAGTGAATCGATAACAATCGTCATGTTTCGAGCAATTTTTCGGTGTCGTAATTAATCTTTTTTTTTCTTCACAAAATTATCCAAAATTTTGATTAATTACTTTCACTATTACATTTTCCGGTCATCAATTTTGTCGGTTCGTTAATTTTCCAGTCATAATCGATCGCGTCAAGTTTAAAAAATCAACAACAATTTGATACGACTAAATTATTCATAAAATTAATTTTTTACTTAACAATTAATGCAAATTATTAAGTGGCTAAATTTAATATATTCGACAATCGAATGCTCGTATTTTTTAAATTTTTTATTAAATTACTAACAATATTCATGCAATTGTCTCAGTTTTGAATAGATTCGTTTCTATTCTGTTTAGAATTAAAAGTGAATTGATAACAATCGTCATGTTTCGAGCAATTTTTCGGTGTTGTAATCAATCTTTTTTTTCTTTACAAAATTATCCAAAATTTTGATTAATTACTTTCACTATCATATTTTCCGGTCATCAATTTCGTCGGTTCGTTCATTTTCCAGTCATAATCGATCGCGTCAAGTTTAAAAAATCAACAACAATTTGATACGACTAAATTTTTCATAAAATTCATTTTTTACTTAACAATTGATGCAAATTATTAAGTGACTAAATTTAATAAATCCGACAATCGAATGCTCGTATTATTATTTTTTTTCATTAAATCACTAATATTCATGCAATTGTCTCAATTTTGAGTAGATTCGTTTCTATTCTGTTTAGAATTAAGAGTGAATCGATAACAATCGTCATGTTTCGAGCAATTTTTCGGTGTCGTAATTAATCTTTTTTCACAAAATTCTCCAAAATTTTGATTAATTACTTTCACTATCGTATTTTCCGGTCATCAATTTCGATCAATTCGACTACACCGAACAATGCTCGTAACGATACAACTGAATGAACAAATAATAATAATAATAATAATAATGACATTGGGTCGCTCCGTAAAGGAGAAGACTGAAGTTTTCGTCGGTCGTTTCCGCGCGTTTTCGATGCTTCGTAATGAAAATCGGTGTGACTGGATAATCGTAAATGGAGTTACAGAGGTGCGGGAGTGAAACAACATTCGTACGCTACAAACAGCGTCGCTTTGTCGGCCATGACTGTCGGCTGGGAGTAACGAAGAAGCGTGGAGAGAGAGATAGAGAGAATAATAATAATATTATAAACCGCGCATTTGCAGCGCGTGGATAATCCAACACTTACAAATTCACTGTCCTGTTGATTGTCACCGATTGATTCTGTATTACTTTTCCCTCGAACGAACTGTTACTCGCTCGCCTGGGCCAACCGCTCCCTTTAACCTGAGTTGTTGCCATCGCCATTTTCTCAGCTACTGATGCTACTTCAGCGGTAACCACTCGACGACTGAGGTTCCCGAACACCGGCTCCCGTAGACCCTGAAGTTGGCCGCGTCATTGCGATATCGAAAGTTCGATCCAAACGAGTTTCTCATTTTTACACAAAATAAAAAATAGGATGTTGTAATTTTCTAGTGAATTTTTATTACTCGGAATGGAACAATTGTCGATGATGATCGATGAATTTGTTAAGAGTTGTTGTGAATAACTAATAAGAATATTTTTGAAAACCATTTTAGCAGTGAACGCAGCCGCGCTTAACATTTTATGCAAACGAGTTTCTCATTTAGCAGTATATAAAAAATAAAAAATATGTTGTAATATTCTAGTGAATTTTTATTACTCGGAATGAAATCAATTGTCGATGATAATCAATGAATTATTTAGGAGTTGTAACTAATAAGACTATTTTGAAAACCCGTTTTTGATTTTTTAAATTAATAATTAAAATATTTTTTATTTTTTATAATGATAAATGAGAAACTAGTGAATTTCCACTGCTCAGAATGTAATCAATTGTTGGTAATACGTGAATAATCAATGAATTACTTAGGAGTTGTTGTGAATAACTAATAATCTTATTAGTTATAGATCTAGATAATTATAGATATAGATATATTTTTGGAAAGCCATTTTGGCAGTGAATGCAGCCGCGCTAAACACAATTTTTACGAAATCCTATGGATTCTTTCGGATTCTCATTCCGGTCTATTACCTGCTATTACCTACCAAAAAACTACTCAGTGACAAGCAACACATCTGATAAAACAAAGCCAAACGATATAGTTCTCTCTTTCTTTCGCATGTATCGCTTTTCGCTGTTGCACCTATGAAAACACAGCCTTGAAAAGACAGCGACACGTGACACCTGCGAAAGAAAGAGACAACTATATCGTTTTCTTGTCTTTGCATCAGTAAACGCCGTCACTTGTCACGAGTGGCTTCTTATTATAAAACTTGGAATACTATTCGCTCCGTGCAAGTCAGCCGCGGCGCCATCTGTTGGCTCGAAAATACGAAAAACTTGGAGACTATGGCCGTAGCTGGCACATGCCGTCAACAGATGGCGATAGCCAGGCGCTAAGGAGAAGAAGACTATGGCCGTAAATGACTGTGGAAAAGCGTTAAAAAATTTGACAAAATGAAATTAAAGACATATTTCGGGATGAACTTCACATAATTGTGTACAGCATTTTTTGTTATAATATAATCTAATGAAACACTTAGGTAAATTTTAATCATTACGCATATTTGCATGGTTGTTCCTTGCATTTTGAGGTTACGTATGTATTTCGCTGTTGAAGACCGGTAGAATTTGCATTCGCTATTTACACTATCATTTTTAGAATTCGAAATACAACAAGTAGAATGTCCCAACCTCTCTTAAAAAAGACATGGCACATCGAACTCGAAAGACTGAAGCCGCTTTTCCATTCTTCCGATTAGTCGGCGACGGCGTTTCGGAGCTACCCAAGTAGCATAAAGACGAAGGATATCTATTTGGTATACGAAAAGGTAGGTTAATTTCCGTCCAAATTATATCTTTTTGGATTTGGATATCTTAAGAACGTCTAAAAGATATCCAAATCCAAAAGATATCATTTGGACGGAAAGTAACATACCTTTTCGTATACCAAATAGATAACCTTTGTCTTTGTGCTACTTGGGTATAACTTCAGTCTGTCGAGGCTGCTGCGTACGGCGGGCATTTTGAACTGTCGCTCTCGCTGTTCTGCTATGGCCGCTGCCGAGTCACGTATCGCATATCGTATATTGGCTTAGTGCGTTAAGATGCCAGCGCCGCTTGTGGCACACCTCGGCAACAGTTGATATAAAAAAAGCATTGATTCTTATGGTAGAATATAGTTTACAAAAGATTTTCCGATTATACTAAATGAATAACTGAAAAATATTGTTATAAATAAAAAATAGGTTGTTTAATTAATTTTTTTGTAATTTTTGTTATTCGATTTATTTCGTAAAAAGGGTACATAAATTTTCGTGTACCCGGTGTCGTCTGCACTTTTCGCCGGTGTTTATGTTTATGACAGCTGACAGCAGCATTAAAACGGCATTGAAAGATGGAATTGATAATCAGAACGGGATTCAAGGCGATAACGCATGCAATTGATTTTAATCCACAAGGTATTATAAAAGGAAAGGCGTTCTCTGTATGCCATGTGCGGCGAGTGGAGGAGTTAACAGATTCAGACAAACGTATCTTAATAAAGTGCAGCGTTATTCGCCAAACGTCAGTGACACTTCCACTACTACACCGTACAAGGTGAAATTAGTAGTAAGTATTGTAAAGTTTCAATCCTAGTAACAGTATTGTAGTCTATAACTTTTTATTGATTAGAGAACATTTAGTTCGTGCAGTAACTCTGAAACTTTTTTTTTCGTTTAAGAGGCAATGATACACCGGCTGGAATTTTTTCGCCCAATGTTAAACGCCTATAGGTCTGTCTCTCTCGCACTATTTTTTGCTTGAAAACTTGGATCTTTCCTGTAGGGAAACTGTAGAAATGTGCACTCGGTGAATTTACAGAGGTGTTTTTACAATTCACGACGCAACACGGCATTGAGGCGTTCCCTTTTGGCGCCCTCATAGTGTCGATTTATTAAAGGAATATAAATAATATCGTTAATTAACGTACGCTAGCATGCTTTACTGTGATAATTTTTGATCAACTGTTGCACAATTTCACCGCTTCGAACGCTGACTGTCCAAAATGGCCGCGAATAAAGGTCACGCACGAAGCCAATAGTGAATTCAATGACTGTCTTTTTCGTAGTTGTAATATTGTATAACTATCTCCACACAAACAAAAAGTAATCGATGAATAGATAATTACTTTTCCATAGAGGTTCAAAAGATTCTCTTTTTTATTTCTAAACAAAAGCGACGCTGATCTTAGTAATGAATGTTGTTGTAAATTCGTAATTCTTTTGGAAATAGAATTTGCAATACTTATTGTTTATGTTTTTGAGAACAATAATTTGCAGCGGTTATAATATCTTCTCTTAAAAACACAAAACATCGAAAGTAATTATTTTATGGGATGCAATAGGAACGCTGTCCATTAGATATGAGTTCTGAGGAATGTCTAATAAAGCTGCCTTTTTATGGCATCTGAAATTCATGGTGATTGGTAGAGCGTATGTCATAAAAGTATGTCATAAAAGTACCCATATACATTGATTCTTCAGGATCATTTTAGCTTCTTCTTCTTCTAAGCACTTTAATGGGGCCTATTTAATGGAGGTACTCCCACCTGGCCTCTGGTAGTACCGTGCCGGTCAATGGTAAGATTTTTGCTGGTGGCATCCGTACTAGTAGGCGGCAACCAGACTGGAAATGTTGTCCAATAAAATAAACGAAAAAAGAAGCCGCTCGGTGACTGCGACTTCTATGTAAATATTATCATTCGAGTCTGCCCCTTGACTCGACTATATGCTTGTGTATTGTTCTCGAAATTGAGCGGATTTGCCTTCGTCGTATTGCCCTTGGACAATGTATACTCGGACTTGTATATGTATTTGAACAAAGGTGATCGCGTGATGTCGTATTTTTCTTATTTCACCAATGTATCAGCTTGGAAGTTTCAAATGTGAGCCATAAAGTCTTATGCCTCGATTGAAAACTCGCCATTATTCTTTGTATTAATTAGATATTTCTACTTTACTCTGTATTAACGCGATTACCCGTCTTCTAGGAATCACGCTCACTGATTTTATACAAAAACTAACAAAGCCTTTAATAGGACTTAGAAATATTATGATATTATTATATTATAGTGAGTTGAAAATAACCGAATTCCCGGCATTTCGCACACTGAAGTTGAAAATATTTAACTTCGAGATAAATAATAAATAAATAAACAATTAAACTTGTCTTGGTGTATCGCTGGACGGTATCCACCGAGGAACTCCGATCATTTTAGCTAAAAAAGACGCAAAGTCACCAAAGCGTAGCACGCGCGGAGCGCGGGTGTTGTTGCTAGTTTTATTAAGGTAGTCTGTTCACATTAGTTAGTCAAATCAGTGCTAAATTTTTAATCGCGTTTCTACACATTTTGGTAGTTTTGCCGACTGTTCTGCAGAGTGGCTTGCTCATCAGCATTAGTTCTTAATATATAAATCCATCTACAGACACGGTTTGAAATAAAAATACCCTGATACATACAAATTTCGGATGAGGTTGTTGTCATCCAGTTTTATATTAGAAAAAACCACAATATTAATCTAGTTATAACGAGCAATAGCTTACGTTGTTTGTTAAAAAATGCTTCATTGATTGACCGGACAAATTCTGTATTAGTATTAGTTATTCACAAGTTACAAGCATGTGTAAATCTGATGATAGGTTAGAGTAGATAAAAAACGGTTGCAATTTTCTTACAAAGAATACTATAAGAAAATGTCCCCGGTCAATCAATGAAGCATCTTTTAATAAACAAAATGAGCTATCGTTCGTCAAAGTCTGACAAAAATTATGGTTTTTTCTAATATAAAACTGGATGACAACAACCTCATCCGACATTTGTATGTATCAGGGTATTTTAATTAAAAACCGTGTCTGTGGATGGATTTATATATTAAGAACTAATGCTGATGAGCAAGCCATTCTGCAGAACAGTCGGCAAAACTACCAAAATGTGTAGAAACGCGATTAAAAATTTAGCACTGATTTGACTAGCTAATATGAACAGACTACCTTAAGAGGCAATGATACACCGGCCGAAATTTCTTCGCCCAATGTTAAACGCATATAAGTCTGTCTCTCTCGCACCATAGCTCTGTCTCTCTCGCACTATTTGTTTTTTAATTCTCACAAAAAAAACGACTGAATCGATTGAGGTGCCAGAAGCTTAGCCCAATTCTACGATACTTCCGCGTATTACCTTAAAATACCGACCCTATCTGCCATACTGTTCGGGAGAAAACAGCTTTTGAAATTTCTGCGAGGGGGAGGGGAGTATCGCTGCCTCTTAAATAACGCGATTCTCATGCATCGAAGTTTCTAAATTTAAGGAGGTTGGAGCGCTACAGCATTTTAAATATTCCAGTGTGAAAAAGAAATATTATGTTGAACAACACTTGTGTTCGGTGTATCCAGAAATTAAAATAGATTCACCGTTTAGTTGCAGAGATATTGAAAACCGTAGGTGGGCTATTTAACATTGCTGTTATGGAACCGTCACTGATTGACAGCACATAAATCGACACTGCAAAAGCACGCGAAAAGATTGTCATGTGAAAAATGTGCTAACGGCAAGGGAATTATGTCTACAAATATGTTGTCAAATTTCGAAATAATTAACCGCTTAGTTTTTGAGATAGTATGAGTGAAACGGACTTTTCCAGCTTTTGTCTCTGTACGCTTGGGCTTTCACAACGCGGACCTCTCACTCACTCGCTACCTGCCCCGCACGGCACGCCTCCAGGCCTATCCCCCCCGAGCGTAGCGCTCCAACCTCCTTAATTCTCATTTTCGCCACTCGGCGCGTGCACGTCGATTCGTCTATCCCCTCCAAAGGCTTTTGCACGGAGCGAATAATGTGAACGAGCGGAACGAGTCATTATATGTCTAACCACGGAAGACCGTGGTCTATACAAAAGAAGAAAACAACGCACTGAGCGCAACCATTCGCGCATGCGCGTATCGTTGTCTTTTCTACGGGGTCTACAGCAGTGTCCGCAGAAACTGTCGGCCATTAGGCATCATCATCAACGATTGCAAAGACTCAATGGTCGAGGGGGGGCCAAAATACACACAACGTTCATCGCGAGACTGATCGTTCAGCGTTTCTCCATTTCTAAACAAATTCTGTTCCCGGCTCATTCGTCAATCATCGTTCATCCTACTCGTCGTTCTTGAATTGTAAGTTCTGGGGTGAGTCTAACAACAACACAAAAAAAAGAAAAAAAAACCATCCAGTGTTTGCACCGTTCAATGAGAGTCGTAGTATTTATTCGAGCACTCACGGCACGATTACGTCGTCAATGGCGTACGTGAATGCACTTTGTTGACTTCCCAAACGAAGCCAGTGAATTTTTATCGTAGCATTTTGAATCATTATTATATTTCGAGTTCCAAGCATTTTTCAACGCTATTTTCTACGTAAGTAATCGACACGTGTGTTGATTTACGTGAGAGTGAGAAAGGCTTAGTCGTTCGGTGCAGGCGATATAATAATAATAATAATAGCTAAAAATAATAAGAATAAATTTAATTCATAACCAAAATAGAAAAAAATGAAGAACAGGGTGTGAATATGGAGAATGCGAGTAGTTGAGGGGTATAGCATCGAAAAAATGGTGTGTGTTGCAGGAGCTTAGGCGGAGAGCTCGTCGTGTATTAGGTGATCGGAGAAAGAAAGCTGTGCAGTTTGCGGCGAGTGCATCGCCGTCGTTTGCCATCCGACGATGGAGACTTTCTTACAATGACCTAGAGAAGGCGTTTGAAAGCGCCTCATTTAACGCTACTACTCACTGCGCTACTTTCATTGTGTACATCGGAGCTGTATAAGCGTCGCTTAACGTCGAGACTACGTTACTCTCTTACGCATCGTACCTTTTAGCTGCGGAAGATAGCGTTGAAAGAAAGCGAGAGAGAGAGAGAGAAAGAGACGCTTTCCCCAGAAGTTCCTGTGAAGGTAATGCTCCACTAATATCGTAATAAAAATTTAGTCGTTAATTGTGGGACTGGGTTAACGTGTTGTGATTTGGCGCAATTTCGTCCGGTCCTCTTCCGGTTCAATGTTTCTCTACTTTTCTGCGTCTCTCTCCGGAGACTCTGGATATTATTTAAATTTTTTTGTTGCTACAGATGCGCCCAATGCGGTAAGTAAACGGCGCTGATTAGTACTGCGATTTAGCTGAGAATTTAGTGGAGTTAAGAATGCTGATTTGGCGGTCTTTGAGCCTGTTGTATCCTGAGGGTACGATTTTTATTCCACCGCGGGATTCTTGCTAATTTCGTTGACAAGCTGCTGCACCGTTTGCGCTGCCGATATTTCCGATACTTTCTCGTCCGGTGCGACGAGCAATTATCCTGTTTTCTCTCTCACCATTTCGCCTCTTGATCTCGAAGAATGTCGCTCCATCGTCCCGCGCATATACTTTCAGTCAAGCAAATGATTCGTCGATGGATTCTTAATATTCTTTGAATTTATCGTCTAAAAAAAGCGTCGATATATGTTGATTCTAATCCTCTGAAAAACGTCGATCTAGAGTAGAACAGTAAAAAAATCATCGATTTATCTTGAGTAAAACAAAAAAAAAGAATCATCGATTTATTTTGAATAAATAAAAAAATACAGTAAAAAAATCATTGATTTATCATGAATAGAATAGAATTTAAAAATCATTGATCTAAATTAATCTTCTGAAGAAAGTCAATTTAAAATCTTTTTACAACACTATATTTGCGACATTAAAGTCTTCCTCGGGTTCTCAATGACATTTTCAAAAATATCCGATACGCAGCTTACAATAAAAATAAATAAAACAATCAAAAATTATATTTTTTGAATAGCTTGTTTAAAAAAACGTTGATGGTCTACGGAACGGCCTGAGAACTTTAGGAAGATTCATACCCGGAATTACTCAGTGTCCGAAATTATTGAGGTACTTTTTTTTATCTCTAGACAGCGAAATAATTTATTATTGCTGAAAATAGTTATATTTGTAACTATTTTTATAACGACGTTTTCACTACCTAAACAATCTTCTAAGGTTCTTCACGATATATTGATAGAATCAAAAAAGTAAAAAATCAAAACCGGCATTCGAAAAAAAAGAAAACCTTTTACAATACATCGCTTTTTGTAAAACGACTCGAAAATCTCACGAAGATCCACAAAATCGCCATTATGCACTTTACAATATGATTTATGGTCTGTTTTTACAATGACATATTTGCAACACCGAAAATCTCTCAAAGATCTTCACAACAGATTCCAGCAACAATCGAAACGCAGCTTAAAATTAAAATGTAAAATCAAACTCCAAAACTTTTACGCCAATTTTTTTTAGATAACTTATCTTAAAACAAAAAAAAATTGGCTCTGTTCCGAAATTTATTATCCGACATGATTGGTAATCTTTATTATCCTCCGTTTGCGAAATAATTTATAATACTAATAATAAATAATACCTATTTTTATAACGCCGTATTTGCTGCATAAAAAATCTCTTAAGGTTCTCCACGTCATATTTCATTAATATTCGTCACACAGCCAAAAAATTACACATAAGATTCTCGAGAATAATCAAAAAATTAATCCGAAAGCTTATTTCGATTTTCGTAGATAAACTCGAGCTAAAAGATAAAATACAACTGGCAAAGTAACCGGAGAACCTTACGAGGGCTTATAAACTCTACATTAATCTTTTTTAAATCTCTAAGCTGCGAAATAATCTATACTTGGACTAATCCACGAACACTAATAGCTTCAATTTTACAACAGTTCCAAATCCAAAGAAAAAAAAGTATCGCAGCTTAAAGATTACTCAATTCTTTCTGTAATTACTTTCAAACATGAATAATAATTCTCTTATTCATTCAGGATTACTCATTCTCAAAATAGGATCATAAAGCACATAATTGAATGTCTGAATTTGAAATTAGGGTGTAGAAGACACCCTAAGCTTATATGCTAATATGTACTAGTTACATTATTCAATATTTCGCGTAAAGTCATAAGAAAGAAAAAAAAGGTAAGTTAAGTATACTGAAGAGTGAGCACAAAAGTCCTTGGCTCGATTCCCTTGAGCGCAAGGATACCGAGAGTGTTTATTCACTGGCACGTGCAGTTAGAAAAAAAACGAATGAATGAAAAAAGAAACGAAACTATAAACAAGCCACAGATGCGCCGTAGTAATTCGCTGTCCCGTCCAGAACATCCCCAGCGTTGATTGATCGTTTTCGTATCTCAATGTCTGGCTTTTATCGGCCCTCGAATCAATAGATCTTGTTATATTCGACGGCAAAGCAACACGAGCGGAGTATTACGAGAAAGAGAATTACGAGTCGTCGCAGTCTCTCAGTTTCCAACGATGACATAGTTGCAGACTCGTCTTCATCCACAAGGCGCACTCGTGAGAAAGCAAACGGACTCGCACTCGTCTCGATCTCGTGTGCGATGAAGCAGATCGTCCTCGGGCTGAGTATCGTTCGAGAAACACAGCTGCTGCAATCTGAAAACTTATCGCACACTTACTTGGTACACCGCAGCCTCTGCTCTACGCTCACTCCACCAATTTATCATCAGCAATCAACGAAAACGCCATTCGGACATTTTTTATTAAGGACATTATCAGCGATAAAAGATACATATGTTTAAAAAATAAATAAAAAGGTTGCAAAGTCGAGGCAATTTTTTTTCTCACTGTTCTAAGAGAAGTTTCTCTGCGAGAAAGTACGGTGATCAAATTTGCCTTCCTCATAGAGAAAGATTTGAGAATTAGAAGAAGTATGCACGGCTTTGACATCTTTTTAAAAATAATAGGTAAATACTTAAAAGTTCTGTAAAATTCGAACGCCCAGTTTGTTTTTCTCTAAATACGGTAACAAATATCTGCTCTACGCTTACTCCACCAATTTATCATCAGCAATCAACGAAAACGCCAATCGGACATTTTTTATTAAGGACATTATCAGCGATAAAAGATACATATGCTTAAAAAAAAAGGAAAAGGTTACAAAGTCGAGGCTATTTTTTTTTCTCACTGTTCCAAAAGAAGTTTCTCTGCGAGAAAGTACGTTGATAAAATTTGCCTTCCTCATAGAGAAAGATTTGAGAATTAGAAGAAGTATGCAAGGCTTTGACATCTTTTTAAAAATAATAGGTAAACACTTCAAAGTTCTATAAAATTCGAACGCCTAGTTTGTTTTTCTCTAAATGCGGTAACAAATATCTGCTCTATGCTTACTCCACCAATTTATCCATCAGCAATCAACGAAAACGCCATTCGGACATTTTTTATTAAGGACATTATCAGCGATAAAAGATACATATGTTTAAAAAAAAATAAAAAGGTTGCAAAGTCGAGGCAATTTTTTTTCTCACTGTTCCAAGAGAAGTTTCTCTGCGAGAAAGTGGGTTGATAACATTTACCTTCCTCATAGAGAAAGATTTGAGAATTAGAAGAAGTATGCAAGGTTTTGACATCTTTTTAAAAATAATAGGTAAATACTTAAAAGTTCTGTAAAATTCGAACGCCTAGTTTGTTTTTCTCTAAATGCGGTAACAAATATCTGCTCTACGCTTACTCCACCAATTTATCATCAGCAATCAACGAAAACGCCATTAGGACATTTTTTTATTAAGGACATTATCAGCGATAAAAGATACATATGCTTAAAAAAAAGAAAAGGTTGCAAAGTCAAGGCAATTTTTTTTTCTCACTGTTCCAAGAGAAGTTTCTCTGCGAGAAAGTACGTTCATAAAATTTGCCTTCCTCATAGAGAAAGATTTGAGAATTAGAAGAAGTATGCAAGGCTTTGACATCTTTTTAAAAATAATAGGTAAATACTTAAAAGTTCTGTAAAATTCGAACGCCTAGTTTGTTTTTCTCTAAATGCGGTAACAAATATCTGCTCTACGCTTACTCCACCAATTTATCATCAGCAATCAACGAAAACGCCAATCGGACATTTTTTATTAAGGACATTATCAGCGATAAAAGATACATATGCTTAAAAAAAAGGAAAAGGTTGCAAAGTCGAGGCAATTTTTTTTCTCACTGTTCCACGAGAAGTTTCTCTGCGAGAAAGTACGGTGATAAAATTGTCTTCCTCATAGAGAAAGATTTGAGAATTGGAAGAAGTATGCAAGGTTTTGACATCTTTTTAAAAATAATAGGTAAATACTTAAAAGTTCTGTTAAATTCGAACGCCTAGTTTGTTTTTCTCTAAATGCGGTAACAAATATCTGCTCTACGTTTACTCCACCAATTTATCATCAATAATCAACGAAAACGCCAATCGGACATTTTTTTATTAAGGACATTATTAGCGATAAAAGATACTTGTGCTAAAAAAATAAAAAGGTTGCAAAGTCTAGGCAATTTTATTTTCTCACTGTTCCACGCGAAGTTTCTCTGCGAGAAAGTGGGTTGATAAAATTTGCCTTCCTCATAGAGAAAGATTTGAGAATTAGAAGAAGTATGCAAGGCTTTGACATCTTTTTAAAAATAATAGGTAAATACTTAAAAGTTCTGTAAAATTCGAACGCCTAGTTTTGTTTTCTCTAAATGCGGTAACAAATATCTGCTCTACGCTTACTCCACCAATTTATCATCAGCAATCAAGGAAAACGCCAATCGGACATTTTTTATTAAGGACATTATCAGCGATAAAAGATACATATGCTTAAAAAAAAAAAAAGGTTGCAAAGTCGAGGCAATTTTTTTTCTCACTGTTCCAAGAGAAGTTTCTCTGCGAGAAAGTACGGTGATAAAATTGTCTTCCTCATAGAGAAAGATTTGAGAATTAGAAGAAGTATGCAAGACTTTGACATCTTTTTAAAAATAATAGGTAAATACTTAAAAGTTCTGTAAATTTCGAACGCCTAGTTTGTTTTTCTCTAAATACGGTAACAAATATCTGCTCTACGCTTACTCTACCAATTTATCATCAGCAATCAACGAAAACGCCAATCGGACATTTTTTATTAAGGACATTATCAGCGATAAAAGATACATATGCTTAAAAAAAAAGGAAAAGGTTACAAAGTCGAGGCAATTTTTTTTCTCACTGTTCCAAGAGAAGTTTCTCTGCGAGAAAGTACGGTGATAAAATTGTCTTCCTCATAGAGAAAGATTTGAGAATTAGAAGAAGTATGCAAGGCTTTGACATCTTTTTAAAAATAATAGGTAAATACTTAAAAGTTCTGTTAAATTCGAACGCTTAGTTTGTTTTTCTCCAAATGCGGTAACAAATATCTGCTCTACGCTTACTTCACCAATTTATCATCAGCAATCGACGAAAACGCCATTCGGACATTTTTTATTAAGGACATTATCAGCGATAAAAGATACATATGCGTAAAAAAAAAAGAAAAGGTTGCAAAGTCGAGGCAATTTTTTTTTCTCACTGTTCCAAGAGAAGTTTCTCTGCGAGAAAGTACGGTGATAAAATTGTCTTCCTCATGGAGAAAGATTTGAGAATTGGAAGAAGTATGCAAGGTTTTGACATCTTTTTAAAAATAATAGGTAAATACTTAAAAGTTCTGTTAAATTCGAACGCCTAGTTTGTTTTTCTCTAAATGCGGTAACAAATATCTGCTCTACGTTTACTCCACCAATTTATCATCAATAATCAACGAAAACGCCAATCGGACATTTTTTTATTAAGGAAATTATTAGCGATAAAAGATACTTGTGCTAAAAAAATAAAAAGGTTGCAAAGTCCAGGCAATTTTATTTTCTCACTGTTCCACGCGAAGTTTCTCTGCGAGAAAGTGGGTTGATAAAATTTGCCTTCCTCATAGAGAAAGATTTGAAAATTAGAAGAAGTATGCAAGGCTTTGACATCTTTTTAAAAATAATAGGTAAATACTTAAAAGTTCTGTAAAATTTGAACTCCTAGTTTGTTTTTCTCTAAATGCGGTAACAAATATCTGCTCTACGTTTACTCCACCAATTTATCATCAGCAATGAACGAAAACGCCATTCGGACATTTTTTATTAAGGACATTATCAGCGATAAAAGATACATATGCTTAAAAAAAAGAAAAGGTTGCAAAGTCGAGGCAATTTTTTTTTCTCACTGTTCCAAGAGAAGTTTCTCTATGATGAAGTACGTTGATAAAATTTGCCTTCCTCATAGAGAAAGATTTGAGAATTGTGAAAAATTTGGGAAGAAATATCCAAGACTGACACCTTTTTTAAAATAATAGGTAAATATTTAAAACTTCTGTAAAATTCGAACGCCTAGGTTGTTTTTCTCTAAATGCGATAACAAGTATCTGCTCTACGACACTCCACCAATTTATCATCAGCAATCAACGAACACGCCAATCGGATATTTTTTATTAAGAACATTATTAGCGATAAAAGATACTTGTGCTAAAAAAAATAAAAAGGTAGCAAAGTCGAGGAAATTTCTTTTCTCACTGTTCCAAGAGAAGTTTCTCTGCGAGAAAGTACGTTGATAAAATTTGCATTCCTCATAGAGAAAGATTTGAGAACTGTGAAAAATTTGGGAAGAAATATGCAAGACGTTGCTCATCTTTTTAAAAATAATAGGTAAATACTTAAAAGTTCTGTAAAATTCGAACGCCTAGGTGGTTTTTCGCTAAATGTGGTAACAAATATCTGTGCACGTTATTAAGTACGTTTCTGAAGTTTCAGCCAGTTTTTTTCGGCCGTGTCTTAAGCAAAAGTGGCTTGAACTTATAAAATTGAAATTGCTATAAAAATCTGAATCTCTTTATGGATCTTCACCAAATTTGATATCTAATACTGGTGAATGTTAGTTTGTCCCTATAAAAAGTTTGAGCTATTCTGCTCGAAGTTGTCGTGAATTATAGCGACTAAATAATAATTTCAAAAAATTCTAAATTGTATAGAATCCGAATCGCTTCATAAATTTAGCTTAAATTTAATTATAAATTATAAATAAAATAAGCTAAAAAATTGCGACAGCTAGAGAGTATACAGATTTTTTTTTCGACAATTTCAGTCTCTTAAAAGTTGACCAGTTTAATTATTCCATAAATTAGGACAAGCAAAGAAGCATAAATAAATTTAGCTCAAATTTATTTATAAATTATAAATAAAATAAGCTAAAAAATTGCGACAGCTAGAGAGTAAACAGATTTTTTTTCGACAATTTCAGTCTCTTAAAAGTTGACCAATTTAATTATTCCGTAAATTAGGACAACCAAGGAAGCACAAATACTCTACTTGTGTGTCAAATTTCAGCTCGATTACTAATATCGTTTTTGAGATATACAGATTTTAATTTTGGGAGCCCGTTATACACACACATTCACACATTTTTTTCTAAACCACTTTTCTAAATGTTTTGCACAGAAAAGAAAAATGATTATTCTATGAGGAAGCAAAAAGAAAAAAAAAACGTTTGTGGGACTTGCACGTTTTCGCAGGGTCGAGAGAACCGAAGGACGAGAGAATCGAGAAGATGGAACTGCTGTTAAAAGAGTCAACGACGCGATTACGAGTAAATAGCCCGCCTACGATGGACATAGTAGAGGATTCCGTCGAGAATGCCTTGATCTCGTTTTCACCTTGACGGTGTGGGTTGCTTATTTTGCTTGCTTAATTCGAGGGGATTGATCTCGGTGTGTGTTTTTGCGAGCGTCTGCTAAAACTCCGTTTGCACAACGACTAACACTCGAACACTTCGCCCTGATCTCTGTTCGTGACCGAGATTCGAGGATCGTCGTTTATTGCAGCTTGTGACTACTTTGTTTTTTGTTCTCTGCGTTGTTTTGGACAAATCGTGCCAAGTATGATTGAAGAGAACTGGAGTTTATTGACTCCACGTTACATTCATCTTGCCACCAGTTGAACGAGTTGCTGCTACTCTATTTCGACGAATCTTTCCTCTGGATTTTTTACTTAGCTTCGTTGATTCTGTTGTTGATTTAGGAGTTACTTTTTCTTAATGAGGGACGTGAAATTTCCAGGGGTTTTAATTCGTGAAACCAACAATATATGCTTTCAGTTGAATTAAACACTTATTTATTCTAAAAATCGCGAGATATTATTATTATAAAGTTTATTAGTATTATAATTATCATCTCTGAAAACAAAATTCAGTTTCTATTGATACAATCTGTATCAATAGATATATAGCAGTTTTTAGCAACTGCTTACTCATGAATCGGAAAGTCAATTTTTCAGGTACATCTACTTTAGCATAAAGCAACCACAGCCAATAAAAAAACCTTAATAAAAAGGCCTCTAATAATTTATCTAATTTTTTAATTAGTAATTATGGTAACAGGAACAATTTCTACGCTATTTAATTCAATTGGTTTTTTATCGTAAACACGATTTAGTAAAAACCAACCACAATTCTCTTAACAATATTGATATAATAGGTATTACAATAATCCATGTAATTTCTTGCTGAGGAATGATAATTAATGTCAGGCGTGTGATCATTAAATCAAATTAATTATTGTGTAAAGCTTTTTTAAAAGCTTCTCACAATAGCCAGTAAAAATCTTATAATAATTAATGTAATTTTTTGCTTAGAAATTGCCAGAAATCGCCACATTAAAAAAAAACATTTTTTTTATGATAATTCTAATTTAGCATAAATCAACTACAACCAACAAACCTCCAGGAATAAAGGGTCTTATAATCAATTCAATTTCTGATTGAAGAATTATGATATAAAAGTAATTTCTTCAATTTCGTCGAATTTTAATATATAATAATCACAACAAACGAAAATCGGTAGCAACGAAAGTCTTATAATCATGGAATTAATTTCTCGGTCAGGAATTATGCTACCAGGATGATTTCCTGTTGGATTAGAAATTATGCTTTGAAAACAAACCTGGAACCAAGTTATGATGCGATTACAATTTGGAACTAAGCGCGACGATCACTTAAACACGTTTACAAGTAATTTTATCTACAAATTTTAATCAGCTTCTAAGTACGTTGACTCAAGCATCATTTCTCAATTAAAAATACTTCATTGTTTCTATCCTCGACTTCTACCTTTCGCTTTCGCCGAGTTAGTGACCTATGGAGTGTAAAACGAAAAGTAAAGCTAAAGGAATGTTGTATCGAGCTGGAGCAACATATATATCTATTCAAGTTATCTATCCTATAGCAGCGACCTACTTAATCGCATTAAAACAAGATTTTCATCTTGATGAAGAAATTTAGTGGATAAATTAATTAATCTCCCTTAAATTTGCTAGTTTAAAAAAATACCCGCCTTCAGAAGCAGAAACTTTGGTAAAATGTTAAGCTACAATTTTATTCTTTAATTGAAAATGAACAAAAGAAGCAATTTGATTTACTTTTATAAAACTTGGACTCTCTTCACTGTTGTTTTTTTTTAAATGCAACATGGAAACAAGATCTTCTGATGCAGAAGTTTAGTAGATAAATAAATTAATCTCCCTGAAATATGAACAGAATCAGAAACTTTTGTAAAATGTTACGCTACCAATTTTTTCGTTCCTCAAAAATAAAATAGAAGAAGCTATTTGATGTAATTTTAAGAAACTTGGACTCTTCTCAACGTTGACTTTTGATGTAACATGAAAACAAGATCTTCAACGTGATGCAGAAGTTTAGTGGATAAATAATTTGATCACCGTTAAATTTGAACAGAAGCAGAAACTTTGGTAAAATGTTATACTACCAATTTTTTCTTTCCTTAAAAATAAAATAGAAGAAGCTATTTGATGTACTTTTGAGAAACTTGGACTCTTCGCAACGCTAACTTTTGATGTAACATGAAAAAAAGATCTTCAACGTGATGCAGAAGTTTAGTGGATAAATAAATTGATCCCTGTTACATTTGAACAGAAGCAGAAACTTTGGTAAAATGTTATGCTACCAATTTTTTCTTTCCTTAAAAATAAAATAGAAGAAGCTATTTGATGTAATTTTGAGAAACTTGAACTCTTCTCAACGCTGACTTTTGATATAACATGAAAACAAGATCTTCAACGTGATGCAGAAGTTTAGTGGATAAATAAATTGATCTCCCTTAAATTTGAACAGAAGCAGAAACTTTGGTAAAATGTTATGCTACCAATTTTTTCTTTCCTTAAAAATAAAATAGAAGAAGCTATTTGATGTAATTTTGAGAAACTTGAACTCTTCTCAACGCTGACTTTTGATATAACATGAAAACAAGATCTTCAACGTGATGCAGAAGTTTAGTGGATAAATAAATTGATCTCCCTTAAATTTGAACAGAAGCAGTAACTTTGGTAAAATGTTATGCTACCAATTTTTTCTTCCCTTAAAAATAAAATAGAAGAAGCTATTTGATGTAATTTTGAGAAAATTGAACTCTTCTCAACGCTGACTTTTGATGTAACATGAAAACAAGATCTTCAATGTGATGCAGAAGTTTAGTGGATAAATAAATTGATCTCCCTTAAATTTGAACAGAAGCAGTAACTTTGGTAAAATGTTATGCTACCAATTTTTTCTTCCCTTAAAAATAAAATAGAAGAAGCTATTTGACGTAATTTTGAGAAACTTGGACTCTTCTCAACGCTGACTTTTGATGTAACATGAAAACAAGATCTTCAATGTGATGCAGAAGCTTAGTAGATAAATAAATTGATCTGCCTTAAATTTGAACAGAAGCAGAAACTTTGGTAAAATGTTATGCTACCAATTTTTTCTTTCCTTAAAAATAAAATAGAAGAAGCTATTTGATGTAATTTTGAGAAACTTAAACTCTTTTCAACGCTGACTTTTGATGTAACATGAAAACAAGATCTTCAACGTGATGCAGAAGTTTAGTGAATAAATAAATTGATCCCCGTTAAATTTGAATAGAAGCAGAAACTTTGGTAAAATGTTATACTACCAATTTTTTCTTTCCTTAAAAATAAAATAGAAGAAACTATTTGATGTAATTTTGAGAAAATTGAACTCTTCTCAACGCTGACTTTTGATGTAACATGAAAATAAGATCTTCAACGTGATGCAGAAGTTTAGTGGATAAATAAATAGATCCCCGTTAAATTTGAACAGAAGCAGAAACTTTCGTAAAATGTTATACTACCAATTTTTTCTTTCCTTAAAAATAAAATAGAAGAAGCTATTTGATGTAATTTTGAGAAATTTGGACCCTTCTCAACGCTGAGTTTTGATGTAACATGAAAACAAGATCTTCAATGTGATGCAGAAGTTTAGTGGATAAATAAATTGATCACCGTTAAATTTGAACAGAAGCAGAAACTTTGGTAAAATGTTATGCTACCAATTTTTTCTTTCCTTAAAAATAAAATAGTACTAAAATAGACTCTTCTCAACGCTGACTTTTGATGTAACATGAAAAAAAGATCTTCAACGTGATGCAGAAGTTTAGTGGGTAAATAAATTGATCTCCCTTAAATTTGAATAGAAGCAGAAACTTTGGTAAAATGTTATGCTACCAAATTTGTCTTTAATTAAAAATAAAATAGAAGAAGCTATATTTGATGTACTTTTGAGAAACTTGGACTCTTCTCAACAAAATTTTCAACGTGATGCAGAAGTTTAGTGGATAAGTAAATGGATCTTCCTTAAATTTGAACAGAAGCAGAAACGTTGGTAAAATGTTATGCTACCAATGTTTTCTTTCCTTAAAAATAAAATAGAAGAAGCAATTTGATGTACTTTTGAGAAACCTGGACTGCGTTTATCGCTGAATGCATCAACGTGAAGCCCAACAAGCTGCTGAAACGAGGAGCACCGTGTATTTCTGATCAAGTACTTCGCCCACTGACCTACAGATCACAACGTGAAGATATAAACACAAAAAATAATAAAACATTTAATAACCTAACGTCAAACTAATTCTAAAAATAATATAAATCTACATAATTAATTATGATTACTTCACTTGGAGTAAGTCTAAAATTTATGAAATCCATCATTTCTAAAGATCTGAATCGTTACGAATATTAATTAAATTATGATTAATGCAGTAACATCATGAGATTAATTAGTCTGTAGGTACTTATCTACAGTAACACATCACAAAAGACACATCCGCGTAATTAAAAACTAATTACTCCACACCAGACACTTTTTTGTCCTGCTGTCTTAGGAGTTACGGTACTGTTTCTAATTACTCTCGAATTATGAGTAATTGCCTACAGGGAAACTACGGAAAATGGAAGAAAGCTGAATGTCTATTCTATTATTAATTTCTTATCAAGTTCTTAATATTGTAGGGCTCTCCTTACAGCAGATTTTATAGTGATTGGCACCTTAAGACTCGCAATTGCAGCGATTGGCATGTCGAGCTGAATATCTGTTGATTTCCAGTGCAGTAACTTTATTTTATAACAAGTTCTTAATCTTTTAAAGCATTGCTTAGAGAAAATGTTACAATGATTGGCAGCTTAAGAGCCGGTCGATCAATAATCTTGGGTATATTCTATCACTTTCCTACATAACAGAGAAATTTTTATAAGACCTCAGAATCGTTAAACTGTATCTTGAGAACTTTTTTTATAGTGTCATAAGAGCTTTTTTGTATTTGGTTTTTTTTAAATATACTCTGTGAATTATTTATTCCGGGATGCCAATGACTGTCCCTTTCAGTATAAAATCCTATATATAAGAACTCACACAGAATCTTCAGTGCTTCACCAAGCTGCAAATTATTTCCTAACTTGGAAAAAGCAGCAAACAAATTTTTCATTAAATTGTTAAATTATTCTTCGCACGTTTTTTTTAACGGCGTAAACGAAAAATGATTTCATGGGTACTATTTCTATAGGAATTCTTGAACAATTAAGCGATTAAGACATGAATCGGAGCTCAATTATTATTCTGCACTGCAAACACGAAGCAAATATGAGAAATTCTGCATCAGTTCAGTTACTTTTTTTTAATTATATTTTTTCCACTCATTTAAACATTTTTTATTTTTCTCCTAATTTTTTAAAAACTGCAGTGACATGTAGAGAATCTATAGAAAAATTTGCAGAATGGGAAAAAAATATTTTGATAATTCATAGTGACTAAACTGACTGATAATATCTCATATTTATAATCAAGTTATACGCTCTTTAATGACCTATATCTGGAGAACCAGACAGTGATTGGCACCTTAAGGACCAATAGTCGTACTTTTACCATTTTTTCCAATTTTTTTTTTCGTTTTTCGATTAATATCAGGGTGCCAATGTCTGGCTTTACATTTTTTAAATCCAGACGTAGATCTGTAATATAAACCAACGCCTAACGCCACAAACATAGAGAGAAAAACGCCTTTACGAAGCCAGATGTAATCAATGATCGACAAACTGATGATAACGACTACAGCATGTATGATTTCAACGAAATATCAAAGCGATGAAGACAGGAAATATTTTTCTCTCTTAAAATAACACAAACTGAGCTAAAGCCGAGTGAAGATGAATCGATAATACGCACGTTTGCGTTTCCATCTTCGAGTCGAATGCCGGAAGCAATAAGAGAGGGAACGATTTATCGTTGTCTCGTTGGTTGAATCTCGAGGCCGCTGTAATTATTGACCTATCGATTGCGATAACACGCGCCGCGTTCCCTCGTTCACGGCTCGTTGAATTCACTGTGAACTCCTTTATTTCATTTTCAAATATGTGCATTTAATAGCGGGTCTTTGATAGACAATCTTGGTACAAATGATGAAAATAGAAATGCTCAGAATTGGAGCAAAGACCTACATTAAGTTACACTGTTAAAAAAAATTAGCAAAAGATTGCATTACAGGACAGGCAATTTGTATTCATAACATGTACCGTAAATTTCTTGTCTATCTGTGTTAGATATTTAAAGTTTAAATACTGAAAAATATTTGAGAAATTTGTAAATTTACTGTTACAAAATAAAAGGAATTTTACATTTTGTATTTTTTAAAATCTCATGTCATTTGTTAATTTCAGACACATACTTATTATAAAATCAAAAGCCATCTACAAGGAAAACAAAGTTCGCATTTCTAAAATTACACTCGTGGTTGACTAAAAATTTACTATTCGCATTCAATATTTTTGTTCTCAAGGCGCATGCAAATTAACATAAGCCTTGGAAAACTTCGTGACGATGAACTTGTAATTTTCATGCAGATATAAAAGGCCTGCATATGAATTTACAAATCGGCCAATTAATATTAAGAACTTAACGGAAATTTTACAATTTTCGTCATGTAATAACTACATTAGTAGAGAAATTTTGTATTTTTCATTAAAATATTTGAAAAATTAATCTTCACGTACATAATTTTACTCTATTGTTGTTAATTTTATAGTGAATTGTTATACTGATCATTATTTGACACACCAGTTTTGTAATTTTCAAATTATTCGTCAAAGTAAATTACCAATCTACAAAATTTACAACTTCAAATATATAAAATTTACAATTTCCAATCTAGAAAATTTACAATTTCCAATCTACAAAATTTCCAATTTCCAATTTACAAAATTTACAATTTCCTATCTACAAAATTTACAATTTTCAATCTACAAAATTTACAATTTAAAATCTACAAAATTTACAATTTTCAATCTACAAAATTTACAATTTTCAATCTACAAAATTAACGATTAGCAATGTACAAAATTGACAATTTCCAATCTACAAAATTAACAACAATAACAATCTGTATATTTCCTTTTTCTCAATCCTTCACCCTGATCTTGCAATTAACGATGTTCTGCAATCCCTTCGGTTACAGATACTTACGCAACCGCAAAAATGAGCGTTATTATCAGACTACAAAATCTGGCGTGGTCCGCAAACGCGCTGGACATTCGCCAGTTCTTCAGGGGGCTCAGCATACCGGAAGGCGGTGTTCACATTGTTGGCGGTGAATTAGGCGATGCTTTCATAGCTTTCAGGTAAGGTTTCAGCTAATTCTCTCTGCGAATCAAGCAAATCGACGAGGCGATGGAAAATTAAAAGCAACTAAGAAGAAGGCGAGTCGGATGAGATCTTTCTGAAGTTGTAGGATTGGTCTCAGTACTCGAGGATGTTTCTGTCTCTCCCATGTCGGAATTTGCAATAGGAACGATTATGAGCTGGTGTTAGTCAAGGACAATATATTTAGCACTTATAAGCAAGTGGATTAACTCACAAACGACTTTTATGAATCAAATGGCCGACCGCTGGTTTTCTACTCTGTAATTTTAGCGTGGAATATTAAATTTTTTTTACTGGTAATCGCTGCAAGCTTCAATTTCATTACAACGTTGAGAAACTCGACAATAGAATTTATGAGCAATTATTTGCTAACATAATCATTTTATTAAGCCGAGAGATTTTCGTCAGAGATTTTTTTAGATACTTATGACTATTAATTTATTTGTTACTTATATTTTTAAATTCACTTTCTTATCAGTTGCACAGACGCAATTTAACTGTCGGAATCTATTAATATAGGCGCTAAATGGATATTTCTGGAGTAAAAAAGATGCGAAATTCAAACATTACATAAGCAACGTCATTCATCAATCAAATAGCCGACCACTGGTTTCCTAATCTATAATTTTAGCTCGGAATCTTCAATGTTTTTTTTTACTATGAATTGCTGAAAGCATTAATTTTATTACAAACTTGAATAACTTAAGAAAACAATTTATGATCAATTATTAGCTAGCACAATCATTTTCTCAAGCCAAAGAATTTTTTTCTGAGATCTTAAATTATTTTTATGACGAATAATTTCCAAGACACTCTTTTATATTCGCTTTTTTATCAGTTGCACAATCTATGTGTCGAAAATGGCTAGCGCAGGCGACAAGGGTTTCTTTTCGGAGTAAAAAGGGCGAAGCTCAAGCGTTACATATTTAATAACGTCCATTTATCCTGCACACATTTACATTCCACACAGTTACATTAGTTGACTCTAACTAATAGTTTGCAGCTCGGTTGATTGTAGAGTAAGCGTCTCGGCAATTCCTACATGGGTATAATTTCAATTCCTTTGAATAAAGTTTCCTCTCATCGTTGGCTAGTTGATATTTCACTGCAGTTCGATCAATTAAAAAAAAAAAACAAGTAAAAATAACACAGTATTTTATCACGTTGTTTTTTCGCTTCTGCACTTCCTTCGCCTTTTCGCACTATTTTACTCTGCCGATTGGCTCACTCTAACGATAATTCGCTTCATCGATTACAGCACCGATGAGGATGCGCGCCAGGCGATGATGAACGACGGTGGAAAGATCAAAGAAATGAAGATAAAGTTGCTGCTGAGTTCTCGCACGGAGATGCAGAAGGTAATCGAAACCGCTAGGCAACAGACGCTCTCACTGCAGACATTTATGCAAGCAACGCCTGTGGCGGTTCAGCAGCAACAGCAGCAGCAGCAACAGGTGTCCATAGTCGCACCAAAGGCGATATCTCCGCCAGACAAGCGTGACAAAGAGCGCGACAACGATAGCGAATCGAGCAAAGATCGTAAAGATCGTCGGGACAGATCGCGATCGCGCGATCGTTCCCGTTCACGCGACAGAGATCGTGATCGTGATCGTGGCCGTGACCGTGACCGAGGCCGCGATAGACGAAGACGGGACCGCAGCAGATCGCGCGATCGGGACCGCGATCGTCGCGACAGAAGAAGGCGAAGGGACAGATCACGATCGCGCGATCGTACGCGATCGCGAGACAGAGATTCAAAGAGAAACGCGGGCGATCGTCGCAAAGAATCAAACGAGGAGGACAGCAGTGACGTAGTCATAGTAGGACAATTTCCCAAGGACAAACCTGGCGTTCAAGGCGGTGGAAAAGGTGGCAAAAAAATGGGTCTACCGGATAATGGAATTTGGGAAGTTCCGCCGCAAAATCAGATGCAAGCTGTGGCGATGTTAGCGCCGGGAATTCTCGGCGCTGGCGTTGCCGCTTTGGCGCAAGATCCTGAAGCTAGAGCGCTCGGATTCGGAGCCCCTGTGCCTCTGGGACAGCCGATGCTTCAATCCAATCAATTTGCGATCAATGGCTTAAATGGCGTGGGAAATCTCGTGCCACCGCCACAAATGCCCGGTATCGGTATGGGAATTAATACCGCGATGCCTCCCAATTTAGGAAACGCTAATTTACCGAATATCAGCACTCCAGCTCCCATGGGATCGCTCAACAGGCCACGAGAACCATGGGGACCTGGAGATCAATCTCAACGCATGGACGCAATGAGATATCCCGCGAGATCGAGTCCCTTCAATAACCAAGACTCTCACGGTGGAGCTTTTGGCGCTTTTAATCCAAACGCCAACGCAAACTCGTCCCCACTTCCCTACAGGCCAAGTGGACTTAGGCCCAATAATCCTATATTAATGAACAAGATGCAAGAGCTCGATAGCCGCAGAAATCCACACGCTTTTCAGACAAACATGGGACAACAACATTACGATAGTTACGGCGGCAATGGACCCGATAATCGCCTTAAAACCGGCAGGAATTCGGGAGGTTCGCGATTCTCCGGCGATAAAAGCAACGCCAATCAATCCGGTAACGGGAATTGCATCGAAGTACGAAATATGCCGCTCGACGCGAGCTACGGCGACGTGCGTCACGCTTTTCAGGGTCTTTACATAAGAAAAGACGGCCTTAAGCTTATCAATGACACGCAAGGCAATCGCGTTGGCATCGCTTATATTAAATTCAGCAAACCCGACGGCAAAGACGCCGCTTTAAGCGTTCCAAGATACGTCCGCGGTTCTGAGGTCGAGGTTCTTCATCTCGACGAGAGTATTTTCGACAAAGCCATTGATTCTTTCATTCCCGATCGCGATAATCGCGAGAAAGATCGCGAAAGATCGGCGGACAGTAGCGAACCCATCGCGCCCGTGGAAACGAGAAATTCGTCATGCATTTTCATTCCCGATCTTCCGTCATTCGCCAAGGAGATGGACATTGCGAAACTCTTCAACGAGTGGAAAATCAACGATCTATTTATCACCAGCGTAAAAGATTCAACTGGCCCTGTTAAATACATGGCTTACGTGCAATTCGCCAGACCGGAAGACGCCATTGCTGCAATATCGGGTCCCTTGAAAATAGGACCTAAACCTATAACCGCGACGCCATTTGGCGACGAACAATTCGTCCAGGCCAAACGTCTTCACGAGCAGGAATCAATAAACGAAAATTCCGGTTCCGATTGCATTCTCGTCAGAGGATTACCTTTCCAAGCCGTTATTCGCAACGTTCACGATTTCTTCTCCGATATCGGCGTTGTTCCACACAGAATACACATGATTCACAATCAAAATGGCAAACCATCTGGCAAATGTTTCTGTGAATTCGACAGTCCAGAAGATGCCGAAAGAGCCACAGGAAAAAATGGTACACCGATGGGAAAACAATTGCCGATCGTTGAATTGGTTCCGAGGAGCAAAATGATGGAAGCTTTAAGCATGGTTGAAGCTCAGCATATGGACGTTCAACATCTACAGCATCAACAACAGTATCCACAAAATCAAGAGCCACGACCGAGATTTACACCGATGCAAAATCATCCGCCACGATTTGGAAATGGCGGAGGTTTTGGCGGACCTCCGAGAGGTGGACCACCGCCTCCCATGATGGGAATGCCGAGGCATATGGGCATTAATCGTCATCCTGATTTCGTTGAAGGCTTTGGAAAACCTGGTTGTGTTCTCTCGCTGGAAAACGTTCCTTTCAAGGCTGATATCGACGAGATTATCGAATTCTTCAGGGATTTTGATGTCAAACGCGAGAACGTAATTCGACGTTACAACGACAAGGGAATGCCGACCGGAGACGCGAGAGTGGCTTTCGTATCGCCCAACGAGGCTCAACGTGCCCTGAGGGAACTTCGACACTGCAAGGTTCGAGATCGGACGATCTTCATGAAAATTGCATGAGTGTTGCCGAATAATCGCTGCGGTTTTGCCGATGGCGATGAAAATAGTGACTCTCCGCGAGTGAACGAAGAAGAGGTGGACGACTTCGACACTGAGAAAGCAATTCAAGGATCATTGAAATTTGACGAAGACGTTGCTTCGCCGTAAAATCGAGGATTTACTTCGAATTCGCTGATTATTCCACGTGTACATTTTTTCGACGATGCTGATGGAATATTTCTAGTGTTCTTTGGTTTTTACCGAACTAATTTTCTTTGGGTTTCTGCGAAGGATACTTACTATTTATGCGGCTAAAATGGAAGAAAAACACACAATAGTGCCACGAAAAAAAAGCATTACACTTATCGTTTTTATTTTACGGGTTTAGCTAACTTTTTATGAGTGATCAAAGAGTGTTTTAAGCGCACGAGCGATAACTCAAGAACTGATAAAGACTCTTAGTTCCCTTGATGATATATATCTAGTTTTGTTGATTCGATTGATCGAGAGTGAATTTGCGAGCGTGTGTTTGAGTTTATGTGTGGGAGCAATAAGAGGCAATTTACTACATCGACGAGGGGAAATGTAGGCTCAGCTCATTCCTTTTTGTACATACACGAAGAATAACGAGAGTCTATCAAAGAGAGATTAATTTAGCGTGTCGCTAAGCGCTCGAAGCTTATGCGCGACTTGCTGGGAAATCGTGACGATTTCCGAGGGGAAAAAATGAGCATCGCCAAGGGATCATAGGTATTATGCGAATAAGTATGTACATTACATAAATCGATTCGTTTAAAATAATAAAAAATGAGATAAATATATGTATAAGTTGAGATATACATAAATGGCATCGTCGTTACGCGTCACTTAATATTCCGTAAGCGACGCCTATGTAAAATATTAATTTATAATGTGACGACGGCTGTATTTGTATCGTACGATTCATAAACAGTTACCCTCAAGCTCCTTAATAGGATTAATAACAACACACACACGCATATAATAGTACGGAGTTTATCAAGTGTACGCTATATATACGTGCGGGGACGAACGAGCCTCGCGATCTTCAATAAAATTTATATTTCAGAGAATCACCGGAACTTCGGCTTACTGATCTCTCCCTCCCATCGAAACGCGAGAAGCTCGCTTAACGAGAAACGCTTACGGCTTCGGGTTCTATGGAAAGAAACGCCTACGAGGCCTTCCACTTCAAGTCATTTTTGCACTTAATTTCTAGATTTATTTTAATCGCATGGATTCATTGTATTTCTCAAAATTTACTCGTATTCTTTCGATCAAATCCGGAAGTCGGATCTGTGAATTTTGGAATCAGAAACGAAAAAAAGTCACTTTTTTTAAAATCATGATAAAAATACTTGTAACCTGTATTTTCTAGGGTAGAATATGCGACTTGAGAACGATAGTGAAGACCAAAATTCGATATCTTGAAGAAGAAAAAAATTTAAGTTCTTTAGTTTACTTTTTCCGACCAAAAATCGGATCTGTGAAGAACCGACCAAAAGTGACTTTTTTTAAAATCATCGTAAAAAGGCATGTAACCGCCCGCGCAAAAATGGAAGTATGAAAACAGTATTTCCCAAATATTAAAAGTGTCTTGAATAATAGTATGTCAAGGCTGGCGTAGTGGAATAAGACATACGGAATAATATTTCGCCCAAATAAAGAAGATATTAAAATAGTATTGAAAATCTTTCCAAAAGTAAAAAGTCTTAAGCGTGATCTGTTGGACTGAATAATAGTAAAGAATATTGCACCGTTTTATTAGTTTTTATGGTCCAGGCCGATATCTACATGGCGTCCGGTGTCCAGATCGATATTTCCATGGCTTTCGGTGTCCAGGTCGATATGGATCGATAAAGCCATGGAGATATCGACCTGGACACCGATAGCCATGGAGATATCGACTAGACACCGAATGCCATGGAAATACCTACCTGGACACCGAAAGCCATGGAGATATCGACCTGGACACCGAAAGCCATGGAGATATCGACCTGGACACCGAAAGCCATGGAGATATCGACTAGACACCGAATGCCATGGAAATACCTACCTGGACACCGAAAGCCATGGAGATATCGACCTGGACACCGAAAGCCATGGAAATATCGATCTGAACACCGGAAGCCATGTAGATATCGACCTGGACCATAAAAACTAATAAAATGGTGCAATATTCTTTACTATTATTCAGTCCAATAGATCACACTTAAGATTTTTTACTTTTGGGAAGATTTTCAATACTGTTTTAATACCTTCTTTGCTTGGGCGAAATATTATTCCGTATGTTTTATTCCACTACGCCAGCCTTGGCACACTATTATTCAAGACACTTTTAATATTTGGGAAATACTGTTTTCATACTTCCATTTTTGCGTTGCCGGTACTTTCTGAGGTACAATATGCGACTTGAGAACGATACACTGAAAAAAAATCGCATTAGTTCAATAAATGCGGGCTACCAAAAGAAGTATTTTTTAATTAACTCCAGTTCTTATTCGTTCAATCCCATTTAACATTGAAATAATAACATATTATTTTGCTTATTTTAGAGTTATTGTTTCGATCTCGTATGGAATTGGAGGCTTAGAATTCAAATTAATTTGATAACGCTTGTTTCTGGCAGCCCGCAAACGATGGATTTATTAAATCAATGATATTTTTTTCAGGGTAGTGAAGGCCAAAATTCGTTATCTTGAAGAAAACAAAATTTAGTTGGATTTTCCAACCGGAAATCAGATCTGTGAATTCTTGTATCAGAAACGGAAAAAAGTCACTATTTTAAAATCGTGGTAAAAAGGCTTGTAACTGATATTTTCCGGGGTAGAATATTCGACTTGAAAACGATAGTGAAGACACACAAACACATTTTTTCTAAACCACTTTTCTCGACGTTTTGAAGCATTCTGAGTGACCATAAGAATCTCGAAAAAAAAAATCAATTTCATGGAAACAAATCTTCCTCTATGAGGAATCAAAATGAATAAAAGGTAATTTCTTTAAAATGCCAAATTATTTATCGAAATTCATTTCCACACTTACAATCGCAGATTCTATCCGGTATCAAATATATACGTGGAATGCCGAATATACACAATGACGTGACAAAGTGTGGTCACGGTTTGCGAGCGTAGGAGTCACCGGGTGTAGAGGTACAATCAACGTGAAGAGCACAATGGCCCAAACACTAATTCTTCTCTCAGCGATAGAAGGGTAAACCAGCAATCGAACTGCGCCCACCCAAAGCGCGGTTTCTCCTTTTACTAATCTACTAAAATCATAAATTTGTATTAATTCCAGTTTAATGTCTGAGGCGGTGTGGTTCTTGGAGATTCCGGAGATTCGTCACGACAAATTGCCTTCCGATTGTCCATCGAGGGAAGAGAAGGGAAAAGAAGAAAGAAAAAGCCTCACTCTCTTTCTCTCATCACGTTATTCGGAAGCAGTTTGCCTTGCCCATTCTACAATCCCTTGAAGAATCCTCGGGCAGGACGCAAAAAAAAAATCCAGGCTGTAAAAAGGATTCGTTCATCGCCCAAATATTGAGACACGCGCTATTTTTGGATCACTGCGTTTTGCGGCCTGGCTGCGAATGCTTCGACCAGAAGAAAACGAGTTTCACATACGCGACTCGCTCCTGGTCACGAATCGCTTATGCACCAGTATTTTAAGTCCCCATTACTTTGAGGAATATATAGTTTACGGTACATTTTATTTTGTAATTATATTTTCTTAATAATAACCCGCAGTAATTGCAAAATAATTTGTATTGCTCCAAAAATATAATAATAATTTTCTATTCAATATTGGGAGAAATTTTGAAGAAAAAAAATGGACAAGCACGGTCCATTAATTTCGCACTGCATTAACTGCATTTTCCGATTATTCCAAAAAGATCACCATTAAATATGACGAGAAATTAAATGCCACTATGTAAAAGTTTACGCATCATATTCACAGTTAAAAATATTTCGAGTAAATTTGCATTCCTAGTGAAGGAAGCTTTTCTACAAAATCTGCTATATCAAAATTGATATACAAGTGAGATGTAAATTTAAAAAAATAATTTTAATTTTACTACACTCCTGTATAAAAATTTGATATATCTGTTAATGAATGAAATTTCGTGTATTGCAAAATTTGCAAATATTTTTAACAGTGCACAATCACTGCAGGTTATTATTTTTGACAATATAGTCACAATGCCAATTTAATTTCTAAAAAAATTGAGGATTTACAACTCTGTTGTGCACACCGAAGAAATGAGTTCCGAGCGTTCGGACTGCGGCGGTTTTTTTTATTACTTCGCCGGAGGGACACGTGACGGAACGTTGACGACCCAAAGGGGGGACCTATTTATCCTCCGTCGCCCTCGATCGTCGAGCTAACGAAGCGCGGTTATACCCACATCTGACTGAGAGCTTCGGGTTACGAAATTCACGGTCTTTGTTGAAGTAGGTACGGGCGCGACTTTTGTCTGGTCGAGTGCGTGCCGCGAGTATAGAGAACCAAGCCCAACACTGTCAGGGTCACTGCGGCAACCGCGATGACATCGATGATGACCGGTCCAACCGCACGCTCCGCTTATTTCCGAACTTAATGCTTGTCTGGCAATTCCATTTGTTTTTTTTTATTATTTTATTTTCTTCACGCCTGAACGGATAATCACATGACACCGATTTAATAGTAATAGCCGGTCGTGTGGTGATAAAATTTGAGTGTAAACATTTGAGCAGCTGCAAAGAATACTAATTTTCGCTCAAATATTGAAAGGAATTGTTGAAAAAGTTGTCCATTATTTTCTTAATCCATAAATCATGTTTTCCCATTTTTTCTAAAGGGTTATACGACAAAATTTATAAGTTTACACATTGGATTAGAATTGCTGCATGTTATCATTATGAAATTATAATTATAGAGCGAATCGAATCATCATCTTTATTTCTATAAGTATTAGGCATTTACAATTTTTACCTAAAGTGACTGAAGGATGAAAATCATAAAAGATGATTGAAAAATGTGAAAATATAAAATATAGTTTTTTGAATTTAACCTTAATTGATAGAAATTAAGGGTTACAGATTGCGGAATATATTAATTTATGAACTTGTTTTTTCATCGATTTCGATTCGTGGATTTGCTTTTAATGTTCACACATTTTTGTTAGCTGGACGTACATACTTTTAATTTAATTTAATTATGTGATTAAAAATCAACAATTCCATTTGTTTTTTTATTATTTTATTTTCTTCACGCCCGAGCGGATAATCACATGACATCGATTTTGTAACGTGAAGCAGTATTTATGAAACAGTTTTTTTACAGTATATTTTTTTTTTTTTGGGCTTAAGGAACTCGCTGAGATATATTGCAAATTTATCAGCCTTAAGCAGTAAACGCGTCGCAGTAGGTCACCCGAATATTCGGTCGCAACTCACGTTTATCGCTGAGAGACATGCTCCATAATTGCTTATCAACGATGTGATAAAAATATTACGAAACTCGGCTAACTTGTCACTTATCGGACAAGTTCACGCGACTTTTTGACCCTGCAGTGTTTACTTGGGTAAATTTTGAATGATCGCACAGGACGCGTCATATTGCACGCATGGATTCATTAAATTTGTGGGCAGAATTGCAAGCTCGCATTATTTTGTGCAAAAACATTAATTGTATAATCGATTATCTAATTATTATTCCTTAATAATAATTTGCAGTGCTTTTAAAAAAAATGTCTACATCTGTAAATTAATGCTAAATAATTAATATAAGCAATTACTTATAATTGCTAAGAATTGAGTAACAGTAGTAGTAGTAAATGAATATTTATTGACAATGTACAATATATTGGGGTTTACATAGATCTTGGGAGTTTTTTTCCGTCAGGTTAAGTTGCCAACAGGCCATCGACCGTAGTCCTTCAGCCTAAGCTTCAATATTATGCTGGGATTTTTCACATTTTTTTAAAAAGAAATTTACTTAGACGCTAAGTTCAACAATATACTATTTATCTAATTTTAACAATATACCATTTTTAAATATTTTTTTTTTACTTGTTTTTATTATTCTTTCAACATTTCTAAGAGTTGGTATGTAGTGTGTTTGGGGAATATATATTTGCGATTGAGTTATATTTTTTTAGCAATTATTAAAAAGATTTTAGATCTTTTCAATTATACGATGAATGTTTACTACATGAAATGTAATGAACTTTGACTTACTAACTTGGGATTTTTAATTTTTTAAATATAAATGACACAATTTATTTGATATTAATTATTTTATAAAATGTATTTACTACAAAACGAATTTACTCAGATACAATTGTAAAAAACAACTCTACCATAACTTCACCACTCGATTTTCGGAATCCATGTCAAACAGCAACTTTATTATGAACTCCACTTCTCTTTTATTTTTATTAATTAAATTAAATTTAAATTAATTCATTATAATTAACAAAAATAAGAGATTCATTTTTATTAATTATTATATTTATAATTATAAATTATATTTATTAATTTAGTAAATTAAATTTATTATAATTAATAAAAATAAGAGAGATAACTTTTCGCCGTAAATTGAATTTTTTGATTAGTTAATTAACGTGATGCCGACAAACCATCTAACTCATCAGTTCATTAAGTTCCAGCTTAAGTGGGTAGAATAATTTCTGAGGTAGGAGGAATTAGGTTGTGTGATAGAATTAAAAAATAGTCGGTGACTGGTGCCGGCGCTTAGTGTCATGTAGGTCAATAAGCTGTTTCACGTTGTCGTTGTAGCAATAATATCTTATTCCACTGAATACCTAGCATAACATGCTCTATATGCTCTGTGCAGCTTAGGGCCTCCGTTTCCTCGTAGCGGAGGAGGAATACGTAATGAGAATGCGGGTGAATCGAGCCTGCGGCCAAGAACGAAGAAAGAAGTCAACACAAAGCGCGCAAGTGAGAAAGAAGAGATGGAACGTGGTACGTGGATGAAACAACATTGAATGTGTAGCCAACTCAGCGTTCTCGGTGGATCGCGCCGTTGCCTTCGTATATACTTGGTGTGGTACAGGCTCGATGTCCCTTCGCTTTTATATATCTCCTGTCTTTCTTCCTTCTCACTGGCTCGCTGTATCTTTACTGTATGTTCACTCTCACCGGCCCCTTTTACTTTCTCCGCAACGCAAAGCCGATCCGTTCATGCGTTAATCCAGAAGCACCGCGAGTATATGCATTGAGATATTTCAGTAATTTCTATTACTATGCATCATATTTATTTTTATTTAAATTTGGCGATAGTCTCTTGTATGTATTGGAAGTCGTTTTTAAATATAAATGGAACTAAAAATTGTGAGATTTTTAACGAGAATTAAGAAAGAAAATTATGAGAAGCAAAATTGTCACTGACCTTTGGTAAAATTATTTTAAAAAGTAATTTTTGTAAGTGATTGCTTGAGGATTTTTATATTAAGAAACTGAAATAGGTTTTAGATGCATTTTTCTTTTTTATAAAAATTAATTAGTTTTATCTATTAATAAGCGGAGATTCATTTTTTTGGTACATTTTTAGGTATTATAATTACGGATTATTACTTAAGGAAAAAAATTATAATTGGCTCCGAAATGTTCATGCGTGAATCCAGAAGCACCGCGAGCGTATGCCTTGAGATATTTCAGTAATTTCTATTACTATGCATCATATTAATTTTTATTTAAATTTAACGATAGTCTCTTGTATATATTGAAAGTTGTTTTTAAATATAAATGGAACTGAAAATTGTGAGATTTTTTATGAGAATTAAGAAAGAAAATTATGAGAAATTTTATGAGAAGAAAAATTGCCACTGACCTTTGGTAATATTATTTTAAAAAGTAATTTTTGTAACTGATTGATTGAGGATTTTTATGTTAAGAAACTGGAATGGGTTTTAGATGCATTTTTCTTTTTTACAAAAATTAATTAGTTTTATCTATTAATAAGTGGAGATTCTTTTTTTTTTTGTATGTTTTTAGGTATTATAAGTACGAATTATTAGTTAAGGAAAAAAATTATAATTGCCTCCGAACTGTTCATGCGTGAATCCAGAAGTACCGCGAGCATATGCCTTGAGATATTTCAGTAATTTCTATTACTATGCATAATATTTATTTTTATTTAAATTTAACGATAGTCTCTTGTATGTATTGGAAGTCGTTTTTAAATACACATGGAACTGAAAATTGTGGGATTTTTTATGAGAATTAAGAAAGAAAATTATGAGAAATTTTATGACAAGAAGAATTGCCACTGACCTTTAGTAAAATTATTTTAAAAAGTAATTTTTGTAACTGAGTGATTGAGGATTTTTATATTAAGAAACTGAAATAGGTTTTAGATGCATTTTTCTTTTTTACAAAAATTAATTAGTTTTACCTATTAATAAGTGGAGATTCATTTTTTTGGTACATTTTGAGGTATTATAATTACGAATTATTAGTTAAGGAAAAAAATTATAATTAGCTCCGAAATGTTCATGCGTGAATCCAAAAGTACCGCGAGCATATTCATTGAGATATTCCAGTAATTTCTATTACTATGCATCGTATTTATTTTTATTTAAATTTGACAATAGTCTCTTGTATGTATTGGAAGTTGTTTTTAAATATAAATGGAACTGAAAATTGTGAGATTTTTTATGAGAATTAAGAAAGAAAATTATGGGAAATTTTATGAGAAGAAGAATTGCCCCTGACCTTTGGTAAAATTATTTTAAAAAGTAATTTTTGTAACTGATTGATTGAGGATTTTTATATTAAGAAACTGAAATGGGTTTTAGATGCATTTTTCTTTTTTACAAAAATTAATTAGTTTTATCTATTAATCAGTGGAGATTCAATTTTTTTGTACATTTTTAGGTATTATAATTACGAATTATTAGTTAAGGAAAAAAAATTAAAATTGGCTCCGAAATGTTCATGCGTGAATCCAGAAGTACCACGAGCATATGTATTGAGATATTTCAGTAATTTCTATTACTATGCATCATATTTATTTTTATTAAAATTTGACAATAGTCTTTTGTATGTATTGGAAGTTGTTTTTAAATATAAATGGAACTGAAAATTGTGGGATTTTTTATGAGAATTAAGAAAGAAAATTATGAGAAGAAGACTTGCCACTGACCTTTGGTAAAATTATTTTAAAAAGTAATTTTTGTAACTGATTGCTTGAGGATTTTTATATTAAGAAACTGAAATAGGTTTTAGATGCATTTTTCTTTTTTACAAAAATTAATTAGTTTTATGTATTAATAAGTGGAGATTAATTTTTTTTTGTACATTTTTAGGTATTATAATTACGAATTATTAGGTAAGGAAAAAAATTATAATTGACTCCGAATTGTTCATGCGTGAATCCAAAAGTACCGCGAGCATATGCATTGAGATATTTCAGTAATTTCTATTACTATGCATCATATTTATTTTTATTTAAATTTGACGATAGTCTCTTGTATGTATTGAAAGCTGTTTTTAAATATAAATGGAACTGAACATTGTGGGATTTTTTATGAGAATTAAGAAAGAAAATTATGAGAAATTTTATGAGAAGAAAAATTGTCACTGACCTTTGATAAAATTATTTTTAAAAGTAATTTTTGTAACTGATTGATTGAGGATTTTTATATTAAGAAACTGAAATAGGTTTTAGATGCATTTTTCTTTTTTACAAAAATTAATTAGTTTTATCTATTAATCAGTGAAGATTTATTTTTTTGATACATTTTTAGGTATTATAATTAGAAATTATTAGTTAAGGGAAAAAATTATAATTGGTTTCGAAATGTTCATACGTGAACCCAGAAGTACCGCGTGCATATGCATAGAGATATTTCAGTAATTTCTATTACTATGCATCATATTTATTTTTATTTAAATTTGACAATAGTCTCTTGTATGTATTGGAAGTTGTTTTTAAATATAAATGGAACTGAAAATTGTGGGATTTTTTATGAGAATTAAGAAAGAAAATTATGAGAAATTTTATGAGAAGAATTGCCACTGACCTTTGGTAAAATTATTTTAAAAAGTAATTTTTGTAACTGATTGATTGATGATTTTTATATTAAGAAACTGAAATGGGTTTTAGATGCATTTTTCTTTTTTACAAAAATTAATTAGTTTTATCTATTAATAAGTGGAGATTCATTTTTTTTGTACATTTTTAGGTATTGTAATTACGAATTATTAGTTAAGGAAAAAAATTATAATTGACTCCGAATTGTTCATGCGTGAATCCAAAAGCACCGCGAGCATATGCATTGAGAGATTTCAGTAATTTCTATTACTATGCATCATATTTATTTTTATTTAAATTTGACGATAGTCTCTTGTATGTATTGGAAGTTGTTTTTAAATATAAATGGAACTGAAAATTGTGGGATTTTTTATGAGAATTAAGAAAGAAAATTATGAGAAATTTTATGAGAAGAAAAATTGTCACTGACCTTTGGTAAAATTATTTTAAAAAGTAATTTTTGTAACTGATTGATTGAGGATTTTTATATTAAGAAACTGAAATAGGTTTTAGATGCATTTTTCTTTTTTACAAAAATTAATTAGTTTTACCTATTAATAAGTGGAGATTCATTTTTTTTGTACATTTTTAGGTATTATAATTACGAATTATTAGTTAAGGAAAAAAATTATAATTGGCTCCGAAATGTTCATGCGTGAATCCAGAAGTACCGCGAACATATGCATTGAGATATTTCAGTGATTTCTATTACTATGCATCATATTTATTTTTATTAAAATTTGACAATAGTCTCTTGTATGTATTGGAAGTTGTTTTTAAATATAAATGGAACTGAAAATTGTGGGATTTTTAATGAGAATTAAGAAAGAAAATTATGAGAAATTTTATGAGAAGAAGACTTGCCACTGACCTTTGGTAAAATTATTTTAAAAAGTAATTTTTGTAACTGATTGATTGAGGATTTTTATATTAAGAAACTGAAATAGGTTTTAGATGCATTTTTCTTTTTTACAAAAATTAATTAGTTTTATGTATTAATAAGTGGAGATTCATTTTTTTGTACATTTTTAGGTATTATAGTTACGAATTATTAGTTAAGGAAAAAAAATTATAATTAGCTCCGAAATGTTCATGCGTGAATCCAGAAGTACCGCGAGCATATGCATTGAGAGATGTCAGTAATTTCTATTTCTATGCATCATATTTATTTTTATTTAAATTTGACGATAGTCTCTTGTATGTATTGGAAGTTGTTTTTAAATATAAATGGAACTGAAAATTGTGGGATTTTTTATGAGAATTAAGAAAGAAAATTATGGGAAACTTTATGAGAAGAAGAATTGCCACTGACCTTTGGTAAAATTATTTTAAAAAGTAATTTTTGTAACTGATTGATTGAGGATTTTTATATTAAGAAACTGAAATGGGTTTTAGATGCATTTTTGTTTTTTACAAATTTAATTAGTTTTATTTATTAATCAATGGAGATTCAATTTTTTTGTACATTTTTAGGTATTATAATTACGAATTATTAGTTAAGGAAAAAAATTATAATAGGCTCCGAAATGTTCATGCGTGAATCCAGAAGTACCGCGAACATATGCATTGAGATATTTCAGTAATTTCTATTACTATGCATCATATTTATTTTTATTTAAATTTACCGATAGTCTCTTGTATGTATTGGAAGTTGTTTTTAAATATAAATGGAACTGAAAATTGTGGGATTTTTTATGAGAATTACGAAAGAAAATTATGAGAAATTTTATGAGAAGAAGAATTGCCCCTGACCTTTGGTAAAATTATTTTTAAAAGTAATTTTTGTAACTGATTGATTGAGGATTTTTATATTAAGAAACTGAAATAGGTTTTAGATGCATTTTTCTTTTTTATTAAAATTAATTAGTTTTATCTATTAATAAGCGGAGATTCATTTTTTTGGTACATTTTTAGGTATTATAATTACGGATTATTAGTTAAGGAAAAAAATTATAATTGATTTCGAACTGTTCATGCGTGAATCCAAAAGTACCACGAGCATATGCATTGAGATATTTCAGTAATTTCTATTACTATGCATCATATTTATTTTTATTTAAATTTACCGATAGTCTCTTGTATGTATTGGAAGTTGTTTTTAAATATAAATGGAACTGAAAATTGTGGGATTTTTTATGAGAATTAGAAAAAATCATTATGGGAAATTTTATGAGAAGAAGAATTGCCCATGAGCTTTGATACAATAATTTTGAAACATAATTTTTGTAACTGATCGATGGAGTTTTTTATTTTTTATATTAATAAATTGAAATAAAAATGTTTTAGATGCATTTTTCTTTTCTAAAAAAATTTATAAATTTTTCTATTAATAAGTGGAGATTTTTTTTGGTACAGTTTTATTTATTATTATTATTTGTCCAAAAATTAATAAATTTTATCTATTAATAAGTGAAGATTTTTTTTTGGTACATTTTTATCTATTATTATTGCGGATTATTAGTGAAGAAAAAAATGTATAAATTGGTTCAACGAAGTTGTTTATAGCTTAGGAAGATTAGAATATCAGATTGAATGTTGTAGGCGTAACTGACACCCACCAAAAATTCTTTCACCTATTCAGCTCCTAGATTCGCTATTTCTCTGAACTCGGAACCACTGAGAGCGCCTGCATTAAGATATTTCAGTAATTCCCATTACCATGCATTATATAGGGCGATTTAAATTAGGCAGCAACTTCAGTGGAACTCTTGCAACGTTTCCAAAAAAATTGAACCATTAAAATCTTGGAATCACAAAAAAAGATTAGCCAATTAACATCAATTTCCCAAAAGTTTAAGTACTTCATATCTTTCCAAAAATCATCTGTAATTTTTTACTATATTGAATGCATAAATTTCTTTTTCAAGATGACAATACAATTGTTATAAAAAATAATTACAGAGTCAATTGTACCATCAACTATAATCCAAACAAAAATTTTCCTGTTTATTGATGATGCGAAAAAAAATTCATAGCTATGGATTTATGCAAAATATTAACCAATTAATGTAAATTCCCAACAAAGACGTACATAGATAAAATACGTCCAAGAAAATCTATAACTCTTTACAAATTTAATGTATCAAGTCTTTTTAAAAATAACAGTTTCACCATAGAAAATAATTACACTCATCAAAAAAACGTTTCTAACAATACAATTTATACATTTGTTGCAGATCATCATCGAGTCGAAATTTTCCTTCGGATCAGTCTTGAAGATCGCTGTTTATCTTGGATGCATCGCTGGCTGGTGCTCATCATCGGTATCAGAATAATCCAACAAGAATAGCCTGAAAACTTCGCAGCAACAACTGCGATGGAATAAGCTTTGAAGGATCGCAAGATAGCTTAAGGGGTTCTCGTTGGCTGAGCATTTTCCTCAATCAAAAATGCCCATTGCCCGCGCCTGGAAGTCTCGACCAACACAAGTGAAGAAATCCGCGCGCAGTGTATAACGGAGCGTAACTACTAACTCGGCGTGCAGTTCGCTTCGCTTTTTGTCGTGCCCCAAGAAGAACCCATGACTATATCTTGCTCTGGTCCGCGTGGTTTGCTCACTAACACGCGCTCTTTAAGGAGGTTCGAGCGTCAGAGGAATTAGATCGCTGCACTGAGAAAAAAATTGAGTAATTTAAAAAAAAAAATAGTTAGACCGACGATAATCTAACTATAAACTATAATTCCCAGGAGGAACCTCTTTATTTTATGGTTATAGCAAATATAAGGAAATAGTTGGATAAACCATTAACATAATTCCCAGGAGGAACGTCTCTATTTTATCCCTGGTAAAAATAAATGATAGAAAACGATTATAAAAAATTCTATCGTTCCGAATACGGACTTTGGTTCGTGAATTTACGATGTACTATCATACATTTATGATTGAAATCCTATATGTTTCGTCCATATCCTATAATATTATTATAAATAATATAATTTTTGTATTTAATTTAATAATAAAAATATACGATTGTACGTATATACCCATGATGTACTATTCCAAGCAAAACAAAAAAGGAAATGACCGGATAATTACGTTTTTTCTTCTGGTCACCCATCTTTGTAGTGACCGCGACCCAAGCTGCTTAACTTTTATGATCTCTGATAGACTGCCTAACTATTCCATCCAAACTCGTTCTTGTAAGATAATATACATCAATAATATATAAGCCGCTTCACGTACTTATGAGTAACAACAGTAAATTGAGCAGTTTTTTAGCATCTTTCTTACTAAATTATTTATGTTAATTAACTCTTTAAGAATGCTTCACGTATACATTCCTTACCGAAATTTTTATTTTATCCGTATTTGAGTACTTCGCGATACGAGAAAAATCTAATAAATAATCAAGCATATCAAGATACTAATAATAGCATTGATTTTGGATAATAAACTCTAAGAATTTATTAAAAAATCAGTTTAAAAAAAATTATAAAATATTATAAATTCGTTTGTGTACCATACATCCCGATAACGTATCTATCGTATTTAACCAATAGAAAACGAAAACTAAAGGAAACTAATAACAATTATTCAATTTGTATAAATTGATCAAAGTCCGAATAGATAGAGATGATTACATATCATTAAATCCCATTCAAATTCTGTTGATCTCTATCAATCTCTATAATATATTTTTACCAGGGATGGTTATAGCAAATATAATTATAGTAGCAATCATCAAAATGATAATAGTTGCAAAATCTATTCTAATCGTTTCAAATATGCCGTTTCGTTGCATATACGATTTCAACTTTTGTTTCCAATAATACTAAATTATTTATGTTAATTAACTCTTTAAGAATGCTTCACGTATACATTCCTTACCGAAATTTTTATTTTATCCGTATTTGAGTACTTCGCGATACGAGAAAAATCTAATAAATAATCAAGCATATCAAGATACTAATAAAAGCATTGATTTCGGATAATAAACTCTAAGAATTTATTAAAAAATCAGTTTAAAAAAAATTATAAAATATTATAAATTCGTTTGTGTACCATACATCCCGATAACGTATCTATCGTATTTAGCCAATAGAAAACGAAAACTAAAGAAACTAATAACAATTATTCAATTTGTATAAATTGATCAAAGTCCGCATAGATAGAGATGATAACATATCATTAAATCCCATTCAAATTCTGTTGATCTCTATCAATCTCTATAATATATTTTTACCAGGGATGGTTATAGCAAATATAATTATAGTAGCAATCATCAAAATGATAATAGTTGCAAAATCTATTCTAATCGTTTCAAATATGCCGTTTCGTTGCATATACGATTTCAACTTTTGTTTCCAATAATACTAAATTATTTATGTTAATTAACTCTTTAAGAATGCTTCACGTATACATTCCTTACCGAAAGTTTTATTTTATCCGTATTTGAGTACTTCGCGATACGAGAAAAATCTAATAAATAATCAAGTATATCAAGATACTAATAATAGCATTGATTTTGGATAATAAACTCTAAGAATTTATTAAAAAATCAGTTTAAAAAAAATTATAAAATATTATAAATCCGTTTGTGTACCATACATCCCGATAACGTATCTGTCGTATTTAACCAATAGAAAACGAAAACTAAAGGAAAATAATAACAATTATTCAATTTGTATAAATTGATCAAAGTCCGCATAGATAGAGATGATAACATATCATTAAATCCCATTCAAATTCTGTTGATCTCTATCAATCTCTATAATATATTTTTACCAGGGATGGTTATAGCAAATATAATTATAGTAGCAATCATCAAAATGATAATAGTTGCAAAATCTATTCTAATCGTTTCAAATATGCCGTTTCGTTGCATATACGATTTCAACTTTTGTTTCCAATAATACTAAATTATTTATGTTAATTAACTCTTTAAGAATGCTTCACGTATACATGCCTTACCGAAAGTTTTATTTTATCCGTATTTGAGCACTTCGCGATACGAGAAAAATCTAATAAATAATCAAGTATATCAAGATACTAATAAGAGCATTGATTTCGGATAATAAAGTCTAAGAATTTATTAAAAAATCAGTTTAAAAAAAATTATAAAATATTATAAATCCGTTTGTGTACCATACATCCCGATAACGTATCTATCGTATTTAACCAATAGAAAACGAAAACTAAAGGAAACTAATAACAATTATTCAATTTGTATAAATTGATCAAAGTCCGAATAGATAGAGATGATAACATATCATTAAATCCCATTCAAATTCTGTTGATCTCTATCAATCTCTATAATATATTTTTACCAGGGATGGTTATAGCAAATATAATTATAGTAGCAATCATCAAAATGATAATAGTTGCAAAATCTATTCTAATCGTTTCAAATATGCCGTTTCGTTGCATATACAATTTCAACTTTTGTTTTCAATAATCTTGCAAGTATCGTTTATTGAACCATATTATCATCGCTTCAACCATAAAACATTGTAAACCTTCTTATATTCATTTTATCATGTGAAATCATTAAATCAACGATATGTTTTTCTCTCAGTGTTGCAGGCAATAGAGGCCAGGCCGAGAATGCGGTGCGATCGTACGGAAATGTACGACAGAGATGCCGCATGATTAGGAAATCTTGATCTCGAGCCACATAATTGCTTATTATTAATTAATCATGAAGATAAAATGCCTGAATTTTTGCATAGAGCATCATGAATATATTCTTTATAATTTGCGATAATTTAATTGCAGGGCCTTCACATAATGTATCATCAGAAATATAAACAATTGCATAGTAGAACTTTGCACGTTGCTTCCTCATTAATTTCCATTTGTCACAAAACTTCCACTATGAGGAAGCCAAAATTAATAAATAAGCTCATTCGTAGAGTTGGCTTTGTGAAACATGGAAATTAATGAGGAAGCAACGTGCAAAGTTCTACTTTGCAACTTTTTTCATTTAGTTATTTTCTTTAGTTTTTGAAAAATTCAAAATCACGTAAACTCGTATCCTCTTTACCGATCAACACCGAATTTAGCACGTAGCAGCGCTGAATGTTATTTTTCTTCTGTAGTAAATTTAAATTGATTTGGTGAGATTTGACGTAAGTTGGAGCAAAATGTAAATTTTTTCAAACATTGAAAATCCTATAAAAACCGAATTTTTTAATAAATTCATCCCAAATCCACTTATAAAAAATTATTTAGCTCTATAGCTTAAAATTTGCTGAAGCTAGAGCGCGTGCAGACATTTTTAGAAAATTGCAAAGTTAAATAAAATTTAAAGATATTTTTAAATGTTTTTGAAAATTCTTACAAACAAAGGCGTATGCATTCACATGTATGCTACATTTCAGCCCGATTGTTAAAACCGTTCTTGAAATAAGTAAATTTAAATTTTGAATGACGCATATCCATCCATACATTTTTTCTAAACCACTTTTCTCAACGTTTTAGACCATTTTGAGTGAAATGAAAATCTCATAAAAAAATGTTCGTACGAAAACAGAGCTTCCTCCATGAGGAAGCAAAATGTATCGTTCATTCTTAATCTGCCATAAAAAAAAATGTTGAATGACGATCATTAAGAAATTTTTTTTTTTTTGAAAACCGTGAAGATGAATCTTATTCAAACTTTGTAGTTAAAATCGAGTCTTACGTATCAATGTATATTTAAAAAACCAGCATCTTTTTCTCGTTACTTTTGTAACGCTCGACCCTCCTTAAGGATATATATAAATTTAAAAAAAATTATTTCACGAAAACAATGAAGATAAACTTCTTCAAACTTTGTAGTTAAAATCGAGTCTTACGTATCAATGCGTATTAAAAAACCAGCATCTTTTTCTCGTTACTTTTGTAACGCTCGACCCTCCTTAAGGATATATATAAATTTAAAAAAAATTATTTCACGAAAACAATGAAGATAAACTTCTGCAAACTTTGTAGTTAAAATTGAGTCTTACGTATCAATGCGTATTAAAAAAACCAGCATCTTTTTCTCGTTATGTTTGTAACGTTTGACCCTCCTTAAGGATATATATAAATTTAAAAAAAAATTATTTCACGAAAACTATGAAGATAAACTTATTCAAACTTAGCAGTTAAAATCGAATCTTCCGTATCAATGTGTATTTAAAAAATCAGCAGATTCTTTTCCTTACTTTTGTAATGCTCGACCCTCCTTAAGGATATACATAAATTAAAAAAAAATTATTCCACGAAAACTATGAAGATAAACTTATTCAAACTTTGCAGTTAAAATCGAGTCTTACGTATCAATGTGTATTTAAAAAACCAGCATCTTTTTCTCGTTACTTTTGTAACGCTCGACCCTCCTTAAGGATATATATAAATTTAAAAAAAATTATTTCACGAAAACAATGAAGATAAACTTCTTCAAACTTTGTAGTTAAAATTGAGTCTTACGTATCAATGTGTATTAAAAAACTAGCATCTTTTTCTCATTACTTTTGTAACGCTCGACCCTCTTTAAGGATATATATAAATTAAAAAAAATTATTTCACGAAAACAATGAAGATAAACTTCTTCAAACTTTGTAGTTAAAATTGAGTCTTACGTATCAATGCGTATTAAAAAAACCAGTATCTTCTTCTCCTTACTTTTGTAACGCTCGACCCTCCTTAAGGATATATATAAATTTAAAAAAAATTATTTCACGAAAACAATGAAGATAAACTTATTGAAACTTTGTAGTTAAAATCGAGTCTAACGTATCAATGTGTATTTAAAAAATCAGCAGTTTCTTTTCCTTACTTTTGTAATGCTCGACCCTCCTTAAGGATATATATAAATTTAAAAAAAATTATTTCACGAAAACTATGAAGATAAACTTATTCAAACTTTGCAGTTAAAATCGAGTCTGACGTATCAATGTGTATTTAAAAAACCAGCATCTTTTTCTCGTTACTTTTGTAACGCTCGACCCTCCTTAAGGATATACATAAATTTAAAAAAAATTATTCCACGAAAACTATGAAGATAAACTTCTTCAAACTTTGTAGTTAAAATTGAGTCTTACGTATCAATGTGTATTAAAAAACTAGCATCTTTTTCTCGTTACTTTTGTAACGCTCGACCCTCCTTAAGGATATATATAAATTTAAAAAAAATTATTTCACGAAAACTATGAAGATAAACTTATTCAAACTTAGCAGTTAAAATCGAGTCTTCCGTATCAATGTGCGTTAAAAAAAACCAGCATCTTTTTCTCGTTACTTTTGTAACGCTCGACTCTCCTTAAGGATATATATAAATTTAAAAAAAATGATTTCACAAAAACAATGAAGATAAACTTATTCAAACTTTGTAGTTAAAATCGAGTCTTACGTATCAATGTGTATTTTAAAAACCAGCATCTTCTTCTGGTTACTTTTGTAACGCTCGACCCTCCTTAAGGATATATATAAATAAAAAAAAAAATATTTCACGAAACCAATGAAGATAAACTTATTCAAACTTTGCAGTTAAAATCGAGTCTGACGTATCAATGTGTTTTTAAAAAACCAGCATCTTTTTCTCGTTACTGTTGTAACGCTCGACCCTCCTTAAGCTCGAGGGGGGCCTTGTGGAGAAGGCTTTCCGTATCGTGTGCGTATTCTCCCGCCCGCCGGCGGCTAACTCGTCGACGAGCCGGAGAGCCGGGTTATTGCTCAGCCGCCGAAGAGACGGCCAAGCAGTAGCTTGCACTAGCGCGGTATAAACGAAGCGAATGCGGCGTCCGCGGCCCGCGAGCGACTCGACGCCGGTACAGCGACCGCAGAGCTTCCAGCATCTCTGTTTCTCATCTCATCTTCTCGTATTCCTACTATTCTTAGTAGGGACAGATATTGCAGTGATATTTGTTTCGTGAAGCGCGTGTCTGCGTTCCAGACGCTGGACACTCGTGTTCTCCAGTTTAAACTCCCTTAAGGCCTGCAAAAAAAACGTCCAACAGGAAGAAATTTGCGTGGGCAAGATACACACGTGATAGAAGAACCAGTTTAGCCGATGAAATTGTGACTGTTGATTTTGACAATCTAAAAGGAATTTTGTAACAAATTGTTTCATTGTTTGTTTGATTGTTAATTATGATAAAGTGATTTTGCGATTATTTATTTATTGTTGGAGGCGTTTTTTTTAGAAAAGACAAAATATTTTGGAGGCTTAGGATGAAGAGATTGAAGATTATGGAGTGGAGAGGAATTTTTTTGATCTTGGTGATTGTTGCTCTTGTCGTTCATGGGCATCAACATCATCGCAGAGGAAAAAGGGGAAATCAACCACGGAATGATTGTCCCAGAAAGTGCATGTGTTTTGGTGATACTGTCAGATGTATGTTCCAAAAGCTCAACAGGATTCCGAGGATATCGACGAATACAACAGTCCTGTGAGTCTTTTGATGCCTCTTTGTATTCTTGAAAATTTTTATAGCGAAATTTTATTGTTAGTAGACGTAAAAATTGTTTGAAATGTGAAGAAAAGTGATGTAGAAAAAAATTGTATGAGTATAAAATTAATATAATATGTTATAACTAGATAATGGGTAGGACAATCAGGCTCACAATTCAAGTCCAAGTGAAACAGTTTTGTCCTTTTTCGTTGTGAATTTAAGTGAAATTCGTTGTGTTTTTCATATTTTATAACTGTTTAATTTTTTTGTCTATTGAAAAACAACGTAAACACGCTAACTCATGCAAATTTCTCTACATTTAAAAAATTCTCTGCATTAGTCATCAAATTTGCAGTGTTTTTTTAAAGAGTTTATGAAGCTATTTGTAAAAAGAATTGTATGTACTTTAGGCATTAATATAGTTAATTATCTCTTCAGTGCTCGTGGGCGAAGAGAAACGAGTTCCACAACGCAGCTACGTATCCATAACTCACACGAAAAAATTCATACCTATGAATATTCAAAAAATATTAACTAATTGATGTTAATATCCAAAAAGTGTATATAGTTCTAATTTTTCGAAGAAAATCTATACATTTTTATAAATTTTAATACAGTAAACTAAAATCCTGAAGCAAAAAAACTCTCCCAAAAATAACATTGTTGCAATTGTTGTAGTAATAATAATACATAATAGTGCATAATAATGAAGAAGCAATGCGCTTTCTCATTATTATCATTATTAGCTATCTAATTGGCAGTTGTGTGTGTTTTTTTAAAGAGTTTACGATGCTATTTTTCAAAAATTTGTATGTACTTTAGTCACTAATATAGTTAATTATTTCTTCAATGCTTCGTGGGCGAGGAGAAACGAGTTTCATAACACAGCAACGTATCCATAACTCACAAGAGAAAATGTATACCTATGGATATATAAAATCAAATATAAGATAAAATTTTTCCATGAAAATCTATGGGGTATTCCTGGCCCCTTCCAATTCGCTCCGTATATTTTTATACTATTCTATATGCTTGAAAAAACACTTTAAATTTTGTTTTAGTTTTTTATTATTGACACTTTTGTTTCCATGAATTTTTCATCAATTTCAATGCAGTAAAAACTATAATGCTGAAGTTAAAAAAAATCCCAGCAATAACATTGTTGCATTCGTTGTAGTAATAATAGTAATGCATAATGATGAAGCAATGTGCATTTTCATTATTATCATTATTACCCATCTAATTTTCAATTTAAAAAAAAAAAGTTTACGATGCTTTTTTTTTTTTTTAATTCGTATGTATTTGAGTTATTAATATAGTTAATTATTAATTCAATGTTAACTAAAAAATGTTAATAATTATTAAAAATATAATAAATATAAAAAATATTAACTAATTAATGTTAATATTCAAAAAGTGTAAATAGATCAAATTTTTCCACGAAAATCTATACATTTTTATAAATTTCAATGCAGCTATATTTTCTATATTACTACAAACTATATTTTCCTATATAATCCTATTGTACTATACAATTCTGAAGCAAAAAAACTGTCCCAACAATAACAGTGTTTCATTTGTTATAGTAATATAAAAAATATAAAAGTAAATATAAAAAAAATTAACTAATCAATCTTAATATCCAAAAAGTATACGCAGATAAAATTTTTCAAAGAAAACAATAGTGCATAATAATGAAGAAGTAATGTGCTTCTCATTATTATCATTATTAGCCATTCAATTTCTAGTTTTTTTTTAAAGAGTTTACGATGCTGTTTTTTTTTATTTGTATGTATTTGAGTCATTAATATCGTTAATTATTAGTTCAATATTAACTAATTAATGTTAATATTCAAAAAGTGTAAATAGATCAAATTTTTCCACGAAAATCTATACATTTTTATAAATTTCAATGCAGTAAACTATATTTTCCTATATAATCCTATTGTACTATACAATTCTGAAGCAAAAAAACTGTCCCAACAATAACATTGTTTCATTTGTTATAGTAATATAAAAAATATTAAAAAAAATTAACTAGTTAATCTTAATATCCAAAAAGTATACACAGATAAAATTTTTCAAAGAAAATAATAGTGCATAATAATGAAGATATAATGTGCTTCTCATTATTATCATTATTAGCCATCTAATTTCTAGTTTTTTTTTAAAGAGTTTACGATGCTTTTTTTTAAATTTGTATGTATTTGAGTCATTAATATAGTCAATTATTAGTTCAGTATTAACTAATTACTGTTAATATTTAAAAAGTGTAAATAGATCAAATTTTTCCACGAATATCTATACATTTTTATAAATTTCAATGCAGTAAACTATATTTTCCTATATAATCCTATTGTACTATACAATCCTGAAGCAAAAAAACTGTCCCAACAATAACATTGTTTCATTTCTTATAGTAATATAAAAAATATAAAAGTAAATATAAAAAAAATTAACTAATTAATCTTAATATCCAAAAGTATACAGAGAAATTTTTTTTCAAAGAAAACAATAGTGCATAATAATGAAGAAGTAATGTGCTTCTCATTATTATCATTATAAGCCATCAATTTCTAGTTTTTTTAAAAGAGTTTACGATGCTTTTTATAAAATTTGTATGTATTTGAGTAATTAATATAGTTAATTATTAGTTCAATATTAACTAATTACTGTTAATATTCAAAAAGTGTAAATAGATCAAATTTTTTCACGAAAATCTATACATTTTTATAAATTTCAATGCCGTAAACTATATTTTCCTATATAATCCTATTGTACTATACAATCCTGAAGCAAAAAAACTGTCCCAACAATAACATTGTTTCATTTCTTAAAGTAATATAAAAAATATAAAAGTAAATATAAAAAAAATTAACTAATTAATCTTAATATCCAAAAGTATACAGAGAAATTTTTTTTCAAAGAAAACAATAGTGCATAATAATGAAGAAGTAATGTGCTTCTCATTATTATCATTATAAGCCATCAATTTCTAGTTTTTTTTTAAAGAGTTTACGATGCTTTTTTTTAATTTGTATGTATTTGAGTCATTAGTATAGTTAATTATTAGTTCAATATTAACTAATTACTGTTAATATTCAAAAAGTGTAAATAGATCAAATTTTTCCACGAAAATCTATACATTTTTATAAATTTCAATGCAGTAAACTATATTTTCCTATTTAATGCTATTGTATTATACAATCCTGAAGCAAAAAATCTGTCCCAACAATAACATTGTTTCATTTGTTACAGTAATATAAAAAATACAAAAGTAAATATAAAAAAAATTAACTAATTAATCTAAACAATAGTGCATAATAATGAAGAAGTAATGTGCTTCTCATTATTATCATTATTAGCCATCCAATTTCTAGTTTTTTTTTTTAAGCGTTTATGATGCTATTTTTTTATTATTTGTATGTACTTGAGTCATTAAGATTGTTAATTATTTGTTCAATGCTCGCTGGCGAAGAGAGACGAATTCCATAACGCAGCTAGTGAGAAAAGCAACTTTTTGCCTTTCGTTTATACTCCGTGTCATCCGTTAACACCTGGCATTTATTTACATAGACTCGGAGAGTACCGTTTGGAGCAAAAGAGAGTTTACAACATCCTGTCCGCCGGAGAACGACGCGGACGATGCTAGCGCGCGGGGAGCTTCGCCTGTCCAATCGCTTCGTGTCATAATATTAATATACGTCGTCGCGATGTAGATAGAAACGATAAACTCGTGGAAACCGTCGGCTTCATGACCCTTTATGTATAAGATTATCTTTGTGACACCGTTTGAGTGCGGTACGAAATCGAATCGCCCACGATATCAGAAATGTCCCTTGTCATACAAAGTATACATAATAAATATAGGATTAATCTCGATTCATGGTGAAAAAAGTAATAATTCATTTTAGAGATTTTATAGAAAATAATTATTATGAAATATTTAAATATATGAGTCATATTTATTTTTTAATCATTTGTTCACATCAATTTCCAGTAAATATATTGAACGAATTTGCAATGAATTACTTGAAATAAAAATGATTTTCAATAAATAATCTTCTGTTTTTTTTGTGTATAAAAAATGTTAATGCATTTTTTTTTTAATTCAAGAGCTAATAATTTGTAATTGGCCGTAATGGAATTATTCAGATACTTTTGAAAATTAATCAAGTAAAAATTAATGGACCTGGCTAAACTAGAATTTAATTAGATAATAAGAAATTAGAACTAATTTTCGAGATTCTACAATTGTTGAAAATAATTATTGTAGAATTGTCTAATGACTCGTATTTATTTTTAATAATGTTTCGCTTACTCACATCAGTTTCCGGTGAATATATTAAACGGAAACTGATGTCATAAGCGAATAAATTATTCACAATAATAATAAAATCGGTTTCCGTTTTAATCAATTAAATGGAAAGTCATGTAACGGATTGCGATAAATTGCTTGAAATAAAAATGATTCTCAATAACCAATATTATTCGTACTCAAACTTGGGGCTGTTTTTTTTTAATATTAAAATTTATCAAACACATTTTTTTTTAATTCACAATAATAAATTTAATAATTTATAGGCCATAATATAATTACTCAAATACTTTTGAAGATAAATCAAAAATACAATTTAAATAAATAATTAGATTTCTTTAATGCGCTTTAAGTTATTCACTTTTGAACAATTATTTTAATTAATTAAACATTTATTCAACCATCAAAATTAGTAGATATTTTATTTTATTTAATGAAATAAAAATTACACAGGCTTTGATAGGGACTAGGTCAACGATATGTGAATAAAAATGCGGAGGTATCCTTGAAATCGCTTATCTTAAGCGTCTCTCGTTTATGACAAGCGATTTCTCAGCCTACGAGCCCTTCGATATCAATTGAATTTTATTCGTTAAGCCATTTCGCTTCAGCTAATTCAAGGGATGACTCACAGAGGCTTATTCCGCGTACGGTATATATATGTTTCTCGGTTGCAAAGTCGACAACCACGGCGAAATGACTTCCACGAGCCGGATGGCAAACCTCGCGGGGTAACTCGAGGAGGAGGATTGGAAACGGCGCGTTTCATGCTCCAGCAACGCTTAAATCTATTTTAGCAACGAGATACAACACTCAGAGAGAGAGAGAACAAAACGAAGGCGAGAAGGAGTGGTCCATCTCAGAGAGCGCGAGACTCACGGTTTATCTATAAATCACGTCATCGGTCGGGAATAATTGGCTGGGATCTGTTACCCTATTCTGCATCGCTATACACAAAACATCACTTCTCTCGTACTCCGAAATTCATGACCATTTACATAAGATATCTCTCAAGTTTACTTAAAATTTAAGGTTTACTAAAAAAAAAAAATTTATTGTTGCAAAGATTATTTTTATTGTTTATATATTATTTTAAAAGAAAGCAATTTTTTATTAAAGAATAGGGCAATTAACAGCGCGTGGTAATTTTTTTTAATGGAAATTTTTAGGGACTCAATAATTTATATATGAATTTATGAAATTTTTTTTTAAATTCAGTTATTGAAAATAAGGGCTGTTTTAAAAAATCTGGGGGCTTGGGGCCCAATTGTGTACGATAAATGGCAAGATCCTTGAATTGCTGTTGGAAGATGCAAATGTTGGTAAAATATTATTAACAAATTCATGAAAAAAAAGTTCAACAAATCAGCTCTTTAGTTAATCTTTATTTTCTAATGAAAATGATTTGTTATTTTTTCAAATTACGTCTGATTTTTTTTTCAGAATATTGTTTAATTTAAAAATCATGTATTTCAATTTTTTAAATTTTAGAATATGTGTAAAAAAAGTAATTACTGCAAAGATTATTCTTATTATTTGTTTATTATTTTAAAAGATGCGAGAAATAAAATGTGAGATTAGATCCTTGAATCAGAGTTGGAGCATTCAATGTAATTTTTTTTAAGAATAAATTTTTTTATTTTTGTATTTTTAGGAAATTAGTAATTTATATATGAATTTATGCAAACAATTTTGGCTTAAGTTATTGAAAAAAAGGGATGCTTTAAGAAATTTGCGGACTTGGGGCCCAATCGTGTACAATAAATGGCGAGATTCTTGAATTGCTGTTGAAAGATGCAGATATTGCTAAAATGTGATTAACAAATTCATGAAAAAAAGTTCAACAATTCAACCCTCTAGTTAATCTTTATTTTCTAATGAAAATTATTTGGTATTTTATCTGAATACATCTAATTTTTTTTCAGAATATTGTGTAATTTAAAAATCATGTATTTCAATTTTTTTAAATTTTACAATGTGTAAAAAAATTAATTACTGCAAAGATTATTCTTAATGTTTGTTTATTATTTTAAAAGGAATCATAGTTGGAGCATTCAATGCAATTTTTTTTAAGAATAAATTTTTATTTTTTTTATTTTTAGGAAATTAGTAATTTATATATGAATTTATGCAAAAATTTTTGGCTTAAGTTACTGAAAAAACGGGATGCTTTAAGAAATTTGGGGACTTGGGGCCCAATCGTATACAATAAATGGCGAAATTCTTGAATTGTTGTGGGAAGATGTAAATGTTGATAAAATATTATTAACAAATTCATGAAAAAAAATTTGTTCCACAAATAAGCCCTCTAACCTTTTTTCCTAATGAAAATATATGTGTTATTTTTTTTTGAAAACCTGCGAATTTTTTAACAATTTTATGTAATTTAAAAATCATGTATTTAAAATTTTTCAAATTTTGGAATATCTGTGAAATGCCACGAAATTTAGTCATGGATGGAGAGATCACAGAGTGGGAATTTTTAGGGACTTAGACACAATAGTCTAATGATTCTATGAATTCATATAATAATTTATGCAAGAATTAATAATTGAATTTGCTCAAAATCTCATATTACAATGAATTAATTATAATTTTCCTTTTCAGTGATCTGAGGTTCAACGACATTGCCGAAATTCGTTCCGGAGCGTTTCAAGGCCTGGAAAATTTGGACACTCTTCTGTTGAACGACAATCAAATTCGTTCTTTGCGAGCCAACGCGTTTTCCGGTCTTCCAAAATTGAGGATCCTCTATCTCTACAAGAATCGAATCAACAATATTGCTCCTGGTGCTTTTGCTCAACTGAAGAAACTCGAGCAACTTTATCTGCAACACAATCATCTGGTGGAAATAGAACCTGGAACTTTCAGCAATTTGCCTAAATTGGAACGTCTATTTCTTCACAATAATAAGCTTCATCGTGTTCCGGCTGACGCCTTCGAAAATGTTGGTCCTATGACCAGACTCAGACTCGACAGCAATGCTCTCGTCTGCGATTGTGACCTGATGTGGCTCGTAGAGCGTCTACGAGAAAAACCTGGAGAAATGGCAGCGGTTTGCCAATCTCCAGTGGAAATGCAGGGACGTTCACTCACGGCTATGTCCACCTCGGACTTTCATTGCAGTTGAGTGATATATTAAAGCCTGAAAATCTTGAAAACACATCCTTAAGGTAGTACGAGCGATACAGTCCAAACTTGAGTTTCAGCGAAAATTTCGAAAACTTCTTGATGGGATATAAATGAGAAAAAAAAAAATAATAAATAAATAAAAATTTACGTGCATGTCGGCAACCGTTAATTTAATGCCTAACTATTTTTTTTTATCAGTGCAGTTTACAGTTTATCTGATCTCAGGGAAGGGTAATTTTGTTATGTAAAATAATGAAAATAAATAACCACCGCAAAAAAATTTTGAAAAATATCAAACGATTATAAGCAATTTCGTAAAACATGGATCATTTTTGCCAGACTAATTTTTTTTTAAATTCCATAAGTGACTTTATTTTGCACGCATTATCTATCAATTTATGTAAAAAAAACTTCCGATTTTTTAATAATCTTAACAAGAACAAAATCTTTGAAAAAAAAAACAGTGTTAACACATTGACGAATGAATAGCAATCTTAACTTCACTATTTTTCCAAATGATTAAGTTGTGAAACGATATTATAAATAAATACATTTTTTTCAAAGTCTCAACATTTTTAAAATAAATACCAAGGCTCATTATTATTATCAAATAATTATTATGCCCTTATAGAAAAAAAACTATTGGAGTCGCCAAAATATTATTATTAATTGTTACTATTGTTACTATTAATTTTTAATATAGTGAGAACTACAAAAAAAACTATAAGTAACGATTCAGTTTCAATAGTATATTAATGACTCCAATTTTTCTATAAAGCTGAATATAATTCAATATCACATTTTTATTTTATTTACTTTATATTTTTTTACCATTTTGTCTTCATCATCTTAAAACTCGCTTAATGATTTGTCAATCGTTTTTAGACAAGCCGAGGATCATGGAAGGGCCTGAGGATGTTCAGGTGAGAATCGGCGAGACCGCAGTTTTCAATTGCCGAGCAGCTGGTGACCCAAAACCGCAGATCAAGTGGATGAGGAACTCTGACGAGTTAAAAGCTGACGAAGAACGATACGTTATTCGCGAGGATGGCGCTCTCGTTATTACCGAGGTCACGGAAAACGACGTCGGCGAGTACGAGTGCATGGCAGAGAGCAAAATGGGAGTCACGATCTCCAGGAAAGCCAGGGCAATAGTTACAGCTAGTCCATCGATCCGCTTCACCGAGGTAACAACTTAATTGCGAAGCCAGTTGCCCTCGTTGAAGAAAAGGCATCGGATGCTTAATAAATACGTTTGCACGTTTATGCCGTTGGTATAATTATTATCAGTGATCCTGAGACAAGTGGAAAAAGTATTTGCGAATACAAATCTTATTCTAAGAATAATTACACGATTTTCTGTATAAATTTCTAAATACTTTTGTTTGTTTATTTATTGGCTGTTGACTTAATGGAAAAATATTGCTTCTCTGTTCTCACATCAGATTCAAATGAAGAAATTATGAAAAGTACGTTTTGGAATATTTTTTCTCAATAAAACAAGAAAGTGGGATGCAAATATATCGAATTCGAAAAGAAGAAAAAATGGAAGAATCAAAATTCATAATTATTGCATCTGGAAATCATGAGTAATTTTTTTTAAGATGAGGTTCTTAGAAAAAGCACATTTCTAGACGTGTTTGGAATTGAGGAAGTCCTAAGACAAGTGAAAAAAGTATTTGCAAATACAAATCTTATTCTAAGAATAATTACACGATTTTCTGTATAAATTTCTAAATACTTTTGTTTGTTTATTTATTGGCTGTTGACTTAATGGAAAAATATTGCTTCTCTGTTCTCACATCAGATTCAAATGAAGAAATTATGAAAAGTACGTTTTGGAATATTTTTTCTCAATAAAACAAGAAAGTGGGATGCAAATATATCGAATTTGAAAAGAAGAAAAAATGGAAGACTCAAAAATCATAATTATTGCATCTGGAAAGCATGAGTAATTTTTTAAAAAATGATGTTCTTGAAAAAAACACATTTCTAGACGTGTTTAGAATTGAGGAAGTCCGGAGATAAGTGGAAAAAGTGTTTGCGAATACAAATCTTATTCTAAGAATAATTACACGATTTTCTGTATAAATTTCTAAATACTTTTGTTTGTTTATTTATTGGCTGTTGACTTAATGGAAAAATATTGCTTCTCTGTTCTCACATCAGATTCAAATGAAGAAATTATGAAAAGTACGTTTTGGAATATTTTTTCTCAATAAAACAAGAAAGTGGGATGCAAATATATCGAATTTGAAAAGAAGAAAAAATGGAAGACTCAAAAATCATAATTGTTGCATCTGGAAAGCATGAGTAATTTTTTAAAAAATGATCTTGAAAAAAACACATTTCTAGACGTGTTTAGAATTGAGGAAGTCCGGAGACAAGTGGAAAAAGTGTTTGCGAATACAAATCTTATTCTAAGAATAATTACACGATTTTCTGTATAAGTTTCTAAATACTTTTGTTTGTTTATTTATTGGCTGTTGACTTAATTGAAAAATATTGCTTCTCTGTTCTCACATCAGATTCAAATGAAGAAATTATGAAAAGTACGTTTTGGAATATTTTTTCTCAATAAAACAAGAAAGTGGGATGCAAATATATCGAATTTGAAAAGAAGAAAAAATGGAAGACTCAAAAATCATAATTATTGCATCTGGAAAGCATGAGTAATTTTTTAAAAAATGAGGTTCTTGAAAAAAACACATTTCTAGACGTGTTTAGAATTGAGGAAGTCCGGAGACAAGTGGAAAAAGTGTTTGCGAATACAAATCTTATTCTAAGAATAATTACACGATTTTCTGTATAAGTTTCTAAATACTTTTGTTTGTTTATTTATTGGCTGTTGACTTAATGGAAAAATATTGCTTCTCTGTTCTCACATCAGATTCAAATGAAGAAATTATGAAAAGTACGTTTTGGAATATTTTTTCTCAATAAAACAAGAAAGTGGGATGCAAATATATCGAATTTGAAAAGAAGAAAAAATGGAAGACTCAAAAATCATAATTATTGCATCTGGAAAGCATGAGTAATTTTTAAAAAAATGATGTTCTTGAAAAAAACACATTTCTAGACGTGTTTAGAATTGAGGAAGTCCGGAGACAAGTGGAAAAAGTGTTTGCGAATACAAATCTTATTCTAAGAATAATTACACGATTTTCTGTATAAGTTTCTAAATACTTTTGTTTGTTTATTTATTGGCTGTTGACTTAATGGAAAAATATTGCTTCTCTGTTCTCACATCAGATTCAAATGAAGAAATTATGAAAAGTACGTTTTGGAATATTTTTTCTCAATAAAACAAGAAAGTGGGATGCAAATATATCGAATTTGAAAAGAAGAAAAAATGGAAGACTCAAAAATCATAATTATTGCATCTGGAAAGCATGAGTAATTTTTTAAAAAATGATGTTCTTGAAAAAAACACATTTCTAGACGTGTTTAGAATTGAGGAAGTCCGGAGACAAGTGGAAAAAGTGTTTGCGAATACAAATCTTATTCTAAGAATAATTACACGATTTTCTGTATAAATTTCTAAATACTTTTGTTTGTTTATTTATTGGCTGTTGACTTAATGGAAAATATTGATTCTCTGTTCTCACGTAAGATTCAAATGAAGAAATTATGAAAAGTACGTTTTGGAATATTTTTTCTCAATAAAACAAGAAATTGTGATGCAAATATATCGAATTTGAAAAGAAGAAAAAATGGAAGACTCAAAAATCATAATTATTGCATCTGGAAATCATGAGTAATTTTTTTAAAGATGAGGTTCTTGGAAAAAACACATTTCTCGACGTGTTTAGAATTGAGGAAGTCCTGAGACAAGTGGAAAAAGTGTTTGCGAATACAAATCTTATGCTAAGAATAATTACACGATTTTCTGTATAAGTATCTAAATACTTTTGTTTGTTTATTTATTGGCTGTTGACTTAATGGAAAAATATTGATTCTCTGTTCTCACGTGAGATTCGAGTGAAGAAATTATGAAAAGCACGTTTTGGAATATTTTTTCGCAATAAAACAAGAAAATGTGAGGCAAATATTTAGAATTTAAAAAGAAGAAAACATGGAAGACTTAAAAATCATAATTATTGCATCTGGAAATCATGAGTAATTTTTTTAAAGATGAGGTTCTTAGAAAAAAAACATTTTTAGACGTGTTTAGAATTGAGGAAGTTCTGAAACAAGTAGAAGAAGTGTTTGCGAATACAAATCTTATTCTAAGAATAATTACACGATTTTCTGTATAAGTTTCTAAATACTTTTGTTTGGTATTTATTGGCTGTTGACTTAATGGAAAAATATTGATTCTCTGTTCTCACGTGAGATTCAAATGAAGAAATTATGAAAAGTACGTTTTGAAATATTTTTTCTCATTAAAACAAGAAAGTGGGATGCAAATATATCGAATTTGAAAAGACGAAAAAATGGAAGACTTAAAAATCATAATTATTGCATCTGGAAATCATGAGTAATTTTTTTAAAGATGAGGTTCTTGGAAAAAACACACTTCTTGACGTGTTTAGATTTGAGGAAGTCTTGAAACAATTAGAAAAATTGTTTACGAATAAAAATCTTATTGTAAGAATAATTACACGATTTTCTGAATAAGTTTATAAATACTTTTGTATGTTTATTCATTGACTGTTGACTTAATGGAAAAATATTGATTCTCTGTTCTCACGTAAGATTCAAATGAAGAAATTATGAAAAGTACGTTCTGGAATATTTTTTCTCAATAAAACAAGAAAATTTGTTGCAAACAGTTAGAATTTGAAAGGAAGAAAAAATGGAAGACTACAAAATCATAATTATTGCAACTGGAAATCACGAGTAATTTTTTCAAAGATGAGGTTCTTAGAAAAAACACATTTCTAGACGTGTTTGGAATTGAGGAAGTCCTGAGACAAGCGGAAAAATGCTTTACGAATAAAAACCTTATTCCAAGAATAATTACACGATTTTCTGCATAAGTATCTAAACACTTTTGTTTGTTTATTCATTGGCTGTTGACTTAATGGAAAAATATTGATTCTCTGTTCTCACATGAGATTCAAATGAAGAAATTATGAAAAGTACGTTTTGGAATATTTTTTCTCAATAAAACAAGAAAATTTGATGCAAACATTTAGGATTTGAAAACAAGATAAAAATGGGCAACTAAAAAATTACAATTATTGCATATAAAAATTATATGATCCAGAACTAAATTATTGCATCTAGCAATAAGGTAGTAAAAAAAGTCGACCAAGAATCAAAAAACATAAACTACCAGCGATTTCCGCGTTTCCACGTGGAATTATTGATATTTCAATGAACAAGTAACACAATTTGAATCTTCATTTCAGATTCCAACATCCCAGACAGTCAAGAAAGGCGAGGACGTCCTGTTGATCTGCAACGCGGAGGGTCGTCCAACGCCCCGTATAGAATGGTGGAAAAACGGTCAAATAATCTTCGGCGGGCCGAGATTTTTCCTAGAGGACAACGGCAGCACTTTGCGAATAATCGCCACAGAGGAAAGGGACACAGCGCGTTACGTTTGTCAGGCCCGAAACACAAACGGCTACGCGGAAGCAAGTGCAGACGTCAGAGTTTTAGAGAGCGACACAAATCCCCCAAAGTTAACATTCGAGCCACCGGAAACGATGGAAGCAGAGCCAGGAGCATCGGTGGAGCTTCCTTGTCGCTCGAAGGGCAATCCCAAGCCCTCGATAACTTGGAAAAGGGACGGAAGTGCCTTGGACCCAATTCCCAAGTACAAAGTCTCACGAGGAGGCAGTTTGTACATTTACAACATCACAGCGACGGATTCCGGTCGCTACGAATGCACAGCAAAGAACGATCATGGCCGCGCAACTGCTCAGTGCCTCCTTAAGGTCCGTCAGATCCTCGGTGCAAGCGACGTTCTTGTGAACCGAGCATTTCACGACGCAGAGGAAACAATTGACCGAGCGATAAATCAGACTCTCGCCTCTCTTTTTGGCACAAATGGCGCTCCTCCCTTAACCCGTTCGGACCCTTTTAAGCTCGCACGATTTCCAAACGCAGCAGCGAGAGCCGCAGCTCGTCCTGCTGAGATTTTCGAGCGAACTCTTCTCAACATAAGACGCTACGTGAACAAAGGTTCAGCAGCGAACGTCAGCGGTGCTTTTGACTATCAGGATATTCTTACGACTGAGCAGGTCGCGGAAATCGAACGTTTATCAGGTTGCACCGGCCACAGGCGACCTCCAGCCTGCAACAATATGTGCTATCATGGAAAATACAGGAGTATCGATGGTAGTTGTAATAATCTTAAACATCAAACGTGGGGAGCATCTTACACCGGTTTCCGACGGATCTTGCAACCAATCTACGAAAATGGATTTTCTCAACCCATTGGATGGGAGAAAGGACGTCTTTATTATGGATATCCAAAGCCTCCGGCTCGACTTATCTCCACGACGCTTATTTCCACTCACAAAGTCACTTCCGACGATGAAATTACGCATATGGTCATGCAATGGGGACAGTTTTTGGATCACGATCTCGATCATGCTCTTCCAGCCGTTTCCAGCGAATCTTGGGATGGTATAGATTGCAAAAAATCCTGCGCAAACGCTGCGCCATGTTTTCCCATGGAAGTTCCACCTGGAGATCCAAGAGTGACCAACAGACGTTGCATTGATTTTGTGAGGACTAGCGCCGTTTGTGGATCCGGAATGACGAGCATTTTATGGGGAAGTGGACTTAAACCCAGGGAACAAATGAATCAACTTACTAGTTATCTCGATGCATCGCAAGTTTATGGATACAACGAGGATCTGGCGAACAATCTTCGAGATTTGCAGAACGATCGAGGATTGCTAAGGGAAGGAGCTTCCTTGCCTGGACGAAAAGCTATGCTTCCTTATATGAATGGACAGTTTGTCGACTGCAGAAGAAATCCTTTGGAAAGTTCTATCAATTGTTTCGTCGCTGGTGATATTCGAGCCAATGAGCAAGTTGGACTTTTGGCGATGCACACAATTTGGCTGAGGGAGCATAACAGAATTGCTCGCACTTTGGGCGAATTGAATCCTCATTGGAACGGTGAAAAAGTGTATCAGGAGGCTCGAAAAATTGTCGGAGCTGAAATGCAGCATATCACTTATGAGCAATGGATTCCCCGAGTTTTTGGTCGCAGCGTCGAGGAACTTATAGGAAATTATAAGGGATACGATCCTGATCTTGACGCTAGTATCTCCAATGTTTTTGCCACTGCTGCGCTTAGATTTGGACATTCTATTATTCAACCGCAACTCGAACGTCTTAATGAAACTTTTGGGAGCATTCCTCAAGGTCCTCTTAGCTTGAGGGACGCATTTTTCTCACCTTGGAGACTCGTTGATGAAGGCGGCGTTGATCCTCTTCTTCGAGGAATGTTCGCCACTGCAGCGAAGCTCAAACTTCCTGAACAGAATTTGAACGTCGAGCTCACGGAACAACTTTTTCATACAGCTCACGCTGTTGCTCTTGATCTCGCTGCTATGAACGTTCAGAGATCACGTGATCATGCCATTCCTGGTTATCTCGAGTGGAGAAAGTTTTGTAATATGTCTGCGGTTGAAACCTTCGACGATTTAGCCGGAGAAATTAGTAATCATAGAGTTCGCACGAAATTACATGAATTATATGGACATCCAGGAAATATGGACGTTTGGGTCGGTGGAATTCTTGAGGATCAACTTCCGGACTCTAAAGTTGGTCCACTTTTCCAATGCCTTTTGCTGGAGCAATTTCGCAGAACGAGAGACGGTGATCGTTTCTGGTACGAAAGTCCAACGTCTTTCAAGCCCGAACAACTTCAGCAGATCAAACAGACGAGTCTCGCTACAGTTTTGTGTGAAAATGGCGATAATATCACGCGAATTCAGCGCAACGTTTTTCTCCTTCCAAAGGGAGAAGAGGGTTTTGTCTCCTGCGACAAAATACCTCGCGTTGATTTGAGACTCTGGTCGGATTGCTGCGAAAATTGCGAGGAAAATAGCGGCAACGCGATACCAAGACGACGAAGAAGCGCTGAAAAGTATCTCGCGCCTCTTAATCTTCAGGCTGCCAGTCGGGATAGAAATTTGGAGATCACCGAACTCGAGAAAATCGTCGAGGACATGGATCGCGAGGCTAAGGACTTGGAATCTCGGACAAGGCGGCTGACGGAAAAAATGAATGAGATTAAGACGCTACTCGAAAAAGCGCAAACTTCCGATGCCAGGAATTTGTAGATTGAGAGACAGAATAATTTACGTAGTCATTACGCTATAGTTACTTGTATTTCTCATTGTAAAATCGCTTTTGTTTCATGAGAAACTTTGTAAGTTTCGTTAACACTAGAACTGTCGTTTTTTTATGCAATTGATGCTAATTTTTGGGCTTTTTCGTACCTTAAGAGATCGGACTCCATCGATTCCGGGAAAAAAGTACTTTTCATTTTTTTTTTGTAAAAAAGTCAGTATAAAAAATCCTGAGTTTTATTGTTTGTAACGGTCATGTAAAAAAATCTCTGGCACCGAATATAACAAATTGTATAGGGAATATAATTTTTTTTCTATAGCCTTCTTTTTCTCAAAATAGAATTATTACATTTTTTTAAATATTCGTACCAGCAGATCTTTTTACATAATTAAATTACCGTCATAAACAATCAATCACATAGAATATTTCATACTTACAAATTTTGATTTTTACAAATTAAAAAATACGTTTTTTTTCTGAAATCTGTGGAGTCTTCCTTTTGATACATCCAATTGAGGCTAAATACGCATTAATCTCTTCGTTATCTTCTAAGAAAAAAATATATATAACATTTAGAGCTTTCTTACTGCCATTAGAAGAGAAAAGGGACGACGAAAAGTTCGTGGAGAAACAAGTTACCACAGAATACAGTAAATAAGCTTAGTCCCGAATTAATACAGTTCTAGAGTTAATTATCACGCCTATTGTACATAAATCTATACATAATCCCGAGTAATACTCTATTAAGTTTATACTATTTGTACTGTCTTGCGAATGAAATTAATAACTACACAGTAAAAAAATGTTCGGAAAATTAATTTATATTTATCGCAAATTTTTATGTATAAACCGATATATTAAATTTAATATACAATTATATAGTAATATTGCAGTACTTTTATATTAAACATAAATTTTCAAATGTGTTTAATATATCGTGTATTAATTCATATTACATCATACTTTTATATTAAATTTAATATACCGGTTTATGCATTGAAAATAGCGATAAAAGTATATTAATTTTCATAACGAACATTTTTACAGGAGATTAGGAAGGATTCACGATTGTCCGATGAATTTTGTGTGCGAGCCTCGCGCGACTACGGCACCGTCGCTCTTCTTCGAAAGTTCAACGGCCAAAAAAGCTAAAGTTCGTCCAGCTTTAATGGTTTTTGCGTCTATCGTCACGATGTCACCCGGTCGAGCGGCCTTTAAGAATCTGAAATAAAGTATGACAGTGTGCAAAAAATAGATTTTTACTCATTTGGATTGTTGAGATTTTTTTTTTAAATTTCTTACGTTACGTGTAAATCTACTGAGACTCCTGGTACTCCTCTTCCGGTAGTCATCAGCGCATAGGAGGAAATACAATCGATTAAGGTTGAAGTACAACCACCGTGTAAAGTCCCACCACTATTAAGATGCTCCTCCGCCACCGTAAATTCTGCTATGCAGTTTCCGTCGTCTGCTGAGATAAACTCTACCTGTTTTTCAATTACATTTTTAAATATTTTTTATTCAATCAAAATTGGAGCAAATTTTAACGGATTTCGTGGTTTCATTAAATTGATTTTTTTGCTCCGTTAAATTACTAAATAAAAATTCTGAAACTATAAATTTACGTTGAGTCGAAATTGGAGCAAAATTAAACGAATTTCATGGTTTCATTAACTTGATTTTTTGCTCCGTTAAATTACTAAATAAAAATTCTGAAACTATAAATTTACGTTGAGTCGAAATTGGAGCAAAATTAAACGAATTGATGGTTTCATTAACTTCATTTTTTTGCTCCGTTAAATTACTAAATAAAAATTCTGAAACTATAAATTTACGTTGAGTCGAAATTGGAGCAAAATTAAAGGAATTTCATGGTTTCATTAACTTGATTTTTTGCACCGTTAAATTGATAAATAAAAATTCTGAAACTGTAAATTTACGTTGAGTAAAAATTGGAGCAAAATTAACCAAATTTTATGGTTTCATCAACATGGCTTTTTTCTCCGTTAAATTACTAAATAAAAATTCAAAAACTATAAATTTATGTTGAGTAAAAATTGGAGCAGAATTGACCGAATTCATGGTTTCATGAATTTGCTTTTTTTCATTAAATTCCTAAATAAAAATCCGAAGTCTATAAATTTAAGTTAAAAAAAATCTTTCTTTGTAATTAATTGATCTAATATGATTGAAATGATATTTTAAGAAATTCTGAATAGCATAAAAAGTTTAAATTGTTATTTTGGAAAAAAAATTGATAATGGCTGTTTTACTGTAATTCAAAATCTTCTAAAAAAATCAGACAATAAATTGACAAAAAGCGAATTTCCGGATTAGATAAAATATTTAAATTTCGCTCAAAATGTAGAATTAACGTACCACAGATAAAAGTAGAGATATTGATTAGTACACTTACATTCTTCATACATTGGGCATACCCTTTATTTTTCAGAGCATGTTGTGTCACGGCTCTGATGAGATCCAGTGCTTTAGATTTCGACATTTCGGAATAAATCTCGCGAAAAAAAGGCAAGACACAAATGTTCTTCTGCTATATCGAAGCACGTGGGTCTATGATAACGTAAGTAATACTACGATAGCTGCTCATCAGTCTGCTCAACACTGACGTTTGATCGTGTCTGACGAAGCATTAATACAGTGTATTTATGCACACCGAAAAAAAAACGCAATTCACTGCTAACGATGAATATGCGTCAAAGAATTGCATCACTATTTTAACATTATATGATGAGCAAATAATATATGTACTGAGTAAAGGTTCGTCTGTAGGTTGACTAGAAATAGCTCGAGCGTAAGAACGTTACGAAGTGGGGATAAATAGACAAGCGAGCGGGAATTCTGAAAAGCTGGAGCAATGAATTTTCAAATTGCGGAGTAACTAACTGATAAAAATGTATATTTCTCGATTTTTACACACTTCAATACTTCACTTAATTTATGAAAATATTGGGTTTATATTATTTCTAAAAATTGTCATTAGCAATGCATAGATCAGGTCATTTATTATACAAAATGAATGTTATAGGTCTCATTACTTAGTAGTCATTACTGTAAAAAAATTCATTGTGAAAATTAATATTCTTTTGTCGCAAGTTTATGTACATAAACCGTTATATTAAATTTAATATACAAGTATGATGTAAAATTAATATACGGCATATTAAATACAAAAGTACTCTAATATTACTATGTACTTAAATATTGAATTTAATATGTCGATTTATGCTTAGAACTTCCGATAAATGTATCTTAATTTCCTGAACATTTGTTTATATTAAATTTCCTAAGTTTCTGTAAAAAAGATTCCTTTACTTGCAATGGAAATTTACACTAAATATTTTTTACAGTGTATTTTTTACAATTGCTCATATTTGTTTGATCGAAAAGTATTTCATACATTTTTTTTGTCTAATACGGCATATTAAATACAAAAGTACTCTAATATTACTATGTACTTGTATATTGAATTTAATATGTCGATTTATGCTTAAAACTTCCGATAAATGTATCTTAATTTCCTGAACATTTGTTTATATTAAATTTCCTAAGTTTCTGTAAAAAAGATTCCTTTACTTGCAATGGAAATTTACACTAAATATTTTTTACAGTGTATTTTTTACAATTGCTCATATTTGTTTGATCAAAAAGTATTTCATACATTTTTTTTTGTCTAATATTATGCCCATATTTTTTGGACGGTGTAATTAACATTCTTTAATTAATGTAACATTCATACATAAGTTGTACGATGAAAATTGACAGAAATCGCGGAGTACGTAAAATAAACAGGTAAAAACATTTGTTTTAAAATTAAAACACGTGTATATACAAGGATATCCGTTTACAATGAAGCACGCATACCACCGGAAGCTCCAATAGTGATGTAAAATCTTTTAAATACCTCGAAAACCTTTTCAAAATTATTGGAATCCATTTCATTTCAATTGTTGGTTCCAGATACGGTCAAAATCCAGTTTTTCTAATTACTTTACATTTAACTGTCATTTAATTCTCATCTTAAGAATTCAATTATCATTTTAATGAAAACTCAATTATAATCTTATTGATCAATAATTTTATTACAAAATAGGGATTAGAAAACTATATTTTGATCGTGTTTGGTTGTACATAAAAATCTTATGTTTTTTCGGTTAAGACTCGATGGGCAGACCACGATTATTCAGGAGATGTTCTTTAGGATCATCCAACACCTTCGGACCGTCCCCAACTCGTGTATGAATTATGTATTTTAATAGTCCGGACTTCTGGACCGAGAAATCCATGCGTTCTATTAGAATCTTCGAGGGTGTTGAGGTAGAAACCGGTTCTCCTCGAAGATAGTTATCGGATGAAGCATCTGTCGGCAGGAAATGGTTTAAGATACCCAGGACTTCAGGCACGTCTTTTTCCAGAAGATAAAGGACTGTATTAGGTCCAGCGTCGTTCGTATAAGCGACTCTCGTGCCTTCTACAGCCGAATTGTACGAATGTACGAGATTAATGAGAACGTGAGAAACGTCATTGAGATAGAAACACGGCGGATAAGTGTCCATCGTGACTGCATGCAATTGATTCGAATCTTTCATCGTCAATTCCGCAAATTTCTCGAAATCTTTCGCTAAAATTGCTTTCTGCATCTCCTCCACTCGCTTGGGAACAATTTTTTCAGCTCGGTGCTTCAGCAACTCCGACGTTTCGACGCCTCTCTTCATGCCAACTGCGCTCGAGACTTTCTTCCTGTTGTCAGTCACAACCAACACGAGAATTCGCATTGCCGCCCAGTGCGACGATGGAGCTATTTGACGAGCTATACTGTCCGTTCCTTTTGGATCTGAACCCATATACCATCTTACGAAACCTCCTAGTGTACTTCTGCATGCTGAACCGGAACCTGCTCTCGCTATCGCGCTTATGTCTCCCTGAAAGTTGAACAAGTTTTACATTTCTTTAAAAGTTGAACAAGTTTACCATTTTTTTAAAGTTGAAAATATTTGCCATTTTTAAAAATGTTAAACAAGTTTACCATCTTTTTTAAAGTTGAAAATGTTTGCTTTTAAAAAAGTTGGAAAAGTTTTCGATTTTTAAAGAGTTTAAAAAGATTTCCATTTTTTTAGAGTTGGAGAAGTTTCCCTTTTTTTACAATTGGTGGAGATTTCCGTTTTTTTAAAGGTTCTCCATTTATTTGGTACTTTTATCCAGGAAACTTAAAATAGTTGTTTCACAAAATACGTTCAGAAAAAATGGAATTTTTTTTTATTGACATCTATGATGGAAATGAAAATACTATGTACAGAATTTATTGTATTTTTTATTTAATTTCTTATAGTTTTTAAAAATGCCGACGAGAATCTTATTAAAACTGATTATTATAATCAGCAGGCAAAAAAAATCTAATAAAAAATCTAATTTTGATCTTAGATGCTATGATATTAAATTTATAGCATTTTTACGTCAGTTTCTTGTAATTCTTTGAACAAGTTATAAAAATCTCAGAGCTCGTGATTTGTTTAGGAGATAAAGAATAGAATAGATAGAAAATAGATAAAGAAGAATCTCTTTCTTCTGTAAAAAATCTTAGGTCTGATCTCATAAATTGTAGTGAATTTGAATAAAAAATAAAATAAAATAGAGACAATGTTAGCTCTTTCAGTACCTCGACTTTGTACAATTTTGCGAGTGCAGCACTTAAGCACGCGTAACCAGCGGCGCTCGAGGCCAATCCAGCGGCCGTTGGAAAATTGTTTTTCGAACAAATATGGACTTTCCATCGTTCCATTTCTGGAGACAGTTGTGCCCGTTTCTTTACTGCAAAACAAAATTTTGTTGAATCTCAACCTATCTTAAAGCAATAAAGAAAAAAAAGAGCAGCAACTGTACTCACTTTCCTGCAGACAATTCTGCAATCTTTTGTTGCTAATTGACTCCTCTCTAAAACAGTGCATAAAAATCATAATTTTAAATACTACAGATTTTACATTTAATCAGATTCTCAAATTTTCAATTTTGAAAGACTGATTTAATTTTGTTGAAATAATTCCGAAAATGTTTAGAGGTTGCAATACTAATGTTTAAATAATTTTCCAGAGTTTGATGCGGTTTTTTTTTCGTTTTCTTTTTAAATCGGAAATTGTTAATTTTTAAATCATTTTTAAAAAACCAAAACTTATGTTCCTTTACTCTTTTCGCAAAAAAGCCTCGATTTCTATTATAAAAAAAAACATTATTGATTTTTAAATTTTTTCGTTTTAATAAATTAGAACTTCAACCTTAATTATTTATGTTAAATTTCTTTTTAAGTTTGAAATTACCGGCCGTTCAGCCAAATTCGATCGTCTTCAAATTCCGGACTCGCCATGACTGTAGTTTTTGCACACAACTGAAAAAACGATTGTAAAAAAAAATTAACACAACAAGACACTTTTTAAAAAGTCTGAGAAATTATAATAAAATTTTACCTGTTTGGTGTCGAGCGACAAGCTGATCGAGTCGTTGATTGGAAGAATAAGATCTTCATCTCTTTTTCCCCCTAAAAAAAAAACAAATTTTTTCTATATCGCTATTTTAAATCTTAAATATACATAAAGATCAACAGAAGAGGTCAATAGAGGATTGTCGATATTCAAATCGGCAACAATTGCCACATTCACTCAATTCCATTCAACATAATAGTTCGACTTTCAAACAAGCGCAAGATTGTGACTATATTCACACACACAAACATGTAAGTTGTTTTTTTGTTTACTTATGTGTGTGCGCGCGCTTTTGTCCGTGGAATTCAAATTGAGATGTGATATCAGCGCCGGAGAATTTTATTGTATACCCTTTTTTTGTGTCTTTTCTAAAAACACTTTAAGACTTCGATGGTGACGTGAAATAAACTTAATTTTTTAAGCCGATAATAAAGTGACTTAACAGCTTAAAGGCGATATGTAAATGACAAAGAATAATATATTTAATATTATAAATAACATACAGTATTTGATGACGGCAATGTTGACAGGTGCTATGCAAGTAACCAAATTCATTGTTGCGTTTTTCGGTTGTGAAGAATGTCCGGATGAGCCGTTGACGTTTTCTGTATACGTGTAACCGAATAACGGTGCGAGGAACAACGACGAGGCTTGCGATAAGAATGAAAATGAAAGCGTTGTCCGCTATTCGTTTGCCTTTGGAACGCGAGGAATGACCATCGAGTATTTCAAGAGATTCGTGAGACTTTGTTAAAGTTAAGCGACGCAACGACGCGCCATCTGCTGAGCATTTGCGGTACTCGCTTCGAGAGAATCGATATATCGAAATACGAAAAAAGTAACGTTATAAATAAAATAATATGAAATATTGTAACAGGCGAATTGATAGGATTTGGTGATATTATACATTGAGAATTTCTAATTATTAATTATATATTTAGTATTTCGAGAGATTCGTGAGACTTTGTTTAAGTTGAGCGACGCAACGTCGCGCCATCTGCTGAGCATTTGCGGTACTCGCTTCGAGAGAATCGATATATCGAAATACGAAAAAAGTAACATTATGAATAAAATATGAAATATGTAACAGAAGAATTGGTAGAATTTGGTGATATAATAAATTGAGAATATATAATTAATAATCAGTAATTTTTACTATAGCCGATTTCTAATAATAATTTCTAAAAATCATTATTCTTACAAATAAAAAATGTTCGAATGAAGTTGTATGTTACCCCAATATGTAGAGAAATTGTTATATTACATTAAAATGTTTTTTAAATTCTTGAAAAATCGTTTTTTTTGTGCTCCTGACTGCGTATAACCCTTTAAGCGAAAATGAGCCCGTTAAACACAAAGAAAATCTTAGGTTACGCTGCAATTACGATTGAAATTGCATCTTGTCCTAAAGTTTAATATTAAAAAGTAGTGAATTTAAAGGACTCAAAGTTCCTTATGCCGATTTATGGATGTATTCTGCTCTCTGTTTGGTTCACAGACTTGGGACGGACCAATTAGCGAGACGAATATGTGGCTTTGCATTAAGAGCATGTGAAACACCTTCCCCCCCCCCCCCCCCCCCCCCCCCCCCCCCCCCCGACCGTTCCGGTCTCAATCGGTATCAAAAACTGTAATCAACTTTTTTCATGCATACTGACATTTTACAGCTTTAAAAAGAGTTTCATCGAATGCTCCAGTGATATCAGCATTCGATGAAACTTTTTTTGAAGCTGTAAAATGTTAGTATGCGTGAAAAAAGTTGATTACAGTTATTATTACCGACTGCGGTATTTCACGTGCTATGAGCGGCTAAACCATGAATGCCCTTGAATGGTTATTTAAAATCAATAACAATTTCCAATTAATCACTAAAAAAAAATATTTATGATTGATAATGATAAACGGTAAATATTGAAATTTACAATTTATAATAAAAAAATATAAACTTTGATTGATTTTAAAACGCATTGAAGGTGCATGTGGTAAACGGCCCGGTTTGTGACGATGTAAGGCATCTCTCTCACTCAGTCCATGTAAAACCATAAGGTAAACGAGGACCTAACGAGTGTCGCAGTTTGTGACGTCACCATTTACGAATTACTATTGACTGTTTCTGGAATGGTGGGGGAAGCCGCCTATGCTAAAGTAGCGCGTCAGGAACCGGACCAGCGTCAGAAACAGGGCCGTTTACCATAGTGTAGAAATTCAAAATACAAATTACCGGCCCAAGTTCCTTATTCGGATTTATGGGAGTATTTTGCTCTCTGATTGATTCGCGAATTTGGGAAGAGCCAATTAGCGAGCAGAATATGTATCGAATAAACTATAAATTGGAATAACGTCTGCGAATGATTGTTGGATCACAACAATGAAAAAAACCAGATCATAAGAATATCCATTGCGGAGAACAATCGATATGCGAAAAAATAGGAATTCTTTTATTAAATTTGACGCAAATTCGAAAACGCCGGAGAATAACGAAATAAACAATAGATGGAAGAAAATATCCAATTTTGAATTACCTCAACGATTTGATATCGCCCAATCACAATCAAATGTCATGTTTTCAAAATATTTAAAAAGTTTCCTATATTGAAGTCTCTAAAAAAAATACGTATTACCGGCGCAATAGTATGAATATCGACCGCGCAGAAGTTCGAAAAACCATCGGACAGATGTCGTAAGTGCGAACGTTTGAGCTGCATGAAAGGATATGGAAAGAAAGAGAGAAAGAAAGAAAGAAAGGAAGATAGAGAACCGTATGGATACTATAGGAGTCGAGACCAGCCGGTTTTCAGTGCGCCGCCGGTTTCGCTCCCGACGGGGATGCTCCGTGTCGTATTCTACAGCCTCCACGCGATTCCAAGAGTCGCTCACTCGCGCACGTTGTCATCTCACCAAATTCCGCTTCGCACACCTGCGCCCAATTCCTCCAAATCACCTCCAAACCCCCCCCAAAAAAAACCTTGCAACACGTGCAAATAAACTATAAACCCATCCCAAACCAACAAAAACAATGTGACTCTAATAAATCAGAACAGCGACACAAAAATCGCATTGAATAAAACTGAACATAAAAAATTAAATAACAAAACCACAGGTGCTCTGCAAAACCGGAAGTCATGCTCTTTCAGGCCCTGCGCCTTGCGAAAACGTGAAACATCGCGCATCTCCCACCACCAATACAAAAAAAAATAATAAAAGGAAGAAAAAAAAGGAAAAAAGAGGGAATAAAGGATAAAAGGACTGGAAAAATTGCACCCTTTGGAGTTCAGGGACGACTCTTCGAAATACCACACGGGTTCGGTGCCCCCTCGATCTCGGGCCGTTCAACCTGCTTTACGGAGAATGTGCAGAGCGTTGGAAAAAAACAACGTCTGAGCGCAACAGCAGCGCAGGAACGAGACGACCTCGCGTGCTTACTCGCCGAGGGTGATAGACTTCTTGCGGACGAACCACTAGTTCTTTTCACCCCACTCTCTCCTCCCCTACCTCCCCTACCCACCAACATCCTCCACCTCTTCCTGCAGTTCTTCGAGTCCCTCTCTCACCGACATAGACGCATACACAGACATTAACAGTGACTCCTTGCATCGTCCGTTCTACTGGTGCATCCTCAAAACCGCGCGGTGATAAACTCGCCTTCTTGGCTTCTTCGCAGGCTTAGCGAGCAAACGAGTCTTCTTCGACCACTGTCATTCGCTTCCGAGAACAGTGAGGCCTGTTATTGAAAGAAAGTGTGTGCGGCGTTTGGTTGTGTGAGATTGTGTTGTGTGTTTATAGGTGTTTGTTGCTGTTTGTTGTATACATGTGTGTGAGTGTGTGCGCGCGTAAAACGTAAGCGCCTTTTGTCGCAGCCTCCGGTGGGCATGGTGCGCTACTACACAGCAAGACGATTACCCGTGGGACACGTGAATGTGTAGGTATAACACTAAACAAAGCCCTCTTGCCAGTTCTGGATACGACCACCCGCCACCTTTTTAAGCTACCCTCACAATCGCGCCTTTTGAGATATTTTATCTTTACATATACACTGTTCAAAATATTTTGAAAATTAATATATGTATTGGAAGTTCTTTTGCAGATACGGTTAATTAAATTTCATTTAATATACAGACATGTTGTGAAATTATAATAACTATATTATAAACACAATTTTTACGAAGTGTTTAGTATACTGTATATTAATTTTAGAACTTTTTGTATATTAATTAATATTCGTATATTAAATTTAATATACGCGTATCCGCAAAAAACTTCCAAAGCTTTATATTAATTTTCATACAAAAATTTCTAACAGTGTAGCTGATTGGTGAATTGAAGATTTCAACGTTGTTTTGTTTAATGAGTATAGAGCTTATATATACACTGTAAAATAAAGTCTACTTTGAATTTAATGTTAACGTGGTGGAACTTTTTATGCATAAACGACTATGTGCTAAATTTAACATACAAGTCTTCTATAATTAATGTATGGCATAGAAATATTTATTATTTACTTTAATTTTACTATAAAAGTTCTTTAATTTTATATTACAACTGTACATAACATTTAAGTTACCCTCACAATCGCGGCTTTTGAGATTTTTTTTATAGCTGATTGGTAAATTGAAGATTTGAACTTAGTATTGTTTAATGATTATAGAGTTTATAGGTATAAGACGAAATAAAACAGCTTTTTTTTCGAGCTGTTCTAGTCAGCACTGTTGAAAATATTTTGAAAATATATGGGGCATTCGAGATGAATTTTTTACAATTTTAAACAATTTTTTATCAGAATGTATTTTGAAAAAGAGAAGACACGTATTTTTTTGTTTGGCGCTACGAGCGATATTTTTGACAGTCGAATTTTTATAAAAATCAGAATTTTTCGGTATTTACATTTTTTTATTCGTTAATATCTTGAAAATTAACAGTCCTATAAAAAAATGTCCAGGATCAAATTTGTTCGGATTATGAAGAGTTGTGTAATTTATATAAAAAATGTTATTTTCGTTTTCCTAACGTTTTGTTTTATGATGTTAAACAACAAAATATCATCTTTCAAAATACCACCACTTTTTATCATTTTTATATATTCACGAAAAAATTTTGTTAGAAATTACGAAATTTTTGAGAACCTATGCAGAATGGCAAGATTTTTTTTTGAAAATTTCTACGTAATTCAAGCTTTACGTAATAATTCAGGATGTTAAAAACATATCTGTGTATTAAATAATTATATTACAAACACAACTTTTATGAACTATTTATTATACTGAATATTAATTTTACAATTTTTTTTGCATATTTATTAATATTTGTATATTAAATTTCATATACGCGTACCCGCAAAAAAAAAACTTCCAATACTTTATATTAATTTTCATAAAAAAATTTCTAACAGCGAACCCCATGAAAAAAGTCTGATAAAAATGGATTGGAATGGATAAAAACCGCTTAGATCCATATAGGATCCTGTCTGTTTCTATTATGCGGGATTTGTCCATTTATATCGGTATCTTAAAGATTTAATCCTTATAAGCTGAAGTGATTAATGAATGAATAGTGTTTGTTTATTATGGATTTTTATTTGAAAATCTATGGTTTCGTTCGTGACTATTTTAATCAGGATAATAGGATGTTCAATTGTGTAGCGAAGAAAAAAAAATGTTCATTCGTATTTCGTGCAGAATTTACTCAGAGCGATTGTGAGGATACAAAATCGCTCCTCTCTATGTGTTTTCATAGCTGATCAATTTCATTAAGATTTAAACCTTATAGGGTGAAGCTACTGATGAGTTAACTGTTTTGTATTCGATTCTCATCGGTTTTGTTAAAATTCTCGGACGCGATTGTTTTAAACAGCATCTTGAATGTAGTTTCGTGTTTGGTACAAATAATTTCGTATTCTTATCAGTATTTATTCGTATACATTGTAGAATGTATAGGTATACCACAAAACAAAACTCTTTCGAACTCTTGCGACTATAATTACTCGCTACGCGTTTTCTGATATATAACGCGCTAGTTTTTAAATGTTTCAGCTATATTGAAAGTATTTTAGCAATAATGAAAATATGTTGGCAATATTTTCAATACTTCATTAATATTGAAAATGTTTCAACAATATTGAAAATATTTCAGTAATATTAAAAATGTTTTAGCAAAATTGAAAATATTTCAGTAATATTAAAAATATTTCAGCAATATTAAAAATATTTCAGTAATATTAAAAATATTTCAGCAATATTAAAAATATGTCAGTAATATCGAAGATTTTAAATCTTGTAGAGTGAAATTGATGAATAAACAGTTGAGCATTCGATTAACATGCCTTTTTATAAAAAGCAGCAACCTAAATATCCAATCATGTGATATAATAAAAAATTATATAGTTATACAGTATATGAAAGTGATAGGTTCGTCTAATAAATATTTGTTTAAACATAAAATTTGTGCAAAAGCCATAAAGTTGATTTAAAACGTCAGAAAATGTCATGAAGTATAAAAAAAATCGTTCAGTCATTGGTTGATGTTCATATACTGGTGCGTTAGCTATATGGCACACAATCTCTATATCCGCGTGGTGTAGTATTTTTTATTTATACGAAAATGTAGAGGCGTTGCTCGAGAATATATACAAAATTTTATTATTTACTACGGGATCTGGATTGTGTACTATAAATTTTGGGCCAAGTCGTCGGGATAGCAAAGTATATTATTCTAACGATTGATCATTCTGGGGGGCGAAGGCGTTTGGATAATAGATGGGATGATGAAAGAACGTAAGACGGCAGAGAGAAAAACAGAGAGAGTGATATGTATATTCAAGAATTTCTGTAGACCAGAGAGGTGAATGTCTCTAGTTTTCCTTGCGCTCCAAGGAGCGAGAGAGAATTATGCAGGTTTATTAAACGCTCGCGATCGAGAGAGCGTTGCTCGAGCTGCACTGTACATGCACTAAAAGGCGAACAACTGGCATTGCCGCATACTTTATTGCCAAGGACTCGCGTGACCACGAGTCTCTTGCTATGTACAGAAGTTGCCGTATTATATTATTGTTATTATTGTTATTATATTATGTGTTTCACGGGGTTTTGCACCGTAAATCGACACTCATTTCGTCTTACGGAACAGAATATTGGGGAATTATGGCAAAATTTATTTATGTTTTATTACTATATAAAAAAATTATTGCAAAAATTGTGATCCAATATTGCAAAATATTCGAGCATAAAATAACAAATTTTTATTTTGTGGAATATTGGTGAAAATTACAAGCATTTAATTGTTCCGGATTTTTTTTTCTTTTATTTAAATGTTTTTTTTTTCGTTTTTCAAAAAGGTTTCGTACAAATGGTTCTTGTTTAATATTTGCTGAGATTTATTATGGTTTAGGAATCTATAGTTCAGAGGTAATTGTGAAGAAAATCGCATTGTTTTTTTATCAATTTACCATTGCCAAGATACTTTTTTCATTTTATTATTTAATAATCTCGTTCGAACGTAAGTTACTGCCGTAATATTGATTAATGGTAAAGTATAATCATAAAAATATCGTTTATTGGTATTAAAAATCGTTGCACTATTTTGCAAAAAAATCGGGTGCGAAAATTAGAAAAAATTGAGCATTCCCAGAAAACTAACTACCATATCCAAAAGTTACAATACGATCGAAGACCGCAAGATCCACATGTGTGTCAGTTTTATTTATTTATTTCTAAACCTTCATATGCAAAGCTTTGAGCTAACATTGCAATTTATCAATATTTTTAGTAGATTTCAAAATATTCTCGTAATATTCATATATTGTAAAGGAATAGTTCTAATACATTTTAGAAACATTTTTAATATATTTTCCAAATATTCCTTATATATTTTCGAAATATTTCTAATATATTTTTGAAATATTTCTAATATATTTTCGAAATATTTTTCATATATTTTTGAAATATTTCTAATATATTTGCGAAATATTGCTAATGTTTTTTCGAAATATTTCTTATATATTTGCGAAATATTTCTAATATATTTTCGAAATATTTTTCATATATTTTTGAAATATTTCTAATATATTTTCGAAATATTTCTAATATATTTTCGAAATATTTCTAATATACTTTCGAAATATTTCTAATATATTTTCGAAATATTTTTCATATATTTGCGAAATATTGCTAACGTATTTTCGAAATATTGCTAATGGATTTTCGAAATATTTCTAATATATTTTCGAAATATTTCTAATATATTTTTGAAATATTTCTAATATATTTTCATAATATTTCTAATATATGTGCGAAATATTGCTAATGTATTTTCGAAATAATTCGGTGCTATGTGGACGCGCGTGCGATGTGAACGCCGCTTTGTGATCAGGTGTACGTGGTACACAAAGGTGCATCCTCCCAATGGAATTTCGTGAGGTCTCGTCGCCCACTGGACGTGGGCGACCGACAAGAAACGCGTGGTGTTTGCACCACGCGTTGCCTGCGGTTCTCTTCGGGCTTTCCGCCGGAACTAAGAGATAAAAGCAAGCGCGAGTCTCCTATAGTTTTCTCCGAATTCGATATTACTGTTTCTATATTCTTAAGTGTGCCGTTTGCACCTGTACCAATTATCTGGAGTTTTTTTTGTGGATTCATATATCTTTGGAGATATGTTTTGTATTAATACTTCCGCTTGATGCAACGAAAAACGTCCGAGACAGCTAAGATTTATTTCTGGACGCTAATGGAATAAAAAAGGTGTTGTAAATATTTTTTTGGTCTGAAAGCTTTTCTCTGTCATTATAAATACCTTATCATTCAAATAGTGACGAACCACTAATTAATTTTTGTAAACAAAGTATATTTAAAAGATTTTGGAGTAGAACATGAATCTATCTATTTGTTATATTATATTCATATTTATATAATTAAGTCAAGACCACATAGAAAAAAATTCAGCTGAAAAACTGCTAAATGTCACTAAACCATAAGTTCATTATTGCGTTCAATTATTATTTATTTCACAGTCTAATATTTATTTTTAGACATTACATATAATAATTTCATGAATTTGTGAATTATGGGATTTTATTGAGATTTTTTTGACAAATAATGAAAATTCTGATTTTCCTGTCGACAATTTCCATTGTTTAAAGCAATAGCCAAGAATATTGTTAGGTTACCCTAAACTATTGACTTTTAGTAAGTAACTAATGTGATTTAGTAGCATTCCCGTAAACCCATTAGTAATACGCTGAAAAAGCTCGTTGTTCGTTGAAATATTTCTCAACATTTTTCTTGAACTTTGCAGCGAACGTAGGCGAGTGTAATTGGTTTAAGTTGGGCCAAGCATGCCCTCGAAGAAGCAGTACAACCTCGTGCACAATGACGAGTACGACACGAGGATACCGCTCCACAGTGAAGAGGCTTTTCACCGTGGAATCGTTTTCCACGCCAAGGTAAATATCTCATTAAAAAAATAATTATCTCACCCCTAAAAAAAAACTGATAGACATCTGAATTGCATTCATAATTTCATAATTAAAAATATGAAGATGTTTCAAAGTTCCTCATTAAACTAACGAAGATGATGCGAATTTCCTTATTAACAGAAAACTGTTATAAACGGTATTTTAGTACATTAAATAATCATAATCCAATAAATGATTCATTGTAAAAAATAATCTATTTTTTGTATGTTTAGAAAAAAAAATTATAAGCCAATGATACTAATGAATTATACTTCCCTTTTTTTCTGATTCGCATTCGCAACTTCCTCGATAAAATTTGTTTATTTTCTTAAATTAAACAAATTTTTGGTAGCCGGATCAATAATAATTAATGCAGTGTCAGTCAACTAAAAAAAATCAATTAATTTTTTTCTATTTCGTAAGTTACATATTCACTAACATAATATTTTTTGAATATCATCAAATTCAATTATTTGCTAAATGTTTAGTTTTAGTTACTTAAAAAAAAAATCAACGATGCGTCGTCGATTAAGGTAGTTGTCGTGAAGGCAATCCAAAGTCATATGCATGAATTTTTGACATGTTGTAATTTAGCTATTCAATTTTACTTGCACAAAATCTTGAAGGCTTTTACCGAGTATTTGAATGAACAATTAAAACTTGAAAATCGATCTTTTTACACGGCGCTCACGGGAGGGCTGGAAAAATTCATCTTTAAATCGAAAATTAACATACTTAGATCAAAGATAGAGAAAAAATAAAAAGTACTACGGATTCGCAAATCATTCAGGAATAGATGCATCATGAAAAAAGGTAAAGTCTCCGGAATATTGTTTAATTGAACCAAGGCCAAAGTGCACGATACCGGGCCAAATGACGTTTCCTAACCTAATTATCGTAAAAATGAAGTCAAATCCGCACTAAACATATCAACTATTTACAAATAATCGTTTTAATTTGATTACGACAATTTCGAAGGATTCTCGATTATTTTTGATATTATTATTGAGGCAGTCAAAGTGATGCGTATGATTATTTTTTAATGTCATATAGACTCTGAGATTTATGACTCCGGCGTACTGACAGAACTACCTTAACAACATAACATCATTTTTTTTTCCTATTTTCAAGATAACATTTTGCTTATATCTAAATCCACAGTAATAATAAATCCCACATGATAACAATTATTTTCAATTTTTTTTATGTTAATAAAATTACGAATTCTTGCTAGAAAAAGTAACCAACAATTTACAGGAAATAGAAAATTAATTCTCGTTGCAAATAGAAAATAACATATTCACTATATCTAAGCCAATAATAACAATATATCACAGCTGCACCGGAAACCTTTATATTCTCTTCATTACTACGGTTCACTAATTCTGCTCACTGCTAACAGGGTATACATTATAACAACGTTTCCTAAATTACAATAACTATTTTCATTTCTCTCTTCAAAGTTAATAAAATCACATATCTTTCCTAAAAAAGAGTAACCAAAAATTTAGAGAAAATTAATTCTCCTTGCAATCAGAAAATAACATATTCACTATATTTAAGCTAATAATAACAATTCTGCTGCACCAAAAACCTTTCGATATTTAATAAAATCGCATATCCTAGCAAAAAACAGGAACCAAAAATGAGCAGAAAATTGATTCTCCTTGCAATCAGAAAATAACATATTCACTATATTTAAGCTAATAATAACAAATATGCTGCATCTAAAACCGCTCAAAATTTAATAACATCGCATATCCTTGCTAAAAACAGGAACCAAAAATGAGCAGAAACTTGATTCTTCTTGCAATCAGAAAGTAACATGTTCACTATATTTAAGCTAATAATAACAAAGATGCTGCATCTAAAACCGCTCAAAATTTAATAACATCGCATATCCTTGCTAAAAGCAGGAACCAAAAATTAGCAAAAAAAATTAATTCTGCTTGCAATCAGAGAATAACATATTCACTATATTTAAGTTAATAATAACAATGTTGCTGCACCTAAACTAAAACCTTTTCAAATTTAATAAAATCGCATATCCTTGCTAAAATTAGCAAAAAACAGAAAATTCCTTTTCCTTAGAATCAGAAAATAACATATTCATTATATCTAAGCTAATAATAACAATATACCACAACTGCACCTGAAACCTTTATATTCTCTTCATTACTATGGTTCACTAACTCTTCTCACTGCTAACAGGGTATAGTACGCGATTGAATAACGCAAATTCAAAGGAGAAGCGTCGATGACAACGAGGCATTTGTTACGGATTCGTGAGCACTCGTGTGTACGTGCGAGGATAGGAAGCGTTGAGGTATCTCCGCGTGCAGGACAACGCCAACAATGAGGCCGAACGTCGTAGTCATCGTCGTCGTGGTTGTAGTCATCGTCGGCGACGTCGTCGTCGTCGTCGTCGTCGTCGTCAACATCGACGACACAGAATATATTTCTGTACGCCTCTTCGCTACCCCGCTTATGACGTCATTTCGCACGTGTTTATTTCAGTACATACTGGCCTCCTCATTTCTCTCTCTTTCCCACTTTTCTCTCTGTCTTCTGGTTGCGAATGGCAAGCTCTCGCATTCTCGTTCTGAGAAAAGCATCTAAAAAGTTTGTATGCTCGACTGAGTTCGGAGCAGTGAGAGTCACGTGCTAGAGTATTTTGCACGTGCGAAGTTTCCTCTCGACTTCGAAGCAGAAATAAAATCCTCTCGTTTTGTCCCCCCAAGTGCAAACAATCGTTTCGGCCAATAAGTTTATCTTAGCCCGGAAGAACACAATCGATCAAGTCTTCGAACAACGCTCGTAAATTTCTATTTTCTGGCGATTGAGTGCTTCGGAAATTTTACAGACTGGCAGTTTAAACTGCTAATGAAAAGCTTTATTTTTGTGGTGGATTTTTAGTCGTGGATCATTAAATATTATTGTAATAGTCTTTTTTAATATTTTACTTATGAATATCAATTCTGCGAGAGTATTTTGCACGTGTGAAGTTTCCTCGACTTCAAGCAGAAGTAAAATCCTCTTTGGAGTTTTGTCTCCGAAGTGCAAACAATCGTTTTGGCCAATAAGTTTACCTTAGCCCGGAAGAATAAAATCGATCAAGTCTTCGAATGACACTCGTAAACTTCTATTTTCTGACGATTGAGTGCTTCGGAAATTTAGCAGACTGGCAGTTTAAACACTTTGGAGTGGCGAGTTGGAAACTCTTTGGTCATTGTTGACTCAATCGACAGAGGAAGCAATTGTAGTCTTCTACGATGAGACTCTACTTGTACTATGCGCTGGCGTAAATTGCCAAAGGGGGGAAAATAAAAATGCACGAAGCGATTCTGCAACGTGCAATCTCGCCGAGGACATTCGCCTGTCGATTTTCCGATAATATGCTAATCAACGGTTGCACCTTTACTTCTTTGCAGTTTATCGGCTCGATGGAAGTTCCACGGCCTACCAGCAGAGTTGAAATCGTGGCGGCGATGCGGAGGATTCGAGTGAGTTGACATTGTGATTTTTTTTATTGAGATAACGAGAATATTTACTTCAGCTACAAACATTGTTGGGGGGGTCAAAATAGCGAATGATAAAAATCAGAACGACTCAAATTCCGAAATTTCAAAATAGCGAATATTAAAATAGCGAACCGGTTGATATTCACAATTTTTGAAAATTCGAAACTGTACATTAAGAAAATCTGTATTTTGAATTATCAAAATATGGATTTAAAAAATCATCGAAAATCGAAATGTTTGAAAAAGAAAATGCAGATAATCTTTTATTTCTAATAGCTAAAAAATATAAATTAAATATGTAGAGAATATGACGTTTTATAAATATATTCAATTAAAAATATTGCGGTAATTTATAATTTCGTAGTTCTGCTGAATATCTAAAAATTAGTATGGATAGTCAAGACAATTTTAAGGAGTAGCTTAAGACTCAAAAAACAAGTCGATTTTCAATATTTTTATCTGCAAAAATTGCGATGCGGAGGATTTGAGTGTGTTGACATTGTCATTTTTTTGTTGAGATAATAAGAATCTTTACTTTAGCTACAAAAATGATTGGGGGATTTAATAAATATGTTCAATTACAAAGATTGCAGTAATTTATAATTAAATAGTTCTGCTGAATATCTAAAAATTAATATGGGCAGTAAAGATAATTTTAAGGGGTTTAAACTTAGGGTCCAAAAACCAAGTAGATTTTCAATATTTTTATCTACAAAAATTGCGATGCAGAGGATTTGAGTGAGTTGAAATTATCATTTTTTTATTGAGATAATGAGAATCTTAACTTCAACTACAAAAATGATTGGGGAATTTTATAAATATGTTCAATTACAAAGATTGCAGTAATTTATAATTTAATAGTTCTGCTGAACATCTAAAAATTAATATGGGCAGTAAATACAATCTTAAGGAATTTAAGATTAACGACCAAAAAAACAAGTCGATTTTCAATATCTTTATCTACAAAAATTGCGATGCGGAGGATTTGAGTGAGTTGACATTGTCATTTTTTTATTGAAATAACGAGAATCTTTACTTCAGCTACAAAAATGATTGGGGGATTTTATAACTATGTTCAATTACAAACATTGTAGTAATTTATAATTTAGTAGTTCTGCTGAATATCTAAAAATTAATATTGGCAGTAAAGACAATTTTAAGGAGTTTAAGCTTAAGGCCCAAAAAACAAGTCGATTTTCAATATTTTTATTTGCTGATTTTGCACAGAATTAATATATAATGTTGCCATATTTACGTTAAATTTTTTTTTTTAATATTTATGAGCAATGAAGTTATTATTATTTGAAAAAAGTGCTGCCAAATAATCTATTCGGCCAATTCACTTCAAATTCCGATAGAGCCTGTTTTATAACATTTTCGATACTTACATTTTTTTTTTGTTCAAGATTATGAAAATCGCAAATAGTAGAAAAAAAAGTTCGTGATCTACCAAAAAAAACTTTACTAATTTTATTATTAACAAATGGATAAACATCTCGAAAAATCATCCGGTCATATGATCGAAAATGTTATAAACTATATCGAATAATTTTAAAAAATGTATATCAGGTGAACTTATGAAGGTTTGCAAAATTACAGCCTTATTGTCAATTAATCGCAATACATTTTTCCATTCGCAGTACGAATTCAAGGCGAAGGGTATCAAGAAAAAGAAAGTGACTCTGGAGGTATCGGTGGATGGTCTCAAAGTAACATTACGAAAAAAGAAGGTACGACTAGCGAGTAGATAAAAAGAAATCACTGCAAAATTTCCAATCAGCCTTTATTCTATTGTCACGCCTTACAGAAGAAACAACAGTGGATAGACGAGAACAAAGCCTTTCAGATGCACTATCCGATTTATAGGTGACTTTTTTTTCCTTAATTAAATTTCAAAAAATTTTATGTCTATAATTCAAAATCTTAAATACTCAATTAATTTTTGTTTCAGGATATTCTATGTTTCCCACGATAGCCACGATCTCAAGATCTTCAGTTATATCGCCCGTGACGGCAATAGCAATTCATTCAAGTGTAACGTCTTCAAGTCTAGCAAAAAGGTGAGCCGCAAACATTTGCGTGCACTTTTGTAGTTTCTGTTTGCAGTTCGCCTCGTTTTCAGTTTTATTCGATTCTATCATCGTAGGACTGCTTTCGTCATTCGTATGGCGGTTCTTGAGCCCTTCGGTTCACGCTCGAGCTGTAGCCACTCGTCACTGACTTTCAAGACGTTCCTATAAATAAATGATGCGCGTCTAGTAGAGAGTTTCTAACGTATATACGAGATTCTCTACGTCGGGCGCCAGGTGAACCAGCTTGCCAAAAAGATCAACGAGAGTTCGCGTACGAGCGATACTCGCGCAGCTGCATGCTACAGATGCCTTCGTTACGCTCAAGAAACCACAATTCTTAAGCCATTTTCCAAGATTTTAAGTTGACGGAATATATGATAGTTTTCACGTTAAATGCTTGCGTCCGACATTCGCAAATCGAGCGTCTTTTACCCACCGTCGTGGAAAATTAACTACTATTGTAATATATTTTTTAAATATTTCGTTTATGAGTAATAGTTCTATAATTATTTTACTTCCAAACGAACGTTCATTTCCTAAGTCATTTGAATCTAGTGCCAAAGTAATTGTCTTTTTCTTCGCAAGTAATTTAACAAATTGGAATAGCTGAAGAAGTTTAGATGACTTGTTATTGCTAAGGAAATGCTTTTTTTGTGGTGGGTTTGTAGTCGTGGATCATTAAATACTATTGTAATAATCTTTACAAATATTTTACATATGTATATCATTTCTATAATTATTTTAGCTTCAGACAGCAGCTCATTTCCTAAATTAAACGATTTCAGTGCCAAAATAATGATCCTTTTCCGCATATGTATTTAACAAACTGCAATAGTTGAAGAAATTTAGATGGTTAGTTCTGCTTGTAGTAAATAAAAGTAGCACATGCAGTGGGATGGAATTTGAAATAAAGGTTATGAACAAATCGATATTTAAAAAAAAATACATTGAAAGGATAGATAAGACAAGACTAAATTAAAAATTCGATAACTTTCATTGCTTAGGAGCTAAGGTGCGGCTGACGGTTACCACTAAACCCATAAATGAATATAATTACACTGAAATACTGTTTTCAATTAGAATTATCAAGGGAAATATCACCGAAGGCATTTTTCCACCTCGTTACCGCTTCAATTTTTCATCCTTTTTGCTTTTATACTTAAAAGTTCAATTTTTTAGTTACCTGATTAAAAATAGTGACAAGATAATTCCTTAACGTTGCAAAAGCTTCTATAAATCGGAATGTCGAAAGAAGCTATCTAATTCCCACTTCCTCTAGTATTTTTATCGCGGTAGATTAAAAAAATGTCTTTTAACGGTAGGAAAACTATGTTCTTAGATAAAATGACAAGATTTGTTGAAAAAATCGAAAAACAACCTCCAAGAGAATTATTAAACGGCAACAAATATTTATAACCAAATTTATTTATAACCAAAAGGTTATAATTATTTTACAATTCGAATGATTTTGCACTTGGAAAAGTATTTAATAACATGATTTAAATACATTTTCGAGTAGAAAATCAGTCGAATTGCAATGTCAAATTCGATGCAGTTCAATCTTGCTATTAAATATATATGTGGCCAATTTGTTGACCATCTTCTAACGAACAAAATGAGGCATTTTACACTAAAATTGCTAACATACTACGGATGATTCTCAGGAAAGTGGAAAAAAAAATCTGTTCCGAAATTGCCATTAATGAATTCATATATTTGCTAATCGATACCTATTAGTACTTCTCTGAGTTATTAACACATACTCTAATACAGATAATCCATTGTTGCTTTGTTGTGTTAAATTACTCCGTAAAATTTTGTTAAAACGGTGAAAAATATTTCGCACTCATTTGCTTGGTGTGAAATCCATCAACTTCTTAAAGAATAGAGTTCCAAGTAGAGCTTTCGATGCTACCCATGTTTCATTGTAAACGGGTAGTCGATGGGCGGGAACGCGAGTATTACCCGCGTTTAAAAACCGGAAATTCAGGTACTCGTAAATATTTTTTAAATAAGTACTACCAATTTTTTTTTTTTCTTGTATTCATCAATTACTGTCAACTTTCACCGCTTTACACCTTATGTATATGTGTCACATTACAACACTGGGAACTAGATATGGCCCATATTTGATCAACAATGTGTTTAAAATAGTATATTATAGGTATCAACCGTGAATTTTTTATATTAATTTTTCTCCGTATGCGACTATTCTCGGTCAATTTTTAATGATGAAATTCTGCGATAGTGATTGATAGATTCAAAGCGCGCGAAACCGAAGCCCAATTCAAATTTTACCAATGTGAATCATTACAAAATATCGACTGTAGCTGCTTAATAAATTAAATTAATTCATCAAGCAGTCACAATCGACGAATTTTTATCTCAAACAAATTGTGAAAAAATTCCGTCACGACCACCAAAACCACTGTTACGTCCTGCCCATTTTTCTCTCTTTATATTGAACTATTATCATTTTTTTAATTTGTCCTTCCGTTATTCCCAAATGCTAACCCCCATTCATACCCATCGGGCATTCACCTTTATATTTGCCTACCCGTTTCCGTATTCACATTATTGCAACAACATGTGTTCTACTTCTTTTCCAATTTCCTAGTAAGTTCGATGGTCCCATGCACCGCGCGTAGTCAGCATTTTCGGGCTTGTTGATGGCCACTGGGGTAACTAGTGGCCATTTTACTATCGTCCAAGCCTTCCTGCTTACCATCATTAAACCAACTAATTAGTCTTCAATCAATCACAAACCAACAATATCTTAAATATATTAAAATTGTTCAAGTTTAGAGTTTATGTATAAAATTAAAATAATAATTATTAAAGCGTGATAATTCGAAATTTGAATTTTTACTCTTAATCGAGAAAGATCCCAAATAATATTAATAATAAACCTCGTCTCGTTAGCCCGAGACGTAACAACCACCTTTGTAAAAAATGGAAATTAATGAGGAAGCAATGTGCAATGTTCTATTTTGCAACCTTTTTTTTCTTTCTCGTAGTGTAATAAAGATGCAAAAATTAAATACCCGTGATACACGTGGTTCACATGGAAATAGAGAGCTCTATTTCCAAGACTTGAGTATGACCCCCTGAAGTATCGTACGAGCGGTTCACCATTACGCAGACAAGAGATTTCCTTAGTAGCGGGAGGTATCGGTCTCTCCGGACGACGCAACGTTTCCAAGTTATTAATACAACTTTTACAATCCAGCTCCTCGGTAGCTTTTGTGCGTGTGTCTTTCGGGTCGGGGAAATTCGCGAAGGGGGAGCTTGTGAGCTTCACGTAAGATGACGTCGTGTAAAATTCGCAATTCGCTGTGCATTTGCGACCAGGTGCAGGAAGTTTGCCAAGTGGCTGCCACCGGGCGGACGATTCGTTGGCGGGAATTATTTTATAGCTGAGGGGATAGACGCAGAGTCGAGGAGCACTCTAAGCTACGAAAATTTTGCGTCTCCGTAGGAAGAAGAGAGAAATAGCCAAGAAGGATAAAACGAAGAAGAAGATGATGATGATGAAGAATAAGAACAAGAAGAACAAGAAGCAGTGAGAAGGAAGAAAACAGCAAGGGACGAGAGAGAACGTGACAGAGAAACGGAGAAGTGGGTGGAGAAGTATTAGAAACACACAAGCCACCAGTCGAGTTATTAAAATAGCTCCCATAGTCTGGCGGTGGTTTTCTCCTTGGGTAGTCTCTCAGTTATGTTCGTCCCGGCAAGATCGCCGTCGCTTCCAGACGATTCTACTATCATCAATGCTCGACGACGAGACGTGGCCATCGGCTCCACCTCATCGTGCCCTCACCTGACGTTTCCATGACTTCCACTTCAATTGGAACTGAGGTTTACGCGTGGGCCAATCTGCAAGAGGAGAATTGGTGCTAATCAAAAGTTTATCGTCTCTGGTGCGCGGATGTAGGTAACGAGGACGTGGCTACGTGCGTCACGAGCCGCTCTCTCGAGGCGTTCCTCGAAGACGATTCAAACTGAGCACAACATCAACGATTTACCGCCAGCTTCGTCATTCTCGTGACTCGACGTTATTCTGCACCTAACGTCGTGTCAAAGATGCTGAAGAGTGCTGCAAAAATCGCGGCAAATGCCGCGGAATTACTTCCAACCGGTAGCTCTGCCTCCACCGGAAGTCAAAGTCCTGGTAGCCCCAACGATGCCACGCAAACTGCCCCCAGACCGCGTAAAAAACTTTCCTTCAAGGAACCCGAGATCTTTAATTATCTGCGAATAAGAAAACCGTCGTTTCGCTCTAAATCATCGAGCGCTAGTCCATCAACGAGAACCAATGCTGATCTCATTGAAAATCCTTTTGAAGAGGAGAATGGAGATCTTGACGAGCTCGAGGTACTAATTAGATTGAGAAAAATGCGAGGCTCGTTATGTTTTTTTTTTTTTGTCGTGGATATTGAGAATTTGGGCTTTAACTATAGAATTGTTATAGAATTATAGGAAACTAAAACACTCGTGATTATTTCTTTATGAGATATATGATATTTATTGTTTTTTGCAGAGCCAAGCCATGAGAGTCGTCAGAACCGTCGGACAGGCTTTTGAGGTTTGTCACAAATTGAGCCTCAATACTGCAGCGGAAGAACGCGATCAGGATATCGATAAGGAGAGGAGCAGGGAACGGGCAGATGATCATCTGCATCGTAGCGACGACTACGATGATCAGGATGATTTGGTTAACGAGCGGCAACATCATGGCCAGCCGCGGTCGCCCTCTCCAAATGTTCACAAAGGTATGGGAAATTTCTGAGAAATAATTAATTGATTATGGTTTTTTTTTTACCGAAATTTATTTATTAACGGAAGGCTCAAGGGTTTTTTTTTGGGTGGAATTATATTTAAGTTTTTGGCTATCTATGACTAGAATTTAGACAAAAAATATACAGCGATTAGTTTTAAAAGTAGTCATTTTTAACTGATTGCTGTATATTTTTTTGTAAATGAAAGTTAAGTAGACAGAATATATTGTACATTTATTATATTTCTGCTAAAAAGATTTATCATAAGTAAATGAATAAAGCTAACAATTATGTTTTGGAAAATATAACTTTACTTCCTTATTCAGACTAAGAATATTTATATTTAAAATTATATTGCTGCTAAGAAATTCTAGTTGATTTGCATATATTTCAATTTTCGTGGACATACCAATAGTCATAATTGCTTCAATGACAGAATTCGTAATTCCCCCGCGAAACTTTATGCAAAAAATATTTTATTTTGATTTATGAAATATACGACCGATATTCGGCCCACCAAAATCTTGTATATTTCACATTTATTTGTTGCATAAACTTGAACTACATAATTTTCCATGGGATTTCTTTCCTCATTCTTTACCTTTTTTGCAAGAAATATTCATTATGCTTAAATAAATAGGACAATAAAAAAATAAAAATTTTAAGATAAAAAAAAGCTAAGAGAAGGTTACAATATTAATAACTTTATTTATATTTATTATATTTATTAAATTAAATTAAATTTATTACAAATTATAAATTAAGATATATTACAATATAAAGTGATAATATATCGATTATACCTTATATTCTGAATGTTCAATAAACTTTTTTGTAGACATATCGCTCTTGGGAGATGCTGACGATCCAGTCCACGAGCAAACACCCACAGCAGCGCCTTGTATTCTGCGAACTCACGGTTCATCCGCATCGCCGATAAGGCAATCGCCATCGGTAAATTTTCGCCAAACAGTGGAATAAACCTGAGAATCACGCTACAATCTATTCTAACAGGAATGTGGGATCTTTTTTCAGGGCACCGCAGCCTCCGACTGTGGCGATTTATTGCTTCTCGGCGGCGGCGAGCTTACGGCTTTGAAACACGAGATCCAATTGTTGCGAGAGCGACTGGATCAGCAAGGCCAGCAAACTCGAGCGGCAGTGGCTCACGCGAGGCTCCTGCAGGATCAACTCGCTGCGGAAACGGCTGCGCGTGTCGAGGCTCAAGTAAATAAATTTCTCCAGCATTTTAAGGGTTCTACTCGGTCTAGCGAGCATAAAAATAAATTCTTGTTTCGTTATTTTATCCAAGTAAACGACTGAACGTATAAATGAAGATTTTTAGTATCTGTTTATCACTATTTTAACACGAAATTCAATAAAAACATACAACCGTTGATCGTGAGGCTCGGGTTTGATTTTAGCTGAGTGTTAAATGTTTTTTTTTTTTGTGAACAGCAGCACGCCACATTTATATAGTGTAAACCGTCGTAAGTCGCGCCTCGCTCTTCACGTAAATACTGAAAATCATAGTCCAAGTTTCGCAGAGATTACTTCGAAAGTAAACTCCAAGAAGTCACAGTAGTTCCGGCAACAATAAATAACAATAATTGATGCTTGCCTTTCACACATTTAGAAACAACTTTTCTTTTTCAATGATGAACAAAATATTTCTTTTTCAATGTTTAGAATTTTTTTTTCTAAATGTCATTTTAAAAAAATCGAGGATTGATTGATGTATATTTCCGCACATTTTGAAGACACGGTCATTAGAAACTCGAGAAAAAAATGTGATGTACTGATATTATAGTTTTCCGTTGTCTTGGAAAAAAAAGAAGCTTTTTACAAAACGTATTCAAAAGTCGCGTATTTCCAATCATGTCTCAAATTTTTTTTAAATTAAATATTTCCAGATTATTAGAGAATGGAAAATATATATGGGGCATTCCATACCAACTCGGTCAACGGCCGAACCACATTTTTTTGAGATTTTTAAATCGAATCGTTTATTTAACATTTAAAAATTCTTTGAATAATGTTATAAAATGGAAAAAAATAGCAAAAGGTCTCGGCCCTACCTGGTCTATGGTTCAAACGTTTTGTCGCACATCATAGTGTTTTTGAGAATCTTTTGAGATTTTTAAATTAGGGCGTTTTTTATATAGCTTTAATTATTTATAACGCAAAAATTTCGATAAAAAGGAATCTGAAAAAACTTCTGCCTGCATTGTCCAGTTGGAAGAATAACATAAAAAATTGTCGATAAAAAAAATTGAAGGTCAGCCGTTGACGGAGTTGGCATGGAATGCCCCATACACATAGATATTCGCAATAATCAACAAATTTTATACGGAAAATGTTTTATTCCAGATTCTTAAACTATTTTTTTAAAACATATTTACTATTAACTTGTCGCAAACATCGCTAAATTCTAGTTCAATAAAACTTTAAGTAGTTTCAACAATTGTAAAAATGACAAGTCAATAAAAAGATCATTTTAATTCTACAGACGAGGACACACCAGCTGCTTGTACAGAACAAGGAGCTTCTGGAGCACATAGGTGCTCTGGTTGGTCACCTTCGTGAGCAAGAACGTGCCTCAGGCGGTCATGCGGGCGTTCAGTCCCAAGTAAGCGGGGCGAGCGCGAGCTCAATGCCTCCGCAAACGCCTACGATACCCGATCTCTCAACCCTCGGCCAGGTAACGCTCTACCGAATGACGAAGTGATTACGCCATGACGCTAGCTGAATTTCGCAGCCAGCCCAACGTTTGACAATGCATTTTTTTGTACTTTTATACCGTTAACAACTAATTTGTAGTCGCATTCCACTAGCATCACAATTTTTTTTATAATAAATCAGCAAAGACGTAGCCACCTGCGATCGAAGGACACGCAGGTGTCTGCGCTTTGTTTTTACATACGTGTTTTTTTTTAAATCTTCTATCCATTTTAATCTTACGTTAATTAAGGTTCGACGTTTATCGCTTTTCTGCGTGTGTGTGTATGTGTGTATTTGTGAATGGCGATTTCATGAAAAACGTTTGATGATTTAATACTGTAACAACTGATAATATAGCTGTAATTTTGTTGACAAATAAGCTGTTCAGTACAACAGTGCGTTGCGGTGTTGCCCGACAGGTCTTCGCTCGGGATTTTGGATTTTACGCTACAAACAAATGCTAGGTAACAATGTTCCTATTTAAATGCCGTCTCAAGATTACCATGGCACCTTCGTCACCGATTGGCAAAGTTTCTTTTTCTATATAAAAATAAATCAAGATTTTTTCATCGATCCGATTTCAAGTTTTGAAGTTTTGTAGTTAAAAAAAACATCGTTGTAGTTTTTTGAGTTAAAAAAATGGTAGTACATTTACGAAAAACTGAAATTGCAAAATAGTGGTTTTTCTAAAAAATAAACCTGCTCCACTTCTTTTCATAATATTCTTGGGATCGTTCTGTAGAATTAAAACAGACACATGAACAATCAAGCGCATGGCAAAATCGATTATTTTGCCGAAAATAATAAATAATCTACAAAAATAAATAGTATTTGCCTAAAATCGGATGGGGGTCAAAATAGCGAATGATCAAAATAGCAAATAACTAAAATAATGAATTTCAAAATAATGGTCAGTTTAGATTCAGACGTTCATTATATTTAAATTCGCTATTTCAGGCATTCCCTATTTTGATCATTCGTTATTTTGAGCCCCCATCTTATTAAAATGCAATCAAAATAGCGAATGGCTAAAATAGCAAATTTCAAAATAATGGCGATTATAGATCAAGACGTTCATTATTTTGAAATTCGCTGAACCCCTAAAACCATTGAAACCGATTCTCAGTGCTCCATGATAATTGAAATATCAGATTTGAATTACAAATAATAACCAGCCTTTATAAAGACTGAAGAAAACGATTTCCAAAGGATTTCTCATTTATCCATTTTACAAACATTAGCCAAACGTTAAATTTATTGGAAAAATTAATTTTGCCTGTCATCCACGCTGTCTATCCATATCTTCTTGTTTTTTTTGTTGTTTTTACTACAATCGATGCTCTGATTGTCGAGTTTTTGAGGGTTGCATACCCAAGCGATTGCGTAAATAATACGACATTTGACTTGTCGTGCAAACAGTCTCAGCGGACTCCTGGACAGAGCTCACCCTGGGAACTGGAGCCACCTTCCTTCACCTACTGCTCGTACCCGCCCGAAGCCCTTTATCCCGGCATGGATATGCACGGCCTGAGTAGCTCAACGGATCAGTTACACTTCCAGACCCAGTTGCTCGAGAGATTGCACAACATAAGTCCTTACCAGCCCCAAAGATCGCCATACGCGACGCCCTCTCCATACGCGATGGCAGCACCGAGTTTTCTGCTGTCACCGAGCAGCAACAAACCGTCCGTGAGTTCTTTTACAATTAAGAATAGAGCGCTTCACACTTTTCAAACCGATGCTCAATTTTTTTTTTAAATCTCCACATTTTTTTTCCTCGTTGAGGAAACTTTGTTTTCATGACAATTTTTTTTAATGAGCCTTTAATGTTCGAACTCTCAGATTGGTGAAAAATATCGAGAAAAGTGGTTTAGAAAAAAAATGTGCGCAATTCCAGCTAAAATTTTCATGCTCTGATCCTGATCCTCTTAAATAATTTTCAAATTTTTTTATCAAAAAGTATTTGAAATTTTTTCATCAAAAAGTATTTGAATTTTTTTTATCAAAAAGTATTTTGAATTTTTTTTATCAAAAAGTATTTTGAATTTTTTTTATCAAAAAGTATTTTGAAATTTTTTTATCAAAAAGTATTTTGAAATAGAAAAGACACGTTTTTTTTTTGTTTGGACCTACGACCAATATTTCCGACAGACGATTTTTTATAAAAATCTGAACTTTTTTTGTATCTACATTTTTAATGCGAAAATTTTTTTAAATCTTGGAAATTATCGACAAAATTTCTCTACATTAAGAACAATCTCCAAAATAACTGGCACCAACAGAACCATATGAAATTGCAGATAAGGTTTTCAAAAAAAAATCAGCAGAGATTTGATAAACGTGAAGCTCTCTGTTTAAATCTTGTAAATCCTTCTACGAATCTAAATTATTTTCAAACTATGAAGAATAAATTCTTTTGACTGCAGAATCTCAACTTGCAATCATCACCCGGAGCAATGTCTCTACGAGTCTCTCAAGGAAACAGCTACGCTTCTTCACCAGTGATGTCGCATAGAATAACGAGTTACGGTGGAACGAGCGTGGCCGAGAGTCCAGAAATACTAGCGGATCCAGCGGCTTTCATTAAGCCGTTGCCTTGCACAGGAAGTCAAAGAAATTCTCTTCACGCGACTGTAAAAACTTCGGGAACTTTAGAAGCTGCAGGAAAAACGCAGGAACAACAACAGCCGCAAAGGCGAATAACGTTGGATCCTCCGCCGCAGGGAAAACGTTTAGATCCTGCAGGAAAACGGGATACAGCATCCAGGTCGCCGACGAGTCCCTCAAGGAATTCGTCGGAGCGCAACGAAACGAGCGAGAAGAACCCAAAAAATCTGGCGACTATTCTGAGAACTCCTGGACCTCCACCTTCGAGAACCACCAGTGCTCGTTTGCCATCGCGCAGTGACCTAATGTGTCAGGTTCAAAGAACAACCTGGGCGAGACATACAACTAAGTAGTATTAGTTTAATAATATTTTAAACGATTGTCGAATGACACACGAGAACTTTAACGCGGTAACGAGAAAACGTGGGCGAGTAGATATGAGATCTTCCGCAGTCGCGACGACACTTTCGCATCTGTGAGAGCGCGACGGACGTTTCAGAATTCTTCTTCTTATGCCACGTGCCCAGTATTACTGGAAAGACTAACCACAGACGATGTACGCTCGTTTGATTAATAAAATGAAGTTTTATTTGTGTAAACTGGATTTGTGTACTCTCTGATTTATTTTTATTTTTATTTATGAATATTTTATATTAATGTATTTAGTTTGCAAGTTTTATTTATGACGTCATTGTTGGACGATAGCAGCGTTTTCTACCATTTTCCCTTGGGGAAAATATTATGGAAGAAATTATAAATGAAGTCACTATCGCGTGTTGGTGCGGCTCTTGATATACATTTTATGGAAAATTTTGAAAATTATTTTTCTTTTTTCTTTCACAAAAAAAATATAAAACTATGATTGCTATTTTTAATTGACAAATTGTAATAAATTATACAGTGATACTATTGCAAGACTTTGGCGCTCTTTGTACGTTTCCGTATGAACAGAGATGTTGCCAGGATAATCTTTACATAAAATAATACAGGATGACATAGTTTACCAGCATTGGCGCCGTTCATTAATTTTTGCGGACGATTTTCACACTATTCTTCACAAAAAATTATTTCTTCAGAAAAATTTGGCGCCCTTTATAATTTTCCATATGAGCATAGATATCGTCAGGATAATCTTTAATTAAAATAATAAGAAGAGAACATATGCTTAGAAAAATTAGCGTCGTTGATAAAATTTTGCGAAAGATTTTCATAATATTCTTCACAAACAATAAAAAAGAAGAAAAGAAAAAATTAGCAGCTTAAAACACCAGTATTTATCAGAGATGTCACTTTTGCTAAACTAAGTTGCTCGTTATATTATTCAGTGCAAACATATTTGAGAATTTTCGCAATGAGGAATCAAAATTATTTGGCGATAAAGCGGACAACTAAAATTATTCAATGTTTCTTCCTCCATGTTCAAAAATTAATAATTTGTTTGAAAAAATAGTAATTTGTTTGAAAAATTAGTAATTTGTTCGAAAAATTAGTAATTTGTTCGAAAAATTAGTAATTTGTTCGAAAAATTAGTAATTTGTTTGAAAAATTAGTAATTTGTTCGAAAAATTAGTAATTTGTTCGAAAAATTAGTAATTTGTTTGAAAAATTAGTAATTTGTTCGAAAAATTAGTAATTTGTTCGAAAAATTAGTAATTTGTTTTAAAAATTAGTAATTTGTTTGGACAATTAGTAATTTGTTTGAACAATTAGTAATTTGTTTGAAAAATCTTTCATTGTGAAATCTTAGACTAATTAAAAACTAATCAATTATATATTGGGCTCACGGCCTAGAAAAAAGCAAAAAAAAACAAGTCATTGCAAAAAGATCTAACTCATAAAAGATTGAAGCACGTGCGCATTTTCCCTCGTGTCTTTAACACGTTTCAGTAACCGATAAGTCCACTTTCCTAATGACGCAAATCCATTATTCGGCCGAGTACCGGAGCATTCCAATGCCGAAGAAGACAACAGTGTGAAGTTCCATTGGAGAAGAGGCGTAGTTGAGTCACGGAAGGCGAGAACGAGGCCACTATAATTTTTTTATCAATCGATAGCTCTCGAGCGTACGAGTGTAGAGTAACCGGTAATTTGACGAACGAATAAACGCCAAGGGTGTGACTTGGCCGGGGAGTCGTTGAGGTGCAGAGCCACCGAGTTTACAATCGGCACGCCCGCATTATGTTATTTCACTGTCGAGCATGTCTCACAGAATGCTTCGTGGGTGTTGTAAAAAAAGCGCTGCAGCCAACTCCCCGCGTGCAAAAGGTTTTCCCAAAGGTGTGTTACCCCGAGGAAGGTCACGCGCGTCCTGAACGACTGAAGCTATGCCAAAGTACCTTTAGTTATCATTCACCTGCCGACAACGAAACATTGCAAACGCTCCCACGAAACTAAAACAAGTAAGTTTAAAAAAAACGCCAACCAAATAATATAACAGTGAGACTTCACCTAATTCAAAAAATATATCCAAACTTGGTGAAGAGATTTATAAAAATCAAAATTATTAATAGCAAAATATAAGAAATTAAAAAAAAGAGATTGATCAAAATTTGTGTTACTTTAATTTATGAAAAAGATAAGCCACGAAAAATGGAGGAAACGAGAAGAAAGAGTGTCGAACAAACACCAGAAGATGATATTAAACCACAAGAAATTGAAGATGATCTTGAATTGGAAGTTGAAGAGAGGAAGACCGAAGAAAGTCCCAATGTGGAAAGTCCTCGAGGAGATGAAGCCACGGGAACGGGTATTCTTCGATTGGACGGCATATCGAGGGTTTCGCCGAGACATAATAGAACACCATCAGCTTCTTCGCTTCGCAATGGACAGGTACGAAGTCGGAGGGTACAGATTTGAGGGAAGAGATCACGGGATTGATTTAATAGCGCAGGCCCTACCTGTGGGGCTTATACAATATTAGAAATCTTTTATCCAAGCGGATTACTTACCCCTAATGAATACCTATCTGGATCAAATGACTCTTTTCGTCGCACAGTCGTTGTATCCCCGTCGCGAACTTTATCAGACTCGGAGCTGACAGCCACACGCGATGTCTGCTCATACCCAAACTGCTGTTGTTATATATCCTTCAGGTGTTGGTGGATTGGAGTTCTCGCGTGCTCGATGCGATCAACGTTCGCCACGCGGTGAAGTGTTAACAGGTCCTCATCATATCCACGTGCTTCTCTTCACTACGTTGTTTTACACACTCTTATCTCCTTAAGGATGTATAACGTATACAGTCTCGCCACGAAGTCGGTGGGAATATAAAATTTGCAATAAAATATCGATCACTGAAAATTCTAGACAAATATGAAATTCATTTTTAATAATAATAATACCAAAAAGTGAATAAATTGGGTGTTAAAAATCTTCAATGTCGACTCAAATTTTGGAGAAATTTTGGAGAATCTTGAAAAAATTTGGAACAAACTTGGGTTGGATTTTCCGACCGGAAGGCGGATCTGTGAATTCTCAAATCAGAAACTGAAAAATTCATGATTTTTAAAATCATGGTAAAAAGCCATGTAACCGGTATTTTCTGGGGTAGAATAGGCGACTTAAGAACGACAGTGACAGCCAAAATACGATATCTTGAAGAAAAAAAATTTGGTTTGAATTTTCCTACCAGAGGACAGATCTGTGAATTCTGAAATCCGAAACGGAAATAAATCAAATTTTTTTAATTCATGGTAAAAAGGCATATAACCGGTATTTTCCGGGGTAGAATATGCGACTTGAGAACGATAGTGGAGGCCAAAATTTGGTATCTCGGGGAAAAAAAAATTGCGCTGAATTTTTCGACCGGAAGTCGGATCTGTGAATTCTGAAATCAGAAACGGAAAAAAGTCGAGATTTTTAAAATCGTCGTAAAAAGGCATGTAACCGGTATCTTCTGGGGTAAAATATGCGACTTGAGAACGATAGTGACAGCCAAAATTCGATATCTTAAAGAAAAAAAAATTGGTTTGAATTTTCCTACCGGAAGACAGATCTGTGAATTCTGAAATCAGAAACGGAAAAAGATCAAATTTTTTTAATTCATGGTAAAAAGGCATGTAACCGGTATTTTCTGCGACTGGAATATGCAACTTAAGGACGATCGGTGACCACCGTCAAAGTCAAATCAGAGATAAATTTTTGTAATCGATTCTTTAAAGTTTAATGCATTAAATAATAACTGTGGAGGTTGATTCGTATTGAAGCATGTAGACTTAATCCAGAGAAAGATTAAGAGTGACGGATTTGCATAAATATTAACTGATTAACGTTTCGTTTCAATGGGATACATTTTCGTTCAGTTTTTTTCAAGTATAATCTGTAATTCTTGGCCGATTTAAATGAGTGTCAGCTCATTCTCTATCTTAAAAGATACTCTACGAATTGACCGTCTAGATATTTCATAGTGTTAATTGTTTAATATTTCTAGCCTGTTGTTTAACAGAAATTAAAATACTTTCATAAACAACAGGCTATAATTATAAAACGATGAACACTATGAAATATCTAGGAGGTCAATTCGTAGAGTATCTTTTAAGAAAAACAATGAGCTATCGTTCATAAAAATGGGCAAAGAATTAAAGATAATACTTGGAAAAAACTGAACGAAAATATATCACACTGAAAAGAAACGTTAATCAGTTAATCTTTATGCAAATCCGTGACTATTAATCTTTCTCTGGATTAAGTCCACATGCTTCAATACAAATCACCCTCCACTGTTATTATTTAGTGCATTAAACTTTAAAGAATCGATCGCGAAAATTTATCTCTGATTTGACTTTGGGAGTCGCCACCGATCCTCCTTAAGAACGATAGTGAAAACCAAAGTTCGATATCTTGATGAAAAAAATTTGGGTTTGATTTTCCGACCAGATGTCAGATCTGTGAATTCTGAAATCAAAAACGGAAAAAGTCAAGATTTTTAAAATCATGGTAAAAAGGCATGTAACCGGTATTTTCTGGTGTAGAATATGAAACTTGAAAACGATAGTGAAGGCCAAAATTCAATATCTTAAAGAAAAAAAATTTGGTTTGAATTTTCCTACCGGAAGACAGATCTGTGAATTTTGAAATCAGAAACGTATATAAATCAAATTTTTTAAATTCATGATAAAAAGGCATATAACCGGTATTTTCCGGGGTAGGATATGCGACTTGAGAAGGATAGTGAAGGCCAAAGTTCGATATCTTGAAGAAAAAAAATTTAGGTTGGATTTTCCAGAAACGTTGCAAAGAACTGAGAACCGATTAAAATACAGCAAGGTACTTCAACCTTTTTGACAAAAACAGAAATATAATCTTCCAAAACTTTGATTATCATTTTTAAAATAAAATTTTATTAACAACTGACATTATTACTATCATAAAAGAAAAATCTTTTCAGTATCTTCAACAACATAGCTATTTTCCAAATTTGTCACATGTCACAAAGTGACGATGCCTTATTTTTTAATCGGATAAAAACTTTTGATTGGGAATGTAAACGTGATATAAACCTTAACGGCCTTTTCCCATTGCCCCGCTCTTTGGTTATACGTCGATGAGGTGATTTTCGCGCCCTGGCCATCCAGAATTTCCAGATAACGTTGTGAAAACACGCAATTCGTATTGGTAACACGGGGGGCACACCGAAGAGTGATTAGCCGAGAGTAGATGAGGTGTGGCGAGTCTCTTCTTTTCTGACCGCCGCCCCATCGAAGCTCGACCGCGTTCACCAGGTCCCGGACTTTCATAGGGCAAACCTCGTGGTGAGTTAAGGTGCGGCAAATAATTCGCGCTCGACTTGGCGAGTTCTCGGCTGTAATATCCTAGTAGCCTTTAGTACACAGTTCGGGACGTTCGATTTCGGAAGAGACTCATTCGGGTTTTTTTTTTTACAACTCTGTTCTTCGTTATTTGAGTACCTTTCGACGAATCGCAGGTGGATTCACCGACTGACCGTCCCAGCGTTAAGTTCGCGCTTGAAGAAAGAAACGGCAAGGAAATTGGCCAAGATAACGGAGATTCTGTCTTCCGTTCACCATCCAGAATCAGCAGAATAGACATGCCACTATCTCCGACCTTCTTAAGCGGTATGTTTCTCTTCTGTCTTCGAAAAACATCATTAAGAGTGAAGCTCTACCGATTTTGGGCAAACAGTGTTTTTTTAATCGATTTATTATCGTTAGAAAAAAAAATCGTATAAAAAAAGAAAGATTGATTATACCTAATGGTAAATTAGGAATAAAATGAGAAAAAATCGGTATGTATTAGATTCATTATTTAATCAATAATATTTTTTTATAAACAATACGAATTTTATAAAAAAATTATCTACAAAGTGGAAATTCCATAATGTTTTACATTCGTACGTGAGATTCTTTTTCGCATCATCAAAATACCGGTATGAACAATCAATCACATGGACATTTTTATACAATTTTTTTTTTGCAGATTGAGAAAATAGAAGATTATGTGATTTTGCTAAAAATCGGCAGTTTTCTTTAATAGTGATTTTTCATTGGTTAATTATTCTGCAGATCGTGGCTCCGAGGTGGGAGATCGAGACGAGGTTGAAGACGACTATTCAGCGTCGGTTTGTGCGATAATTCAACGTCGGAACTCTTCAAGAAGGAGTAAGAGAAGAAAACGTCGAAAATCGTCGTTTGCCGATGACGAAGTTTTTGCGGGAATGTCGCGAAGACGATCGTCAGTGTTTACCACAAGTTCTGGAGAGTGCGTAAAATTTTCTTCGGCTCTGATAAAAGTTTCTTCGTTGAAGTTTTCAAGAATTTTGTGAATTTCTTCAGCACAGCGATTTCCATGGAGGCTGATATGGCGATGGAGGAACTTCCGGATGCTGGGACTCAGGAACAAATATTTGAGAATCTGAAACTGCACAAGGAAGTTTTAAGCTCGGTAAAATTACAGCCGTGGCCTTTGCGGCGAAAAATTAAACTCGTGCAACAAGCAAAGGCTTATGTTAGGAGCCACGAAGGTGCTCTTCAGGAAAGGCTCGCTTTGAGCAGAAATACTCGAGACGCTGTAGCCAGAGCATCACTTTTTGTTAATAAAGTAAGAGCTTTTGCTTAATCTTCTTTGTAAACAATTTATATAATGGGCGAAACTAATTTTTTAAATTCACATTCTATTTTATTTTTCTATATAAAAGTAATAAACTCCATGTGTTTGATTGTTCGAGACGTTCGTTGTGAACAAAGTTGTAAATCCCCATTAATTCATGAGATACAGTTTACAGTACAATTTGTTTTGTAATTATGATTTCATAATAATAATATGTAGTGATTATAAAATAGAGTGTAAACATTTGAATAGATGAAAAAAATACTAATTTTCGCTTTAATATTGCAAGAAATAGTGGAAAAATGGAAGAAATAAGTAATGCATTTCTTTCTTAATGCATTACTTTTTCTTTTCATTTTTTCAAAAGGATTACCGTGAATTTTTATTGAAAAAAAATTTTTTTGCAGCCATTCCAAAGTTTAATCATCGTATTACAATCGCTACATGTTATTATTATAAAATCATAATGATAGAGCTGATCGTATCATCATCATTATTTCTATAAGTATTAGGCATTTACAACCCTGGTTGTGAAGATGAAAATGAAGTTTTGTTTCATTTTGTCCATTTCATATATACTAAAAAAATGAAACTTCCTGCAATTTGTTATATTTAGAGTCGCAAACCTCCTTAATTACATTTCATAAATATTTAGTGTACAGTTCATTTGATAATCATTATTACGCAATAATTATCTGCAGTCTCTAGAAAAAAAGATGTCCACATTTTTTCAATAAACACAAATAAATAAAATTCGAAGGAATTTTAGTTGAAAAAATGGGAACATTTACTCGATGACTTGAAAAATAAATCGATCACACGCTGTCATTTTTATCTCACATTTTATCATGCAATTTTATTGAAATTTTGTTTGAATATCTTTTATCATTGTAAAATAATAATGATCAAAATCATTTTACCATATATTTTTATTTTAAAAACGTAATGAGTTTTCACAAGTTTAATTATATTCAGGAACTGCGAAGATTCATAGCGTTGGATTTTTTATGCAATTTTATTACCGATAAAAAAATAAAATATGTTTTTTAAGCTTACAGTTAATGGAGACCTATTTAAAAAATAAAAAATAATGATGCCATACATTTTTTTCTCAGAAACTGCAATACTTCAAGCGTGAACTGGTGAACCTCCAGACTTTAATGGTACCTTGGGAGATTCGGATAAAGGAAATAGAGTCTCATTTCGGTTCGGCAGTGGCATCTTACTTCATTTTCCTGCGATGGTTATTTTGGATAAATCTCGTTGTGTCGTTGATTCTCACGGCGTTCGTGGCGATCCCTGAAGTGTGGACGAGTAATGCTGAGGAAGCTGGCGAGCGAAAAATCATGTTACCCGAAGAGGCGGCCAAGTCCAAACATCTAATGACTCTTTGGGAATTTGAGGGAGTTTTGAAGTACTCTCCGTTTTTTTACGGATGGTACACCAACGTCGATACTTCCGGTGGAGTTTACAAACTTCCATTGGCATATTTTCTCGCAAATTTGGTTGTTTACACCTACAGCTTCGTCGCGATACTTCGCAAGTAATAAGCAAAGCTTTAATCGAAGATGTTTGTCCATGCTGATAGTTTTTTTTGAGAAGTTTCTTCACTCTTTTCCGCACAGAATGGCGGAGAACTCGAGGATGAGCAAACTTTCGGAGAAGGAAGACGAGTGTGCGTTCTCCTGGAAACTCTTTACTGGCTGGGACTTTATGATTGGCAATCCTGAGACTGCTCACAATCGGATAGCCAGTATTGTTCTGGGCTTCAAAGAGGCACTTCTCGAGGAAGCTGAAAGAGAAAAGAAACTTGGACGGTTAGCAAAAGTACATGAAGCGATCTGGAAATTGATGGACGGACGTAACTTGAATTTTATTGCAGCTGGAAAATTATCACCGTTCGTGTCTTCGTCAATCTCGCTGTGATCTCTTTACTAGTGATTTCCGCTTACGCTGTTGTTGAAGTCGTCGCGAGGAGCACTCAACCCGAGGCGAACAGCGGCTGGTGGCGACAAAATGAAATTACAATTGTTATGTCTCTGATCTCTTATATCTTCCCGATATTTTTTGAGATCCTTGGTATCTTTGAGAATTATCATCCAAGGAAGCAACTCCGTTTTCAACTGGGTAGGTGAGTACTGCGTTAACGTTAGACTTTTATATATTTTTTTAAAACTGTCACGATACTTAAAATTATCGAAAATATCGAGAAAATTTTCAACGTACTTTCTCATTTTAGATTTCAAAGTCATACTAATTCTTATTTTGCCCATGGCACAAAATTCTATCGTATAATTTTTAAGATTCGATTATTAAACTCATCTGATGAATAAGAATGATGAAAAAATAAATATGAAGCTCAAATCGTTTCGGTACTTAAAATTCTTCACGTGACTTAAATATAATTGCCTAATAAATACATTTCAATGGAAAGTTCTCTTATATATAATAAATATCATATAGTAGAAAATTTGATTCTAACTCGTAATTGAAAGATTAGATTTTTTTCTATTTTTGTATTACAAGAGGAATCAAATTTGCTTTCCCTTTTTCTAGGATCATGGTGTTGAATCTTCTCAACTTATATTCCTTAATATTCGCTCTCTTCGACAAAATAGGAGATATGGTAAGATTCTTCAGCTTTTTATCCTCGTTAGATTTCTTCACAATTATTTCCGATTATTTCAGGAAATCGAGTTAAAGAGCCTCAAGCCAACGGGCGATGACGACAATTTTACGTTGTTGTCTTCCAACTGCAGCAGAGTTCCAGTTCCATGCGACGAGCCTTCTTATGGATCGGTGGTCTCATCAACAATGGCAGCAATGAGTCTCGTTCTGATGTCAAATTTGACGTCAAATACACCAAACGATAGGAGTAATTTTTTCGGATCGCGAACGAACGACTCGCCAGACGAAACGCTTTTAGGAATGGATGATTTCTTAGATTTTGGATCCACGAATGGATACAACCTTTTAAACACTACGAAATCTACACGACCAACTTCTTCATCTTCTCAAATTGATGCTGAAATCAGATGGAACAGATATTATAGCAGAGATAACGAAGGCCAAAGCAATTATGACTATTACGACGAGTCTCACTACGTTGATCCATCGGACGAAAATTCAACAACCATTTTACCTTCCACATCGACGGAATTCAATGATTCCACGAGCGATTGGAGCAATGAAACGGATGTAGATACAACGAGTCCTGTTATGGAAACAACTACGAATTCTATTGTCGATACACCAGTGATGAGGCTCGTCGGATGCTACGTTAGGATTTGCGACGCTTGCAGCTCCAGCGAAGGTAGAAAAAATGCTGCAGGTAAAAAATAAAGCCAATAAACGAATAAGGAATAAGGATGCAAAGTAGAATTTTGCACATTGCTTCCTCATTAAATTTCATCTTTCGCAACGTCGCCTCTATGAGGAAGTTTCTTTATGTTATTTTAGGCTTCCTCATAGAGGAAGCTTTGCGAAAGATGAAAATTATTGACGAAGCAATGTGCAAAGTTCTAATTTGCATCCTTATTTTAAATACAAATTAAAGAAATAGAATAATCTTATTTAGTAATTTGAATAGATTGAAGTAACGATGAATTAATATACACATTTTTTGTGTGGCCACTAATGGTGCAGTGGCCACAAATGGTACGTCTACCCTATCTTAAAAATTGTGGCAGCTAGAGAACATAGAGAGATTTAAAAAAAATTCAATATCTTATAAATTCTGAACCACTTTACCAATCTTCACCAAATTCGATATTTACTACAATTGTATATTAATTTTACCTTGCAAAAGATTTGAGCAGGTTTAGTCGAACTTAACTTAAATGAGAACGAAAACAAATTTTTTTTACAAATCCAAAATTTTATAAAATCTAAACCGCTTTATGGATTTCGTGCAAATTCAATACCGACCTTTATTTTTTATTTCTCTATTTGTCTAGAAGTATTTAGATCATTAGCTGAAAAATTGCAGAAGCTAGAGAACTACAGACATTTTTCGAAAAATTCAAAGACTTATAAAATCGGAATTTTTTTTTTTCAATTTTTTCAAAAATGTTTCCTAGATACAGCGGTTTGAATTTTGCAAGCGTGCCACACATACACACATACATACATCCGGACATTTTTTCTAAACCACTTTTCTCGACGTTTTGGACCACTGTGAGTGTCCTGACATGAAAATTTGGAAAAAGTTCTTTTTACAAAAACAAAGCTTCCTCTATGAGGAAGCAAAAAATATTTTAAGTTGCAAATTAAGCTGCAATTATTGTAAAAGTTAAATTTTTGCAGTTACTTTAGCGGCGGTGAAGAAATTAAATATGACAACACGAAGAAAATTGCGGAAGCTTTGTTGGGAGACAATGTTTGGTCAGGAACTGGCCAAGTTAACTATGATGGATCTGGTACGTTTTCCAGTTCAGCAATTGTAATATTTTTCACGTTGTTGTGAAACAATTATTTTCTCACAATGATTGCTGGGATTTTGGATATAATATATTGCTGCTGCTTTTCAGGTTCTTACAGTGATTGCCACACTAGGCGTTGATTTTTTCCGAGCGCTTTTCATTCGCCACATGAATAGCTGTTGGTGCTGGGATTTGGAGAAGCAATTTCCGCAATATGGTGACTTCAAGATAGCGGAAAATATTCTTCATCTTGTAAACAATCAGGGAATGGTTTGGATGGGAATGTTTTTCAGTCCCGGACTGACTGCGCTGAATCTTCTCAAGCTTGGGATTCTCATGTACCTCAGATCGTGGGCTGTTCTCTCTTGTAATGTGCCTCACGAAATTGTTTTTCGAGCTTCCAGGTATTAGTCAATTATTTTTTATGTTTTCGGTTTTTAACGTAGTTTCGATGCAACGCTTTGTATAGATGCGATTATGCACTGGAGAACTATTACGTTTGCTGTTCATACACTTCCACTTCCTGTTTAAAGGGAACAATATTTTAAAAACTAAATTTTGTCATAAATAATCTAACAAATTTTCAAATTTTGTTACACTGTAAAAAAAAATCTACTTTAAATTTAACGTACAAGTACTGGAAGTTTTTATGCATAAACTGTTACGCTAAATGTAATATACAAATCTGATGTAAAATGAATATATGGTATAGCAATTTCCATACTTTACTTTAATTTTACGGTAAAAGTACATTAATTTGATTCAGAGTTGTAAATGCCTAATACTTATAGAAATAATGATGATGATACGATCAGCTCTATAATTATGATTTTATAAAAATAACATGTAGCGATTGTAATACGATGATTAAAATTTAGAATGGCTGCAAAAATTATTATTTTTCAATAAAAATTCACGGTAATCCTTTTGAAAAAATGGAAAAAAATAAGTAATGCATTAAGAAAGTAATGGATTACTTATCTCTTCCATTTTTTCCACTATTTCTTGCAATATTAAAGCGAAAATTAGTATTTTTTTCAGCTATTCAAATGTTTACACTCTATTTCATAATCACTACATATTATTATTATGAAATCATAATTACAAAACAAATTGTACTGTAAACTATATCTCATGAATTAATGAGGATTTACAACTCTGATTTGATTAATTTCCATTAAATTTGCTGTAAAAGTACATTAATTTTATATCGCAAATGGACATTGAATTTAATTGACGAGTTTATGCATAAAAACTTCCAATCATTTCCAACAGTGTAGATTACTTATATATTGCTCCCTTTAAATACGCAAGTTTTTGCTTTTTAATGTCATTTTACTTATTTATTTAATATTTATTTATATATTTATAAAAATACTCAAGTTGTTTGTGCAATTCTTAACACTCGTTTAGGCAACAAAACAATACACACATCAACGTATCATTGAAATTCATATTGTGTATGTCAATTCTGTTCTCTTGACCATATTATCATGTTTTCATTGATTATTTGATATCCTTTTCGGCGAAAACATTGAAATTGGCTTTTCGTATGATTATTTCTTTCTCTCGGTTCAATAAATTTTCTGTCCAGCTTCTTGTTGGAAATTCAATTATTTTTTGTAGATTGTAGACTTTGAAAATTTGGAAATCCTCTCTTTGTATGCTTATTGTCTTCTCTTGTATTTTTCTTTCAATTTACGCGGTTGTTATACGTTTAAATTTCGATCTCTTATTGACTGAAATTTCATCGTGTTTAGGTCAAACAACTTTTATCTGGCTCTACTATTGACGATGTTGTTTCTCTGCGTACTTCCTGTCGGTTACGCAATTGTTTGGGTAGAACCTTCGTGGCATTGCGGCCCATTTTCGGGATATCGAAAGATCTATCATATGGCGACGCAGAGTTTGAAAAACGCTCTGCCAGGAAAAACGTTGCATAAGTGAGAACCTTTTTTATCGTAATTTACAAATATTTCTTAATTTACAAAATAGTAAAACGCTGTTTAATATATTCTATAGGTGTTTGGATTACATAGCTTCCCCTGGAATCGTTATACCCTTAATTGTGCTGATGGCGCTGATAATTTATTACATGGTTTCTCTGGCAAATTCTCTCAGAGAAGCAAATAACGATTTAAAGGTATAAAAAATAGCATTTATTTACATATTAATGAAAATTGTATTAAGGATTCGTCACAGTGTGACCCACCGGAAAATAGCAGATTTTCGCGATTTTTTTTGCTGGTTAGGATAAGCTAATCGGTTTGATTTTTTTTTACAAATTAAAGCAATGATGGGGAATAGAAAATTATTTTAAAAAAAGTTGATGTATTTATTATTTAATACTGTTTTTATACATTAAAAATTCCGGTTAAAAAAAACGTCCCGTATGGTGGCCAAGATTGCAGACGCAAATTTGATCTGAAACAAAAATTTCAAGAAGATTATTAATCTGTAGGAAAGCCGCTATGGGGCTATGGAGGCTTTTTTAAAAATGAAATTTGAAAAAATGGCGGTGGTTTGAACAAAAAGTATCGAATTTAGCCTATTTCTTCGATTTTTTCGTAAAAAAAAATAAGATTAAAAAAAAGCTTCCATAGCATCATAAAGAATGACGTGAACAATATTCTGACAAAATTTCAAAGAGATAGCTTGAAAACTGTTTCTTTGAGAGTCGCCACCGTTTTGAAAAACACCATTTCGAGAAAAACGCGTTTAAAGTTTGGAGTGAGGAATTTTCTGATAAATCGTCTACTTACGATCTATCGGCGATGACAGGTCTATACAATATTCCTTCTGCCTCGTACTTGGCCCGTTTATTCAGCGAGGTTGTAGAATTGAATCCCAGCAGGTTAAAAGATACATATGCAGATAGGAACAGGACAAAAGGAGTAACAGTTGAACGGGGAGACAGACTAAAACTTCTCCTTAATGTAACAATTTGGGAGAATGTTTATAACCGTGTATACTATCGGATAATGAAAACAAAATCGATCTTTTGAAAATTTCACACTGTGACGATCCCTTAAAGTCTCGACAATCCTTTTACTTAATTTTCGTCTTTGGTTTCTTCGTTCAGATTCAATTGCGTCAGGAAAGGACAGAGGAGCGACGAAAAATGTTTAAAATCGCAGAGAAACGAGGTCAGGCACAGGATACGTCATTTTCAAAGTGGAAAAAGCTTTTGCCGGGAGTACCAAGCGGTAAATCCACAGAAACGCCAGTATCGAGAGGTAGAATATATTTATTCTTTACAAAAATTCATAAAAATATGATCGAACTTTGATCATTGGAAATTCATCGTTTGTACAGCGGTCGGCAATATCTTCGATCTGAAAAATCGACTAGACGCCGGTCGCAAACGATCAAGTAACTCCGAGGCCGACGAGGCAACCGACGTGGAACAAAATTCTTCGCTGCCTCCAGATCCAGGACTTAGTCCACACGAGCGCGAAGAACACGGCGAAAGTTCCAAAAAGAAAAAATCAAAGAACGGCCAAAAAGGAAACAAAGAGTACGAATTTTTCAATGCAAATATTAAACAGTATAACATTATTATCCAATTATTTTCCCAAACGATTTACAACCACTTTCAATTAAACTGTCGTTTTAATCATTAATAATATTTCCAGAATTGTTTTAATCAATTGTTGAATTGCCATTATTATTTATTTCGCAACTGGAAAAATATAGATGGCCTATTAACATTGTACTGTTAGGAAAGACAGGAAGTTTGTATGCATAGACTTGTTAATTAAATTTAATGTTCAATTTTTGTGTTATAAAAGTTGTGTATTTTTATAGTAGAATTAAAGAAAGTTTAAAAAATTAAAGAAAATTGTTGAAATCACTGTATTAAATTTACAACGTACTTGTATATCAAAAATTTAGTTTACCAGTTTATGCATAAAAACTTTCAGTAATTGTTACATTCAATTTCCAGTAAATGTTTATTGTGGTAATGCACAAAAGTGATTTACAAAAATAATCGCCTTGATTTTTTAGCGAAAAAGGGACCACAATACCTAAGATTCGTATAGACAGTACACAAGCGACGGACGAATTGATTCGCGACCTGAGTCTGGAGGAAGCGACCTTCAAGTCCAATTCGACGATATAGAATTAAATAATCGGATCGGGTATTCGTGTATGTGAAAAAAATAGAAGAATCTTACTTTGGAACCCGCCACTGCCTCTTCACACATACACGCGTGCAGCATTCGTCGATTAAATAAAAGAAAAAAGAGCATCTAAGGGGCGAGGAGATCGCGCTACGTCGACTGGATCTCTTCGATGTTGAGGTGAGCGATGAAACGTAGTCGCATCTGCAACGCTGGCCTGAGTCTTCGTATAATGCACTCCACGTCAGTCTTCATCATGTCACCGACGAACATGTATTTTATGTGATATCTATTTGTCTTGTTAAGGAAAAAAAATATAAAACCAATAAAAAAAGCTAAAAAAATCGTTAAATTGTAGTTGAATTTTTCGTAATGGAAAAAAAGGATACAGCAGATCGCAAACTGGATCCATGTATTTCAGCTGCGTTTGAGCGCGATCAACCTGCTCCAGCATTTCGTATAGACTAACTGAAAGTTCGACTATGCATCGAGGCCTTTCGACGTTGAAACGTGCTAAAGTTGGTCCTATAAGGTGACACGCGAAAATCAATTGTTCCTCACTCGTCACCACCGGCTGCAGTTTTTCTTTGATGAATCTGTGAAAAATCGTCATTTTTATGCAAACTGAAAGTTAAGAAAATTGCACTGAGAGAAAAATTTGTTTGGATAGCCTAAAGCTGGCATTAGAATACGTTCAAACGAATATTGCGTTACTATAATTAAAAACTTTGTTTGTGCGAAGCATATTTTGTTCGACTGGCGTGCTGTTGAATAAACAAAATTTTGTTATCGAACCAAACGACAAATTTGTTAGGCATACAATAGTATTTTTTTTCAGTGTAAAGAAATACCTAATTATCAATGAAATCAATTATTTTTAAGTATTAAGTAGCAATTTGATTGAAAAACAATATTTTTTGGAGCTATCCAAAAGTTTACACATATCACAATCGTTGCATGTTAATGTTGTGGAAATATAATGACAAAGCCAGTTGATTATATCTGTGAAAGAATTTGAGATTTAGAACTCTGGTTGGTGATAGTAAAACGATACTTACTGGGGCATAGTGGTAATTTGTCCGACTCCTGCATGATGCCATATCGAATGCGCGAGTGCGAGCATGTAACTGTATTTATTCTCAAGTAGACAATTGTGGGTTGTGTCGAAATTGAACATTTGGAAAGGCGTGAGATTGTTGTATTGCCATTTAGCAAGACCTGGACTGCTCGCAGTTTCTACGAGACGATCGTAGAGAGCAAGCCAATAACACTCTGGCAAAGCTGCCATCAAAAGGCCGACGCAATTGATCCACAAATGTATTTCCTTCGTTGGAATTACGGTGTATCTGCATAAAAAGAAATTGCTAGTATTAAATAAAACTTATTAAACGTAATTAATTAATTAAACTTAATTAATAATATTGAACATAAATTATGAATCATTAATTTATTTTACGAAGCCATGCGTCAATTTTTCTTTATTTTCTTACCCTTTTGCCACTACGTCTAGTAGAGCATTCGCTACAAATTCTGGAGCTACTGGCACAGCCATTAATTCTACGCAGGTGACGTAAAGTGCATGTGTTGCTGGATTTGGAAATTCGTTGAAGCGCCAATCGACCCCCGGAAAATGAGGCGTTCCAGTCATCGCTTAAATAAATAAATTACGGAGTTCGTGTTAAGGGATTTTTTTTTACTAATTGTAATAATTTATTTGTGTGTGAATTTAGATAGGTAGATGATATTTATTTGACTCTAGGATAAATCTTCTAAGAACAAGAGTATATCCAGTGTTGTAAGTCCGCATTACTTTACGATATAAAATTTACAGAACAGTCTGTCTTGTAGTTACGAATTTGTAATGGTAAACTGTAGCAATTATAAAATTATATGTGAACTTTTAAATAGCTTTAAGAAAAATCGAATTTTTTAATTAAACTTTGGGAGAAATTGTGAGAATAATGGATAATCACAGACCTCTATTACTTTAGCAATGCATTAACAGTATTTCTCCATTATTTCAATAAGATTATCAGAAAATTTGTGGGGGATTAATATTTTTTGCCTCTATTCAAAAGTTCACCCATCATATTATAATCATTGCCAATAATTATTATACAAACATAATTACAAAATCAATTGCAGCATCAATTTTGCTTAAAAAATAATTAGGGTTTTATAACTCTGAGTAGATCCAAATCAATATAAGAAAAAAATTATCACGCGATTTGTGAGTGTCTGCTAGAATATTTGTCTAGAGAAAAGGTCAGATTACTTATTCGCGTTTATATAAAATTTTAAATATGCTAGATATTTGAAATTAGCACTTACTTTCGACAATTCTTCGAACGAGTCGAATATAGTAATCCAATTCCGGTACCCAAGACACGTCGTCGACAGGCCGAGTCATAAACAGATGATAAGCGTCGGAAAGTGCCCATCCTGGTGCTCTAATTTCTCTGAGAGAACCGAGAACCGAGGATACGAGTCGACGTTTAAGTGGCGGCTTGTCGCGCAATTTTCTCTCGTAATAGTGAAGCGTGTTGTACAAATAAGTAACAGGCCGATCGTGGAATTTGTAGAGGCAACCGAGATGATCCAGAAGAATTTCTAGGCTTTTCGTAACCGGAGGAATTTCGAGATATCTGTGTACGACTATGTCAAACACTGGCAAAAATCTTAGGCAAACGTTGCCGAAGTATACCGGAAGGCTCTGGTACTGACTTGGACCTCCACTCGTCTGTTCCATTATACCTTCGGGCGCGAAAGTCTCTGGAAATTTGCGATGGAATGCCAAATGCCTTTCGTGCCAGTTTGACTGTTTCCAATGTTCCGGCGAATTTTCCTTCACAAATTCTTGAACCCTGTTGCGAAGTTCCGAAGCTTTCAGCAACAAAAGTTGAATTATGAAGAAACACACTTGGCCCTCGTTGCCTTCCTGCGTTCTCAGCGCCTTTGGGAAAATAAAATTAGCGATTTATAAAAGCGACACTTTTAAGGGGCGAAAACCCTTTAGTCGCGCAAAAATTAGTCATTTTGTATGAATTTTTAAAAATGTTTAAAAATAATCTTATGATTCTGAAACTTTAACCTTATTTTATTAAATCTTTTAACATTTGAAAAGCATTTTTTTTTACACCACAAAATGGCGGCGTTATCCCGCGATTATCCCGAAACTACATGTTCAAAAATTGCTCGGGCTGTAGCTAAAAATGTTATCGACCGATCTAGCTGAAATTTTGGGAGGTTTCTCATGGTAGCCGTTTTTTTCCGGAAAAAATTCCCTGATTTTTCCCTGACTAATTTATCAATTTTACCTGACCGAAATTTTAAGGACATCTACTAAAAAATTTATAACGCGATTAAAAAAAAATGTAGTAGAAACAGATACGTGTTTTTGATAAGTTATTTATTTCTCGATCAATAACGAATAGTACTTTTGAAGATATATTTTCTCTTTCAAAACATAAACATTCTTTGGAATTATAATGCTTTAAATCAGATTAAATATTGATGTGAAGTGTAATACTTATTTTAGTAATATATAACACTATTTAAACTTTTTTGTTGAGTGCTTCGATTTGTTCGAATAGATTTATGTTGTAATGTTTATATCAATTTTTATTTGTTTTCTTTTTCTTTTTAAATATTTTTCGGTTGTTTTTTTTCCAAGTCTTTCTTTTATGGATTTTTATTCAGTTATTGAAACTTTGGCAACAATCTACTTTTTCCCTGACTAATTTCGATATTCCCTGACTTTTCCCTGATTCCCTGATCAATTTTTTATTTCCCTGACTTTTCCCGGTTTTCCCTGACCGCGGCCACCATGTTTCTGTCTATATCGTTCCTGGAAGGATATTCCTAAAGTTTTAAGGATATCGCTTAAATAAATTATTTTTTTGGGGTGAAAATTGTCGAAAAAATAGCCGAAAATTGGAGCTTGTCATTCAAAAGTCTATTTACTATGTTATACTTTTAAAAAATAACTTTATAGGTTTATCCTTCCCCTACAATTTGCAGTAAACGAAAAAAAATCGTTTTCTGATTCAGATCACTCGAAAAAATACTGTAAATGCAGCAGTTTTCGATGCCGCTGAAAGAAGAATTCATAACGCCGTCATTTTGCGGTGTAAAAAAAAATGTTTTTCAAATGTTAAAAGATCTAATAAAATAAGGTTAAAGTTTCAGAATGATAAGATTATTTCAACACCTTTAAAAAAATTCGTACAAAATGACTAATTTTCGCGCGTTTAAAGTGTTTTCTTCCCTTAGGCAACGATATTATTGAGATGTAATCTACAGCATCCAAAGTATAATTTTCGAATTGTTACGTAAAATTGAAAATAGGCTAATAATATTGTTATTTCATTGAGTTTAGAAGAAAATTGAAAAAAAAAACTTCGACAATACTTACGAGACACAGAATAAGCCTGTCGATCGTCACGATGTTGTATTTCCAGATCATTAGGTTTATCGTGTCGACGCATTTGTTGACGTGTTGACCACCCACACTATTAGCAAACTCGAATACAAGATAGTCGCAGAATTTTCGGAGATGAGCCGACAAAGCTCTAGCCCCAATTCTTTCTAATATTCTGCAGAAATTAAATCGTTATTCAGCACAATTATTTGGAATTCATGATGAAACATTGGTGGAATATTATTGGTACATACTTGTACGCTATGGGACTTATCCGGTCCGTCTCGAGAATCATTTTCCACAATAGACAAAGGAATAGCGGTTGCGTTCCCGGAACAGAGAAATGTGCGATTATGTCGTTTTCGTTGCTCATCGATGCCCAGTTTCTATATTCCTCTTCGACGGCTTTCTAATTTTCATAAAACAATAATATTTCATAAAGACAAAATTAAAAAATGGTGAATTGCTTAGTAAAAACTGCGTTTTTTTCATTTTTGTATCAATTCAATATTAAAATTTTAAGAATTATATTTATTATTTCGTAAATTAGTGATAATATCTTATGCATTTATGATTTTAAGATGTTTGTCGCTATTTGATAAATTGATTTGTAGAAACTCTTGTATTATTTTTGTATCAATTTAAAATTTAAATTTTAAGAATAAGTTTCATTATTTCGTAAATTAATGATAATAGCTTATGTATTTATGAGATTAAGACCTTTATCTGCTGTTTGTTTTCTCTGAGCACGCTGTTTTGCTGGAAAAATTCGCTGAGAACAGGCGGAAAGCATTCCAACGTATGTTGAGCCCATGAGTGCGGCGTGTTTTGCATTATCGTATTAAGTAGTTCCTTACACCATGTACCGCTCAGAGAGTCGGCGCCCGTGCCTGTGAATCCAATAATTTCGAAAACCAATCAACATAAGCACCATTATTCGCTTTGGAATTCAACAGCGGCATTCAACCTTTAGTACAACTTACTCGTAACGTGCATTGAACGTGCCAGAGTCAAAACTAGCGCTCTATTCAATTCCTCCGAATCGGAAGACACAAGAGTCTTCGGTTCTGATGAAAATCTCGAAAGCTGTGGCTGAACTTCAGCTGATCCTAAGCCCGTAATCATTCTGAGTGCGGTACTTTCAACACTACAAATTTACAATAAAAGTTAACATTTAATTTCTATCATAAAAAATTATAAGAATTTGCTTAATTTCAAAGAATTAAAAAAACCTTTAATTTGAAATTGTTGTTTTGACTTTGTTTTAGCGTTGAACAAAAATTGTATAATACCTTTAAATTGTTCGTAGGGAATATTTCGACTGTGCGAAAAATACATTAAATTTTTTTAAATTGTTAAACTCCCACAATTCTTTATAATGGAATCTACGAATTTAGTACATAATCAAATTATCAATCACATGGGATTTTTATACAATTTTAAAAAATACGGATAACAAAAAACAAGACTTTTTTTTTGAAATCAGTGGAACCTCCTCATAATTTTTAAATAAAGAAAAAAACATAAAAAAAATTTTAAAATATTTAAAAACCACTGAAACTATGTATTTTTTTAAATACTTACCACAGATGAAGTTGGGTCTGATTTGTTTGCGGTACTGCGGCGAGACTGTGAAGGTGTGACAAAATTTGTACTCTGTAGTGTGGCTGTATATGATGCATTCTGTAGCTAAACATCTCTAGAAGAGTGTAAAGAGTTCCCCAAGCGTGAGATTTGAAAACCGTAGGTAGCAACTGGCCTGTAGAAAAGAATTGCGTAAATTATAGAATTTATATAAGAAAAATTGATTAAAAAATGTAGAATTATCGGTGGACTTACTTATAAAACCTTTGATTCCCAGACTCTCGATTTCCGTGTAAACTAACAATCTACTGTAAGTCTCAACGAGCGCGGGCGCGAGAGGCATGTTGCTTTTTGATTGAGCAAGTTTAATGACGTGAGTGACGATGCTGTGAATCAAACTCATTTTGGAATGAACCGTTAACGAGTCGAGTATCGACATTGATAAAGGCGTTATTGGTCCGGTGGCCAATGCCGCATTATTCTGTAAATTCGTTGGCAAAGGCTGTTGAGGTTGACTCTGTAAATCAGGAAAAAAGAAAATCGATTTATATTGATGAGCATGCGTAAATATTACGGTGTTTCACTAATTTATTAAAATTTAACAAAAAATATCGTATAAAAAAAATTAGAAATATAATTTTGTCTCCCATCCTCAAGTATTACTACAAATACTTTATCCGTGGTTCTGACAAAATAAAACAGCCCTGGCGATCAATTTTAAGGGGCGCCTCATTTGAATAAAAGCATAATGTTCTTTATTAAAATATTTTTTTTGTCTGAACCAGATGTAAAGTAATCGTAATAATACTTGAGGGTGGGAGACAAAATTATAATAACATTTTTTTATACGATATTTTGTTGTTGAATTTTCATATATTGGTGAAATAAAATTTTGCTCTGCGAGATGTTAACCTTCTGCGTTCCAAGAACTGTATCGACGAGCGTCGCCATTGGCCTGCTAAAATATTCCTGGTATGTAGAATACGCGTTGCACAGGAGCGCGATTCTGTAGTCTGAACCCATGCACAACGAGGTATTTGGTGTGACTAGATGTTGTAGGAATCTATTAAATTAATCGATAAATTTAGCTAAGTGATAAAAAAAATAATTTAGTTACTGAAGACAAAAAAGGTGGTGACTTAATATCAAACATGAAATTCCCCGACATTGCTGTCAAAATCTTACAATTTTGCAGGTCGCTGATAAAAAGCCCTTCAGGAGGTTTTATCAAAAAAATAATTCAGCCAAAAATCATCATGGATGATTTTCTACTGAATTATTGATTATTATGTCATTATTACATTTTTTTAAATACCAGATGATTTTGTGATTCCGACCTCGGAAAATAAATAATGTAATTGAAATGAATATTATTGTCTAGTAAGTAATTCTATAAATAAACTTATGGAATTTCTCAAGTTTTCAATTTTTCACCTGAAATTTAAAAACATTCTGATATTTCGAAATTTTAGGTTGAGTTTGCCATCTTGATTAATGAATAAGAAAATTTCAATGAGTAAAAAACAGGATAACATACTCATGATGTGCTTTGAGGGCGAGTGGAACAGGTCTGTGAATATTCGAGTGTTCCTGCTGCGCTTTTTTCAGCAAATGAATCCAGATACAAGTAATTGCCATTTGATGAGTGCAAAGTGCTTGATTGTAGTCAGGAACAGGCAACGGTTCTTTCTCTGGGTAGAGAAGATCGTACAGTTTCAAAACTGGTAAGAAGTTGGACAGCTGAAGAAAAATCGTATAAAATCGAGAAGATCAATATAATTGGAGAAAATCAGTGACTGGAGTTCAAAAAGGTGTTAAAAATTACCGGATTTCGTTGTATGCTGCCGGAAATAAATTGCAACAAAACCCACATCAAATGATCTCGCCCTTTGCGGAGATCGCGACTTGCTAATTTTTCATGAATCGCCATTACGATACTAGGGAAGCACGCGAATTGAAATAGTATAAAGTAGATTAATTGCGAGGAGAGGTGCAACCACACCCAATGATTCGCTACTGTTCCGTCCATTCCTTCGCCGGTTGCTGCCGTTTCATTCTCAGATCTTTCCATCGCGAGAATCACTAACTCGACCATTTGCTCTTCCAGGGCGACGCAGCGTTGCTTGTGCTGATAAATTGATTTGGTACATTCAAATTTAATTGATTTAAGGTAGAATCGTTGATACGGTCAAGTCAAACGAATACAAAAAATTTGAAAAGCGATTTAAACCGTGTTTTTTTTTAGAACATGGATAAATAATGAAAATATCTAATTAGAAGATTTTCTTTTGCTGAATGTCGCAGATATATATTATGGAAATTCTATTCAATACTACATATATATATATGAAGCATTATTTGTCAGTTCAGCCACTTTTTTGCTTCCTCATAGAGAAAGCTTTGTTTCCATGAAAAAAAAAATTCGAGATTTTTATGTCTGGATACTTAGAATTGTCCAAAACGTCCACAAAAGTAATCTAGAAACAAATGCGCTCAAATTTGGCACACAAGTGTAGCAGCAGACCCTCTTCATCGGTAGCAATTTTCGACAAAATCTGTGTGAAAATATCGATTTTATGCCGTTTTTAATTTTTGAAAAAAGGAGGTGCGCGCTCTAACTTTCGTAAAATTTAGTCCATTTTGTTAAATAGTTGGTTATAAGAGCAGGTGCATTCAATGTTGTTTGGTATTGAATTTGACTCAAATCGGTAAAGTGGTTCAGATTTTATGGAATTTTGAAACTTTCAAAAAATTAACATCGCTCTATTGTAACTTTTGCAAAACTTGAGATAGCAAGCTCAAATTTTGTATATAAATGAAACAATATTCAGCCATTATATATGTATAATTTAGTGACAAACGGTACGAAATTTGTGATTTTATGGAATGTTGAATTATTTTAAAAAATATACATTATCACATTTACATTCGGCAGCGCTCTAATAATAATGAAATAACAGAATAACGATACAGAAAAAGCGAATTAACAACATGTTTATTTATCTAATTTTTTAATGTTTTTTAAGCGGTGTTTTGGTATAACCAATTATGGTGCAGATCAGAGAGGGTTGGAAAAAAAAATGGCTGAATCGACAGAGAATGCTTCATATATATGTTTTTTTTTTCATTACACCTGTGCATCCTCTAATAAATATCAAACGAAGTTATTATTATTTAAACAAAGTGTCGCCTACTCACTTGCTTTTGCAAACCTAGCATCGAACAGACCATGTCTCTGCTGTACGGTTGCTCAAGAACGTATCTCAAAAGCTCCGTTTGAGGTTTTAGTAAGTCAGGATCGTAAGGCAAATTCCCTTTGAGGGAAAATTTAAGTGTCGTTGGATCCAGAAGCCAGGGATTGATAAGATGGTCCGCATAGCCTGTGTGTTCGACGACCGGAAGCATTTTGGAATGGCCGATTATTGAAACCATTTGCGCAACCGGTCGGAAACTTTCAACGAAACTAGATAATAGTTTTGCCAGTTTCTAAAGAAAAAAACAAAAATTATCTTTTAGAGCATTTAGAATCCAAAAATTTTGCCATAAATTGAACAGGTTGTATTTAGTTACCCAATGTGGCCAGTTCTTATTTTCTGGATAGCCTTTTTGTATTTCAGTTACTATAAAGTAGCTGGGTAGCAAACAGGCGTTTCTGTCGAAAATATTTTCAAATACATGCTCCAAAGCTTTGAGCTGTGGTTGTACAGATGCGTTTAATTTAGCTGGAATAGTCTGTGCCTTTTCTGAACATCCCTGCAATATATATAGATTATTGAAAACTAGTTTCTCTAGAATGTATTCATTTCAGTTTAGCATGTTCGTGAATAGATTGTTATAATTTTTTTTACAGTGTAGGACTGGATATTTTTAGTCGAACTTGCCTTCATTATTTCTCTTACTCCTTTGTAATCCACTCCACCAATTATTCGTCTTATTAGCCCAAAACATTCCACCCAAAAGTCTTGCTGTTCAAACACAAGCTTTTCACAGCCCAGAATAGATTCGCATACCAGTCTGCAAGAATATAATTTTAGAATCATTAAAAAAGATAATAAAAAAAATAATTTTCAGAATTAATAGAAAATAATGCAACATGAAATAAAAATTAATTTTCAAAATTAATAACAATTAATAAAAAATAATTTTTAAATAATTTTCAAAATTAATAAAAAAATATTTTTTAAATAGTTTCCAAAATGAATAAAAAATAATTTTTAAATAATTTCCAAAATTAGTAAAAAATAATTTTTTAATAATTTCTAAAATTAATTAAAAAATAATTTTCGAATGATTTCCAAAATTAATAAAAAATTATTTTTAAATAATTTCCAAAATTAATAAAAAATTATTTTTAAATAATTTCCAAAATTAATAAAAAATTATTTTTAAATAATTTTCAAATAATTTTAAAATTAACTTTTAAATAATTTTCAAATAATTAAAAAAAAACAATTAAAAAATAATTGGATATTCAAAATTATTAGAAACAATAGACAGATGTTTTGTTGGCAGATTTTGCTTACCTAGCAGGCAGAACATTGCTGGTAACCAGATTCTCCAAAAGGCTGAGCATCATTTCTAAGCGCTTGTGATTTGTCATGCCAGATGCCATAGAGAGAAACTGCTTGATGCCAGCTTCCTGCTGATCGGCAGGCAGTCTGGACATCGCTGTACTCAGCTCTGATTGCCATGTCTTAATTTTTTCAGTTTCGTGTCCTAAATTGTGAACCAAAACACAACTGAAGGCTTCCTCAATTGCCTCCACTTTCTACAAAGAAATGGAAAGATTATAAACAGTTAAAAGTATTTTTAAGCAAATATTTTTGCTACATTTAGCAATGCAACTATTAGATATTACTTCCCGTGACAATTTTTACATTTACATAAACTTTGCCTTTCTCTCAGAATCATTTTTTTTTTTTAAATAAATTTAACAATTTTTCTGAATATACTTGCGCATTTGATAGACAGAAATTGCACGATTGTCTACAATTACCAGAATATCGTTGACGATGGTCGTTATTTGAGCCTCGCCGCTCATTTTTCCCGATTTTTGGCAACAATTCCGTATAACCTCTTCAATTAATTCCTTTGGAGCAGAAACTCTCAGTTTTCTTCGAAATCATGCATTTCTCCATTCCGCCTCCCGTTTCGATCATTTGCCACACGATTCAACCATTGACAACACTTTATTCGCTAAACTATCGCGGCGAAACATCAACAATTGATTATAAACAAAAGCCGCTCGTCAATTGACGCTTTGGAGGTTATGTGCGAAAAAATGCCAGCAGAACTGATAGTCTTCGGATTGGTCTTTTCACGACTTCCGGCCCGGCGCAACGATCATGCGCCCAAGTTGCTGATGCACTTAATTGTCGTATCAAAACATCATCAACAATCCTCCTCTCTTAAAAAAGACATGGCACATCGAACACGAAAGACTGAAGCCGCTTTTCGAGTTTTCCGATTGGTCGGCGACGGCTGTTTCAGAGCCAACTTCAGTGTGTCGAGGGTGCCGCTGCGAAGTCGCCGCGTATGGCGCGCATTTTGAACTGTCGCTTTCGCTATTCTACAATGGTCGCTGTAGAGTCATGTATCGCCAGTGACTTTAATGGCTGCCTTTTTCGTAGTTGTGATATTGAATAGAACTATCTCCATACAAACAAAAAGTAATCGATGAATAGATCATTATTTTTGCATAGAGGTTTGAAAGGTTCTCTTTTTTATTTCTAAACAAAAGCGACGCTGATCTTGGTGATGAATAGAGTTGTAAATCCGTAATTCTTTTGAAAATAGAATTTATAATACAATTGACTTTGTGGTTATGTTTTTGAAAATAATATGTTGCAGCGATTATAATATCCTCTCTTAAAAACACAGCACATCGAAAGTAATTATTTTATGGGATGAAATAGGAACGCTGTGCATTAGATACATCAGTTCTGAGGAATGTCTAATAAAACTGCCTTTTTATAGCATCTGAAATTGATGGTGATTGGTAGAGCGTTTTTAAAGAGGATATGTAATGATTATATCGAAAGTATGTCATGAAAGTAGCGTAATTCTGACCACCTGCTATTTTGGGTAGACATATATATTGATTCTTCAGGATCGTTTTAGCTAAAAAAGACGCAAAATCACCAAAGCATAGGACGCGCGGAGCGCGGACGTTGTTGCTTGTTGATTAAAAGCAAAAGCCGCTTGTCAACTGATGCTATGCTCGGTTATGTGACCGCAAATGCCAGCAGAACAGACAGATTCCGGATTTTTGTGTTTAGGCGAATTTCTGAGACCTCCGTGAAATTAGCCGTCAAACTTTGACTTTTTTTATTTTTCTTTTTACATCGACCAATTGTAGGTCGTTGGTAGGATTAATTGAAACGTTTATCGGATAACGATTAGTTTAAATTATCAAAAACAAAAATTTACGTTAACTTAGCCGATTTTTTTTTACTACTCAGCAATTTCAAGGTGGTGAATTAATGCGCAATCGTTTGTAAGTCATGAATAATCCAATTATTGTATTTGAGGGATCATTTTATTTGATCGAAATATCGAAAAACATATTTGATGCTATTTTTACGCGCCGGTCATATGTCCGTGGTAAATTAGCTGTAGTAAGTTAGCCATACAACTTTAATTAATTTTGAAAAAATTAATACCAATCGATTGACGGTCATTTGGTAGTGATTGGTACTCTAGTTTAAACAAATTATTAAATAAATTAATTTAAAAATCAAAATGGCTGACGTCTCATTTTCTTGTTCATGAAAACATGCACCGGCTAAATGGAGCAAACTATTTTTTTTTCATTCTGAAAGCAAAGTTAATCACTGATTTAGATAGTAGCATAAAATTTATTTATTAATAATTATGTCACTTAAAAAATATTGCCTTTTATTAACATTTTCTCCATTTAGCCAGTGTATCTTTTCATGATGAAGAAAATGAGACGTCAACCATTCCAGTCTGCCTAGTAGTTTGATCTCAATCATGTGCACAATGGAAAACCTAAGAACTTTGCTTAAGATAATATTGAAAAGCATATGCAAGTCAGACGACAGTAAACAATCCTTTCATCGAGTATCAACAATATAGTGCGTTGGGCATTTTTATATGCATAGGATTTGGATGATATTAAATTTCCAAAATCAATTTTTTTTACCTGACTTCCTCCCCTTAATAATGCAGTTTAATGCTGCAGCACATGGCGCATTTTTGTCAACACGCGTGTCGTTTTATGCCGCCATCGTCAATCTGCCGTAACATTTATATTTGGGCACGTGGCGACCAACAGGATCCGGCCGGCGCCGATCGGGCGATCGACGCCGGGCGCGCCAAGCCAGAGAGTGCGTTCCGAATGAAGCGCCCGGCGACTTTTCTCTCTTTTTTTCATTCGCGATAAGAAAGAGAGAAAAGTCGCTGGACGCGCATTCGGAACGCAGCCAGACAGACGCATTTTTCCCGCTACAGGCAGCGAGACGGGAATGGCCAGCAACCCCTGGGCTGCGTTCCGAATGCGCGTCCGACGACTTTTCTCTCTTTCTTATCGCGAATGAAGAAAAGAGAGAAAAGTCGCCGGGCGCTTCATTCGGAACGCACTCCTGGAGTGCGTTCCGAATGAAGCGCCCGGCGCCTTTTCTCTCTTTTTTTCTTAAGATAATAGATACCGATTAGTTTAAATTGTCAAAAACAAAAATTTACGTTAACTTAGCCGATTTTTTTTTACTACTCAGCAATTTCAAGGTGGTGAATTAACGCGCAATCGTTTGTAAGTCATGAATAATCCAATTATTGTATTTGAGGGATCATTTTATTTGATCGAAATATCGAAAAACATATTTGATGTTATTTTTACGCGCCGGTCATATGACCGTGGTAAATTAGCTGTAGTAAGTTAGCCATACAACTTTAATTAATTTTAAAAAAATTAATACCAATCGATTGACGGTCATTTGGTAGTGATTGGTACTCTAATTTAAACAAATTATTAAATAAATTAATTTAAAAATCAAAATGGCTGACGTCTCATTTTCTTCTTCATGAAAAGATGCACCGGCTAAATGGAGCAAACTATTTTTTTTCATTCTGAAAGTAAAGTTAATCACTGATTTAGAAAATAGCATAAAATTTATTTGTTGATAATTATGTCACTTAAAAAAATATTACCTTTTATTAACATTTTCTCCATTTAGCCGGAGTATCTTTTCATGAAGAAGAAAATGAGACGTCAACCATTCCAGTCTGCCTAGTAGTTTGATCTCAATCATGCGCAGAATGGAAAACCTAAGAACTTTGCTTAAGATAATATTGAAAAGCATATGCAAGCCAGACGACAGTAAAAAATCCTTTCATCGAGTACCAACAATATAGTGCGTTGGGCATTTTTATATGCAATAGGATTTGGATGATATTAAATTTCCAACATCAATTTTTTTTACCTGACTCCCTCCCCTTAATAATGCAGCTTAATGCTGCAGCACATGGCGCATTTTTGTCGACACGCGTGTCGTTTTATGCCGCCATCGTCAATCTGCCGTAACATTTATATTTGGGCACGAGGCGACCAACAGGATCCGGCCGGCGCCGATCGGGCGATCGACGCCGGGCGCATCCCACACAGACGCATTTTTCCCGCTACAGGCAGCGAGACGGGAATGGCCAGCAACCCCTGGAGTGCGTTCCGAATGAAGCGCCCGGCGCCTTTTCTCTCTTTTTTTCATTCGCGATAAGAAAGAGAGAAAAGTCGCCGGACGCGCATTCGGAACGCAGCCCTGGAGAAGGAGAAACGACGCCACTATGACAACCGACGATTGGCCAACGTTCACCCTGGAGGGATGAACCACCCCCGTTCATCGACGCGCTATGGACATCATCGTCACAGAAGACAAAATTGTTTATTCAGAATACTTTCAACTTTTATACGGAACGGACATTCCTTTCTTGTATTTGCATTTCAATTTTAATATATCGACAGTTTATTTTCTTATTTCGATATTAAATTCAATTATATATTCATTTCAAATTCTTCCTACGCGTTCCCGCGCCTCCGAGCCGATTGAGTGTTCCACGGGCAAAACGTTCCTTCGCGCCATCTTACAGGCGAATTGCGAATTAATTATAAATTACCGATAAAATAGGATATTACATATCAAAACAACAATTGATTGTAAATACAATCCACGACACAAATGTGGTAGTAATTGTTAGCAACGCAGGTAGAATTTTCATTGGTCTTTTGGCGACTTCCGGTGTTGCGCGTCGAGCATGCGCACGAGTTGTTGATGCACTCAAGCGCAGGGGAAATGCGACATGGAGGGGGGAGATGTCTTCGCTTGATGCACTACGTTATTCAATGTCATTCTTCTGTTGTCTCTGCTGCAGAGGTCTGCGTTGTATTATGCTAAGGTAGTGAAAGAGTGCACACAGGTGAACCTGTCTAACGTTGCGCAGAGGCTCCATTGGGATGGGCAACCATGTGGGACGAAGTGTCAACATTTCGAGCAACAAAAAAACGGCACCGCCGGCCGGGGCGACAGGTGAAAATCGTCCGGGAAAAACCATGTCCAGGAGTCCCTCGGGAGCTGACATAGAGCACAACACAATCGTCTCTTTCCTACCAATCGAGAGGCTAACCAAGGTAACAACAACAATCCTAAATTCCTACCTCCAATATATAACGCTAATAAATTATTTTCTTTCGAGAGTCTTTAATCACTACTGACAATCAACACTGCATTGACTAACATTGATTATTCAAGTTTGACAATCTGTCTGCAATCTTTGTTTAGTTGATAAACATTACGTCGTCAAGTGTCTTCCACATAAGAAATTCTTAGAATAGATAAGTGGAGCGAAGCTTGAGACGATAAGTTTTGAGAACTGAAGCTGAAGTTCTCAAAAGAGGGACAGTCATTAATGTAGTATTTGTTTTTGTGATGTTGTAAAGATGAAGCGATGATTTGTGTGCAGATTAATGCACTTAGAAGATTTGGAGCAGTGAGACGACGATTTGACATGCACAGTGGTATAGAAAAATATTGCTCAAATTTTTTGTTTTTTTCACTTTATAGATTCTTTTTTTTACTTGTGTTTACGTTGCGATGTGAATTTGAAAATGTTGAAGAAGTTATGGAATATTTATCAATTTTCTGATAATCGTCATTGCCAGATGTTTGGCAGATGAGTTTAAGGAGTTATAAATGGAGTATGGGAGGTACATAAGGTTTTAAAAGCTTCTTTGATTATCGCATTGTTGATTTGGAGCAGCTGGTAGACTTAATATACATACAGTGGTAAAAAAAAAGATAGCCGTAATTTTTAAGCGATTGTCTTGTTATATGTTCATTGAGAAAAATGTAATATATTCTGCAGGATGTTTTGTGATTTATATTAGTATTAGTATTGTAACCAACTGTTATATCTTACTGTGATTTGAATGGGTTTTTGTAGTAAAAACTACCTTATTTAAAAAAATGAATGACTAATGTCAAAAATAAAACAAATGTATTATATATAATATTGTTTACCAGAGAATATTCTGACTGATATTAACATTGTAATTAACTAAACAATATGCATTTTTCCATGTTTGTTAATAATGTAAATAAACATAGAAGTAATATTGATGTTAAAAGCATTAAGTAAGATCTGTTGTACAACAAATATTATTTACTGTTAGGAATTTCAAAGAAGAGATAATTAGATTGTAAGATAAAACAATAGGTTCTCAGAGCTCTACAGGTATAATTTATCTCCAGTTTTTGTTTTTCCTCCCTGAAAGCGGAAACGAAAACTCGTATCCTGGCCTTCTCTTGCTTTTTCTCTCTTTTTCTGTCGTGTCATAAAAATTCAGGGTGGTTTAGAAACACAAAACATTGCTCCACTTTTTCAGATGACTACCACCTGATAGATTCATTGAAAGAAACGGATAAACTTGAAGAAATGCGGCAACGCAGTAATATAGGCCATAAAACGTTTTCATTTCCGCTTCTATAACCGAAGAACATGTGTGGACTGTTCCGAGCTTTCTCTACGAGTAAGTACGAGTCGTGGAGCAGCTGGAATAATGGATAATATTCCAAATAGCGTCAAAAGCATCGAAATGAATAAAAAAATCCTTCTTTGACATTACAATTCTCATTCTGCTGAAGCATGTAGATAATTTTATAAATTAAAAACACGTTTCTATTTTTTTTTCAGCTGCTGGCAGAACACGCGCAAAAGGAGGAATCGGTAAATGGGATAACGCCTCAAGTATTAGAGAAATATCTGTTTCCCCATTATCCAGAATTGGCTGGAAGGATATTCAGATATATGCACCATTTGTCCAAGGCGACGACGAATCACTTGGGACAGTCCGCGTTTAAGCAGCAAGCAGAAAAATTTCTGTCAATTATGAACGATCAGATCGTGCTGGACAGTTACGTAAATATGTACTCCGATCTGACCCCGGAAAGCGAAGTCACACCGGAGAGCCTTAGAGAACTCTTTATGACCTCCTATAAAATAGCCATTGACAACGAAATGAACAGTTGTCCTTTTATTTACACCGCCATCGAAGCCGTCCTCGTTTCATGCGCAAGTATACTCGTCTACCCTGGCCGGAAAACACGTTTTCGTAGTGGCCTCGAAAATTACCCGGCAGATCAAGCGACTCGCTCACGTAACGATTTAATTACTCGCCAGCCGTTGGAATACAAACTTCAATTGAATTTTAGATCCACACGGCGCTGATGGCCTGTTAAATTCAATGATTAGAGACTTTTTGGAATGAACATTAATTGCATTGTTGATCGAGTCGCTTGCTGATCGTTTCTTAACGGTTTTATGCTGGATTTTTATCATGAATTATTTACGAATTTACAGTTTCATGGAAAATCGAGCATTTCTGTGGGCTACGTTAGCAATTGGCTGAGACAGAATTGCCCGAGAATTATCCATGGCTTACATCGTTATATTGTACACGTTCTGACGACCGCATATCGTTATGGCTCGATTTTGCTGTCGAAGGAAGAACTACAGCCGCACATGGAACCCGCTACGCCTGTTTTAGAAAAAGCTGTGTCTTGCGATCAACCGCTGCTTCCTATGAGTCATGTGTGGCTCTTATCAACGAGTCTGCCGCTTTGTTATACGCAGGTAATTTATTACTTCGGAGACAGAAGCTTATCTTAGCGTAATCACGCAAATTATCTGTACCTGGTTGATTTATGCACTAGGATTTAGCAAAACGTTTTAATGCAATAAGCACAGTCTTTGAATATCGATGAGGTAGTTTTCATTTTACTTAATCAAAAGAAAAAAGTCCCTTTTTTGAAATCATAGTAAAAAGGCATGTAACCGTTATTTTCCGGGGTACAATATGCGACTTGACAATGATAGTGAAGGCCAAAATTCGATATCTTGAAGAAAATATGTAGGTTAGATTTTCCAACCGGAAGTCGGATCTGCGAATTCTCGAATCAGAAACGGAAAAAAGTAACGTTTTTTAAAAATCATAATAAAAATGCATGTAACCGGTATTTTTCTGAGGTAGAATATGCGACTTAAGAATGATAGTGAAGGCCAAAATTCGATATCTTGAAGAAAAAAAAATTCAGATTGGATTTTCCGACCGGAAGTCGGATGTGTGAATACTGGAATCGGAAACGGAAAAAAAGTCACTTTTGTTAAAATCATAGTAAAAAGGCATGTAACCGATGTTTTCCGGGGTACAATATGCGACTTGAGAATGATAGTGAAGGCCAAAATTCGATATCTTGAAGAAACAAAAATTCAGGTTGGATTTTCCGACCGGAAGTCAGATGTGTGAATACTGGAATCAGAAACGGAATAAAGTCACTTTTGTTAAAATAATGGGAAAAAGGCATATAACCGGTATTTTCTGGGGTAGAATATGCGACTTGAGAATGATAGTGAAGGCCAAAATTCGATATCTTGAAGAAAAAAAAATTAGGTGGAATTTTCCGACCGGAAGTGTGATCATGGTAAAAGAGTTTCCTTTTTACCGCAATATAAAGTTCCATAAAACATTTTTAAGTGTTCCTTAAATAGTTCCTTCAACTCAATCACTTTTGTTTCAAGAGTTTGGATTATCCATCGTATATAACGACTTCTAAGATATTCCCATACATATTTACAAGTTCATTAGAAATATTCTGCGTTGAAACGCTGCCAAAAATGACTTGAAGGAGACGAAGTAAGCTCACACAAAGTTTATAACTCATACGCAGGCGGAAGATTCTCCGACGGACGGTACACAAGCTCTGATAACAAAGATGTCGGGAAATCCATGCCCGAGTCATTGGACGCTTTTGTACAACAGCGAGCAGCACGGAACAGGCGCAAATCGTTTGTTGCATCACGTGCTGGGCTATCGAGGCCCAACGTTGTTATTTATCAGAGGTTCGAGCTCCAAAGAAAACGGAGTTAGTCCGATTCACTGTGTGAGCGCGGCTGTTGAGTGGCGGGAAACGCATCTTTATTGGGGCAACGAAGATTCTATGATAATAGAATTGCAACCGGCTTACAAAATCATCGAGCGAGGTCCTAAACTGTTGTACTTAAATACCGGAATACGAGGCTATCCTTTGGGCTTCCGAGCGGGAAGCGATCCTCGAAATCCTTCGGTAAATATCGATCAGGATTTCTCCTCGGTGAGCTTTGGGGGCGTTAAACATGGTATTGCAAGCCTCGAAGTGTGGGGCTGCGGTGATAGAAAATCGAGGTAAGTCGTGAGTTTCGCAGCGTTAATTCTAGAGATGGGCGATGTTGGAAAAAAAAATCGATTACTTGATAATCGATAATCGCTACAATCGATTTTAATCGCTCATCTCTACTACTCTCTAGATATTGGCGATGCCGGGAAGAAAAATCGATTACTTGATAATCGATTATAAGAATAATCGATATCGCGAAATCGATTATAAGAATAATCGATATCGCGAAATCGTTTATCTAAAATAATCGATTGTAATGTCAAAATAATCGATAATCGCTACAATCGATTTGAATCACTCATCTCTAGTTAATTCCTTCAGCTTTGGACGTGTCACCATTTATATACGAGTTTGTTTTCAGGGAAAGGCAATTAGAGATTAAGAAATGGCAAGTGAAGGAAGCGGAGAAGCAGAGGGTCGTGAAACTTAGCACAACCGATTGGCTGGATCATCCGGATCGCTACCTTCTCGAACTCGCCGGAAGACCATCCTACAATAACGAAGGCAGTTAGACGGGCCCGAATTTGCTACTTTGAATTTGTGCATATGTACATACCGTCTTAAATATTATTACTTTGGAACGGAAAACAATCGTGTGTTTAATTGATCGCCCGTTTCCGCTTCAGAGGTCGTTCGACGATCGTTTTGATCGACGTTTGAATTTTAATTATGTGATTCGAAGGTGCACTTGATTTGCGATAATTTGGAAGATACCTCGTTCCAAATTAACAAAAATTCTAGAGTACATTTATTTACGATGAATTATTGTTTATCTGAACATGTTTATCTTGAGCTTCTATCATGTTTACTTAATGTTTTCGAAACTTTACTTAGTTTCGACTATAATTGTGCAGCTGTCTCGGATCTTTTTGTTGGTTTTTTTAAATCATCATCGAATAAATCGTTTCGTGTGGTCTGTATTTTTGTCTACGGGGTTTTTTTTTGTTCAATAATTTTAATTTTCCCAATTGGTGACTTTATTATTTTCCAGAAAAATAATTCAACCGAATTTTCGAAATTTCCCACGTGGCAACGGAGGCGAAATATTTTTATAATATACAGAGATTTAAAAAAAAGTGTCCTGAAAAAAACTCGATTTTTCTTTTTTTTATTTAAGAAAATCGAACTACAATCCTTGGTACAATTTTCTGATCAATACATATTTTTTTAGCCCTATTGCTTGAACATGAATTTCACCTTTAATGTTATCGTTGAAATATAATTTTTCATGACGTCAACAAAAACGCAAACCTTCAACATAATGATTGTAAATAGTTTCGAAATTGGTAGACCTGGCAACTATTAAATGCCAGCTCTTAATTGAGAGTCTGTGCGACGATTTTTATCGTAAATAGTTACTACAACTATAAAAAGTCACATCGACTAAAAGCGAATAGTTGTCAGTTAAAAGTAGCCAGGCCGTTGCCGATCGTTTCATTGCGCTATAAAATCCTCTCCGTGAGTTAAGGACTTAAACTTTTTATTGATGTCGTAAAATAATGCTCAAGAATCACTGTAACTTTCATCAAGAATTCTAGAGTAGAATTAGTGATATCTCGTTTACAAAAAAATGTTCAATTAAACATCCTCCAAAACCGAATTACGCTGAAAAAAAAATGGTAAATTTAAATTTACCTAAATTGATATATTAAATTCAATGTACAATTATGATGTAAAATTAATATATTTTTGCAATTAATTAACGCAAACTGATAAAATAAAAATACTTTAACAGTAAAATTAAACAATTGGTAAGTAATGCAGGCGGCCGTTTTATTGTAGACGATGATCTTGGAGTAAGCCGCTTCGTATCGGCCAAAAGGAGATTGGGAAATCCTATTTTTAAAAGTTGGTGGCTCGAGATAAATTAAATTTTCCCCAAATTTGATTTGAAGTAACGTATGCATTGCCAAATTAAAAGTGTAAATTTTTAAAAGAGCAAATTAAACATAAAGATTTAAGTACTTTTAGCGTTTTTTAAAGTAAAAACATGATTTAAATTTTAAGTATATTTTTCTCCAGTGTATGCGAAAGCAAAAGTTGAGTTCGCGTGATCAGGGGTTGTAGAAAATCTCTGGTTCTCCAGCGAGTAAATTGGTAATTCGTAGGAAATTCGATATTTAGGTAGGGGTGTGGTTAATGCATCCGGGTTACTATCGCAGCCCGTCAGCGTCGTTCCAAATCGCGGCGCAGTTAATTCAACGATTAATTATCCGCGGAAATGGAAATCGAATTCGTTGATAGTAGCAATCGATGGTCTGGGAGTTGGGCGCGAGGGCTACCGGATCCACATAGAGAGAGAGTTGTTCGTGCGCAGTACAATATTCATTGACATTGATTAATCGCCGCGAATCGGTACAAGGACACATCGATCCTTCGCTTTATAATTGCGAGTAGCGCGTCATGTATATCTCCGCAAGTATAGATGTAGTGTGGGGAAATGGTGACGTATAGTGTCCGGAGTTATCTCTCCGGCTCACGTTGATTGCCACCATCAAAATATATGTCCTTCCATAATTGGAGCTACCGCAGACCGCGATAATCGAATAACGGCGCGTGTTCCATATCGTCGATATAGAGTCACGTATATTTTTCTTTTCCCCGGTGATTACCGGATTCATTTATCTCGTCTCTGTTTCACAAAGCATTCGCTATCCCCTTTGTCAGAGTGCCAGGTAATCTCGAAAATATGCTTCGTTCGCTGGAAATGTTTTTTTAAAAAAACAAACTTTTATATATTTACTAATCACTAGTAAATATATAAAAGTTGTGACTAGCATTGTTAAAACAGAGCCAGGAACTTCGATTTTTCATGCACTCGCTGATGATGGCAAAGTGACTTTTATTCTAAAATTAAAAAGCCCTATTAAGATTCAACCCAGACTCTTCACTATGATGGCTCAACCCTTCATTTTTTTTTTAATTGAGGAAATTATATTTTATTGCTTTTCCAATTGGATTGGTTTAAAAATATTAGGTTTTTGTGGGTGAAACTGCCAAATCGCCCCTTGACATGCCTTACTTTGGATGGTAGTTTCACCCCCTTAAAGTGTTTAATAGCAAATGAAAAAAAATATGTATCGCTTAATTTTTAGTCTACTACGCTGTTAGAAAAGATTGGAAGTATTTATGCATAAACTCGTAATTGAAAATTAATATACAATTGTGGTATAAAATTCATGTATAGTTTTCCAGTAAAATTAAAGCAAATTATTAAAATTTAAGTACTTTTACTGTAAAATTAAAGTAAATTATTGAATGTGCTGTACCATACATAATTTTACATCACACTTGTATATTAAATTTAATATACTAGTTTATGCATCAAGACATCCAGTAAAAGTACATTAAATGTCAATTTGATCTTTTTTACAGTTTATAACAAAAAGTAAATAATATATTATAATTTCCTTGTTAGAAAAACTACGACTTGGAAGACTCACGGGGGCTTAGGAGAATCTGGCCTTGGAAGGCCCATAAGGACTTAGAAAAATCCGGGTTAAGGGAACCATTTATGGAGGGACTTACAAAAATCCAGGTCGGGGGAACCATTCATGGAGGGACAGAAAAAACTTAGTCACGGGAGGTCGTTCATGGGGGAATTTAGAATAATCTGGGCGGAGGTAACATTCATGGGGGAACTTAGAAAAACCAGTCCATGGGGGGCTCATAAGGGACTAAGAAAAATCGCCTTTGGGGAGCCCATGAGGAACTTAACAAAATCCGGCTCTTCATGGGCACATGAGGGATTTAGAAAAAAAAATCAGGCATGGGGACTTGGAATAACTTGGATGGGTCTTAGCCTGAATTATTCCAAGTCCCCCAATTCTTGATACGACGGCGTTGGCGGTGAGATTTTTTTTTATAATGTATAGGGACATGTAACTATCCTGTGGATATATGGAAAAGAAAAATAATTGTAAAAAAAATGATGTATGTGAGCTGCGGTGTAGCGTCAGGGGAACCATTCATGGAGGGACAGAAACAATTTGGTCACGGGAGGTCGTTCATAGGGGGATTTAGAATAATCTGGGCCGAGGTACCATTCATGGGGGGACTTAGAAAAACCAGGCCATGGGGGCCCATAAGGGGCTAAGAAAAATCGGTCTTTGAGGGTCCCCATGAGGAACTTAACAAAATCCGGCCCTTCATGGGCACATGAGGGGTTTAGAAAAACCCAGGCTTGTGGGACCTTTGGATAAATCATATCTTGAGGGCCTCAGAGGAACTTAGAAAAAATAAAACCAGGCATTGGCACTTGGAATAACTTGGATGGGTCTTCGCCTGAATTATTCCAAGTCCCCCAATTCTTGATACGATGGCATTGGCGGTGAGATTTTTTTAAAATAATGTATAGGGACATGTAACTATCCTGTGGATAGATGGAAAAGAAAAATAATTGTAAAAAAAATGATGTTTGTGAGCTGCGGTGCAGCGTCAGGGGAACCATTCATGGAGGGACAGAAAAAATTTGGTCACGGGAGGTCGTTCATGGGGGGATTTAGAATAATCGGGGTCGAGATACCATTCATGGGGGGACTTAGAAAAACCAGGCCATGGGGGCCCATAAGGGGTTAAGAAAAATCGGTCTTTGAGGGTCCCCATGAGGGACTTAACAAAATCCGGCCCTTCATGGGCGCATGAGGGGTTTAGAAAAACCCAGGCTTGTGGGACCCTTGGAAAAATCATATCTTGAGGGCCTCAGAGAAACTTAGAAAAAAAACCAGGCATTGGGACTTCTAATAACTTGGATGGGTCTTCGCCTGAATTATTCCAAGTCCCCCAATTCTTGATACGACGGCGTTGGCGGTGAGATTTTTTTTTATAATGTATAGGGACATGTAACTATCCTGTGGATAGATGGAAAAGAAAAATAATTGTAAAAAAAATGATGTATGTGAGCTGCGGTGCAGCGTGGATGATTCTGTTGTAGATTGCACTTCGAATAATTAAGAGGGTGGAGGATAATCGCGGCTGGAAAGGAAACAAGTCCCGCAACTCCCGCGGGACCAGTACCAGGAGCGTTCTAGTAACAAGTTACAAACTTGTATGAAAGGCTCGGCGCTTTCCCCGAGGGTGATGCCCACACAGAGAGAAAGAGAAAGCAAGAGGAGTTGTGGAAGCAGCCCATTACCAGATTGCAACAGCACCACCGCGTGAATAAGTCAGCAGTAGTGGCACGACGTACGCTGGATTATCCTGGTGCATTTGCCGTCGAGCTTTAACCAGACGCGCTTGTGACGAGTCATTGTCGCCTCTCGGTCGCTGAGCAAGAAGACTCGACCGGAGTTTGGTCAGTACCTACGGTGATCCACTCCAAATCCACAGAATTTCACTAGACCTTAGCGAACATACGCTCCCGCAACTCTTCTCAGTGAAAACCAGAGGAGTTGAACAGACGGGCTAATGAAAACCCATGTTGAATTAACCTGATTAACGTGCCCGCGAGAGAGCACTCCTTGGTGGAGCTGAATAAACATTTGCGCGAGAAACGTTCTCGCGTACTGAACCCTTCGAGCCTCGAAGGTTTTGGAGTTTCAATCGCTTCTCCAGACCGGTGATTAATGATTTCGTTAGCATTTTAACTGCGTTACTCTTTCTCGCATTCAATTATTTTCAAGATTCTTCTGCGACCGAGAATTGGATTTAGTTTCTTATTGATTACGTTGTAACATTGTAAAAAAGGATGCAAAGTAGAACCTTGCACATTGCTTCCTCATTATTTTTCGCTTCTTACAAAGCTACCTCTATGAGGAAGTATGTTATTCAATTTTTGGCTTCCTCATAGAGGAAGCTTTGTAAAACGCGAGAAATAATGATGAAGCAATGTGCAAGGTTCTACTTTGCATCCTTGTTTTAATTAGATAAATATACATGTTGTGGATTCGCTTTTTCTATTTCGTTATTGCGTTATTTCGTGATTATTAGAGCGTTTCCGAAGTGAATGTGATAATGTATATTTTTAAAAATAATTCAACATTCCATAAAATCAAAAATTTCATACCGTTCGTCACTAAATTATACATATATAATGGCTGAATATTGTTTTATTTATATACAAAATTTGAGCTCGCTATCTTAAGTTTTGCAAAAGTTACAATAGAGCGATAATGTCAATTTTTTGAAAAATTCAAAACATCATAAAATTTTTACGGCTCAACCGATCTTAACCAAATTCAATAGCGATCACCGGCATATGAAAGCTCAAATTCATACCAATTTTTAGATCAATATCTCGAAAATTGAAAGAGTTATCGCGTAAACAGACATTTTTCAAAAAATTAAAAAACGCGTAATAATTTAACGATGAAGTGGATTTTAACAAAAATTTGCATGAACGATGAGGCTTGATCCCTCTATCTATGGTCCAAATTTCAGCTTGATATCTCAAGGCATTCCCGAGTTATAAAGGTTTACATTTTTCGATTGTGTAACATACACACACACATACACACACACACACACACACACACACATACACATACAGACATTTTTTCTAAATCACTTTTCTCGATGTTTTGGATCATTCTGAGTGTACTGACATGAAAATCTCGAAAAAAAAAATTTTCACGAAAACAAAGCTTCCTCTATGAGGAAGCATGTTAATCTATTTTGGTTTTCTCATAGAGGAAGCTTTGTACAAATCCAACAATAATGAGAAAGCCATTTGTAAAGTTCTGCTTTGCAGCCTTGTTTTAAAAATTTTTAAATGACATTAGTTTTGAACCTCTTGACAGATTTTCGCCAGATTCGAACTCATGCTTACCCACACTTTATTTGTGGACGAAATTTGAGCCCGATATCTTAAAAATTGTGAAAGTTAGAGCACTAACAAAAAATGTCAACATATTTTTAAATATCATAAATTGTGAACCCCTTAACGGATTGACATGAAGTTTAATCCCAAACACTATTTGATAACAGTCCACTTCTGGTCCAAGTTTGAGCCGGATATCATAAAAATTGCGGGAGTTAGAGCCCGAGCTGACATTCTCCAAAAAATTCATAATGCCATAAATTTTAAACACCTTGATGAATTAACTCCAAATTCAATCCCATACCTTGTTTAACGACAGTTTACTCGTGGTTCAACTTTGAGCCCGATATCTTGAAAATTGCGACGGCTATCGTGCTAACAAAAAATTGTGCACATACGCACACACACACACATACAGACATTGTTTCTAAACCATTTTTCTCGACATTTTAGACCATTCTGAGTGTCCTGACATGAAAATCGAAAAAAAAAAATTTTCACGAAAGCAAAGCTTCCTCTATGAGAAAGCAAAAGTGGATTGCTTTGACAAGGCTGGAAGTTTCTATGCATAAACTGGTATATTAAATGGAAGATCCAAGTGCGATGTAAAATTAATGTATAGTACAGTAATTTCAATAGTTCATTTAATTTTTACTGTAAAAGTATATTAATTTTACATCATGATTTTACATCATTTTTAATTGACGAGATTATGCATAAAAACTCTAGGGCTTCTGGGTTGAAAGGATTTAAGGAGGTATCAATTTTGCTATCTCAATGCAAATTATGATTGGATCAGAATTTAATGACTTTAGGATATAAGAAAAATTGAGAAATCACAAGTGATGTAAATGAAGAAACAAAAGATATTGATTTCAAATAATAGTGAGGCTGAAGAGTTGTTAATCAATGAGTTTTTAAAAATTGCATTAAACTTTCAGAAATCTGCATTTCCTGCCTTATTGAGTTTAAATCGTTTTCCATGAAAATTAGGAAATTAAATATAGAAATTTGTAATATTACTACACAAGTGTATTACATTAAATATATCAGCTAATGAGTAAAATTTCTCATTCGAGGTTTTAATCGGAGTAGTTAGCTCCGTTTTATCAAGCACCCTTTCTGGCAGTGCCTGCAATGAGATCGTCACGTGAGATTCAAAATTACAGTATATTCTACTGAATAAAATTTTCGCTAATGTAAATTTGTAAATAACTGTTAAAAAAATGAAAGTTTTTATGCGTAAACTTGTTATCTAAATATAACGTACAATTGTGGTATAAAATTAATGTACTTTTCCGGTAAAATTAAAGCAAATCATAAAAATTGAAGTACTTTTACTGTAAAACGAGAGTAAAGTGTTGAATTTAATGTACCATACATTAATTTTACATCACATTTGTTCATTAAATTTAATATACCCGTTTATGCATAAAAATGTCCAGTACATTTACATTAAATTTCAAGTAGATTTTTTAAACAGTGATTGTATGTAAATAGAATTTCCAAAATCGTGACAATCCTATATTTAGTGCTGATGTCACAATTTTAAAGCTTTGGATCCAGAGTCGATGAAACTAGTTGATATAATTGGATTGAAAAGGTTTTTTTACCCCAATTTTGCTCTCATTGCAGCCTTTAATAGGAGCCGTTGGCTCCGTTTTATCAAGTGCCCTTTCCGGCAGTGGCTGTAATGAGATCGTCACTTAATTAACAGTCGCGGCTATAACGCAAGCCATTCGATTACGGTTGGAAATGGAATTGCCGAGTACGCACACATTATCATGCTTTATAATTAAATAATCCGTTCGATATAGCGGGGATTGCATCGAATCTTATCGTTGTGGAGAGCGGATTCGCACAATCGTGGTGCATCTCTATCGCTCTGGTTACGTACGCTTCTCGTAGAACAGTCATGTAGCATAACTCTAATGCGGATCACACGAATCGTGGAATATCAGCGTGAATCTGGCGCTCGCAGCACCGGCCAGGGCCACAATACCTATTAAGCTCTCGTTCGACGTCCCCCTCGACGGAAAGCTCCTTTAAATTCTGCTATATCTGGACGGCCTGTGTATCAATTATCGAGCCGTGGGCATGTTCTATTACCCAAACTCTGCGCTTTGCATCCACCACGTCACTTCACCAAGTTCCACGTACTCTCATTACGCGATGGTGCTTGATTATGTATTGGATTAGTCGTTTACCGGATGATGGGTTCGCGGTTCCATCGGGAGAGCTTGGTCTGTGGGTACAGGCGAAAGTGCTCCGCTATTTCACTATTGAGTTATCTACAGTTTCTAAAGTATATTGCCCGTTATTGCAAAGACTTCTTTCGGCATAGTGTCTGTAAATGCCCGAAGTAACTTTCTTTATATTTTCACAACTTGTTCAAGTCATTTTATGGGGCATTTGGAAAGAGAAACTTATTATAATGTACACAGCAAGCAATTTAATGTACATAGAATAACATTTTGTGTATCTTACGGAGTTTTATGATAAGTTTGAATAGGAATGGAAATATTGGGTCAATTTTTTGCTTTCTCATAGAGGAAGCTTTGTTTTCGTGAAAATTGTTTTTTTTTTCGAGATTTTCATGTCAGGACACTCAGAATGGTCTAACACGTCGAAAAAAGTGGTTTAGAAAAAATGTCTGTGTGTGTGTGTGTGTGTGCGTATGTGCACAATTTTTTGTTAGCACGATAGCCGACGCAATTTTTAAGATATCGGGCTCAAATTTGAACTACGAGTAAACTTTCGTTAAACAAGGTATGGGATTGAATTTGGAGTTAATCCATCAAGGTGTTCAAAATTTATGGCATTTTGAATTTTTTGGAGAATGTCAATTCGGGCTCTAACTCCCGCCATTTTTATGATATCCGGCTCAAATTTGAACCAGAAGTGTACTGTTATCAAATAGTGTTTGGGCTTAAATTTGGTGTCAATCCGTTCACAATTTATGGCATTTTTTAATTTTTTGAAATTTTTTATTCGTGCTCTAACTTTCGCAATTTTTAAGATATCGGGCTCAAATTTGGTCCACAAGTGGACTGTTATTAAATAAAGTTTGGGAGTGAATTTGACGTCAATCCTTTAAGGTGTTTAAAATTTATGGTATTTTGAATTTTTTGTTCGCGCTGTAACTTCCGTAATTTTTAAGATATCGGGCTCAAATTTGGTCCACAAGTAGACTGTAGTTAAACAAGGTATGGGATTGAATTTGGAGTGAATCCGTTAAGAGGGTCTAAATTTATGGCATTTTGAAAAAAAAAATTGAAATTTTTCGTTCGTACTCTAACTTCCGCAATTTTTAAGATATCGGGCTCAAATTTGGTCCATAAGTAGAGTGTGGGTAAACTAAGAATCAGTTCGAATCTGGCGAGAATCTCTCAAGGGGTTTAAAACTAATGCCATTACAAAAATTTTAAAACAAGGCTGCAAAGTAGAACTTTGCAAATTGCTTCCTCATTATTGTTCGATTTTTACAAAGCTTCCTCTATGAGGAAGCCAACATAGATTAACATGCTTCTTCCTCATAGAGGTAGATTTGTAAAAATCCAACAATAATGAGGAAGCAATTTGCAAAGTTTTTTTTACATTGGAAGCGGTACAATAATTGTATGAAGATGATGCAAAATATTGGGTAAATTGAAAATACAGAATATTTAGGTTTACTGAATGATGGGTTCGCGGTTCCATTAGGAGGGCTTCGTCTGTGGGCACAGGCGAGAGTGCTTCGATATTTCACTATTGAGTTATCTACAGTTTCTAAAGTATATTGCCCGTTATTGCAAAGACTTCTTTTGGCATAGTGTCTTTAAATGTCCGAAGTAACTTTCTTAATATTTTCACAACTTTTTCACGTCATTTTATGCGACATTTGGAAAGGTAAAATTATTGTAATGTACACAGCAAGCAATTTAATGTACATAGAATAAAATTTTGTGTATCTTACGGACCTTTATGATAAGTTTGAATAGGAATGGAAATATTGGGCCAATTTTTTTTACATTGGAACTAATACAATAATTGTATGGAGATGATGCAAAATATTGAGTAAAATGAAAATACACCATATTTAGGTTTACTGGATGATGGGTTCGCAGTTCCATTAGGAGGGCTTCGCCTGTGGGTACAAGCGAGATTGCTCCGATATTTCACTATTGAGTTATCTACAGTTACTAAAGTATATTACCCGTTGTTCAAAGACTTCTTTTGGCATAGTGTCTTGAAAAGCCCGAAGTAACTTTCTTAATATTTGCAAAAAAATTTCAACTCATTTTATGCGACATTTGGAAAAATAAAATTATTTTAATGTACACAGTAAGCAATTTAATGTGTACGGAAAAAAGCGTTGTATATCTTGCGGACTTTTATGATAAGTTTGAATAGGAATTAAAAAATTGGGTAAATTTGATACACTTTTATATATTAAATTGGACATGACTCAAAAGAATTTAATATTTTTTTTTGTAAGTTTGTTCAATTTATAAAAAAAAATAACAATTAATAGCAATTATTCTGTTGAGTCAGAAGGCACACAATAATTCTATAAAAACGATGCATAATATTCTGTAAAACAAAAATAGAAAATATTCATTTACTGTTTTTGTAAAAATTGTAGAAAAATTTGCGTCAAATTGACACAAAGTTTTTGTCGACATTTGTGGACAGAAAACACCTTATAAAAGTACAGAAATTTCAATTTTGTTTTTACTGTGTTATATTATGTTTTGCTCTTTATAGAAGAAGCGTTGGTTTTTGAAAAAAATATTTTTACGAAAATTCAGATTCCATTTTATTTAAAAAAAATGAAGAACTCGTCAAATACCACATTACGAAGAGAAAATCTATTCTGCACAAATATTATTACAAATTAAAATTGCTAATTTAGTCCGAGACTAGCAATGTATTTTCAAACCTACAAAATTATTCTCCATCCTTCAAAAAGTTTGCCTTATGAGAAAGCAAAAAAGAAAATGAATCATAATATGTTTTCAAGAAGCCAAAACTGAATTGTCGTTCTCCCCTCAGTTTTCTTATCCAATTAGACAGCAAATAGATGGTACATTATTATTAAACTCAGTTTACTTCCGTTATTACAACTCGCACTATTTCGCCCAATAAACCATTTAATTATATTTCTAATCTCGAAATATTTCTCCCTTCGGCTCCGAGTAACCATCGTCCATCCAACACAACACGGTCAGTCAACCCCAGAGAAGGCTGAAAGCTTTCGTAGCGGGGTAGTTATATAGCTGGCCATTAATCCACCCAGTCCGAAATGACGTAGGCGCGGCAGCGGATCTCTGGGTGTAGGCGAACCGTTACGGTCACAGTCACGGTCAATGAAACGTGCTGTTGCTGCTCGGGCTCACTTTTGTCCCGTCGAAGGGAGGCCGAGGATACGCTCGGTGGTCGAAATCCCCTAGCGTGCCTGGCTAACCCCCGGGCGAGTAATAAAAATGAAATTCTCGATTCCAGAGAGCGCAACTTCATGTGTGTACACGACGAGTTTGGTGCGGGCGCCAGCAGCAGCAGAAGCAGCAGCAGCAGCAGCAGCAGCAGAATGTTGCTTTGGGGCTCTGTCCTCTATACTCCCATTGGGCGAGCGATTTTGCTTTCTCTCTCTCGATTAATCTCTTTTATTTGCAAAATTTATTTAACCCCAAAAAGTGTACGTTGTACACGCGCGAGTTGTAAAGTTGTAACACACCCCGTTTTACAGTAGCGATGAGGGTAGATTTATCGTAGAGAGCCGAGTAAGGGCACAGAGTAGCGAAGCTCAAGTCGATTTCCCGGTAGCGTCGGTGAAGTTGGGGCAAAACGGCAGCGTATCGAATAAAAAAGTTACACTAAAAAGTAACATGCAACGTGCAATTACTGCACGTTGAAATTATTTTTTGGGTTTTACAGAAGAAAATGTATATAAATATTATTTTGAAAATAAGATATTTTCATTATACACTAATTTTGTATCACTGCTGATGCAGGCACAGACTTTGTTATACTGAATCACTTTTTTTTTTACAGTCCATTTGCTTGTAATTCTGTTTGTATGACTTAGAACGAAGCATAATAACTCAGTATGTAGTTCAAAACGTATTGCACATTTTTCATTTTCTTTTTTACCTTTTCGGTAATGTTTCATGATTGGAGATTTTGGATTCAATATCTAGGCCCAAACTGTACATTATATACATACAAGACGCACTAAGTTTCGCTGCGGTCCACAATTTCTTTCAAAAGTTATTGCGACCAGACCAGACCAGATCAGACCACACCACACCACACCACACCACACCACACCATACCACAACAGACTAATCAGACCACAACAGACTACATCAGACCACACCAGACTAGATCAGACCACACCAGACTAGATCAGACCACACCAGACTAGATCAGACCACACCAGACTAGATCAGACTAGATCAGACCACACCAGACTAGATCAGACCACACCAGACTAGATCAGACCACACCAGACTAGATCAGACCACACCAGACTAGATCAGACTAGATCAGACCACAACAGACTAGATCAGACCACACCAGACTAGATCAGACCACACCAGCCTTGATCAGACCACACCAGACTAGATCAGACCACACCAGACTAGATCAGACCACACCAGACTAGATCAGACTAGATCAGACCACACCAGACTAGATCAGACCACACCAGACTAGATCAGACCGCACCAGACTAGATCAGACCACACCAGACTAGATCAGACCACACCAGACTAGATCAGACCACACCAGACTAGATCAGACCACACCAGTCTAGATCAGACCACACCAGACTAGATCAGACCACACCATACTAGATCAGACCACACCAGACTAGATCAGACCACACCAGACTAGATCAGACCACACCAGACCAGATCAGACCACACCAGACTAGATCAGACCACACCAGACTAGATCAGACCACACCAGACTAGATCAGACCACACCAGACTAGACCACCGGACTAGACTAGACCAGACCACGTCAGACTAGACCTGACCACACCAGACTACATCAGACTAGACCAGAACACACCAGACTAGACCAGACTAGACCAGACCACACCAGACTACATCAGACTAGACCAGAACACACCAGACTAGACCAGACCACACGGAGAAAAATAATTGGTTACAGCAGCATGAGATCAGCTACCGCAGCAAAAATCATTAGCAAATATAGTGACAGCAAAAGTACTTGCTCTTACAGCAATATTTATTTGCTGTATCTGATTTGCTACAGTAGTAATATCAATTTTCTATTGCAGTAATAGCAGTTTGCTGTGGCAGCCCCTGTAGTTTGTTGGCAGCGTAAACAGCTTGCTGTTGCTGCAAAGTATTTTTCTGGTAGCACAAAAAACTTGATGTTGCAGCAATAATGATTTCCTAAGAGCGCAAACGCGCTCGTGAGAATGTGATGTTTGGGCTTCAGGGTTGGACTACCTAATTTGACGTACAGTTCAAGATACTCTTGTATTAGTACTCGCAACAGCGGACTAACATTTTTCGACAATCGTTTAGCATAGGTGAGGTCGAGTATTTCACGCAATGACACGTAAAGTTTCCAATATGGATTACTTTCCAAAACTAAATCCCCTATGGTCACCCCGAATAGTTTCACGAAACACGTAGTTTCTGCAGCTGTCATTTTGAGCTTCGAACTTTTCTTGACGAAATCCATCGTCAAGCCAGAATACGCTGACGATGCGAACTGGTCATGAATGAACTTAACACTAACAAAGTAGTATTGAAAATAGATCGCGACAGAACAATGGCGCTGCGCATAAAGTGTTAGGACGCGTAACCCGCCTTTTTTGCAGCAGCTCATTTGCTGGCGGAACTTTGTTCGATTGGTTACGCCAGCAATTTAAACGAATTCGCTCGAGTGCCAAACTTTTTCTGTGGTAATAGCCAATATTTGTTTATATGCGCAAATATATTTTGATAAATGAAACGCCGTCACTACAGCAAATATTCAGTTGCTAACGGTGCGAAGACCTTTTTACTAATTTGTTTTTCCAGCAAAATGTATAAGTTCCACCAACAAATCATTAGTTGGGTCCGCAAATAATCTGGGAGATACATTTTTCGTTTCCGCAACTAACGCTTATTTGCTGAGAGACTAAATTAGCTGCTGCATGAGCTAAATGAAAGGCTATTGCAGCAAAACAGACCTAGCCAACTAAGACTAACTGCAACAACAAAATTATTCTTCTCCGTGCACACCAGACCAGAGTGAGTAATTTTCTTTTGAATAAGCGACACTAAAAACATTCGTTTTCACAAAAATCGGAAAATCGGTTCTTATTTTTGGTTTACAATTTTTTTAACGCACGTCGAATGCGATAAATTGTAAAATTATTATGAAGAAATTGAAGATATTTTTTAAATAACACGTCATCACAGCCCATTTTGCCTTCTCGTCTGCTATATGATCCGTTGCGACACCGCAGAGACGAAGGATGGGAAGGTTGTCTCGTTCGGGTAATAACTTGTTCGGCGGTGCCTCGTCATTAATATGAATTTTCCGAGATACACGCTGGCGTTGCTTCTTGGCTCGGAGTTGCGGCACGGGCGGTACAGCCCGGCGATGCTCCCCTTGTGCGACGCTCTATGGGGTTGCAGTAGACACGCCTGCAGCGAGGATAAGTCTCGTCGCGTGGGTATACAAGCCACGGGCTGCTCACGTGGAGGTTTAAATCGCGGGGTTCCTTCCTCCTCGTCGGCGAATTGCAAAAGCGTGAGAGAGACATATAGAGGAAATGTTGAGAGTATAAGGAGGAGGAGGAGAGTCAAAAAGGGATATAGGAAGCTGAAGCAGCAGCAGGAACATAGAGTGGATAGGTGAAAGTCAGAGAGAGGATGAGAGAGAAAGCAATTTCGCAGGGTGCGCGCGATATTTCAGTTAGTCCGATGTGCCATCAGTCAGTGCCGAAGAGGGATAGACGAACGAGGTGCACAGCTCGCGGGATATCCACTCTGGGCTTTCCATAGTCCGGGATGTGTGTGACCCATACTCTGACTCCTTTAGCGCTCTCCGAACGGGCCGACGGATGGATATGTGCTATGTAGAGAGAAAGGGAGAGGCGGAAAGGGAGGAGGATTCCAACCGACGACCCGACACTAACCCGCTCCACTCGGCGGCCCTCATTTGTTAGGGGCTTCACCCGGGGTCGCGGCCGCACGCTCGCCCTTCAACCGAAGTCTCATCCTCTTCGTACTACTATCCTCTCAGCTACTGTTCGAAATCTTCTTCGTCCATCTAATGCCTAACTTCATTCTGGATTACTTTGATTTTTTTCCGTATCTGGACTCAGTGACGCGTTCTTCCGACATTATCATAGGGGTTGGGATTTTTTTAGGTGGGTTATTGTGACAGATTGGTGTAGAAATTAATGTTGACTGAGCGTGAAGTTTTGGGCTAAGATATGTTTGTAATTGGTGCTTCAGTGGAACACGAAAGAACTAAGTAGGTACTATTAGGAAATCGTGGCATGACTTTTTCGCTGAAAATTATTAAATGTTCATGTGACGGTTTTATTAGTTACATTATCTAATACTATCTAATTAAGAATAGTTGGCGTTAGTTATGTTTACAACAATGTAATGGTTCATGCATCAATAAGGATAAAGATAGTTATATGGGATAATAATTAATAGGTACCATTTAATGGTAGGCAGAACGATCAGCCAAGTCCTATCCTCTTGGTACTAATCCTTTCAGCCACTATTCGAAATCTTCTTCGTCTAATGCCTAACGTCATTCCGGATTACTTTGATTTTTTTCCGTATCTGAACTCCGTGACGCGTTCTTCCGGCATTATCATAGGGGTTGGGATTTTTTTAGGTGGGTTATTGTGACAGATTGGTGTGGAAATTAATGTTGACTGAGCGTGAAGTTTTGGGCTAAGATATGTTTGTAATTGATGCTTCGGTGGAACCCGAAAGAACTAAGTAGGTACTATTAGGAAATCGTGGTAGTCATAACTTGGAAATTGATTAAATGTTCATGTAACTTTTTTTAGTTACATTATCTAATACTATCTAATTAAGAATAGTTGGCGTTAGTTATGTTTACAATGTAATAGTTCATGTATGAATAAGAATACGAATAGTTGTATGGGATAATAATTAATAGCTACCATTTAATGGTAGGCAGAACGATCAGTCAAGTCCTACCCTCTTCATACTAATCCTCTCAGCCACTATCCGAAATCTTCTTCGCCTAATGCCTAACGTCATTCCGGATTACTTTGATTTGATGATGATTTGGTAATGCGTTCTCCCGGCATTCTATGAGGGTTACGTTTTTTTAGGTAGATTATCGTGAGGGATTGATATAGAAATTAATGTTGATTGAGCGTGAAGTTTTGGTCTACCATATATCTGCAAATGGTGCTTCATTGGAAAATAACTAACAAAAAAACTAAAGTTGAGCGGGTACCGTCAGAGACTCGTAAAAACCATGATAGTTTTTTGGCTGACAATGATTAGAGGTCCATGTGACTATTTTTTAAATTACAACGTCCAATGTAATCTAATGTTAATCATTATGATTAATTTCCATTATTTATGCTCACAATGGAATTCGCTCCGCGCGGGAAACAAACAGCGCTACTCGCGGTAAAATTTCGCGTTTTCAGACGGACTACATATATATACCTGATTGTATAGGGTTTTGAGCTATTGGAATTTTTATTATGGAATCTCACGAATTTCCTTATCAAATTATTTTGTGGAAAGTTAGTGCAACTGAAACCGCAATAACGACAAAATATACTTCAGGTTACGGTGAAATTGTAATGCATGTACCTCAATTTTCCGTTTGACTCTAGGTTATGTTTATATAAACAGGGTATAAACTAGGTTATGTTTATATTGTTACGACCGAGCGAATGAATAAAGCGGATATTTGTTTGTGGAGCGGATATTATTAATTACAAAGGACTCTATTTATCTTTTAACGTTTTTGTTCGCACGTTTGCTCGCAGTCAAAGTCCTGTCAAGACTTTCTTCTGTCACGTTTACTGTGAAGTATATGAAGTATTCGTTTGTCGATCGTCATACCGTGTGTTCCTATAAGACCTAATCTCTATATTCATAACAATATAAACATAACCTGATTGTCATTTTTTTTGTACTGTTCAGAGTCCGTCTGAAAGTTCGAAAATTTGACACCATGAGCGCTTGTGTTCTAACTGGCACGCTATAGCACACTAACGAATGGACAAAAAATATGGATGTACATAGAAGTGCAGATCGTATGGTTCGCCTGAAGCTGCGCAGAAACTGGAGTACGCATAAAAAATGACGAAAATGCGTGATACTCCAGTTTCTGCGCAGCTTCAGGCGAACCATAGGATCTGCACTTCTATGTACATCCATATTTTTTGGCACGGAGCGAATAGTTGATGTATCGATAAGGATAAGGATTGCATCAGATAATAGTTATTTAATGGTAGCCAGAATGATCGGCGAAGTCCTATCCTCTTGGGACTAATCCTCCCAGCCACTGTCCGAAATCTTCTTCGTCTGTCTAATAATACCTAACTTCGTTCCTTATAACTTAAGATATTTTTCTTATCCTGACTAATTGAATAATTGAATAAAAATAAACGATGACTGAATAAGAACTTTTAGACTAAAATATATCTGTACTTGGAGCTTCATTGGAAAACAAAAACAAGGTTAAGTAGGTTTTGTCAGAAAATCGTGAAAGTCATGACAGTTTGTTCGCTGACAAGTATTCCAATAATTATATTAGACAATGTTAATTATTACGATTAATTGGCATTAGTTACGGTAACAATACAATGGTTGATCTATCTATAAGGTAGGATTTATCTATAATCGATAGGTGTTGCTTAATTGTAACCAAAACGTCCAATGAATTTCTATTCTTTTGTTACATTTCTTTTTCAGCAAGAAAAACAAAAAAATCACTTACCAGAAGTGAATTTCGCTTGTGGCGAATGAATTCTCCACTTCAGATAGCACCAAGTAGAAATCCGCTTCATACCTGTTCCATTTGTGGGAAAACGATTTTCTTCTTGAAGCAAATGTGGAGCAATGTTCTTCAAGTACGTGGAATAATCCACTCCAATACTTGTGTAAAATGCAATATTCCACTTACGTGAAGAGAAATTTAACGCTAACGGGAAACGCAATTTTCCGCTCATGCAACACATTTGCCCCAATTTCTAGAGGGGAATTTCAAAAATTGCTTTGTGAGGTCTAGTGTAAAAGCTGTTACATGTCATATTTTTTGGTGAATTTTACAATAGAAAATATCTCCCACATTACAATGTGAAATTTTCAAGTTACTATAGAACTTTAAATATCAACAAAAAAGAAAAAATATAAAATTGATTCTTGAATAATGATAATGAAAATAATTGAAAAAGTCCAAAAAATGTATTCATGAAATTGTTTAAAAAATAGTTATGAATTTTTTTTATAGAACCTAATTTATTTATCTTGTGAAATGATGTGATTTTACGCTTAATCCGAAACAGATTTTTCTCCCACGTTTTTTTTATGAGGGAAAGTACATACATTTAATTCCCACTTTTATTCGCTTTGTTCTGTTTTTTTTTTCTCTGCAAAACCGATCGATATGTTCTCTTCCATCCGCTGGAAACATGGGAGAAAAATGCGAAAATATTTTCACGTGTGAATATACGGGAAAACATATTTTCCTGGTGCTGAAACAATGCAGGAATAAATGTAGTGGAAGGCGAGAAGCTCAGGTACGGGAGAAGCTTTCCAAAAACTCGTTACCTCGCAGCTTTCACGTGTACGCGAGACACGGGGCTGGAACATACAGCGACTGCAGCGGCTCCAGCGGCTCCAGCAGCTACAGCAGCTCTTCCGCGGCTGCTGCGACGTAGACTCGTCGCGCATGAGAAAATACAATTTAATCGCTTTGTCGCTTTGTTCGACTAAATCGACATTCTCCGTTCACCGAACGCGAGAGAAATCGGGGGAAAAAGTCTGCGGCGTGGCCCACGCGACTTCTCCTATTCTTCCTTCTATTTCCTCTTTTACTCACAGTTGTAAACATTCCATTACCATTTAACTCATACGCTATTTTTCTATTTCACGTATCAATAATATTATATTTATAATATTTATACAATGATTGATCACGTTAAAAATAAAAATGGCTTTTATATTACAACGTTTTGAATTATGATTCGGATATTGCAATAATAGTGGTTTTTGTGTATTATGAATTACTTAATTTATAAATAACTATTACGATAACAAAAAAAAAAAATTGGCAGCTTCAGCGTGGCCAGAATTTTTTTTAAAATTCAGAATCCTGTAAAATTGGGACCTTTTTGTAGATTTAGCTCAAATTCAATACCGATCATTCTTGAGAATCATGTAATTTATAAACAACTGTTTAACTCGATAACAAAAAAAGCGCGGCGTCCGGAGAGCGCGATAATTTTATTCGAAAAAAAAATTAATACCCCACTAAAACCTGAACACATGTTTTAATTTTCGTATAAATTCCTACAACCAAAGTGGCTCAACTTCTCTATCTGCATGTCAAAAAATGTCATCTCTATTGATAAACCCGTTCTTGAGATATACAGATTTTAATTTTTGCAAAGAAAATTCTGACCAAAAACAAAGAATAAAAAAAATGTCCTCCAAAAGAAATGGGATAGTTTAGCAACTTATCTTTTTTTCACCAACTCTTTTCTGACCCTTCACATCCCAAAACCCCAACCAAGAAGAAGAGGCTAAGAAATAACAGGCTAACTAAACACAACGTTTCACCGATATTTTTCCAATACCTAATACCATATTTTCCTTCGGGTCTCAAGCTTTTCCTCTCACATCTCCCTAATGGTTCAGCCAACATTCTTCACCCTCCGGGTCACCCTCAACGAATTAATCGATGCGGTATGTGCCAGTATATAGGGAGTGAGCCAACAAGAGATACATAAATTCCTCGGAGTCTTGGAATTTTTGCTACCCGCTTCAAGACACACGTCGCTCTCGTTGAGAAAGCGCAGCGATTCGAGGGAGTCACGCGAAATTCTTTAACCGAGTCTTTCGCCTATCTCTCGGTGCTTCGTTGGGTTAGGAGTAAGAAGAGGGAGTTGCTGATAGTACAGAGTGACGCGGGGTTGGTGGAGGGTAGAATTCAGTGTTTTAGACGAGAGCTTTCAGATTTAACGAAGCGTAGATAGGATGAAAGGTGGCGCCCAACGACTGTGGGGATGCTTCCCTGGAATATGTGAGGGAGAAGGAAGGATGACTCGAGAATTGAGAGAAGAGAAGCCCCCAGCACCTCACCAGCACCATATAGAAACCTCCAAGCAAGAGTCGTAATGTTAAAACACGCCAGCATCACCTAGAAAGCTACCCCAAAGATAGAGGACCTTCGACCTCTCCCGTCGTGCGAACACACTCGCCACCCTTCACTGCCAAAGCTTCGAGCACATAGTGTCAGCTACCTTTGCCTCTAGGTATATATATGGGGGTTTCCAAGCCAAATGAATGAACGTCTGACACTTTACATTTTGCTTCCTCATAGAGAAAGCTTTGTTTACATGAACAAATTTCTTTTTCGAGATTTTCATGACAAAATGTTTAAAATGGTCTGAAACGTCAAAAAAGTGGTTTAGAAAAATTGTTCTAATGTATGTGTGTGTGTAATGAAAGACCAACAATTGATATTACTGTAACTTATGAAGTATTCAACCGAATCAGCTAAAATTTAAACAACATATACAGTACTGACTAATCTTCAATTGGTATAAATTTTACAAAAATAACGCATTTCATTTTTATAAGAATGTCGAAATTTTGATAAAAGTACGTAAATGCTCTAGCTCGAACGAATTTTTAACTATCGGGCTGAAAATTCGTGTTAAAATTGAACAAAGTGATACGACCTTTGGTATTGAATTTGGACCAAATCGGTAAAGCGATTCGGTTTTTATGAGATTTTGAATTTTTCAAAAAAATTTCGTTTTGCTCTAACTCAGGTAAAATTTCAATTAATCGACTGAAATTTTCTACATAGAGGAAGCTTTGTAAAAAATGAAAATTAATGAGGAATCAATGTGCAAAGTTCTATTTTGCAATTTTTTTCGTTGCCTATTTAGTACTTGAAAAATTAATAACTTTTTTACAGATTCATTATAAATACAATAGCTATCCTCCTTTAATATATTATAATATATTTTATTCTTGGTAAATTGCAGAATATTTTTTTCTTACACTTTATAATGCATTAACAAAAACAAAATGCAAAAACAAGAAATCAAAGTGATATCCTTTTTGTGACGATTTCAATGAAAAAGGCATTAAGTGAAGGTATATGTAGAATAATTTTTTCTTACACTTTTTGATGCATACTGAAACTATATTTGTATTTTTTTCATTTTTTTCTGTCAATTGAGTTATTAAATTATTAGTAATATATATTTTTTCAAGTTTTGAACACTATTTTCTTTTTCAAATTGAATATTTGGTTTCAGTATGCATTAAAACTGAAATAAAAGAATCATTCTACAATTTACCGAGATTAAAACATCCGATAAGACTACATACTAATGATTTTTTTCATTGAAATCGGTGAAAAAAGGAAACGTCTAAGGATACCACTTTGATTTTTCGTTTTTGCGATTTAAAAAAGATATATCAAATCTGAATTCTGAATTTTTTTTGTTATGGAGTATTTTTTATGCAATGTATTTGAAAAAAAAATAACTTCAGTCATGGCCATTTTTGGGGTAGGACAAGCCAGTAAATTCGGAGTAAGAACAATTATAAATATCAAGGGCGAAACATTTTTCGCCTTGGATTGGAATCCCCCATATACATACACGCACCAGAGAGACGTGGAATTTTCCTGATTCGACGAGGCGCACCATACCATACCATGTTTCGTACCTTTTCCGCGCTCCTTCGCTTTTGCTCCCCTAACAGTCAGGTCCTCGGTACTGGCGTCACTATAGGGGTTGCTGCCTCTACATGCTTTTTGCACCCGATGCTTCGAGTAAATCAAATTTCTCAACGCCCCCAGACGTCCCGGACTTAAATCCCGATGCTTTGACGTTGTCCTCATCGATCTCTTAGATGCAGATTCTCTGGGTGTGGATCTGCAAAGAGGGTTGAACGATACAGTGCGTCGTCTGATTTTGTCCCATAGAGAATTCATAAATTCTTGCTTTTATCACTGTTAAAATCCACGATGTAATCCGCTGTTGTGAAATTATTTATGATATTACACATTATAGTGTTATTATTATTATTATTATTATTATTATTATTATTATTATTATTGTTTTCTTAAAATTAGTGAAATTGTAATTTTTCTATAAAAATTATTTTTAGAACACTTGAGTCTATGACATTTTGCAAATTTTTCCTTTATCTCAAAAAAGTTGAAAGAATTCTTCCTATTTAAAACTCGTCAATTTTTAAAAAAATATTTGGCTTACCGGTTGTTTAAGGAAAGTGTGATGAAGTTTTAAGGTAGTTCTGTCGGTACGCCGGAGTCATAAATCTCAGAGTCTATATGACATTAAAAATAATCATACGCATCACTTTGACTACCTCAATAATAATATCAAAAATAATCGAGAATCCTTCGAAATTGTCGTAATCAAATTAAAACAATTATTTGTAAATAGTTGATATGTTTAGTGCGGATTTGACTTCATTTTTACCATAATTAGGTTAGGAAACGTCATTTCGCCCGGTATCGTGCACTTTGACCTTGGTTCAGTTAAACATTATTCCGGAGACTTCACCTTTTTTCATGATGCATCAAGTCCTGAATGATTTGCGAATCCGTAGTACTTTTTATTTTTTCTCTATCTTTGATCTAAGTATGTTAATTTTCGATTTAAAGATCAATTTTTTCAGCCCTCCCGTGAGCACCGTGTAAAAAGATCGATTTTCAAGTTTTAATTGTTCATTCAAATACTCGGTAAAAGCCTTAAAGATTTTGTGCAAGTAAAATTGAATAGCTAAATTATAACATGTCAAAAATTCATGCATATGAGTTTGGATTACCTTCGCGACAGAACTACCTTAAAACCCATAAATTTCTTATAGCTTTCCAATAAAGCAAAAAATGATTGTTTCAAGTTTCAAAAGAATATATATTTTTTAATGACATCAGCAAGTAAATAAGTGAAATTTTTGTCAATGAATATCAATAATTTGGGACTGACTCGCCTTAAAGGATTTGCATAAAATTTTTTTTTAATGATAGTATTGCGATGTTTTTGTCGTGATTTTACACATAATTAATTCATAATTTTGCCAAGCAGAAAAAAAATGTATAAAAAAATATTGATAAATAATAAAGTTATTATTATTGAAACAAAGAATCGCCAAATAATCTGTCCATTCATTTCACGTCAAATTCGGACATAGAATAGTTTATAACATTTTTTATCGTACAACCAGATGCTTTTTTAAAATTCTGAAAAATTCGAGAAAAAAAAACTAAAAGTTCAATGTTCGACCAAAAAAATATTTAAATGGGCTTCAAAACAAATTCTTCAGATAAAAAACGCTAGTATAGCAATAAAAAAAATTAAAACCAATAATAGTGTAATAGTGCAACAAAATTGACACGAATATATCGATTTTATATATTTTTTTTTTGACACCGCAATTTTAATATTTCAAATCTATACGTAGTTATGAAAAGCTTGGAGCACTCTGACAGACAAACCCTTATATTATTACTATGGTCACCGCCAATTACCAATGTAATAAAAGTTTCCGTGGCCAACTTTTAATGGTTAAGAGACTGGGGTGCAAATTGCAATAGAAAAGTAGAATTCGTCTCGCGACACAATTTATTCATTCTCATTATCGTTCGTAGAGGACTAGACGAGAGGATTTTCTGCGGCTGCTGTGCGACTTGCTGCTGGACATGGACGAAGCTCGGAGAGGAAGTGCAACGTGCGCGTGAGAACGTGATTTAAAAAAACTGAAGGATAACGAGATTTTATTCGTCCGAGAGAGAAGGACGTACATGCGGAGAGAAATTGTGGGCTCGGGGAGGAAGTTCGCCCGCTTCTACGGACCACGATGTCGTGGAAGATTAAAAATTCCGCGTACACTCCCAGTGGGTGTAATAAAAACTGAAGAAACACACTTTTTGCTATAAAAACTCGTGAAGCATGCACGGAAAGGTCAGGGAAGTACTGTTGGACAAGGGTTGAAATGGAGATTCGGCGAACAGAAGTGCTTTTTTTTTATTTCTGTCATATTATACGTGCTGGTTTGGTTTGTGGTTCGTGTAAACGTTTAGGAACAATTTTAGCGTTTGCAAAATGTGTGTGCAAAAAGTAAAAGTAAAAGAAATTTTGCAAAAAGTAAAAGAAAAAAATATGTATACGTATATAACAGAAATTTTCAACAATTATACTAGTCATAATATTGAAAAAATATTACAGCAATCTTGCAATGATTTTAAAAACTAATAAATAATATTTTTATCATTAAATGGTAATTTTTATTAAAAGTGTGTTAGTAACTTATGATGATTATAGAAAATAGTAATATGAAAAAAGTATCTTGGTCATCTATATAATTTTCTTATTGTTTATTGCAACTCTTTAAAATGCGATTTCACCTCAAAGTTTACCTCAAACCTTCCAAAAAGAAATTTCCTATGTAGTAAGAAATCTTTGTAAATATTTCAAAATATAACTATTCGTGCAAAATATTTTGACAAATCATTTTAAAAACTCCGCGAAATTAAAATGATCATTTTATGATAATATATATATTTAAATTGTATAAAATATTACTAATGTTTTTGCAATATTTCTCCAATATTCTATGCTATATTGGTGAATTACTTAAAGATCATGAAAACTGTGAATGGTGCTGCAATTGCACATATGAAATCTTTTATCGTGATAAAAAACAAATTTTACTGGGCAAGCACAAACAGTGAAACATTTATGGAAGGAGATTTTTTTTTTCAAATAAAAACTTGTGAAGTATGCACGAGAAAGTCAGGAACCTGCTGTTGGACAAAGGTTGAAATGGAGATTCGGTGACCAGAAGGGCTTTTTTTACTCTCTCTCATATTATATTATATGTGCAAATTTGGTTTGCGGTTCGTATAAACATTTGCGTTTAGGAACTTAAGAGGAACAATTTTTGCGTATGAAAAATGTTTGTGTGTAAAAACGCGTAAAAAAATATGTAATAGAAACATCCCTTTACGATATGCCAATATTATCATAATATTTTGAAATCTATAAAAGAATATTTACAGCATACGTAATAATTTCGACAATATTAACAAATTATATTGGAATAATAAATTTACAAGGAAAATTGTTTCATAAGAGCTAAAATGCATATTCGTTTTTTTACGTGTACAAAATATTAGTGCATATAATGATAGCATATATAATTATACAAAAAAGATTATGGAGCTTTTTTAACAAAAAAATAATAATTGTGAAAAGAATAAAAATCTCAAAGCACATATTACTAATTTACAATTCAGTAATATTGAATTACCTAAATAAATTGCAGTCTGGGTCATATATTGATTGCATATATAATTATACAAAAAAAATTATGGAGCGTTTTTAATTATAAATATAATAATTGCGAAAAGGATAAAAATCTCAAAGCACATATTACTAATTTACAATTCAGTAATATTGAATTACCTAAATAAATTGCAGTCTGGGTCATATATTGATTGCATATATAATTGTACAAAAAAGTTTATGGAGCGTTTTTAATTATAAAAATAATAATTGCGAAAAGGATAAAAATCTCAAAGCACGTATTACTAATTTACAATTGATTAATATTAAATTACTTAAATAAATTGCAGTCTGGGTCATATATTGATTGCATGTATAATTATACAAAAAAGTTTTTGGAGCGTTTTTCATTTAAAAAAATAATAATTGCGAAAAGGATAAAAATCTCAAAGCACATATTACTAATTTACAATTGAGCAATATTCAATTACCTAAATAAATGGCAGTCTGGGTCAATGAAATATATATTCTCCTGACCAAAAAAAAAAAGAGAATAAACACGTTGAACTCACCGCAGTAAAATTTTCCTCCACGTTAGCAATAAGCCGAATAATTAATCAGCGGTCTCGTTAACTTATCAGGGAACGAGACCGCGGAATTGAATTTATTGGCAGAGTCTCTCACAGACAGGGTACGTTAATTAATTGAAAGATGCCCCCAAAATGATCGATTCTCGTCTCGTCGTGTAAAATCCCATCGGCCATGTTGCCCAACACAGCAACACAGCATCAGCAGCAGCATCAATGGTGGTTATGGTCTGGCAGGAAAAGCGATAGGCGCAGTAGCTAAAGCACAAAGTGTCAGGCCGTTAATTCTCTAAAAATATAGAGGGTCGTGAAAGCTGGTGGAGAAATGACCGAGTGGGTTGCTTACCACATCGTGCGACGAGCGTTTAAACTTTAAACCACAGAGTTGGCTTTTCAGCTTGACACGGATTTTCTCGAGTAAAACTCTCGTGGTACTGAGATGAACAAGGGAAGAAATTCTGACGCGTTAAATGGGTCAGTACAATTAAATGTTAAATCGCTTCAAGAGATTCGGATGAAGGAAACCTTTGAGAAGTGAGTTAGAAGGATTGAGGTGCATGCATGCAATTAAACACAAGCGAATATATATCTCTATTTACTCTACTTTACCTGTGCACTTGACTTCAAATTTCTCCTTCTCTTTCTCTCCTCTTCTTCTTGAGCCAAGACGACGAGTGGCTCTTCAGTCGCAATTAAAATTGCACCGAGTGCAGTGACTCGAGCCAACGAAAGCCAGAACGAATTTTTGAGCGACTTTTCTCACGCGTCACGACGTTTCTCAAAGCCTCTCACAGACTTTTATGTCGATCATTTATCGAATGGAAACTGGGCGCGTCATCTCGTTGTACTTTCCTTCAAAGCGTTGGCGGAAAAGACGAGATATCGAGAGACTGCGAGAGAACTTTTCTTCACGGTGGAGAAGTTTCGGAGTTAAGGAGAAAGGTGGGAATGGGGGAGGGGGGGGGGGAGGAAAAGAGTGCTTGCAAGGAAAGGCTCTTTTCAGCGCACCGACCTCACGACCGTATTATTTATTAAACACGCTACGTCGTATTTTACTGCAACTATAGGCCTCGAAGTTTCTCCATTCTCGAGGCTGTACCCCTTGAAATATACGGCGAAGGCCCCCCTCGGTTCTTGGGGGGGAGGGGGGGGGGGGTGAAGTAAGAGGTAACATTTTTTTAAAACTTTTATAAAAATAAAATATATATATTTAATAATATATAGTTAACTTAAATATAAATATATATATATATATATATATATATATATATACTAGGATTTTATTGTGGCTCGCGCGCTGCGCGCGCTCGCAATCGCCCCCTACCCAAGGGTGCCACCTCCGAAGGGTGCCCCCCTTAGGGTCCCTCCCCTCCCCTCCCCTCCCCTCCCCTCCCCTCCCCTCCCCTCCCCTCCCCTCCCCTCCCCTCCCCTCCCCTCCCCTCCCCCCCGCCAAGCCCTGGGCCCGAATTATTCTAAGTCCCTCGATTCTTGACACGGCGGCGGCGGCGGCGGCGGCGGCGGCGGCGGCGAGATCTTTTTATAATATAGAGAGATATTTCCTTAAACTTATATATATATATATAAGTGCCACTTAAATATCTCTCTATATTATAAAAAGATCTCGCCGCCGCCGCCGCCGTGTCAAGAATCGAGGGACTTAGAATAATTCGGGGTGGGACTTAGCGGAAGGGGGTGGGGCTAAAGGCCTGCGGCTAGCCCCATCTCCTGGGGCTAGCCCCACCCCCTTCCGCCAAGCCCCAAGTCCGTATTTTTCTAAGTCCTTTTCCAAAACCATACGTCCCCCAAGGGTGGGTGGCACCTTGGGGGGGGGGGGGGATCCTTGCGGGGGGCACCCTGCGGGGGAGTACCCTTCCGGGGGGCAGACTTGCGGGGGGCACCCTTGGGTGGGGGCGATTGCGAGCGCGCTCAGCGCTCGAGTCACAATAAAATCCTAGTATATATATATTTACTAGTTGCTTTGAAATTTTTTTAGAGTATACAGCAATTTGCCATTTTTAGTGCTACATCTTAAAAAAATCTGTAACATATTCAAAATTCAATGCATCTTAATTCGCCGTATTGCATTTTGAATCCTGCTCAATTGCTAAAACAACAATTTTCAAGCAAGTCAAAGTCTCTACGTCATTATTATTTTAAGTTATAGCCATTTTAGTAACGCCCTGAATTTTCTGCCAAAATTGTAGATTTTTTTAAAATTTTCTATACCCATGTATTTTGGCCCGCTAAACATGAATTTGCTGAAGGAAATAGATTGTACTTCTTCAATTTCACTATAAGAGTCCAGCCCCAAAATGGCTATGAAACTAGAGAGAAAAACAGCGAAAAAAAAACGTAAGACCATCAATTTTTTTTACACCCTATACCCATGTATTTTGGGCCGCTGAACATGAATTTGCTGAAGGAAATAGACTGCATGCCTTCAATTTCACTATAAGAGTTCAGCTCCCAAAATGGCTATGAAACGGGAGAGAAAAACAGTGAAAAAAAACGTAAGACCATCATTTTCTTTTTACAGCCTATACTCATGTATTTTGGGCCACTGAACATGAATTTGCTGAAGGAAATAGACTGTACCCCTTCAATTTCACTATCAGAGTCCAGCCCCCAAAATGGCTATGAAACTAGAGAGAAAAACAGTAAAAAAAAAAAAAAAACGTAAGACCATCAATTTTTTTTTACACCCTATACCCATGTATTTTGGGCCACTGAACATGAATTTGCTGAAGGAAATAGACTGTACCCCTTCAATTTCACTATAAGAGTCCAGCTCCCAAAATGGCTATGAAATTGGAGAGAAAAACAGTAAAAAAAAAGCACGTGGATCATCAATTTTTTTTTCACCCTATACCCATGTTTTTTGGGCCACTGAACATGAATTTGCTGAAGGAAATAGACTGTACCCCTTCAATTTCACTATAAGAGTCCAGCCCCCAAAATAGCTATGAAACTAGAGAGAAAAACAGTGAAAAAAAAATCACACGTGAGGCCATCAATTTTTATTCTTCGATTCAGAGCCCCCGTCGTTCATCGCGGTTCCTGCCACGCGCAGGTAACGTGTCAGTGTTGTTATTCATTCGTGCAATAAATATCGCGTAATGGGTATTCTCGACAGGCCGACGTGTCATAGGAGACCAGTTGCAAGAGATACAAAATATATAAAAATGTCGTATATATATATATAAATTTTTTTTTAAAAGCAAACACGGAGGTATGAAACAAAAAGGTAAAAATAATAAAAACAAATGAAAAACTAGGTGGGATGATTTTGGTGAATGCAAAGTTTAATCGGACAGATATACGAGTCCAGAGAGTGGGCAGAAAAATTTTCCACACACCCATGAAAGCTTGATGGTTTGGGGTAGAAAATCTCGTCCACGAGGTCGCGGAGTGATCCGAGCGTGAATCCGAGCGTGAAACCGACAGGCCATTAAACGGGTGGAATAGCTGAGGGTGAGGTTCAATCGTGGGTACGAAGCACTAGTCTCGTTGCGTTGCGCAAGCTATACGCGTCCTAATACACCTGATTCATGTGCCGCACTAAAGGTAATGCTGCAGTCATTGATACCATATACCTTTGGCATTTTATGTATTTTGGTTTTACACGAGATCTCGAGATTTTTTTGGACTTCGAGTATGTTTTTGTTTTTAGATGCTTGATCCCTAGCGGATTGAACCACGCCCGGAATTGACGCTGTTCACGGTCGTATCACGACGGTAATCACGGACCCTCTCATACCGCTTAAGCTATTGAGCTTGCGGACCGTGATTTTACACTATATAACGGTTGAAATCACGTTCCGAATCACGACTCGACGGAATTTTCAGTGCCATGGTAATTCGCAAAATCACGTCTTAAATCACGGCAGTCTTCACGTTTCTGGGATTTATCTTGTCGTGATTTTTCTTTTAATCAGGGCCTATATGACGGCTGAAATCACGGTACTGAAATTCGTCATGCTGGATTTTTTTCCAGTAATCATGGTCGGAATCACAACTGAAATTGCTGTTGGGAATTTTTCTGTACCCTGGCATATATTGTACCATTCATAAAAGACAGTAAAAATGACCTACACCAGTACATGGGTGGACGGTAACTAACGATAGCCCGTACTTATGCATGGAACGACGAACAATCACTTGCGAGAAAAGTTTCAGCTCGTTCGCCATCTAGCGGGCTAACTACGGGCGCCTCCCTTTTGCCACGCGGGGAGACCCACACGGAGAGACGAGTCTGGTAATCATTACCCGATTTAGTATAGTAAACTCGGTTTATTCAGCGCATCTGGCGTCTATTTCTATATTTTCCTATAGAGTACTGTATCGTGTTTTACTGTGTGCTGCACACCGTACAAGAATCGTTACTATGTTTCCGTTTTCAAACCATACTGTAAATAATCCAAAGTTTGTAAGGATGTATACGCAAAAGTGTCTCGAAGCCCTAGCAGACTCGGTCACCGCGCAAACCACCATAGAATCACGGTCGTTTTCACTATAGCGGTTTTGTGCAAAAAGTTCACTAAGAATTTTGACAAAACCACCACGTAAACTACCAGTCTGAGATTTAAACGAATCTCGGAGTGGTGGTTTACGTAGTGATTTCGACAAAATCCTAAGTGAACTTTTTGTACAAAACCACCATGGTGATTTCGATGGTGGTTTGTTCGGTGACCGGATCTGCTAGGGAAGACATCTTAAAGTTTGACAATGGTCGTGACTTCCAACAGACAGTGATAACGATTCGCAATATATGAAGAAATTCATCTATTAATTTATTAATATCTATAGTTGAAATCTATAGTTACGGGATCGGTTTCGAAAGAAATACGAACATTTGACATATACAAAATAGCAAATTTTGATATCCTCAACGTTGCAACTATTAAGACCGTGCGTCTGGGATTCATTCCTTAACTACAGGCTGTAGTTCTAAACAGGGGCGGTTTAACGGCTAGGCCGACTAGGCCCAGGCCTAGGGCGCCGCAGTCTGGGGGCGTCAGAGACTGAACTTTTTTTTTCCAATTTTTTAAATTTTTGTAAAAACGAAAAAAAAAGTCGTTGCGTCAAGCTTTTTTATGGAACGAAGGGAGCGCCTCGAATCTCCAGGCCTAGGGCTCTTGCACCGTTAAACCGCCCCTGGTTCTAAACAGCCTTTTAACTATACACGAAAGATGTCCCGTGACCGCTATATACGTTTGGCGGCGGCTGAGTGTGTTTACATCGTCAGCGACGTTAGGCGCCCATTGTTCTCGGTAGTGTAGTGCAATTAACAAGGAATTGTGAAAACGAAAAAGTAAGTGCACGTTTTTTTATAGACATATTATCGATGTATTCTTCGTGTATACTATAAAAAAATCGTCACATGTCGTCGTCGTTGTAAATCGGTGCGTAACCTGCACTATTTGCAACGTGACATAAACTCCTCTTTAATGACATTCGAAATCAGGACGAGTGGTGATAGCATTTTTATTTACAAAATATAATTTCATTTTAAGAAAAATACATAAATGTTTAATAATTGAACAAAAGAACGTGTATTTTTTATGCTCCATTTTTGTAACCTATCCCTATCCTACCTTTACATACCTTTACTTTCTATTAATTTAAGTATCATTTTAATCCACGAATTTCCGAGATTCACTGGTATAAGATACAGCAGTAAGTACGTAACAGGCCTAACAATCTTCAGTATGCTGCGCTTAACCAGCAATATATCGTTGGTAAGTGACACGTGAACACAACTGGCATCGTTTGCCATACTGTATATTAAACATAAAAAATTCGTGTTTAATGTACTGTATGGCAATCATCGCTAAACTGGTCGAATAAACCGAATTTACTATGCTGCATGGGAACCATCGCCATATTTTTATAATAGTAGTTGCCAGAAAATTCTCTCCGTGCAGCTTAGCTCCGCTAGATGGCCAACGGCCCGAAACGTTTATCGCCTTTATTATTCACCTTTTCCTGCATATAAACACGCAGCTATAGCAAGTTGCTGTGCTCTCATATTCTAAAGGACCACGTATTGGGGATGTCCTAACCATTTGACATAGATGGCCTAGCCATTTAGAAAAGAGGACCACGAAAAGACGACGTTGTCTTCTCTTCAGAGTTTCAAATGTTACAGACTTTATATAATTAAAAATTAAATACCGACGGTAACAGCATTTCATTCGCATCACGACAACTTGACATCTGCCGTGATTCTGACTGTGATTACTAAAGAAAATCACGGCACGACGGATTTTAGGGCTGTGACTTTAGCCGTGATAATATCAATAGCCATGTAATAGTGTATGTGGAAGGAACTTTCGCAGGGTCAATGAAGGGTATGGGGGTTTCTGTGGTAGGCTTATAGGAAGGTCTGGGACGTTCAGCGATAGGCTCAACGGGGGATCTGGGAGGTTCTATGGTAGGTTCTATGAAGGTTTTTTAGGGTCTGCTTCACCCTCCGTGGCCCTCCGTTAAGTCGAGATGTCTACTTTCTGCCATTTGGGGAGTCTGGTAGGGTGAAATTCAAATTTTAAACTATGCACGATACCCTCCTTTCACCCTGCACAATGCCTTCTTTCACCCCCCCCCCCTCCCCAGACTACGGCAGTAGATCTCAGTCATTGTCATTGTAGGTTAAAAGGAGGGTAAAAATGTCGACTCCCGAACATTTGTCAAAATAATGAAGATTTTATTTTGATTTTAATATTATAATCTCACCTGTAATAATAGAAGTACATCTTATTCGTAGATGAATGACAAGATTTGATTCACGAAGTCAACGAAGTGAAGGAAGAATTAATTTTTAGACAAGTCGTTAGAGCGAACCATAAACGAGGACCATTCCATTCACGTGATGGAGCTTCCCTGTAGCGCTCTTACTCCCCTAAACTCTCACTCTCGTTGATATTGCGACCGCGACGGAGCAGTAAGCCGTGGCTTAATTAACTTCCTCGCGAATTTATCTCTCCCCTGCGTCTTAATTCTCCAGTCTGTTACGACTTCGATGTCGCGACTGTATAAGGGTTTCATGGACGCGCATCCCGTGACGATTTCCTCGCGATCGAGGTCTGCTTTCGCTGCTGCTCCTGGCGAACCATTCGCACTCGATTAAATTAAGCTAGCTACGAAAATGACTGGAGCTCCGCATTGAACCTGGCACACGTACGAAAGTCGCCTACGTGCGAACGAGCTTCCCACCGGTTTCTAAATCTAATCAAACGCGAACTGCTCTCGTGTCGATTCTACGTGCGCGTCGGTAAATTGCTGGATAACTATTGCAAGATTCTAATGATTCTTTGGGATGTCTAATGTTCGAACTCGCTGAAAAGCCCTCTTAATTAACATCCAATTTCCCTTTATTTCAAGACGAGGGAAGAAACGTTAATCAAATCAGGAATGCGGAGATTTACTCAATGAAAATGTATTTTAAATACTTTGTGCATAACCGATAGCAGATTTTTTAAAATCATGGTCAAAAGGCTTCTAATCGGTATTTTCTTGGGTAGAATATGCGACTGGAGAATGATCGTGAAGGCCAAAATTCGATATCTTGAAGAAAATTTAGGTTGGATTTTCCAACCGCAAGTCGAAACTGCGAATTCTGGAAACTGAAACGGAAAAAAGTAACTTTTTAAAAAATCATTGTCAAAAGGCTTGTAACTTGTATTTTCCGGGGTAGAATAGGCGACTTGAAAACGATGGTGAAAGCCAAAATTCAATATCTGAATGAAAAAAAAATTCAGGTTGGATTCTCCGACCGACGGTGGGTTTCAAAATAGCGAATAGTTAAAATAGCGAATTTCAAAAAAAAGGAACGTCCGAATCTAGAATGGCCATCATTATGAAATTCGCTATTCCAGCCATTCGCTATTTTTATCATTCGCTATTTTGACCCCCATCTTATTAAAATGCAGTCAAAATAGCGAATGGCTAAAATAGCGAATTTCATAATGATGGCCATTTTATATTTAGACGTTCCTTATTAAAATGCAGTCAAAATAGCGAATGGCTAAAATAGCGAATTTCATAATGATGGCCATTTTATATTTAGACGTTCCTTATTTTGGAATTCACTATTTTAGCCATTCGCTATAATTGGTAACCGGTATTTTCTGGGTTAGAATATGAGACTTGAGAACAATAGTGAAGGCCAAAATTCGATATCTTAAAGAAAAAAAAATTTGTTGGATTTTCCGACCAGAAGTCTATATTTTTATACGGGGTTTTTTTCCAGAGGTTATTTTTTCCAGGTAGTATTTTTTCCAGTGGTAATTTTTCCTATTGTAGAAGACGCAAAACTTTTTAATGGCCCATATTCACCACGTTTACCGTATAAAAGCCCGGGGGTAGTTACAGGAATAGAGGAGAAGGAGAGGGAAGGCGGTTCCTATAAAGTTTCATGTTAGAGAATAGAAGACCCACTGTCGGAGGTAGGTCGACATTCTCCTGCCGTGTACAACAGGCACACTCAGTGTTGTAGAGAGCTGGTGTACAGAATTGGTGTACGACGGGGTTAAGGAACGCAGCAAACACTGGCCGGTAAGTCAAGGAACCGCAGGATGTCCCAGGCGGCAAAGTTGGTCGGACCTCGAAAGCCAACGCGGAATACTCCGCGTCTGGTGTGGCTTGCTACTCGCTCGGCGATGTTCTCTGAGCGCTAGACGGAGTAACACGCGCGTATAGATTTGCAAGCGGATGGAAGAACAGGAAGGAGGGCAACTATTATACGAGCCATGGAGCTCTTCGACTATGGTCGTACGATACGAACTCTCGACAACACTAGGCAACTCAATTCACTCGAGTGTGATAATATATCGATACATTTGAAAAAAAAAAAAAAAATCATAATGGAGTTAACTAAAGTGAGTTATTTGGCAGTTTAGATTAGACCTTAATGTACCTTTTCTTTCTAACAATTGTTATCAATATCAATTTCTACCAAGATTAAAATCCAAACTAAATGTGATTTTATTTATTTTTATGTTACGAGATTTTTTAAAAATAGACGGGTAATTTAAAAAAAAAAATTTAGGGTTATAAAAAGAAAAATTCATGGCATTGATGAACATTTTTATGATACAAGATTTTGTTTTAAATGGGCGCGAAATGATTCTTTATTTCTTGAGTGTTGTAAAAAAAAGAAAAAAAATTATGGCATCCCAAAAAATTTTTTTATTTATTTATTTTTTTACGGTGAAGCCACTATTGAATTCAAAACATATTTTCTTGTCTTCGAATTTCCTTCCACAATTTTTAAGACAAAAATTAGTTTTTTATATAACGTCTGCATTTTTTTAATTAAGAAAAATGTTGTTTAACGTCGTAAGGCGTTATATTAAAATAATATAGTAAAACGCGTAAAAAATAGACTTCTTCAAAGCGAAAATATATTTTTTAATGCGAAAGACAAATTAAGGCCTCTCAGTGCATTGCTAATAATTTTTGCTCGCCGTAAGAAATATTTTGCAAAATTTGGAAAGAATAATAATTTTTCGTTTATTTATTTCTTAAACTCGATTAAATAAATTTTGATTCAACTGAATTAAGCAACCAAATTCAGTAACTCATTTTTTCTCAGTGCAGTAGATAAGAAGTTTCCTTCTCCTAGCAAATATTCGTAGTATCAAAAAACATAGTAGAATCCAGGGACACATGTCAGTCTCCGAGGCATTTCTGAATCTCGAAGTCCTGTAGCTAAAAAAAAGAAAAAACTAAGAAATTCATCTTCTCTTGCTCTCGAATGCTTTGGAGAAAGATGAAGAATAAGGAGAGCAGGGAAAAATAAAGTAAAACGGAAATGGAAGGTGGAGGTGAAAGCATAGGCGGTCCGCGATATTTCCGGATAAGGGAGTCGCCGAAGGGCTAGAACGAGGGAATGGGCGCGAGTGCCTGTGAATTTTATTTCTCGATGAAAATCCGTCCAGGCTTTTCCTCCAGCCGAGATATCGATAACTGGTGCTCTCACTGCTGCTGCTGCTGCTGCTGCTGCGGGTTTGCGTCGACGAAACTCCGAGTGCAAGCGAGATGAATATTTTGTGTCTCATGAAGAGCGAAAGAGAGAAAACGAGTTTCAGTGCAACTTCACCGAGAATCTCTACCATTTGTCACGGTGGCCCGACGAAACTTCGATCCATCTTCCCTTTATGTCGGTGTCGGCAGTTGCCGAGTCCTTACTCCTTCGAGGTGTTAAGAAACTCGCTATCGTAAGCGTTTCGCGTGCCCCTCGCCCCCTTCCATAGTAAATTCGCGACTCGCCTTATCGAATACTCGATACTCGGTGTTTTAACGCACTACTGATCGATCATGGCTAATTGCAATTTGTTCCCGGATTTGCGAGTAAGCAGAATAATGTGCATTGAAATGGAACGAATTAAGATAAAGCGTGTTTATTGTATAGGATGAGTCAAATTTAATTTTCAAATTAATTCCAAATGGATTAAGTATTTTAGTTAATGTAGTTTAATTAGGTAATTTGTATATGTATTTTAGAAAGTTTTTTTACATGTTTGGGTAAATTTTTTGAGGATTTCACTCCGAGGTTATGATTATTTCAAATTCTATCAGGAGCGTTTTTAAGGTTCTGATTATTTTAAGGATGCTCATATTAAGTTATTATTCTAAGTACATTAGGAGACTGTTTTTGGGACTTTATTTATATAGGACTTATTTAGATTTATAGATTTATAGATTTATAGATTTATAGATTTATAGATTTATAGATTTATAGATTTATAGATTTATAGATTTATAGATTTATAGATTTATAGATTTATAGATTTATAGATTTATAGATTTATATATTTATATATTTATATATTTATAGATTTATATATTTATAGATTTATATATTTATATATTTATATATTTATATATTTATATATTTATATATTTATATATTTATAGATTTATATATTTATATATTTATAGATTTATAGATTTATATATTTATATATTTATAGATTTATATATTTATAGATTTATAGATTTATAGATTTATAGATTTATAGATTTATAGATTTATAGATTTATAGATTTATAGATTTATAGATTTATAGATTTATAGATTTATAGATTTATAGATTTATAGATTTATAGATTTATAGATTTATAGATTTATAGATTTATAGATTTATAGATTTATAGATTTATAGATTTATAGATTTATATAGGTCCGGATCAAGTCCTGATTATTCCAAGTTCGATCATGAGTACATTCAAGGTTCTGATTACTCTAAGCCCCCAAAAAGCTCCCTCTCAGGATTTTGTTTAAGGGGATGCTGGAGTGGATTTTATTACCGAGTGTGATCGGTAAAAACAGGTTTTTTCGTAGTTTTGGTTATTCATCGTTAATATGCTACGCACATGCTTCAAATTATACACGATTGTAATATCAACGTAAACGAGTGGACGTACATTCGAATATTGGGTGAAAACGTACAATAAATGAAAAAATCGTATATTACTAAACTTCCCGAAATCAAAATGGCCGCCAGGGTTTGACAGCATTACCTGTTTGGTAAGATATCAAAGATTCTGGAACTCACATACGTTAAACTCGAATGTACGTTCATTCTTTAACGTTCTCTGAATATTCCACGAGCGTCGAAAAGTCAATTTCACAAAAGGAATCCACGCAAAACCCAGACTACGATTACGTAGTCTGTCCGCAATCAGAGTGGGTCAAGACCCGTGCAGAAATTAGATCGGGCAGCCGCATTATAGATTAAATAAGGGGCCTTCTTAGGTATAAACGTGGTATCCACAATAGGGAATCCACTCTAGAACCCTACTAGGCTCAATAGAGGTTGCCACGACACAATAGGGAATCCACTCTAGAACCCTACTAGCCTCAACAGAGGCTGCCACGACAAAATATATCTGCAATAGGTATGGCAAATTATTCCCTTACTGAAACCCGTCGGAGTTAACCAGGTGATCACCCATCTAACTATTGAAGGTCAGTGTCAGCTAAGCGGTCACCCATCTATGTATTGACCATCAGTCGCCAGCCCCGCGGTCATCCATCTAAGTAATTACCGTCAGGCTCGGCGGTTATCCAACCCAGTACTGACAGTCAGAGTTAGCAAAGCGGTCACCCATCTAAGTATTGACCATCAGTCCTCAGCCACGCGGTCACCCTAGTACTAACCCTCAGGTCAGTCAGACGATCGTCCACCCAAATACTAACGAACTAATGCGCGCAAACAATGAAATAAGCAACTTCGTCGAATATGTTTATAAATGACAAAAACGATACAATGTATCATTTTTTATATAACCGATTGCTGTGAAAAATAACTGAATGTGCTTCTATTATTACCGCAGCAGACGCAATCATATAAATCTATAAAGTTTGGACAATATTACACGAATTTCATTTTGTATTTCATATTACCGATATTCAAATAGACAAAAAAAATTGTATAATCATATGATCTGAATGGCCGAGCGAGCTAAAGCGCAGTGCAACAACATCACCCGGAGGGTCCCAGGTTCGATTCCCGTCTATGTCAAATAATTTTAATATGTTTTTTCAGTGATTAATGTGTACCATCATGTAGAGGAAGATGTAATATCTACTTAAAATGCAGGATTACTCGATTTAATAAGCAAAAATCAGTATTTTTCAATCAATTTTCCTTATTATATTAGTAGAAGCTTAATAGGGCAGCCTTTATAGGCCCTAACAGGAAAATCTATAAAGGCCCCGTACTTTGAAGCGTGACCAGCCTAGTAGGGTTGTACTTAGATTTCCATACTGGGCCCCAAATAGAATTGGGGCAAACTAGAAAGGGCCAAGTAGGAACCCCAACTATTTGTCTGCACGGGGAAGAGCGCGAATGAAGTTTCCCGATTAGAACACAAGTGGCGCCGATGTAGTCTGTTTTCTTTTGGCAAAAGCTTCCAGCCTTTGCAACACGACTGTAGTATACACTATACCTGGATTTGGCTTGTGTATTTGATATTCTGATTGTTTTCGAATATTCAGAAATCATCACAGAATTGACGTCCGGTCTGATTTTACATATCTAATTTCCAGAAGCAATTAAATCTTACGGCAAAGGTCAGCTGACATATCGTGTGCGGCCATATTGGTTTTCGGGAGATCAGTATCTTTTGTCAAAAGTAAACAGACTACATCGGCGCCACCTGTATCCTGATCGAAAAACTTACCGACCAAAGTCGGCAAAAAAATCTACTCCAGCATCCCCTTAAGCTCCTTGGAAGATTCATTTCAAAGCTTCATTTATTTAGGTTTCCCGAAAAGTCCCGGATCAGGCCCTGATTATTCCAAGTCCCATTACGAGTACGTTCAAGCTCTTGATTATTCTAAACTCCTTAGAAGCTCGCTCGCAGGAATTTTTTTAAGCCACTTGGAAGATTCCTTTCAGTCCTCCATTTATTTAGGTCTCCCTAAAAATCCCGGATTATTCTTTTTAAAATTCTTATTAAAAGTCTCCCTAGAACATCTCTTTTGGGCCTTAATTATTCTCAGAATCTTAGAAAAGAGCCTTAGTTAATATAATTGTAAAAATATTCATTAAGCGAATTAATTAATAGTTATTTAAATAGATGCAGAATAATCACAATTTTTCAGGTCGACCTCTACAGGTATCCAAAAATTTTCAAAACATATTTTCTTTTTTAATATTCGAAACGTGAGGCTCACTTCTTACAACATTCAAACATTGAGCGTTACGCTTCCAACCCTCGCGTCGATTTACGTAAGGAAAACATATGCACAAAAAAGTTTAATGTGACAAATATTGGCGCGAGAAACGTATTTTACATATGTTTTCCATATATGTTAGACATTTTAGAAATATCTCTTATATATTTTCACGCGTGCTTTGCTTACATAAATTTTCATATGCTCGAAAAAAAAAATTGCGTTCAAAGTTTCGTTGTAAATTCTCAGCGTAGAAAATCCTTCTAAGGGTTAAACTATGAACTCATTTTATAGCTCATTATTTTCAAAATCAGTAGTTGCTTGTTTTATAAAAATATTTATGTAAATAAATTCTATAGGAGTTAAAGAATAATTACTTTAATATCGGTTAAGCTATATTTTGGTGAGAGCTGCTGTGATTTTCTCAACGCCAGCCACAGTCACGAACACTTAATTAGCTCTTACTGTTCAGAAGGTATTTCACCCAGTTTCATTGGCTATAAATGCTCCCTTACATTCTACACTAGCGAACGTTATATAAGTTACTTCAATACATTAATAGTTTAATAACGACTACTACGGAAGTAAATGTAGAGTAGAAAATTTAATGAACTTGGTGTTTTAACAGTCCGGATTCTGTAAATGGAATTTGTGTACGTTATGGAATCAAGTTGACATTTTGGACTTCTCATTCGCTCAAAAAACTTGGAACTATTTAAGCACTAAGTTCATTGAATTTTTTGCCCTATATATTTGCTTACATAGTAGTTCATTTGCTGAACTAAATTATTTTTTTAAAATGCAAAGTGATTCTACACGGAAAAAAAAGATTAGTTGCCATAACCAAGAAATGAGTTGACACAACCAATTGATTATTCTATTTCCCTAGCAACTCAAATGATAATACCGATGATTCGAATGATAATACTGACGATTCGAATGGTAGTCCCAACTATTCGAGTGGTAGTCCCAACAATTGAATTAGTTAACCTAACTAATCCAATCGAGAACTAATCGTGAATAGTTAGGTAACTATTCGATATGGCTGAGGCAACTAATTTTTTAGACATTGTGTACAACAAATCAAAAACGTAGTTGCCACAACCAAACTTTTTTTTCCGTGTAGAGCACCGAATTTTGCACTGACCTGATGCTCTGTGAAATTTCTGAACCTGGTTTGTCTTTGTCGTTCACCCAGTGTTCTAGTAACCGCGTTAAGTATATGAAACCTAAAAAACAGGCCTTTATTATTAATATATAATATATATAATACTAGGATTTTATCGTGGCTCGCATGCTGCGCGCGCTCGCAAAACCTCCGTTAAGTATTTGAAACCATTTTTGAAACTGCATTGGCGTTTTCTTTACTCGTGCATGCAAAATCCTCGTTTGCCCACCGTTCACAGACATACAAAATTGCCGATTGATGCACTAGTGCGCAAAACATTTTGCGCACTAGCTCCCTCAATTTTGCATACTGTACCCTGGATTTTGCTCACTGCTTGAAGTTGCAGTTCATTATGCATGTCTATAAACGTCGGACAAACTCGGATTTTGCATTGCACTCGTAAAGAAAAATATGGTTCGATACACGACGCCAAAGGATCGTTCTGCGTACTGCTCGTGTGAAGACAGTATGAAGCTTTGGCTTCGCCGAGCAAAATTCAGGCTTCGGGAGACCTTGTGGGTCAGAAAAATTCGGGCCACGTAAAACATACATGGGGGGACTTGAAATGCAAAGCCCTATACGCCTATATATCGGTATAAGTATCTCTTCATTTATAATAAAAAAGATTTCACCGCCGCCGCCACCGTCACGTATGATAGTTCCTCCAGATTGTCTTTTGTTTTACCTTACAAGTGTACAATTGTACAATTGTATTTTGTTTCCATTTCGTATCGCCCTTTGTTTCCCATCCAGATCGTCTTTTCTTTCCCCTCCTGATCGCATTTTGTTTTACTTCCCAATTGCCTTTGTTTCCCCTCCAGATCGTCTTTTGTTTGTACTGCCGATCGTCTTTTGTTTCCTTTTCATATCGTCCTTTGTTTCCCCTCCAGATCGTCCTTTGTTACTCCTCCCGATCGTCTTTTGTTTTACCTTACGACGACGACGATTGTACGATTGTATTTTGTTCCCATTCCATATCATCCTTTGTTTCCCCTGCAGATCGTCTTTTGATTCTCCTCCTGATCGTATTTTGTTCCACCTCCCAATTGCCTGTTTCCCCTTCAGATCGTCTTTTGTTCCCATTCCATATCATCCTTTGTTTCCCCTGCAGATCGTCTTTGGATTCTCCTCCTGATCGTATTTTGTTCCACTTCCCAATTGCCTGTTTCCCCTTCAGATCGTCTTTTGTTTCCCTTCCATATCGGACTTTGTTTCCCCTCCAGATCGTCTTTTTTCCCCTCCTGATCGTTTTTTGTTTTACTTCCCGATTGCCCTTTGTTGTTCCTTCTGATCGTGGAGTTAGCTACCCAGTCGGGTTAGCCACTCCGTGCGGTTAGCGACTTCGTAAGGTTAGTCACTCCGGGCGGTTAGCCATTCTGTCAGGTTAGCCACTCCGTCAGATCCGCCACTCCGTCACTTTCGCCGATTGACTAGCCTACCGACTAATTTCTGGTACGTGCATTTTTTTAAATTTGATAATATTGATATTGATTGATAGACAATGAATTTATTGATATTTTTTAAAGAAGTGTCCCTGAATAATCTGCTCGTCCGATTCACTTCAAATTCAGACAGAGCATTGGTTAAAATATTTTCTATAAGCACAATGACTTATTTCGAAAAATTTGAACTCCGATAAAATTTAGACAGGGCTCCAAATTTTTAAGTAACTCTTATATGCAAAAACACATTCTAAAAAAAAATCAAAACCACTTTTCTCATCTCAATACTTTAAAAAATGTTGAGTAACATGACGTGTAAACCTCGAAAAAGAAAAAAAAATCACAAAAGCGAAGCTTCCTCTCAGTAAGAATAACGTAGGGAAAAAGAAACTTCTATAAAGCAACAAACCGAGAAAACTTCCTGCCGAGAAATTACCAGTTTCGGTTTCATGAAAATGCAGTGACAGCTTTACTCCACATCCTTGCAATTTTCATTCACACAGTTTGAACTATTTAAGCACTAAGTTCATTGAATTCTCTGCCTTGTATTCACTTCCCTACTAGTCCACTGGTGACCTATACTGTCCTCTCAATGCAAAGTGACTGGAGAGTACCGAATCTTCGCTGACCTGGTGCGCTTGTGAAATTTCTTAGCCCGACTCGTCTCTCTCTCCTCGCTCCAGTGTCCGAGCGACCGCGTTAATTGCGAAACTTTCCGCGAGCTTTCGACGCTTCACCGCTTCTCCGGCTCTTCTTGTCGGCTATGCCAAGGGAAGGGAAAGACCGCGAGAATTCCTCGCCAACGAGTTAGAAAAAAAAAGCTTCCCCGAAGAATTTGCCTCCCGAATCCCCTTAAAGCTCACTCTTTCTCCTTTTTTCCATTCACTGACACTGTCTACAATTAATATAATTAAAAAAATGTAAGTCGACGAACAAGATGACAGAAAATGAAATTAATACCCCGGAAACGAGTGTTTGAGGAATTCTGCTTCGAGAAGGCTTCGAGAATTTTTTCTTTTAATAACTCTATGTACTCTGTGGAAGACAAGTGACATACATGGTAAAAAAAGAAATTTCAATTTCTTGTATTTTTAATTAAAAAAATTCTGTCCACAGATATACACAGAGACTTCGTTTTAATTTTAATTACACGTTAATTAAAGATACATTTTTTTTGCCAGTTTCCAGTTTTGGAAAAAAAGTACATAAATATTGTGTTGAAAATTGTGAATTTACATTTTACAATTATTTTGTGTCATTTTTAAAGAAAAAAATGTGTTCAAGCATCTTTATTATATGTGATTTTTTTAATTTTGCATAATGTGAATTTATTTAACCTTAGCAGTCTCCACAAATATGTATACTTTTCGGTATCTATATATTTTTTCAAATATTAATATCTTGAATAATTTCAAAACTTTTATGTAACTATATAAAAATGATTACAAAATTGCGTTTTTTTTACAAAACGATATTTCGCCGCTTAACGTCATAAAACAAAATTTGGGGAAAACTAAATTAATTATTTTTGTATACATTATGTAGCTCATTGCAAACTGAAAAATTTTCATCTTAGATATTTTCCAATAGGTTTATTAATTTTCAACATATTAACGTTTCAAAAAATATAGATATCGAAATAGTAAAATCTTTGCAAAAATTCGTCTGTCGGAAATATTGGTCATAGCGACAAACAAAAAAAATACGTATCTCTTCTTTTTCAAAATACTTTTTGACTCAAATTTTTCAAAATTATCCAACGTGGTCAAGATCAGAGCAAAAAAAATTCATTTGGAATTTCCCATATATATTTTTCACAAAAGTGTCTTCCACAAAGTGCATAGTACATTTTATAGAAATAAAAAAGGATGCAAAGCAGAACCTTGCACATTGCTTCCTCATTATATTTCGCTTTCTACAAAGCAAACTCTAAGAGGAAGTACGGTAATTGATTTTGGCTTCCTCATAGAGGAAGCTTTGTAAAAAGCGAAATATAATGAGGAAGCAATGCGCAAGGTTCTGCTTTGCATCCTTGTTTTAAATAAATAAATAAGCGCACACTCCCTCTTTGAAAAAATATAATAAAGACGAATGGTCTGGAAACTCTCTCGAATACTCTATCTTCTCTGTTTTTTTTTGTAGAACACGATAGAAACCGGTGTTAGCCGAAATTTGATTGGGAAGCAAGGATATGGATAGTTTATACGACATAAATCGCTACTTTTCGCAATATAGACTGTGCAACTTCGCTATGAAAATATGGTATCGTTCAACATTTTTGGGCTACATCTGACGTATTTTTCTGTTAATCATGAATTTGGTACTCATTTAACGCCCAGCTCGATATTTGATACCAAAATTCGCATCGCAGAAAAAAAATTTGAAAATTCAAAAAATCAAGATCTCATAAAATTTTAACGTTTCAACCGATCTTAACCAAATTTAATAGGAATCACCAGTGTATGAAAGCTCACATACATACCAATTTTGAGCTTAATATCTCGAAAATTAAAAGAGTTATCGCGTTAACAGACATTTTTGAAAAAATTCAAAACCGCATAAAAATTTAACGATTATGGGGATTTTAACAAAAATCGGTATGAACGATGAGGATTGACCCCTCTATCTATGGTGTAAATTTCAGCTCTATATCTCGAGGCGTTCCCGAGTTATAAAGGTTTACATTTTGTTGACCGTGTAACATACACACACACACATACAGACATTTTTTCTAAATCTCTTTTCTCGACGTTTTGGACCATTCTGAGTGTACTGATATGGAAATCTCGAAAAAAAAATTTCACGAAAACAAAGCTTCCTCTATGAGGAAGGAAAAATAAATAAAATAAAGTAAATAAATAATTTATGATTCGCCCCTAAATAAACTTGTATATTCCTTCCTCGTTACAAACTTTGATAACGTTTTTATTTTTCGCACCCACATCTATCGACTCATTGTCACAGGATATCGCAATTTTTTTATGAATGCGAACTTTTTTTATATCATGGCTCATTGGAGAGGAAAGTTAAATCTCCGCCTCTTGACTCTCGTTTTCCCTGACGTTTGAGATTTCAACCGCTTTAATGATTACATATTTTATACGTTCCACAAGGAGAAAACTGGATGATTAATGTTTCGAGGAGGTACGTCGATTACGAGGAGAGAAGAAACGCCGCGTTGCTGCTGCTAACCATTGCTACTGCCTCTTTCGCCTCTCTTTCGCCACCGACTACGAATATATAAACGTCGACTTTTATCCCCGAAGCTCTTTCAACTCTCGAAAGCCTCTCTCGCTCTTTCGTCTCTGCTGGTCCGTCGTTCCCTTCTCGAGTCAACCACCCGAGCCATTACTTATTCCCGACTCGTTTCATTCGACTGCCACGCTGAGAATAAGACTCGAGAGATAGACGATAACAACAATATCGCGATACCCAAGAGATATCGTTGCGCGAAGGACTAAACTCTTCGCGGATGAGAAAAAGATTCAGCTTTTTTTTTTTTTTTTGGAGGGAAGAGAACATAGAAAAGGAGCTAACGTTGACTCTCTATACAGAGAGTTAGCCGCGACAAACGCCAAGGGTTGTAAATCATCCTGGTTACCAGGATAAAACTGGAAGCGTGGTCTATGAATTTCGCATGGAAGGACAGCGGACAACAGAGTGTACGGTATAGCCGGTAAAAATTCGAGAGTGGAAGAGAGAGGGTGAATAAAAAGAATGATATTCGTCAGCGGGAAATCTCGACGGAAGATCGGCAACTGTATTTCAATAGTACGTGCGGTTTATTGTCCCTCAACCACGACAGATAAGCCAGAGTCCTGAGGGAGGATACCGCTGCTGGGATGTTCGTTGATGCTATGCAGGAAAGTCAAATGAGTGGCGGATTTTTTTATAAAAATTCTCTCGGGCTTTTTTCGTTATGTATGACTGAAGGCTTTTTTTTATTGTATGAATCGATGCAAAAGTGTGAAATATAATTGTTTATTTTAGGACAAATATGGATCGGTTTTTTGGGATAAATTGTCGATGAGAGAAATATTACAAAATTTATTAGGACAATTTTTAACACAGTACGTGTTTTTATACAAATTCTCTCGGGCTTTTTTTCATTATTTATAACTGAACTTTTTTTTTGGGTCCTGTGAATCGACGCGAAAATGTAAAATATAATTGTTTATTTCAGGACCAACATAGCTGGTTTTTCGGGATAAATCGTCGTTGGGAAAAAATATATCGAAATTAATTAGCACAATTTTTATGGTAGTACGTGCGATTTATTGTTCTTCAGATAATACAGAGCCCTGAGGAAGGATATTTCTGCTGGATATTCGTTGATGCTATGCAGAACTGTCAAATGAGTGGCAGAATTTTTGATAAAAATTCTCTCTGGCTTTTTTCGTTATATGTGACTGAAAGTTTTTTTCTTGAGTAATTTGAATGGACGCAAAAGTGTGAAATGTAATTGTTTATTTTAGGACCAATATGGATGGGTTTTGAGGATAAATCGTCGATGAGAGAAATATTTCAAAATTAATTAGGACAATTTTTATCATTGTACGTGTTTTTATACAGATTCTCTCGGGCTTTTTTTCATTATAAATAATTGAACTTTTTTTCATTGGGTCCTGTGATTCGCCGCAAAAACGTGAAATATAATTTTTTATTTCAGGACCAATATTGCTGGTTTTTCGGGATATCTCGTCGTTGGGAAAAAATATTCCAAAATTAATTAGGACAATTTGTATGGTAGTACGTGCGATTTATTGTTTTTGAACCACGACAGATAATGCAGAGTACAAAGGGAGGATATCGCTGGTGGGATGTTCGTTGATGCTATGCAGAAAAGTCAAATGAGTGGCAGATTTGTGTAAAATTTTTTTGGAATTTTTTTCATTATATATATAATTGAACTTTTTTTCATTGAATATTCCTAACGTTATTATATTCGGAATTTATACGAATTGTAAGGGTTAATTAATTAAAATAATAAATGTAGCCTACAACTAATAAATTGTCATAATCGTTAATGAATATATTAAAATAATTAATGAATGATTTAATTACTTAGAACAATAAACATAACCTACAACGAATAAATCGTCATAACCATTAAAATGTATATTAAAATAATGTAAAAGTAATTAACTATTCAATAATCCTCATTCCCATTTCTTCCAACTGTCCTCATCCTTACATTTCGCCCTCCATTTACATTTCTTCCCTGCCATACGACCATTTAAGCGGAAATTACGAAAAAAGCACGTAGCCGAAGGGTAGAGAGTTTGTACCTATGGGACCAGTCGCGATTCTCTCCATATTCGGAATTTATACATGTTGAAAGGGATAATTAATTAGAACAATAATTATAGCCTGCAACTAACAAATCGTCATAACCGTTAATAAATATATTATTACAATTTCATTAATTAATTAATTAGAACAATAAATATAGCCTACAACTAATAAATTGTCATAACCGTTAATGAATATATTATTACAATTTCATTAATTAATTAATAAGAACAATAAATATAGCCTACAACTAATAAATTGTCATAACCGTTAATGAATATATTATTACAATTTCATTAATTAATTAATTAGAACAATAAATATAGCCTACAACTAATAAATCGTCAAAAACGTTAATTAATATATTAAAATAATATAAAAATAATTAACTATTCAATAATCCTCATTTCCATTTCTTCAAACTGTCCTCATCCTTACTTTTAGCACTTCACTTACAGTTCTTCCCTACCATATGATCAGTTAAGCGGAAATGACGAAAAAAGCATGTAGCCGAAGGGTAGAGAGTTCGTACCATTGGGACCAGTCGCGGTTTTCTCCAGTGAGAGGCCGAGGAAAATCGTATGCAAAGGCCGGGGGCCTTCGCGAAGGGGGTGGAAGCCGCGAGAAACTTATCGACCTAATAAAGATCCCTCAGGGAATCCTACACTCCGGGATATCCGTTGGTCCTGGTTCTCCAGGCTATAACGGTACTCGTTTCTGGCGTTACTACCACGCAGCTATATCAGTGTATCCCTCAGGTAACTACTACGATGGTTCTGCTTGACTTCCGCCGGTATCGATTCACCGGGACAAAGAGAAAACGTTATCTGCTTCGTAGTATCGCACCAAAGCTGTATAACTCGCTGCTGCGTAACTCACCGTCGCTTCCGTATACGATCTCTCCCTTTCAACGATGGAAGACATCGCAAACCATCGAGAGACGAGCTTTGCCTTTCGCACCGTGTCCTGGCCACTAGTGACACGCTTCCTACCTCGTTGATCTATTTTACGTTGTCCGTTTGCCTGGAATAAAGCCCTGAACACTAAAAGATTGATATAGCCAAATGGTCGAGAGTTATTAATGAAAAGATTAATATTGTATATAAATTCATGAATAAGTATGAAAAAATGTGATAACGTATATTATTAAAAATAATTCAACAGTCCATAAAATCATAAATTTCATACCATTTGTCACTAAATTATACATATATAATGGCTGAATATTGTTTCATTTATATACAAAATTTGAGCTCGCTATTTCAAGTTTTGCAAAAGTTACAATAGAGCGATAATGTCAATTTTTTGAAAAATTCGAAATTCCATAAAATCTGAACCACTTTACCGGTTCGAGCCAAATTCAATACCAAACAGCATTGAGTGCACCTACTCTTATAACCAACTATTTAGCAAAATAGACTAAATTTTACGAAAGTTAGAGCGACCACGTCCTTTTTTCAAAAAATTCAAAACTGCATAAAATCGAAATTTTCGCACAGATTTTGTCAAAAATTGCTACTGTCGAAGAGGGTCTGCTGCTACACTAGTGTGCCAAATTTGAGCGCGATATAGAAAACCGTTCTTGAGTTATTGGTGTTCGAATTTTCGGAGTTATATACATACACATACACACATACACACATACATACATACATATATACATACATACATACGGACATTTTCTTTAGATTACTTTTCCGGACGTTTTGGATAATTCTAAGTGTCCTGACATAAAAATCTCGAAAAAAAAATTTTCATGAAATTTTTTTTTTTTTTTCATTTCCCTTATTTTATCTTTGGCACCACAGTGATGCGCACGCAGGGAAAATTTCTGGTGCAACAGCAAATTAGTTGATGATATGTTAACAGCAAGCCTTATTTCCTAGCCTAACAAGAAGAACTGGCTAGGCTAGTTAAAATAATTGCTACTATAATTTGTTAGGCCAGCAAAATAATTTGCTAGGCCAGCAAAATAATTTACTAGGCCAGCAAAATAATTTACTAGGCCAGCAAAATAATTTGCTAGGCCAGCAAAATAATTTGCTAGGCCAGCATAATAATTTGGTAGGCCAGCAAAATAATTTGCTATGCCAGTAAAATAATTTTCTAGGCCAGAAAAATAATTTGGTAGGCCAGCAAAATAATTTGCTAGGCCAGCAAAATAATTTGCTAGGCCAGCAAAATAATTAGCTAGGCCAGCAAAAATATTTACTAGGCCAACGAAGAAGCTTTGTTGTCTCTAGTTGAGTAAATGATTTTTCACCGTACGTTTCCTATTTCGATGGTCTATTTTACATTGTCCACTTGCCTGGAATAAAGTTCTTAAGGCTAAAAGCTTGCTACACCCACGTTGTCAAAAGTTATTAATAAAAAGATTAATAGTTTATATAAATCCATGAATAAGTATGAATGAAAAACTTTTTTTTTTCGTTTGCCTTATTCTAACCCTTACTCATGCCTCCTAGATCCTAATTATTATAAGTCACCCTATGAGCCCTCCCGGAGCCATGTTAACCTAACTACTCTACCCTCCAGGATCTGATTAGTCTTAGTCTCTCTAAAAATACACTTTCCCAGATCCTAATTATTATAAGATGTCCTATGAACCCACTCGGAGCCAAATTGACCTAACTCTCTACTTTGCAGGATCTGATTGGCCATAGTCTCCCTAAAATACGCTTTCCCAGGTCCTAATTATTATAAGATGGCGATGAACCCTCCCGGAGCCATATTAACCTAACTGTCTACTCTCTAGGATCTGATTAGTCATAGTTCTTCTATAAATCCGATTCCCCAGACCCTGATTATATTAAATCCCAACAAAACATTCATAATTTTGGAAACTACAATTTGTTTTAAACTCCAATTGGCCATAGAATTTCGAGCGAGTGGTATCAAGTTGGCGATGGAATTGTAAAATAGTACATTACGCCACTAGGGAGGAAAAGTAGACTATGTTCAACCGCGTGTAAGATTACCGTAGTAAACGCGCGGTTGGGGTTAGTCTACTTTCACTCCCCAGTGGAGTATACTATTTTTCACCACATCTGCAGCGGAAAGTTCGAATTACGTAAAGCGCGTTGGGCCGGAAGTCGAACTTTCCGCGCAGGTATGTTGAAAAAAATATTAGTGATATTTAACTAAGGTTTTGCGAGCGCGCGAGTCACAATATCCCTTAGTCAGTCTATGATAGTCCATTCGTAGACCAAATATTTGCCAAATATCTTTAAAAATGTGAAAGTAAGAGCGTGATAAGTGATTTTCTAAAAAAATTCATATTCCCATAATTTTGGAACCACTCAACGGATTCGTGCCAAATTTGAACTTAGCCTTTGTCTACCCACACTATACATGTATACCAAATTCCAGAGTGATATCTTGAAAATTGCGTACGCTATCGTAGTAACAAGAATTCGAACATACACACACACATACACACATACACACATTTCGTACAAATAATTTTTCTTGACGTTTTAGAGCATTTTGAGCATCCTGAGATGAAAATCTGGAAAAAAAAAATTTTCACGAAAACAAAGCTTCCCTTACGGGGAAACAAAATAAGAACAACAGAATTTTCAGGAAAGCTATAGACATTAACGGGGAAGCAATGTGACCATTTTTTTACTACTGACCAGATCAGGAGCCTGATCGTGGCCGGTCTAGTAGTTTGATCGTGGACGGATTGGGACCCTTTTAGCGGCCGGATTAGCAGCCTAATAACGCCCGGATTTGTAGCCCGATCACGGCCAGATCAGAAATGGCGTTTCATGCCATATCAGGACCTGATTACTAATTAAGGACAATCCGATGAGGCCCGGTCCTCACCCAGAAGAAATTTCTGCTCGGGCAGTTCTCGATGAGATAAAAATCTGAAAAAAATCGTGCATATGGAAGGTGCTAAAGAGATTACTTTGGCACAATAATAATTTTAAACTGCACGGAAAAAAAAGATTAGTTGCCATAACCAAGAAATGAGTTGACACAACCAATCGATTATTCTATTTCCCTAGCAACTCAAATTGTAATACCAACGATTCAAATGGTAATACCGACGATTCGAATGGTAGTCCCACCTATTCGAGTGGTAGTCCCAACGATTGGATTAGTTAACCTAACTAATTCAATCGAGAACTGATCGTGAATAGTTGAGGTTACTATTCGATATGGTTGGGGCAACTAATTTTTTAAACATTGTGTACAGTAAATCGAAAACGTAGTTGCCACAACCAAACATTTTTTTCCGTGTGCTATTATAGTACTTTATGCCACTCCGTGCGAGAAATGCGTACTTCTCACACACTTCGCTTCGCTTCGCGTGCGGGAAATCGCACTTCTCGCACTAGTGGCATAAAGTTGTATACGAAACGCGTGCGAGAAACTTTTTCTGAACTCATGTGATTGCAACACTCGCGATGTGAAACTCACACTCGTCAGAAAAAGTTTGATCGCACTCGTATCGTAATATACTATTGTTCGGGGCGCGGAGCTGTGCATATTCGTGTATTTTTTTGACGTCTCGTATGCGCACAACGTTATGCGCACATGTAGCGTGCAAACAAGCTTCTTGTTCGCACGGCGTGCTTAACAAGGTGTACGCAGAACGTTGTGCGTATAGGTGGCCTGCTTATAAAGGAAATGGCGACGAAACGTTAAAAAAGTGCACGATTATGCACGCTTGGCAGCCCTGAACAAGGAACTTTTTCATGCATGCGTTATAAAAACAAATTACTGAAATAAATAATTCTTCAACATAATATCCGGCAACCTAATTTTTTTTTGCTATGAAAATTATTAATTGAAATTCGCTATTTCGGTCATTCGCTATTTTGACCCTCACCTATATATTCAGTCTTTCATTATTTAGCCATTCGCTATTTTGACCATCACCCCATGCAAAGCGTTATCTGATTTATCGTATCGCACCAAAGCTCTGTAACTTGCACTCGCTTAACTCACCATCGTTTCCCTATAGCATCTTCGAAGATAGAAGACCTCGGGTATCATCCAGAGACGAGCTTTCACTTCCGCACGCGGTTCCTCGCCACCAGCGACACGCTTCCTGCCTCGATGCTCTGCTTTACGTTGTCCACTTGCCTGGAATAAAGCCCAGAACACTGAAAGCTCGCTACAGCCAAGACACCTATCCCATGGGAGACATATCTTGGTAATCCTGTGCCAGAAGCGCGCAAGAGAAAGCTTCAACCATAGCGAGGTCACCAGGCAAACTGCAAGCTGCAAGCTGCTGGAGGATATCGAATGACGACGTTCCAACGTTTCAGTGCGAAACGTTTATGATTATTAATGTCGTCCAGGCGTCACCTTTAAACCCTCTTCAACCCATTTACCATCTCGTCCGACCGACTGAGCTCCACTGTGCTCCAACTCTCGAGAAAACTCTTACGACACCTTGTATAACCATTGTAAAACTCTATCATGCATGCACCGCCACCTTAAACGCTCTCCGGTATCTTTCTCCCTTAATGCACCTATATTGCTCGGGCTTTTAAATATTTACGTCTATATCTGTGTACGTATGTACCAGCAAAGCTCCTTCATGTATATTTAGGTGAACCGTTGGTTCATAGATTTCATTATGCGAAGTTTATGCCACTCTTAAGGTATTACGAGCCGACGTGCCATTGCCACTCCCCACTACTCGATTCTACGGTCTCGCGGGCTCTTTTACGACGACGTCGAGACGCACCGTATTACAATGCTCGCAGTTTATACTTCAGGAATTCAAAGTTTCATTCGCGCAGATGTTTTGCGACTTTCATCGGGTATGTATGAGGAATTCTTTTACTTGGAGTGTGAAATCTGATATATTTCTTTTGGACCTTGAAGATATTGCATAATTTGATATATTTCAATACTATTTCGAACAGAGTTGTTAAAACTCATTAATTCAAGATATAAACGTTTACTGTACACTTTATTTTGTAATTATAACTTCATAATAACAATTTGTGGTGATCATGTAATTGAGTGTAAATATTTGAATAGCTGCAAAAAATACCAATTTCCGCTCAAATATTGGAACAAATAGTGGAAAAATAGAAAAGCACGGGTTTTCCACGTTTTTCCATTTTTTTCAGAGCGGTTATTTTGAAGAATTCTGGAATCAGAAACGAACACGAGTGATTTAAAAAAAACACAGTAAAAAAGTCGGAAACGAGTGATTTTTTTAAATATATTTTTTATTCTGATGATTAGGAGACAGATACATTATTTTTTATGTTAATAATTTTTTACTACTTACAAAAATTTATTTGTAAAATTAAGAAGCTTTGAATTGACCTGTTATTTTTGTAATCATTTATTACTTTCAAATTTATTGTATTTGCTTATTTGTTCGACGAATAATTTAATGTAAATCATTTTTTCACATATCCTATCGCATTCATTATAGAGTGTAAGAACAGTTAAAAAAATCTATATGCATGTTCGTTGATAAAAGTCATAAAAAGGAAATGAATAATGAATAATAGGAAATGTTATTTCCGTTACTTTTATATTCGTGTCTTTTTTTAATGATATATTGTAGGTAAATATTTTGATTTTGATTTCGATAAAATGTTTATATACTTTTTACCAATATTGTAGAATACTACTAAAAATATGAATAACTAATTATTTATGAAAGACATAAACGAACGGAATAAAAACGCAAGTAAATTTATAACTCTGATGGAGAAGAGTAGAAAGAAAAATTGATTTCTCCATATCTGCCTACGGTTCTTGAAATTTCGATTATCTTTGCTTTTGACGAGAGTCAGAAGGTAGCGATTTTACTTTCCTCTCCAATGAGCCGTAACATAAAAACTTCTTTTTCATAAAAAGCTCGAGATACGCTGTGACAAAGGCTGCAACAGCCAGGTGCGAAATGAGCGTAGTAAAAGTTGGTAACGAGCCACAGATATAGAGCTCCATTAGGCTCTGCCGGTGGATCTGCGGAGCCAGCTGATTTTTACTTAAGAATCTCATGACCTATATTAGTTATGGAACACTTTTTAATTTCCAATTATCATTGCAACGTTATTCATAGAATATTCTAATGAGTAGAATAAGTAATTTAATTTCTCCTGACCTAGTCACACTACTCATTAAAAATATGTATTCATAAAATCGGAGTGCCTCATTTTGCGATAATTATTTGTTAATTAATTTACGTTCAATCTGCTGTAGACAATTATTTATTAATTTGACCTTTTGTCTATATTTCTGAAGTGAAGTACGCGCGATTTTGTATTTAAAAAAATATTTAAAAAAAAGTTTGTTGAAAAATTGATTAAAACGGGGTTTTTAAACAAAATTGACAGATGCTTAAACGATAGATTTGCTGGATCGAATGGACGATATAATATAAAAACGTATATTATTTGACTTATGCATTGGATAATTTTATTAATTCAACGAAATATTTAGTAAAAGGACGAAATTGAAATTGTCATTCAACAAATCGAAACAGTCAATATATAATTGATTCCAATACATTCTGTATTTGTATACGTTCAGAACATTGATTTATTTGAATCAAGTGAAATAATAGCTGTATTTAATTACATTTATCTCTCACTAAGTGTACACCAAGAGAAAAAGTTTCCTTGATTCATAGAAATCATGTTTTAAATCTCGGCTTATGGAGCATTTCTTCGTCGTCAATGAAATAATATATTTCAGTCAATATTATATTTTCTTTGAATCAATGAAACCGTTTCTTTAAATCAATGAAATCATTTCTTTGAATCAAGAACGTATACAAGTATTTGTATATGTTCAGAACATTGATTTATTTGAATCAAGTGAAATAATAGCTGTATTCAATTACATTTATCTCTCACTAAGTGTACACCAAGAGAAAAAGTTTTCTTGATTCATAGAAATCATGTTTTAAATCGCGGCCTATGAAGCATTTCTTCGTCGTCAATGAAATAATATATCTCAGTCAATATTATATTTTCTTTGAATCAATGAAACCGTTTCTTCAAATCAATGAAATCATTTCTTTAAATCAATGAAATCATTTCTTTGAATCAACGAAACCGTTTCTTTGAATCAATGAAATCATTTCTTTGAATCCATGAAACCATTTCTTTGAATCAATGAAACTGTTTCTATAAATCAATGAAACTATTTCTTTGAATCAATGAAACTATTTCTTTGAATCAATGAAACCATTTCTTTGAACCAATGAAATCATTTAGTTGATTCAATGAAAACGTTTCGTTGAATTAATCGAAACGTTTCTTTGAATCAATGAAAATGTTTCTTTGAAAAAATGAAAATGTTTCTTTGAATCAATGAAACCGTTTCTTAGCATTAATGAAGCCGTTTCTTTAAATCAATGAAACCGTTTCTTAGCATTAATGAAGCCGTTTGTTTAAATCAATGAAACCATTTTTTGAATCACTAAAATCTTTCCTTTAAATCAATGAAATGTTCTGTTTGAAATTCAACAGCAACATTTCATGGAAACCAATAAAAAATTGGAATCCTCCCATTTATCTAGAATCAATGAAACTTTTTTTCTTGGCTCAGATACCGGCTTGGTGTAGATTCCAACATCACATTTTTAACAGTGAAGATACGAAAATGCAGATCCCGACAAGCCTTGTGGAGAGCTGCTTCACCCCTATGCCAAAACCATACTATCGAACACATTTGTTATCAGAGTTTAGTTTCCATCTGCTTTCCCTAATCTTCTTAACACCCGTTCGAGCGGCTCAACTTTCGACTAGCCGAGCACCAAATGCATGTATGCGGAGAAGACCACGCGAGGTACACACAGACCGCACGCTCTACAGGGTATAACCCAAAGCTCACTCTCTCTCGCCGAAAATCCTGCCCCCAAACCCACAGTTACTTCGCTTCTAGTTTAGTCGGTAGATGGCCGCGACCGTGTGATGGGGATTCGCACGCGTATGCTTCGGGAATCAGCGGCGTCGCGACGCCAAAGTTATTTCGGCTTGCAAGGGAGACTGAGTGAGATAATTAGGACCAAATGGCGCGCGGACGACTCTCTCACCCTATTTCATACCAAGTGGAATAAACCCAGACGCCCCATGAGTATTGCTCTCTCTCGTTTCGCCACCGGCGTCGCGACGCTCCGGCGCTTCTTTCTCTTATCCCGCAGAAATTAATGCAGATGAAATATATATTAAAGCCACTGGCAAAGTGGAAGCTGGCACATTGCTTCTTCATTATCATCCAGGTTTCACAAAACTACCTCTGTGAGGTACAATGTTGATCAATTTTCGCCTCCACACAAAAAAAGCATTGTCAAATCTAGAAAAAAATTCAGCTCCATTTAAGTTGCAATTATTAATTTTAAAATCCGGTAAGGTCACTTTTTTATGGTACCAGCGAAATCTTGAACTTTCGGCGGTTCCACAACATACTTTTTATTTCTGGAAAGATTACTGTACGTATATCAATTTGTCATCTAAAGTCAAAATTTAGGTCCTTTCGCATAAGAGGCCATATGTATTGCAGTATATTTAATGTCACATTTCTCAGCAATTCAGTCGGTGACAGATGCTCAAACTTTGTAATCATATTCAGAATTGTTTCAACTGTAACCTGGACATTTTGCCAAGCGTAAAAGTTTAAACATGAAGTTTCGACATGACCTGCTTAAATATGACGTTTATAAAGTTTTAAACTTATTTTTTCTTTTTTATTTCCTCAATTTTTTATATATATATATTATTATTATAATGAGATGGAACAAAGAGAAACCTTGTGAACATAAAGTATCCAACTTGTCTAATTAATTAATTACTGTAATTTTTTTCAGTCGCAAGTTTCTTAATTTTTACAAAATTATTTTTATTTCATCGTTTTTAAAGTAATTCTGACACTTCACGATAAGCGCTGTGAAGTGAGTTACAGAATACGCAACAATGGCGGCCATCTTGGCATTTCGATATATTCAAACAGGTAAATAGGTTCTTTGTTTAAACGCTTATATCTTTCGGAAATCGCACCAAATACATAAAATCTATGAAAAAAGACACATAAACCGATACACAGAACTTGTGTATCAAATTCTGTTAAGACATCTTTAACCGTTTTAAAGAAAAATGTACTAATAGAAATAGGTATATTCGCGCCATTCCAGTGAAACACAAACGCCTGCCTTTTTGTCCTGCAGGCAATTGGGGATAAAAATGTACCCTGCATATATGTACGTACCGTTGTTATAACATATGAAGCACATCCTATAATATGTATGCAGAATATTATATAACCTCTATAATGTTCAGTGTACATATTTGCGCAAACAGTAGATTGTTGGAAAATGCAAAATGCTAATCCCTCTAGGCAAGTCTCCAGAGGGCGAGCGCAACGCATAACTAAATTAGCCATTTGAATGACACAAAATGTAGAATTACAACGCATTTTTTTTATGCTTCGTAAATTTTGCTAAAGCATATGTCCAATGACTGAAACAATAATCACTTTAGTTCTTTTAAGAACCGGTCGATTAACAGCGCCAGGTGCGTAAACAGTAGGGTTGGGTGCGTAAACAACGTTAGACTATATAATCATCAAGAAATTGTAAAAGGGAAACAGCTCCAGTTGTATACAATAATGTACGTCTAGAATCTCTCGTATGCTGCTGTTCCAGACACCCACGCGCCCGACGAACTTCCCCCTTACTATTCCCCACCAGAAAAGCAGCTACCACCCGACTTCAATGCAAAGTTAAACGCGAACTCCAAAGTTTATTAACTGTTAAATGGCCAAGCATTTTTACCATCGAAAACATTTTTTTTTTCAATGTTGGAATGTATTACACGTACAATACACGTTTTTAAGTTATTTTCTTGAGAAGTGGTATTTGTAAAGTATATATGCTTTTAAAATACCACTTCTCAAGAAAATATGCATATATGCTTTAAAAATACCACTTCTCAAGCAAATAACTAAAAAAAATGTGTTACGTGTAAATTCGTTTTTGCTTTTCATTAAATTAAAATGTACAATACCTTGCAAATGGAATTTTACTGTTGGATACATTTTGCTAGAATTATTGAATTAAGATTGGCAGCTAAAGGGTTGAAAATTTAAATTGTACGTATATTGAATTAAAAAATTTCGTATATTGAAAAAATGCAAAGTACTGTCGAGTACTGGCTATTTATGATAAATATAGAGAATGTAACATATATTTTTGCACGTATTTCAATGCTATAAATTATCACCAGGCTCTTTCGATTCACGCAGCTCGAAATTATTTCGCACCTACGACTATAATTCAGCCAATTATCTCATAATTAACCACACAATCCTTCCAAATGGAATTCTACTGCTGCATAAATTTTGCTAGAATTATTGAATTCAATTTGGTCGTTTCAGGGTTAAAATGCAAATTTCTTGTATATAGAATAAAAAAGTGGATCCTAATTTTTTTTACAAAAAAAATCTGCATAAATTTCAAGTACTGTAAAGTAGTGGCTAATTATGATAAATACTTAGTTTATGAAAAAATTCGTTGGACTGATACAGTATATAACATATATTTTTACATGTATGTATTTTAATTCCATAAATTACTGCCAGGCTTTTTTGTTCTACACAGCCCGAAATTATTTCGCACTTTCGACGATAATCCCGTGAATTATTAAAAATGCACAAAATGATTACAAAATTTCTTGTTTATGGAATAAAAAAAAATTCCCAAATTTTTTACAGCACAAATCTAAAAAAAAAAAATGTTTAAATACAAAGCTAATTTAATTTGACGAGTGTCATGTACTCGCTAATTGTAACAAATACAGAGAAAAAAAAGTCGTTGGTCTGACAGAGAATGTAACACATATTTTTACATATATTTCAATACCATAAAATTACCGCGAGTCTCTTTAGTTCCAGCCCGAAATTATTTCGCACCTTCGACGATAATCCAGCGAATTATGCGCTAATTTAACGAGTGCATTCTGGTCAGAAGGGTGGTTGAGGGGGTGTGAGAGAAAGAGAGGAATAGCTCGGCAGCGCATCCGATCCAAACGCTGTGTGTGTGTAACTTCACCAATAAGCACACACAAGTAGGTAAGAGGCTAGTATTAGGATTGGCCGCGCTTGCGCCCGGCTTGATAACGGCGGGGGTGGCCGCTACACCACCGAGAACTCTACGCCGCTGATGGAAACACGGTGCTTGCCTCGACGTTTCCCCTCCCCCTTTGCCACCCCCCGGAGAATCACCCCCGCGCGGGATTCGGAGTCTCGCGTGTCCCTACGCGAGCCAAGACTTTCCTCAGTTTCGCAACGGCCGTACACGAGGTCGGACACGGATCCGACGAAGTAGAACCGGAAGTAACCGGCAAACACGGAAAATCATGTAGACACCGAGATTCCGTTGACAATTTTTTCTGTAGAATCCTTACGCGATTATTAGAGTAAATAAAAAGAAAAAAAATAAAAGCAGCGAAAAAAAATGATACGTGCGAGGCCCCGTGGATTTACCGGTTAACAAAAACAAAAAGCACAACATTATTGCTTTCAATTGTTCATTTCAATTGGAACTTGACCGTGTTGTTTCGAGTTTTGTGCAGTGGATAAGGGAGACTATAAAAGTCGAACACTCGACGATGCTGAATGCAGTCTGGTTTGTGTTGTACCTTAGGCTGACCATCACCGGCCTCTGCTATGCCAAGCAAGGTGAGATGTGTTGTCTTTTCGCAGCGTCAAAGGATATTGCGATAGGATGTGCTTTTTTTCTTTCTTTTTTTTTGTTTTTCCAATTCACAAATTTTAGTTTTTTGCTGCTCCTGTTATCTTGGTCGAGATCTCGAACCGATCGTGTCACTTCCCTTTGAATCCTGATCGTTGAGACTATAAGATTCGAACACTCGATGATGCTGAATGCAGTCTGGTTTGTGTTCTACTTTGGGCTGACCATCACCGGCCTCTGCTATGCCAAGCAAGGTGGGATGTGTTGTCCTGTCGCAGGGTCAAATTTTCTTGTTTTTCCACTTTATCAACTTTAGTTTTTTGCTGATCTTGTTATCTTGGTCGAAATCTCGAACCGATCGTGTCACTTTCCTTTGAATCCTCAACGTTTTGAGACTATAAGAATCGAACATTCGACAATGTTGAATGCAGTCTGGTTTCTGTTGTAACTTAGACTGACCATCACCGGCCTCTGCTACGACAAGCAAGGTGAGATGTGTTGTCCTTTCGCAGCGTCAAAGGATATCTCGATAGGATGTGCTTTTTTTGTTCTTTCTTTTCTTGTTTTTCCACTTTACAAATTTTAGTTTTTTACTGCTCCTGTTATCTTGGTCGAGATTCCGAACCAATCGTGTCACTTCTCTTTGAATCCTCATCGTTTTGAGACCATAAGATTCGAACATTCGACAATGTTGAATGCAGTCTGGTTTCTGTTGTAACTTAGACTGACCATCACCGGCCTCTGCTATGACAAGCAAGGTGAGATGTGTTGTCCTTTCGCAGCGTCAAAGGATATCTCGATAGGATGTGCTTTTTTTTGTTCTTTCTTTTCTTGTTTTTACACTTCATAAATTTTAGTTTTTTACGGCTCCTATTACCTTGATCGAGATTCCGAACAAATCGTGTCACTTCTCTTTGAATCCTCATCGTTTTGAGACCATAAGATTCGAACATTCAACAATGCTGAATGCAGTCTGGTTTGTGTTGTACCTTAGGCTGACCATCACCGGCCTCTGCTATGCCAAGCAAGATGAGATGTGTTGTCCTTTCGCAGGGCCAAAGGATATCGCGATAGGATGTGCTTTTTTTTGTTCCTTATTTTCTTGTTTTTCCACTTTATAAGTTTTAGTTTCGTGCTGTTCCTGTTTTATCTTGGTCGAGCTCTAGAACCGATCGTGTCACTTTCCTTTGAACCCTCATCGTTGGGAGAGTCTGTCCTGGGCTTTGTAATCCAACGGAGATGATCCGACCGTTGAGAGCAGAAGAGGCATTGTCGTCCTGGATTACAGTGCACCTCACGACGGAAGAGGAAAAGCACGTGTAATAATAATGATAATAATAATAATTCGATGGGTATACAAGCGATAGGAGATATTATTGATTTTCTATAATAATGGAAAAGCATTGTTCCGGCTTAATCGACAGGCTACTAGACGAATTGACAGGACTGATGTAGGGATTATTCGTTGCACGTTGCATTGACCAATGACATGGAACTCCACATGGACATCCGTCGTTTCAGTTTTCGATTCTCACTTCTGATTATGAATCAGAATGGGACTTTGATGCCCTTGGAATATTTCAACGGAAATGGACATTTGTGGAATTGGAAATGGCTCGATCGATTTCTGTCACTCTCTCGTTATTCGACGTATATAAAGGCGTGTGTACACCGCAATAACCACTGACTATCGAGATATATTAGACCTTTTAATGCTCGAACGAAAAGCACCGGCGTTTATAGTATAGACGAACACGCGTTACGTCAATTCTCTGGATATATATTCCCTGGGTCATGAATCAAGCCACTCTCCATAAATACATTGTGGAACGAGCTTAAAAGCCTCGCGTGTTTTCCCCATCAATCTCCATACGTTTCGCGTTTGCCACGCGCATACCTCTCGCCCGCTCAGCACGAATTTATAATCGAGCTTAAGGAGCACTTTCATGACGATCCTGGTGTAAATTCTTTTTTTCATTTTTTTTTACAGCCGTTAATGTTGGAGACGTGAATAACATGGGTTGAAAAGTTATTGCGAGCTTTAAGGGAGGGGAAGTGTCGAGATCACGAGGTCATTCACACGCAAAGCGTAAAATTATTTGTGGAGATTTTCGAGATTGGGTGTCATTTTTTGTGGAGAGAATTTTGGGATATTAGGTGTTGATATTGTTGCTACTCATCAATTATATGTTTAGGGAAAACAATTTTGATGGGCTAGCAAAACTTTCGTTAATATAGTGATAACATGTGTTTTTCTTGCTAGCCTAGCAAAAACATTTGTTAGCTCAGCTAGGCGATTTGTTAAATTAGCAAAAAGCTTTTTTAACTTATCAAGGAGCTTTGTTAATTTAGTTAAAAGATTTTTTAGCTTAGCAAGGCGATTTTTTAATTTAGTAAAAAGCTTTTGTAGCTTAGCAAGGAAATTTGTTAATTTAGGAAAAAGATTTTTTAGCTTAGCAAGGCGATTTTTTAATTTAGTAAAAAGCTTTTGTAGCTTAGCAAGGAAATTTGTTAGTTTAGGAAAAAGATTTTTTAGCTTAGCAAGCCGATTTTCAAATTTAGCAAAAAAACTTTGTTTAGCTTAGCAAAGAGATTTGTTAATTTAGGCGAAAGATTTTTTAGGTTAGTTAGGATAAGCAATTTTATAACGGGGCAAGCCAATAATGTTATCACCATTTCAATGGAAGATTTGCTGGCCTAGCAAAACGGTTTTCTCCGTGCGTTTTTAGAAAATAGGTAAGAGTTGCGTTTCATTAAGTCACGTTTGTTCAAATAACTACTACTTTTTTTATCCTAATAAGAATTTTAATAGGTTAATCCGATGTCGAATATCATTAAGATTTTTCAACAAAAATAAGAAAATAAAAATGATAGCGCTATAGAAAAATTAATATTCAAAAATGTTATTTTTGTCATGCTTTAATGTAATGTATTATAATTATTTACACACATACCACAGAAAAATATGGGGTGTTTTAGGAATGGGAGAAATCTTTGATTGGGATATTAGTTGTTGTTGAATTTGAGAGATTTTAGACAATTTATTATTTTTGAGGCGATAATTTTTAAAAATATTGTTTCCAATAACAATTTTCGTTACTGTTGCACAATAATAACACTTTTAGGGTAGTTTATGGTACGTTCTTCCAACATTATGGAAATTATGCATCAACGACGTAGAATATAAAATAAATAAACAATAGCAGGGTAGAAATATTGATATTCCGTAATAATTTCGACAACATATTTGTATTGCATTATATTAATTATGAATTATTAACCGTTTATAATACATTATTAATGTAATATAATATATGTAACAATTTAAGTGACATCTGTTAATTAATTGTTTATGAGACTATATTTGCAGTTTCATTAAGTAATCAATATTTACAAACATAAATAAAGTTATTAATGTAACAATATATTTTTTTGATGAGCATGTGAAAATAGCATATTAATCAATAGTTGCCAATATTGTCTCTGATTATACTATACCATTTTTAAAAAAATGTATTTGGGAGTTTTGGGAAATTTTGCTTGAAATTGTTTTGACTCGTCGACTTTCCATGAATTGCTTTTGAAAACTGAAAAATATTTAATATTTTGTATCAACTCGCAAAGATTTAGGTTATATGCAACACGGTAAAATCCGAAACCCCCGATAAATTTTGTTCGCTCCTCAATATCGTTATTATGTTCGAAAATCCGGTGAAAAACAGCTTTACATATTTTAAAAGGGAGTAAACAGAATGTTGCAATGGGTACAAACTTAGCCAACAATTGGAGCCGGAATAAATACTCCTTGTGGATATTTTTAGTTTGAAAGCCCTTGTAACATCGTCCATCAGTTGCACAATGTATACGAAACAATAGTGCATGTTGTCCTGAATACCGGAAATACGCGAAGCTCGAAATACCGCAAATACTGAATTATTCACTTGCATGTCCAAGGTGCAGTAAACATTTATATTCCTAGCCCATTCAGAACTCTTATTTATTGCGATACGTATTTAATCTAACAGAAAACCCTATATGAAAATAAACTCAACTGTAATATATATATAAACGTGATATATATCAGCAAAGAGTTTTATATTCTTTATGTCTTTTAAATATCTGGGAGGATATTTTCGTATGCACATATTTTGTTTCTTTGAGTATCTTCGTAAAACTTGAATAGCGAGTGAAATGCAAAAAGAGATAGAGACAAAAACGTCTGGTACATTTTCACAAAAAAAACCTAATTTTTTTTTTGAAAATGATATTTTAAGTTTCCTGCACACTTATAAATTTTTTAAGAATTTTGTGTGAAGTTTGGAAATTGCGTTTTTTTTTAATGTTAAAATAAAAAATGTTAATAACAATGACAAGTCCGTTCGATGTGCCCATAGTGGTTATAACATCGCTGCAGCTATGTTAAATTAATAAATAATAAATAAATAAATAAATAAATAAAATAATGCACATGTGCATTATCTTTAAAATGGTAAACAACAACACGCCAAGAATTTCAGTAATATGACACCCATATGGTCAGCCATGCTTCAATACGTTCATGAGCAAAACGACCTATTAGTGACTGCAGTTATGTTTTTGAACGGCCCAGTTAGTGACGATGAAAAAAAAAACACCCGAGCATAATAGCGCAAATCATACACTTCGTTATACTTAATGTATGTTTATATAATTCTGTACATAACCACATTTATTGATTTCATCATAATAACATCATACACATTTATTTTGATATAATAGACTTGATTACCTGTCATTATGTCAGCGGTAATTCGTGTTTATTTTACAACCCCTATTATTAACAATAACATATCGGCGCTCGTGATAATAAATGTACTGCAAGCCACTGGCAGGATTAAAATGGAAAATCGTGCTCAGTAGTTATGACAAATACTTTCATTATACAAAACGAACAAATCCGTCACTAATTAGGACAACAACGGTAATTGGAAATTCATTTTACCTGCGAGTGAGTTTTTCTCTCGCTCAGATTCAGAAGTAACGCTTTGCTGTTTCCCCCTCGCGTTGCTGACTAGATCTTAAGAGCCTAAGGTTTTAATCCTTAAGATCCGACCGAAAGAAACTTAAGGTACAGGTGTGCTCGGAGCGCGAATATCGTTCATAGTATTCGACACTATCGTCGTCAAACTGGCATAAAACGGGATGCCGAGTATTTCAGTAGTAACGACACATATGTGGTCAGCCACGTTCCGGTGGTGGATACATATGGTCGAGCATCGAGAGTAGTAAAAGCCGTCTCTCCAATATTGTATATGTTCCTATTGTGCTAAAGTTACAGAAAATACGGAAAAAAAATTGCACAGACTAAAAATGAATAGCTGTTACTTGATTGTTGTTAGGATTAGTACGATCCCTCCAAGTAGGGTTGGTGCTTAACCCTTTGGGTCATACAATTTTCGTTTCCGAAATGAAGAAATTAATTAATTATTGTCAGACATTAGTTAAAAATATTTAAATCTAAGCGAAACCAGGTGGGTCATCTAGTGACCCACTGGGACGCAAAGGGTTAAGAACCTACCTGATGAAGCTCAAGAAACAGAGGTACTTGGTGTTCCAATATTGTTCATAATATTCGATAGTATCCTCGTCGAGCTCGCATACAATGAGACGTGGAGTATTTCAGTAGTAACGACACATGTGTGGTCAGCCACGTTCCGCCGGCATGTACATATGGTCGCGCATGGAGAATAGTAAAATCCGCCTTCCGAACGTTGTGTACGTCCGCATCGTGCCACAGTTACATATACTATGGAAAAGTTGCATCGACAAAAAATGAACTAGCTGCTAATTTGATCGTTGCCAGATCTATTACGATTCTTTAAAGTGTGATTGAGTATCTGTAAGAATTTACTGAACGAAGATCAGGAAACTTGTGTACCTGATATCGTTCATAATATTCGACACAAGCCTCGTAAAAGTGGCATAAAACGAAACACCGAGTATTTCAGTAGTAACGACGCATATGTGGTCAGACAAGTTCCGGCGGTGGATACATACGATCCCGCATAGAGGGTAGTTAAATCCGACTCTGGAAACCGAAACTATAAAAAAGTTCCGTAGAATCAAAATGAATAGCGGTTAATTGATATTTGCAAGGACTATTACGATTTTTCCAAGTGCAGTTGGTCCTTAAGAATCCATCGAAAGAAGTTCAAGAAACAGGTGCCCATATCCTTCAAAATATTTGACAGTATCCTCGTCTAAGTGACATACATCGAAATGCTGAGTATTTTAGTAGTAACGACACATATATGGTCAGCCACGTTCCGGCGATACATATGGTCCTGCATGGAGGGTAGTAAATTCGTCTCCCCAATGTTGTACCCGTCTCCATCGTGCAGCCGTTACCGAAACTATAAAAAAGTAGCATAGACTGAAAATGAATAGCTGTTTCTTGATATTTGCCAGGAGTATTACGATTTCTCCAAGTGCAGTTGGTCCTTAAGAATCCACCGAAAGAAGCTGACGAAACAGGTGCCAACCCGCGCAAAAAAGTATTAAAAAAGTATTAAAGTAGTACCAAAAATCGAAATATCGAAGTATGTCGTATTGGACTGCCGGATACTGCGTTAATACTCTGCTTCAAGTATTAAGTATTAAAAAAGTATTAAATGAAAGTTTCAAGTAATAAATATTGAAAAAATTTCTCAAGTATTAAGTATTTAAAAAAGTATTAAATTCCACAAAAATATTGTCTTTTTTCATATTATTCTGTCTCTTTTGGTACAGGAATTCGTTTTTTGTTTATTATTTATTGCCGTCTAAAATTTCACAGTCCTCGAGAAGCACGAAATATTTTTAAGTCCATTAAGAGAAAAAAATTTCAAAGTCCGCGAGAAGCACGAAATATTTCTAAGTCCATTAAGAGAAAAAAATTTCAAAGTCCGCGAGAAGCACGAAATATTTCAAAGTCCAAGAGATCCAAATTATTTATAAGTCGAAAGCTAATACTTTTTTTAATACTTAATACTTGAGGATTTTTTCAATATTTAATACTTGAGACTTTTATTTAATACTTTTTTAAATACTTAATACTTGAAGCAGAGTATTAAAGAAGTATCCGGCAGTCCAATACGACTTAATTCGATACTTCGATTTTTGATACTACTTTAATACTTTTTTAATACTATTCTAATACTTCCTTTTTTGCGCGGGAATATTGTACAAAATATTTGACAGTATCCTCGTCCAAATGGCATACAAAAAGACACAGAGGATTTCAGTAGTAACGACACATATTTGGTCAGCCACGTTCCGGCGATACATATGGTCGTGCATGGAAGGTAATAAAATTCGTCTCCCCAATGTTGTATACGTCCCCATCGTGCTACCGTTACCAAAACTATAAAAAAGTAGCATAGACTGACAATAAATAACTGTTACTTGATATTTGTCAGGACTATTACGATTTCCCCAAGTGCAGTTGGTCCTCAAGAATCCACCGGGAGAAGCTTAACAAACAGGTGTGCCAATATCGATCATAGTATTCGACAGTATCCTCGTCAAACTGGCATACAACGAGATACCGAGTATTTCAGTAGTAACGACGCATATGTGGTCAGCCACGTCCCGGCGTTGCATACAGTGGCGTATGGGGAGGGTAGTAAAATCCGTCTCCCGAGCGTCGTGTACGTCCCCCATCGTCGTGAAAGTTCCGGCGGTTTCTCCAGGCGTGCAACTTCAGTAGTATAAATGCTACCAACCGAGAACTGTCTCTTTCAACGAAAATATATAGTGCGAGAGTCGGTGTAAACTCGTTGGAGCGAGGAAATCGTGAAGGAATTCGACTGTCGTGTGTGCGGCCAGTAGAGGCGAACGGGGTCGCGCTATCGAGCGACGAAAGGGCCGGTGATACGCGGTCGACCGAATTTGCGGCTCTGCGCCAGAGCGAGCATAGCTATCCAGTAGTAGTAGCAGCAGCAGCTACCCACAGTAGTAGCAGCAGCACACAGAGTGTGTAACTCAACAAGATAAATATGCTTGGCGTTGATCCGACCGCATCGACGCCGATACATTTTCCAACGGCGATTCCGCACTTCGACTATATATATCTTTCTCTCTTTCCAATTCTACTGCTCCGACACTAGAAGTGCGCGCCTATAACCGAATATAGAATACGCTTGTGTACGCCTCGGGCTTGCAGTGTGCTCGGCGCAGGAAAATCCATTTGAGGAGTACACGGGGAAAGCTATTTATAGGCACCGCGTAAAACCGCAAATTTCATCGACCTCGACGAGTGTTCCCCGCGTCGAGCTATGCGGTTTTTGGACCGAAACACGAGTACTCGTGTTGGAGCAACAGCAATACCCATAGTAAGTAGTAGCTGAACACGGAGCGTGTGACTGAACAAGATAAATATGTTTGGTGTTGATTCGACCGCATCGACGCCTATACATATGTATATGTATATATCTCTCTCTTCAATTCTACTATTTCGATAGTGGAAGCGCGCTCCTCGGGAATATAGTATACGTGTTTGTATAACTCGGACTTGCAACATAGTTCGCGCAAAAGAATTCGTTCGAGGAGTACACGCAGGAAGTAATTTATAGGCCGTACATAAAACCACAAATTTCATCGATCTCGACGATGTAACCCGAGTACTCGTGTTACATCATTTAAATTTTATCGAACATGTAGATTTTAACAGTGTAGTAGGGGAGATCCGTCGCCATGGGATCTCTTAACAAAAAAAGCTTGGAATTATCTAAAACAAGGCTCTAAATACATTAGAAGATTGGATCATTTATGAAATCCAATGTTGTCGACAATAGACATTTTGTGTGCGAACCACGAGGTGTCATGAATGAATTACCCAAATGTCATAAATGGACCACTTAGCTGTCAGGAATGGAACACTCAGGTGTCACGAATGGATATTCCAGGTAACATAAATACATCAACCAGGTGTCATAAATGGACCACCCAGGTGTCATGAATGGATCTCCCGGGGGTCATAAATGGACCACCCAGGTGTCATCAACGGACTCCCAGGATCCTTAAATGGACCACCCAGGTGTCATCAATGGATCTCCAAGGAGTCATAAATGAACCACCCAGGTGTCATCAATAGATCTCCCGGAGTCATAAATGGACCACCCAGGTGTCATCGACGGATCTCCCAGGAGTCATAAGATCCCCGCGCAAAAATGGAAGTATGAAAACAGTATTTCCCAAATATTAAAAATGTCTTGAATAATCGTATGCCAAGGCTGGTCTAGTGGAATAAGACGTACGGAATAATATTTCGCCCAAATAGAGAAGGTATTAAAACAGTATTGAAAATCTTTCCAAAAGTGAAAAGTCTTAAGTGTGATCTATTGGACTGAATAATAGTAAAGAATATTGCACCGTTTTATTAGTTTTTATGGTCCAGGTCGATGTTTACATGGCTTCCGGTATCTAGATCGATATTTCCATGGCTTTTGGTGTCCAGGTCGATATCTCCATGGCTTTTGGTGTCCAGGTCGATATCTCCATGGCTTTCGGTGTCCAGATTGATATCTCCATGGCTTTCGGTGTCCAGGTCGATATATCCATGGCTTTCGGTGTCCAGATAGATATCTCCATGGCTTTCAGTGCCCAGGTTGATATCTTGATGGCTTGCGGGGACAATGTAGATATCTCCATGGTTTCTTGTATCCAGGTCAATATCTCCATGGATTCCAGTGACCAGTTCGATATCTCCATAGTTTCCTATGTTCGGGTATATTTTTCAACAGTTTTGACAGCTGGACACAGCAAGCTATGGAGATATCGAACTGGACACTTAAAACCATGGGGAAATTAACCTGGACAGTGCGGGCCATGGAGATATCGACCTGGACACCGAAAGCCATGGAGATATCGCCTTGGACACCAAAAGCTATGGAAATACCTACCTGGATACCGAAAGCCATGGAGATATTGACCTGGACACCGAAAGCCATGGAAATATCGATCTGGACACCGGAAGCTATGTAGATATCGACCTGGACCATAAAAACTAATAAAACGGTGCAATATTCTTTACTAGTATTCAGTCCAATAGATCACACTTAAGACTTTTCACTTTTGAAAAGATTTTCAATACTGTTTTAATATCTTCTTTATATGGGGGAAATATTATTCCGTATGTCTTATTCGAATACACCAGCGTTGGCATATTATTATTCAAGACATTTTCAATATTTGGGAAATACTGTTTTTATACTTCCATTTTTGCGCGAGTGGACCACCCTGGAGTTATAAATGGACTACTCGGGTGTAATGAATGAATCCCATGTGTCATAAATGGATCACTCAGATATCACGAATCGATAGCCCAGGAGTCATAAATGGACCACCCAGGTGCCACGAATGGATCTTCCAGGTGACATAAATCGAACAACCAGGTATCGTAAATGGATCACTCAGGTATCATGATTACCTAATTACGCACGTTATTGACTATTCACGTACGTGGTCAATATCCTATGTGAATGGGACTTTCCGTCCCTGAGGTCGAAGTCCATATACCATATTGAGCGATATCATGAACGCTGTGAAGCCGGTACCAGGGTCAGTCAACGGTTGGAGGCTCCCGCACATGAACGGCGAATACTAAGTTTCCATTTCTACACAACTCTACGTCATTTTAGAATCTCATCTACATTGTTTTTTGCGCCCTTATTGACGTTTACGACTTGATGGTCACAATGTTTATCGTATTCACAACGTCGTTAGTCCGACCAGATTTGTTTTGTTTGTCTCTGGTAAGTCACCACTGATGTTTTGTTTGATATTATCGATCACAAGGTGAGATAATTCAAACCTTCGCACACTCGTAATTAACAAATCATAACAAATTTCGAAAAATAAAAGTTTCATGACAAGCGATCGATGGCTAATTGTGAAGACTAACTCTACTTTTACGATATGCAAAGAGCTATCAACGTGTCTTTAGTGCTGTCCGGAATATGCAAGTTTTAAGAGGTCGAATGGTCCGACAATGTTTAGTGCGATGGCCTCGATCGAGTTGAGTCATTAGTTACAAAAAACGAACAAACACGTTTAAGCGACTATTTATGTTTGTTTGAATGATCATACAACTGAACAAGATAAATATCCTCGGTGTTGATTCGACCGCATAGCTGCCGATACATTTTCCAATGGTTATTCCACACCTCAACTCTATTATATTTTTCTCTCTCTTCAATTCTACCGCCCGGAAACACAGTACACGCGTATCTATGCCTCGGGATAGCAGCGTGCCTCTCGCAGAGGAGCCATTCTCGGAGTACACACGCGGGAAGCTATTTATAGGCCGGGGCGTAAAACCGCAAATTTCATCGATCTCGACGAGTATTCCCCGCGAGGCTATGCGGTTTTTGGGCTGAAACACGAGTACAGTATGCATTTCAACGCGTTGTAGGCACACTTGGTGGTGGCATTTACCTCCCCCCTAACTTCCCAACCACTTTGTACGCCGTTGCGGAGGGTGAAGTGAAGCGGTGACGGGGCGAGTCTGGAGAGAGTGCCGGCCAGTTAGATTGCAGGCAAACACTGACCGCGCGCGCGAGCTTCAACAATTTGCCTCGACTTACTCTCTCGCACAGCAATAGGAGAATCACTATGTATTGTAGCCTAGTACAACCGCAATCCTCGAATCGTTCACAACCTCAACAACGTTCCTCTCCTCGATTCTACGATAGGATATTACTCTCTCTCTCTCTCTCTCGCTGGGGCTACACAGAGAGCGAATATTCTCACTGGGTGTTGGCCATGCATCGACTATGTTGGGAGTTTGCGGATCAACCGGATATCGCCCTCGGGCTTTCCGCTGAACGAAAACAGCAGTTCGCTTCGGAGTTCGCTTTGCAGATTGGCTACCGGTGTTTGTGCCGTCTCCGAGACATAAAGCATAGCAAAGGGGCTTTAAGAGGATATATAAAGAGGAGTTGGATAGTCATAGGATCTGCAGCATTGAGAGTCAGGAGAAAAAGGCGTAAAGGAAAGAGAGAGATCAATTAGTGTATATAAGAGGGAGGATAGAGCGACAAAGTTTATTGCATTCTTACAAAGGAACTGAAATATCCTCTCGATGGAAACTCGAGAATTCCGCATAAGACGAGATGGTGAGCTCGAGGGTGAGAAACTCGAGTTGTGTCGACGAGAATCCGATTTCAAATTCAAGACATCCTAGTTCGATACTCCATAGGTCTTGCGTCTGCGGCTCGGGAAGTAGAAAAAGAGGCGAAGAGGGCACGTTCACTCGGGTAGAAATGCAGAAACGTGGCGAGATATCTCGATAAAGGATATAAGACTGTAGGGCAGCATAAGCGACTGGAAAGACAACTATACGGAAGGGAGTGGAAATAAGAAGAAACGGTAATAAAAAAATGTTTGAAGATGGGAATAAGAGATCAGTATCAAAGTTGTCTATGCTTGCTGTGTCTTTCAATAGACTTTTTCAGCACGTTTACGTGTCTGCAGGAAAGCTACATTTCATGTTACGACAGCCTTTGTAAAAGTATTCGAAATAGTCTGACGGCTTGGACAACTTGGGAAACAATTTGACAATCATGATGGAAATATCAAATTAAGCTATGTAATAATCACGGTCTTACATACAGGTCTTCAGTGGAGAGGGTAGGTCGCTTAGTCATGACAGCTTTTACTCCTGCGGTGGCCGCTTGCGTCGCTGTCCTCGAAAAGCACTCGTCTATACTTTTTGGGTTATGTTTGCCAATGTTTATCCGGATTGTAGGTGGCAGCGACGAATAGTGGCTGTGATAGAAACTAAAATCGTCGTCTTCAAGCGACCTACCCCCACCACTGGAATTGGCCAGAGTTTCCAGACCTGTATTTAAGACCGTGGTAATAATAGAGTACATATTTCTGGAAATTCATTGGGTAGAACACTTATTTATGCTCACTCGCAGTTACATACAGACGGATATTTCTTCTAAATGTGATTTTCGGACGTTCCCGTGTATTTTGAATCCAGTGATATTGGAAATTGAACAAAAAAGTGATCATCCCGAGTAGAAGAGATGTGGAGTCCAGGATGGTATTCATGGTAAAATCCAGAATGGAGTCGGGCTGTCCCGGATTCATTCTGGGAAATCCAGGATGGAGTCGGACTGTCCAAGATTCATTCGGGATATCCAAGATGGCGTCGGGTTGTCCAGGATTGATTCTGAGAAATCCAGGATGGTGTCGTACTGTTCAGGATTGATTCTGGGAAATTCAGAATGGAGTCGGGCTGTCCAGGATGGATTCTGGGAAATCCAGGATGGAGCCGGGCTGTCCAGGATTGATTCTGGGAAATCCAGGGTGAAGTCAAACTGTCCAGGTTCGAGTCGGATTGTCCAGGATTGATTCTGGGAAATCCAGGATGGAGTCAGGCTGTTCAGGATGGAGTCAAGCTGTTCAGGATGGAGTGGGCTGTCCAGGATTCATTTTGGGAAATCCAGGATGGAGTCGGACTGTCGAGGATTCAATATGGGAAATCCAGGATGGAGTTGGGCTGTCCAGGATTGATTCCGAGGAATCCAGGATGGAGTCTGGGCAGACCAGGATGGAGTCCAAGATGGATAATGGGATCGTATTCAATCCCATTCTCCATCCCGAACTACCATGACTCCATCCTGAACTCATCAATTTTACGCCGGGTGGCAAATTTTAAGGAAGCAATTACATAAATATTTCGTTTTGGACAAGAAGAATGAGGCTAATTGTAGACAGTGCCCATACCTCCCAAAATATGACCTTACTAGTCTGATACACAATCACAGAAAAATCATACAGCAGTAAGTGAATGTTGTATAAATATTATAAATGTCTATTGTTTAACGACACGAAATTGTCTGTGGGAATATTTCCTACGTTACAATGTCAGAGCCACGACAAGCACCTTTGTTCGTCCAGCGACGCGTAAACGTGGCGCGACATCTCGATAGAAAATAAGACAGTGGAGCCGCCCAAGTGACTGAAAAGACAAAAACTATGTAGAAGGAAGTGAAAATAAGAGGGAAAGAAAAATGTATAGAGGAATAAAAGATCGGTATCGGTCTCCGCTAGCCGGATCCTTCAAGACACTTTTCCAGCGCGTTTACGTGTCAGCGGAAAAGCTCCATTTCATTTTACGACAGTCTTTATTCGTCTTACACTCGCCGCGCCGTTCCTTTCTTTTTAGCATCGCCGCGGTCGTATTCCAGGGCGGAAAGGAGGAAAAAATTTACATCCCACCGGCAGCATATCGAGAGGCTATATCGTGTAGCGGTTACAACTCGCTCGGGTAAGGCCAACGCTTTTCCGGATTAAAATAACAAATTTTCCGTCCGGCTTCTCGCCGCTTACGGCCCAAGGGATTTTCCGGATGGTGCGACCGCACGCCTAGAGCACACACAACATCGCACTCTATATACACTGGAGATTTTCCAATGGCGTGATTCGCTGTAGCGCACCCTTCGCGAAAATCCTGTACAAGCTTTTTTTCTCCCTCTATACGCATCGTGTACTCTATGGGTTTTACCCTATGGACTGGCTCTTCACGTGCCCTCTCTCTATCCCATAGCTCCCATAGCTTAATGGACCGTTCGCGTGAATTACGCATTTTCCAGGTCGACGATTTTAAGGAGTCCGACCGAACGAGAACGCCTCGGGCATGCCAACTTTTCAATTTACTCTCGCATAATAAAATTGTACCGCTTTATATGTATATAAGCAACTGGTTGCGCCCGGAAACTACCAACAACAGAACGCGCGACTGCAGAGAGAAATTGAAATACTCGTGCGGACGCTAATTAATATTGCCGGATGCTGGCTTTGCTGCACTCGAAATTTTGATTAAACGGCGCGAGAGGCTTTTCATAAATCGCTGTTCCAGATTATTGACGATCGGACGTTTTCGCGTGATGGCTTCGACCTCAACGAGCCATTCGTACACGCGTTATAATCCAATTTATTTTATCAGGAAGGAAGTGGGATTAGTAAAATGCAAATTGAAACGCCAAAAATTATGTATTTTCAAGAGCTCTCGCTGAGTAATCGATATGTTTTTAATGCGGCTATTGACTAATATCCTTTACCCATCGATGGAAAATAATAATAATAATGAGGTTGTGTTTACCGAGAGATATACTGTTTCATGCAACTATAATCACTACGAAACACCGAAATATTTCGTAAATGTTGCAGAAGTATTCATTTGCGATATGGTAATATTTTCAGAATATTTTGAAATTGATTAACAATATTGATAATGTAAGAGATTGAAATTGCAATGTTTGCTCCAAACTTTGCATATGTAATATTATAACATTATTACCGAATTTTATAATTTTTTCGTTGTGTAGTTTCCGGAAAATAATGACGATACTCAAACAAGTGTTGTAATTACTTTCGGTATCTACCCAAATTTAAAAAAAATATTTATGCTTGATATGGAAAAATTAAAAAAAAAAGAATACAGTAAAAAGAACTAAACTATATTTTATTTACGTATATTTAAGCAAATAAAAAAAAGTTTTGCGGTTATAATGAGATTTGACATTAGCTGAGGGGTTTATTTTTAATGGCGAATTCTCAATAGTGTAACTTTAATAAAATTTAATGCAGATATTACCTTCTAAATCTACACACATGAATTTGCCTATTTGGCAGGTTTATTCAAAGTCCATTATAATATACGAAATTCCCGAACACGTACAAACGTTATTATCATCATATACTAGTCCATCGCTGTGCCGAGCTCGGGTAAAGCTATACTTCCTTCAACCTTCTAGGTGTTCAACTATGTGCATAGAACGCGGAAGGAGTTTAACCGGTTACGCAGTGGGAGAGCGAGTGAAATTGGATTTAAAGTTTCCTCCATCTGCTGTTCTTGGTATGCCCGCGGACTGAGCCTTGAGCAGGGCTCATATTAGGCTTGACCGATAATACATGAGTAATATTCTTCCTCTTTCATTCTGCCATTGTTTCTCCTTATATCTGCGGTAAACAAAATAAATATAGCCACCGAATCCCAATTTACTAATGCAATGCTCATTTTTTCATTTTTTTTAAAAGGACTTTTGGACAAAAAATGCTCAATGATATACTTTACAATTTGTTATACATAAAATGCGAAGTGGAATAATAATTATCTGAATATCAAAAATAAAAAAGTTGCTACTGGCGTATTCGCAATACGTGATTTTCTCATCTCAATTGTTACTGGCGTGAAGTTTTTATCGTGAATTTATTGGGGTATAGTGACTAACTACACGAATAGAAATTTGTGAATTTCGCATATTTATTGTAATCTATTACATTTCTCGCTATAGTTCAAACTACGAGCCGCACTCGCAAGGCGGCGCGTGCGATGTTCGTGCCTCACTTCACATCTCTCTTTCGTTTGGTGGTATTATTGTCGGAACTTCGATAGTTTGACAAGTCGGATTTATATTTCAATTATTCATATTTCAAAAGTTTCGAATCTTATGGCGTGTATGAGGCCTCCGCAGGATTTTGAATTCGTATAAAATGCTATGCGAATGATAAAAACTATGATACGATGAGTGTATGAGTGTTTATAGTCTAACATCATGACTGTGAATAACGTCAAATATTTTTTTTCTTGCAATTTTCACTTTTCTTTTAATCTAACATATGGTGTGAATATTGATATTATATTTCTCATTGAAAACTGCTCAAGATCATTGATAGTAGTTCTTTTGTTTAGTGAATGTGTAACACAATCCACGTTTCAGGCAATATAAATTTTTCACAACATACAGTTGCAGAAGTCTTATGTGAGTGATTGAAAAGACCACTAAATCTTCTCTGTACTAAATCTCTTGTTGTTCATTGCTCATTTGCTAGTAATTCTGTCTGTATGTATCATACCAAAGCATAATAACTTTTATATTAGCTTGCGGTCCAAAAATACATTTTTTTTATTCACTATTTCAGGTAAAGTATCAGAAGCAGTGAAGATTTTGGATTGGATTTCAATAACAAAACTACATTTTATATGCAAAAGGCACACACTAAATTTCATTGCAGTCCATAGATTTTTTCAGAAGCTATTGTACTTTCAGACACAGATGCCAGACACAGACAGACAGACAGAAATTAGTGAATGTGTTTGTTGGAATCTACGACACTCAAAACATGTATTTTCATCAAAATACAAGAGTCGAATTTTTTTTGGATTGCAATACTTTCTCTTTTACATACTTCGTATGTGATGAGAAAGTAAAAAATTATTCAGAAAGAAAGTTATACATTTTAATGTCTAAATGACAGAAAATGTTAGTTGAATGAAAATACACAATTTTTAACAAAATATGAATTTTCGTTTTTTTTGTACAATTAGAATGTGACAGAAAAATTTGGGTCAAATAAGCAGATAGTTTCTATTAAAAGTACAAACATTTATTTTACATTTTACTATATGGCTTAGCCGAGAAAGCTTAATGTCCTCAACAGAATTTCTGAAAGTGACAGTTATTAACGAGAAAAATCGTCGACTGTACGTTTTATGTTCCAACCTCCAATTGCGTTTTTATTAAACATTTTACTTCAACTATTAAACATTTTATTTCAACGAAGCGTATTTGAAGGGTCTACATTTAAACTCGGGACCATTTTTTCCCAGATAACAGCAAAGGGTCCATTAAATTGCAATTTGTACTCCGATTTCCATATTTAGGTTTATGATGTCCAAAAAAATATTTGTTGTTGAATATATAAAAATCATGTCATTTTTTTTTTTGGACTTTCATGGAGAAAGCGAGAATTCTACGGTATATTATTTATTTCGAATTTCTTTTATTTATTCTACGACAAATATATATCTGCCACAAAAAGGGACGTTTTTTGTAGAAAACACCAAAGACCCGCTAAATTGAAAAATGTGACTAATACGTCTAAAAAATTCAGACAACCCATTTAAAGAATATTTCACGAATCTTAATGAAAGCTACGAATGAACTTCCCATCGAAAACGACAATATCTTACGAGTATATTAGTAATAAATATGTTTATTGCCAATACATTACAATCCTTTCCATTAGCACCATCATTTTTTTTTACAATATTCAATGTAGACACAAATAAACATAAATTGCAACCTATATTGCCAATATTTTTAACGTCATTAGTACAGCACTTTAAGGATATTATTTATTTGTAATAATAATTATTATTAGTTCTACGTTAAATATATATTTGCCACAACAATGTAGATATATTTTTTTAAATCAGATCTTTTTGGAGAGTGCAGAAATGCGATCAGGAATCACGCAATATCAAATTCCAGGTCACGTAATCAACGGCCTCTCTCTTTGGGCTATTTAACACGCCACTGGTTCTTTGGAAATTCCGAGCCCAGTTCGTTTCACTCGGGACTGTTGCCATCGAGCAGAAATTACGTGAGTGGGCCACGTGTACAATGACGAGGGCCGCCTACGACTGAAAATCCGTGAGAATTCAACGAGCATTGGTCGCAGCTATTGTGCGGCGTAGCGATGCAGGTTTCATCCCCTCAAGCCTTTAGCATAGGGCTGTCTATGCCACTGACACTGCACTAAAAGCCTACTGGCGACTATTCGTCGCTCATAGGGATCCTGTGAGCTGTTACGTTGTAACTGCCTCACGAGAGTGGATCAAATGGGATCGCCTCGTTCACCAAAGAGAATAATCGTCGTGCCATTTCTATTATTACCAACCCGCATGCTATAAGCTCTAACTGCATATGGGAATATTATAGTCGGTCCTCCAATATGCACAAAGTGACATAGCCAGTGAATTTTGCAAAATCCAAATGCTGCACGTTTCAAGAAAATAATATTGTTGAATAAGTGAATAATCCGGTTGACCAAAGAACACTAACTTAAAATAGTACATTGACCAAGTTTTCACGTTCCACGTAATTTTTTCATAGATTGTATGATTTTTTTATGAACAAGGATTGCTAGGGTAAACCAACCATTGAATGGACGCGGCCGTTGACTGGACGCTGTCAATAAGAGAACGTGCATAAAAAATGTTCATTCGTTGGGTTTTGTCGTCTGCTTAACCGTCCATTCAATGGTCGGTTCACTCTATTATAACATGAAAAATATGGGCTTATTTTATTTAAGGGTTCATAATATAATTATTTTTTTTAAGAAAAATTTTCCAATAGACGGTAATTTATGAAAAGATTTATATTGATATAATCGAATTCCCCAGTGGGGTTAAGTCCGGCTGGTGGTTATACCCCAGCACTGGCCCAAGGCTGGCCGAGCCTCGCGTAGTGGCACAGTCTCCCCGCGTAGCAAAAAAAAAGAATCTGGCCGAGATTCTTAAGAAGATTCTCGGCGAGAATCACGGTTGCGCGCCGAACCGAGATTCTAGAGAATCTCGGCCAGCTTCTTACCGAGATTCTTTAGTGGGTAGCTGAAAATAAAAAGAATCTCCATCAGAATCTCGCCCAGCTTTTGACCGAGATTCTTTAGGGGTTCGCCGGAAATAAAAAGAATCTCTATCAAAATCTCGCCGAGATTCTCTAGAATCTCGCTTCTTAGCGAGATTTTCATTTTCAATGAAAATGAAAATGAAAAGAAACTATATAAAGAAGATCTTTACGAATATGTTAATATTGCTAACACTAATTTGTTAGTACATCAACGAAGGTTAGACCCCTTGTGTGTAGTCGAACTCAGAAAAGCTTGCCAGTCTTATATATACGCTGGGGCTTCAAGTCACTTGCGAGAAACGCTTCGTTCCTTCGCCATCTAGCGGAGTATTGTCCACCAGTGTTTTGTATGATGTCACTAGGTGGCGAACGGACGGAGCGTTTCTCGCAAGTGGTTTAAAGCCTCAACGTATATATAAGACTGGAAAGCTTTTCTGAGTTCGACTACACACGAGGGGTTGAACCTTCGTTGATGTACTAACTAATCAGTGTTAGCAGTCCTTCAATATTCGTAAAGATCTTTTTTTATATAGATTCATTTCATTTTCAATGGTAATGAAAAGAATCTCGCTGGGCGAGATTCTCTAGAATCTCAGCGAGATTCTGATAGAGATTATTTTTATTTCCAGCTACCCACTAAAGAATCTCAGTAAGAAGCTGGCCGAGATTCTCTAGAATCTTGGTGGGATTTTGATAGAGATTCTTTTTATTTTCAGCTGCCCACTAACGAATCTCGCTAAGAAGCTGACCGAGATTCTCAGATAGATTTTAAATGAATCTCGGTTCAGCGCGCAACCGTGATTCTCGCCGAGAATGTTCTTAAGAATCTTGGCCAGAGTCATTTTTTCTACGCGGATCGGGCCAGTACTCGGATTTAACCTCAAGCCAGGCCTCACCCACCTGGGTTATTGTTTAAAATTACAAGTATTTGTAATTTGTGTCTTATTTTCGGTTAGGTTAAGATAAATATAACATGATACATTTTTAACCCTTGAACAACACAGGCTTTTTCGGTCTGATGCTCTAGAAGTGTGCAGAAAAGTAGCTTTTCGAATTACTGCTTAGAAACTATGTGGGAAAGTAAAGAACACGGCTAACCAAAAAAAGCCACTTTTGCTACGTTTTTTTTTGCAATTTTTACGAAACAAAGTTAATTTTGCTAAGATTTTTTTTGCACGTTTTACAAAAAAATTTAATTTCTGTGTCACCAATTTTTTAAGCATTACCACGGAAAAGTTTTCACTCATAAAAAAAAGAGTAATGAACTTAGCAATTTATACGTTGTTGGGTGTTGGTAGCCTCGGGAAAATAGTGAGTCGTACAAAAGTTCTTGTAATCACTGGAGGTTGCAATATGCAATTCTACTGGTAATTGCGAGAGAAAATAATATGCTAATTTGATTGGCATTGTTTCATAACTTCACCTGCCTTGCATTATTACGTGAATATTACTATTGTACGAGTGAAAAGTGTGCAAACTTTATAAAGAGATTCAGTGACCTGTAGTTCAGAGGTTCGCGAAATTAACCATTTTTATTTTCTTGTCCGAAAGGAAAGTTTTTCTCTTTGAGATGTCTGAACATTGGAAATGAGAAACGATTGTAATTATCTTAGAAACAGAGAAATCAATGTTACGTGAAAGTTGCGAGAGAAAATAGATGGTTCAAAATGAGAAACAGGATGTAAAGATGATTGGCAACGTTTTTTTCCATTTTTATTTTCTTGCCCGAAAGGAAAGCTTTTCTCTTTGAGATATCTGAAAATTGGAAACGAAAAATGATTGTAATTATCTTAGAAACAGAGAAATCAATATTACATGAAAGTTGCGAGAGAAAATAGATGGTACAAAATGAGAAACAGGATGTAAAGTTGATTGGTAACGTTTTTTTCTTATCATTGAGAAAAGGGCGTCTGAAGTCTATGGACGGATTCAATTAGTTCCAGTTCAAAGGTGAACACGTGATTGGTGAACCGTGCAATTTTTTCAGCTCGAACGAATAGTAACTTTTGCTGTTTGACGTATTCAAACGAACGGAGGTAATTGAGAGAATAAAGGAACTGAACTTCAATCATGACTTCGTTGATATTCGATTATTCTGTGAACATTACTGCCAAACGTGAATGTATAAAAACGGCTTACAAAAATGTCTACGGCAGCGTTCGATAATTTCGTTTTCAAAGGTAAATATGTCGTTGGTAAATTGTACAATTTTATCTTAAACGAATGAAGAGTTTGCTCTTTAGCGTATCCAGGTAGAAATACTTGACAGTTTTGACGATTGCAGAAGTGTCTGCAATCATCACAGAAAAAGGGAGGAGAACTTCCATCTCGTGACTTCGTCGAAATTCAAATATTACGCGAATACTTCAATTTATAGAGAAAAAAGTATAAGAATGTTTCCAAAAGGGTTCGGCATATTTTTCAATTCATTTTCTCTTGAATTCAAAAACGCATTTCCTCTTTGACGTTTCCAATCTAGTAACAGCATATTTGGTGACAGATAAATGATTGCAATCAACCAAAAAAAAAAAGAAGCGAACATCGGTTGCATACTTGATCAGAATTCGATGTGTCACATGACATTCACTAATCTACTGATTAAAAGATCCTCGAAATATGTTCGGAAGCGTTTAATCTTTCAAAAGATGAATTAATCTGTTTTAAAAGATCAATCTGACGTGTTTGATAAAAAGTGAAATGTATTTTATCTTGAATGAGTGGAGACTTTGCTCTTTGATGTATCCAGAACAGAACTTGATGATGGTGAAATTCTTGCAAACGTGGCAGAAACGAAAGGCAGGTTCATCGATAGTATGACTTCATCGAGATTCATTTATGAAAAAAAATTATTCCCAGCGAAGTATAGGAATAAAAGATCGATAAATATGTGCCTCAAACGGTTCGTTAACACGTTCTTCAAAGGTGAGCACAAACCGTGTGCTCACCGCACAGGGAACTGTGCACTTTATTATATCTTGAATTAATAGCACCTTTTTCTGATTGACGTTTCCAATTCAGTAGAAGTACCTACATTTAATGGTAGAGAAATGCTTGCAATTACCACAGAGAAAAATGGCAACATCAATCGCATGACTTCATTGGAAATCGATGCATTAAATCGAACATGATACTCATCAGTCTACTTCTAAAAACGGAATATTTTTTAAAGGATATGTCTACGAAGAGGTTTGATAGACGAAAGTTCAAAGGCAAAAACGCGGTTGGTGAACTGCATAGTTAATTATGTTTTGAGACAATAGAAATGTTTTTCTTTTGCCGTTATTAATTCAGTAGTATACGTGACATAAAAAAGTTGCTACTGGCGTATTCGCAACACGTGACTTTCTCATCATAATTGTAACTGGCGTTAAGTTTTTATCGTGAATTTATTGGGGTATAGTGACTAACTACACGAATAGAAATTTGTGAATTTCGCACATTTATTGTAATCTATTACATTTCTCGTTATAATTTGTCAAGAACGCGTTTTTAAATCTGAGTTCAAGCTACGAGCCGCACTCGCAAGGTGGCGCGTGCGATGTTCGCGCCTCACTTCACATCTCTCTTTCGTTTGGTGGTATTATTGTCGGCACTTCGATAGTTTGACAAGTCGGATTTATATTTCAATTATTCATATTTCAAAAGTTTCGAATCTTATGGCGTGTATGAGGCCTCCGCAGGATGTTGAATTCGTATAAAATGCTATGCGAGTGATAAAAACTATGATACGATGAGTGTATGAGTGTTTATAGTCTAACATCATGATTGTGAATAACCTTAAATATTTTTTTCTTGCAATTTTCACTTTCCTTTTAAGGTAGTTCTGTCGGTACGCCGGAGTCATAAATCTCAGAGTCTATATGACATTAAAAAATAATCATACGCATCACTTTGACTGCCTCAATAATAATATAAAAAATAATCGAGAATCCTTCGAAATAGTCGTAATCAAATTAAAACGATTATTTGTAAATAGTTGATATGTTTAGTGCGGATTTGACTTCATTTTTACGATAATTAAGTTAGAAAACGTCATTTGGCCCGGTATCGTGCACTTTGACCTTGGTTTAATTAAATACTATTCCGGAGACTTCACCTTTTTTCATGATGTATCAGTTCCTGAATGATTTGCGAATCCGTAGTACTTTTAATTTTTTCTCTATCTTTGATCTAAGTATGTTAATTTTCGATTTAGAGATTAATTTTTCCAGCCCTCCCGTGAGCGCCGTGTAAAAAGATCGATTTTCAAGTTTTAATTGTTCATTCAAATACTCGGTAAAAGCCTTCAAGATTTTGTGCAAGTAAAAGTTAATAGTTAAATTACAACATGTCAAAAATTCATGCATATGAGTTTGGATTGCCTTCACGACAGAACTACCTTAATCTAACATATAGTGTGACTATTCATATTATATTTCTCATTGACAACTGCTCAAGATCATTGATAGTAGTTCTTTTGTTTAGTGAATGTGTAACACAATCCATATTTCAGGCAATATAAATTTTTCACAACATACAGTTGCAGAAGTCTTATGTGAGTGATTGAAAAGACCACTAAATCTTCTCTGTACTAAATCTCTTGTTGTTCATTGCTCATTTGCTAGTAATTCTGTCTGTATATATCATACCAAAGCATAATAACTTTTATATTAGCTTGTGGTCCAAAAATAAATAAATACATTTTTTTTCACTATTTCAGGTAAAGTATCAGAAGCAGTGAAGATTTTGGATTGGATTTCAATACCAAAACCAGGGTTTGAATGCAGAAGGCACACAAAAAATTTCATTTCAGTCCATAGATTTTTTCAAAAGTATTGTAGTTTCGGACGGTACATACAGACGCCAGACAGACAGACAGACAGAAATAAGTAAATGTGTTCTTTGGAATCTAGGACACTCAAAACATGTATTTCCATCAAAATCTGAGGGTCGAATTTTTTATGGATTGCAATACTTTCTCTCTTACATACTTTTTATGTGATGAGAAAGTAAAAAAATACTTGCAATCATCACTGTAAAAAAAAATTGAACATCAATATATGACTTCAGCAATATTCGATGTATCACATTATTCCACGAACATTGGATAATATATACAATGTACTGATTAAAAAGGCCTGAAGAATATGTCTCTGGAGAGGTTTGATAATCCTAGGTTCAAAGGCAAAAACGTGGTTGGTGAACTGTTCACTTCATTATATCTTGAGTCAATAGAAACTTTCCCTCTTTGACTTTTCCAATCCAGTAGCATTTTTAAAATCAAAAAATACTTTTCTCCCGACTTCGCTAAAATAACCCCATTTCATGTCCGCAACGCGGGCGGGAAATCGCTCATTTGTTACGAATGACGTACGCATGCGCAGTCCGCTTTCATTACCTCCCTCGGGAGGTAATCATCGTACTACGCATGCGCAGTCCGCCTTCATTACCTCCCGAGGGAGGTAATCATCGTACTACGCATGCGTGTCGTCATTTGTTAAAAATGAGCTTATTCTTCATACCTGTTGCACACACGAAATGTGGTTATTTTTTAGCGAAATCGGGAGAAAAGTGTAGTACGTTACATGAGAGGGGTGCGACTTTTCACCTCGTGTGAATTTCAAACTTTACTCTCGGTGAAAAGTTGCACTTTCCTCCCTTGTAACGTAATGTACTATTCAATCACCACTTTATAGAAAACGGAACATAAAAAAACAGAAACTGCCCCTCTTTGGCTTTTCCAATCCTGTAGCATACTTAAAATCAGAAAAAGATACTTGCAATCTCTTCAGTAAACAAAAATGGAACAAAGGGCCTAAAGAATATGTCTCCGGAGACATTTGATAACCCTTATTTCAAAAGTAAAAATGCTACCGGTAAATTGTGTACTTCATTATATCTTGATTCAATAGAAACTTTCCCTCTTTGACTTTTCCAATCGAATAGCATACTTAAAATCTGAAAAATACTTGCAATCACTCCAGTAAACAAAAACGGAACAAAGGGCCTAAAGAATATGTCTCTGTAAAGATTTGATGACTCTTATTTCAAAGGCAAAAACGCGGTTGGTTAATTATGCACTTCATTATATCTTGATTCAATAGAAACTGTTTCTCTTTGACTTTTCCAATCCACCAACAAACTTAAAATCAGAAAAATGCTTGCAATCACCCCAGTAAAAAAACGGAACATCAATAGCATGACTTCATCGACCTCCGATGTATCACATTATTCCACAAACATAATGGACCTTTCACCAATGGCCTGATAAAAAGTTCCTAATGAATATATCTTCAGTAGGGTTCGATAATCCCACAGCTCGAAGGTGAATACACGACTGGGGAATATTTTTCAGAATGAGGGGTGCGAGTGGCAATCGTCGATTCCGCGAGGGGATAAAAATCCGTGCGGATGTTTTCAAGGATCATCAATGTCGTTCACAATACGTATATGTATAGAAAGTTGGATCGTATGAAAACGACGCAGTGCGTTGAAGCCGTAGGGCGCGGATGATAGAAGCCGATGGATGGAGAAATCGAGTGCGAACGTCGAGTATGTCATTGCGAGAATATCGACAATTTAATTACCTTGTGACGGTTGACCTGAATATTTGGTAGACGATCGTATGTTCCAGAACGTGTTCCCGAAACGTGTTCTCGTCTCACGAGGATAACGCTCTGGGATTTAAGCTCGCGACACGTGCAGCGATTTTCATCTAATATCGGCTGATATAACCTTAAGGTAGTCTTGGCGCTTGGTATTCATTTCGCATAAGTTTGAGATAAATGACAGGGAATTGCAAATACTTCTCGATAGTATAAGAATATGCAATAATTCATGCATTAGAGGTACTAAAAAGATTCATTTTGCATAATAATAATTCTAAAATGTTATTAACAAATCGATGAAAAACAAAATTGTTTAACAAATCTCCCGGAAACGCTCTTTTTTAAAAATGAAAATGATTCGTTCATTTTTCTGAATAGGGATGAATTTTTTCAGATTTGTGTTTTTCACATATTTTTACCATATAAGAAACAAAAAATCGTAAAACATCATACGTATTCAGAAAAATTAACGTATCATTTTTATTTAAAAAAATGAGGTTTTTCGGGAAATTTGTTAAACAATTTATGTTTTTTATCAATTTGTTAATAACATTTTAGAATAATTATTGGGCAAAATTAACCTTTTCAGTACCTTTAATGTGCATGAATTTTGTCAAATTATTCATTCACTTTGAATTTTGTGTTTTTTTAAATATATTTTTTTCATGTCAAATACAAAAAAAATTTAAAGTAAATTTAAAAATCTGAAATAAATTATGCATATTCAATGAACGAATAATTTTTATTTTAAAAAGCAAAAAAATTTGGGTTTTCGGGAATTTTGTTGAATAATTTTCGTTTTTCATCAATTTGTTAATAACATTTTCGAATAATTGTTATGCAAAATGAATCTTTTCAGTACCTTTAATGTGCATACATTTTTTTATATCATCGAGAAGTGTTTGCTATTCTCTCACATTTTTCTCGAATTTATGCGAAATTAATACCAGGCCCAAGGATTACTACATCAGTGGCATTTCATCTCCACTGGTATAACATATGATAGAACAACCCGTTGGCACGTCAATGAAGCTATGGGACGACAAAGTTTGCCACAGGATTCAAGGTATACACACGCAGAGACTAGGAATTCAACGAGACGCCAACCAGGCATCCTCTCGCTAATCTATCCTGGTAATTAAGAGGGACAACGTGACTACCCGTAATTAGGGATGATGTAGAGAGAAGCCCTCTCCAGATTATGCGTACGCGGGATAGATGCCTTCCAACGATTAGATACAAATGTCTCTATCCTCACGTACCCTACATACCCTTCCGCGACCTACTCCGCTCATTCCTATGTACTCTATTCGTGTTTCCAACAAGGATTTACATATTTATTGGCTTATCGGTGTTCTGTCAACCAGAGCACCAGATGCTCGTCAGATATTTATCGTCAGGCCACTATTTTATTCTCGAGATCCTCGTACCTCGTCATTCCCGAGATGTTGGCTTTTCATGCACAGCTGTTTTCAATATTCTATCGTTAACTTTTCATCGAATAATCTGAAAATAGGGACCTCGGATTAAACCTTCTTCAGAGTTACAATCGCTGCTGAAGCCTAAAGCGCGAAGAAACTTTATGGCTTTAATGTCAACCAAGGACTTCAAAATAGGTTATGATGAAATAACGATGATTTAAAACTGAATTAAAACCCTTAGCAAAAGGGTTTATTTTTCATAAAAGTAATTTGAAATTAAAAATATTTGGCGGATTGGAAGATAAAGTTTCAATTCGATTTGTTTTTAAATATTTAAAATAGTCCCGAACATCAGCAAATCTTGTAAGTTTGTTTATATAAAAAGATCACGAATTTTATTAGTTTAAGCTGATAAATAAATACATTTTTTTTAAATAACTTAAGCGTAATAATCTGTGCTTTTTATAAATAAAATGATCATATATCTTTTAGAATGTTAGCAACTTTGAAAAGTTTTAAAAATATTTCTGGAATATCAGAAAAGCTTGATAAATATTTACAAATATTTGCGAAATATGTAAGGTTTTCATTTTTTTTAATTTTATATTGGTAGCAAAATTTTCGTGAAATATTTCTGAAATTAATTTTTTTCTTCTTTTTTTATTTTTCTTTTTTGCTTAAATTTCTTGTTTTTTTTAAATTTCTGTAATATTAAAATGCGATATCTATGAGCGAACAGGAAATATTTTAAATAATTGACATTTTTTATAAAATATTTGTAATAATTTAGGAAAATATTCGTCGTTTGTTCTAGGAATATTTTTATACCATGTTGAATGGCTATTGATTTATGTCTTCCACGAGACGCAGATACGTTCAAACGTCTTCGATCCACTTTTACATTTCTAAAATTACTAATACCCATTTTTTTCCCTTTACAGAAAAAGATCCGAGCCCCCAGCGTGAATGTAAGCTCGAGGGTCTACATCCGCTTCTCATCATCACCTACAGAAACATTACGATATCGGTGAGTAACAGTAAACTCCACAACTAAGCTAAAAAAAATTTCTTCCAGCAAAAATCCGTTCGAAAAATTAGTACAAAAATATTTGTAAAAAACATGCCAATAAAAATCGCCGATGGAAAAAAACGTTTGCGTAAATAAAAGAAACGCTGGAAAAAAATACCGAGTGAAACATATTTGATTTTTCATTTAGATTTATTTCAAATATCTCTACGAAGTGATTGTTGTGTTCAATCAATATGTGGAAAAAGGTGCACGCAATATGATTTTTTAATTGAAAAAGAAAATATCGCCGGATATTTATTCTCTTCACTTTTCTACATGACTTTTTTTTACGAATATTCTTTGTCAGAATCGAAAAGAATAGGCCTGTTTCAGTTGCTATTATGCAGGTTAGTAGTATATAGTTTTGGGTTTGTTCGTTGGAGAGTTGAGCTGTAGTTGATGGTCGTTGAATGAGTTCTATTAGAGACTTTCCGTAGGAGATCCGGTGGAGTATCGTTATAACATAGTGAACTCAATGGTAGTGCTTTCTTTTTATTTTTTTTTCTCTGTGCTTTCTTTTTCTTTTTTTTCTTTCTCTTTCTCCATCAATCTCGCATATTCATGACGGTAAAAATCTATAGGTCCTAAGAGCGCCAGTGCAGAACCCACAGGGCTATTCAAGTTCGCCAGATCGACATTCTTTATCCCTCACCGCCTTTTCCTTTTCATTTCAAGCCGACAAAAGTATTGGCAGATTGGCCTGGAGCCTCCAGGCCTACCTTTCGTGCACCAAGGAAAGAAAAATGCTTCGAGTAATGGTAGAAAGTAGATTGGCTAACCGTTATAGTCCGGAGAGGCTTTCTTGCGGCTGGCGATACTAACATACATACGAACCCCTCTGACTTCCCTCCTGACCGAGTCCATTCACTTTCCGATGATTACATCGAACGAGAAGACATATAGATGCCGCCCTTTCATCACGATACCAAAGAAAAGGGGTGCGCCAAGAGATGGTGCTTAAAGCCAATGTCACATCACAGAAACTACAACAAGAGCGATACCCATCAAGCCCTGAAATCGAAACACGTTTGACAATCGTTGATTTTACTACTTCGTGTGTAAAAAAAAGGTGGGGAACAATGTTCAAGATACTGCTTTTCATCCTGGTTCCAAAAAATTGGAGACAAGCAGTTTTATTTTTTATTTATTTAATGATTAATATTTTTATTTATTTTTTAAATTCTAAATGACCTTGACGTTTACATAAGAAAAAAAGGCATCGACAGATATTTTAAAAAAATTAACATATCTTACGGATATTATCATTTCTGTAGCATGAATTGTACCCATTAAGCCTTGAAATCGAAACACGCTTGACAATCGTTGATTTTACTACTTCGTGTGTAAAAAAAAGGTGGGAAATAGTATTCAAGATACTGCTTTTGATCCTTGTTCCAAAAAATTGTAGACCAGCAGTTTCATTTTTTAATTTATTTCAAAATTGATGTTTTTATTTATTTTAAAAGTTCTAGCCCAATTACCTTGAAGTTTATATGAGAGAGAGAGAGAGGAAGGTCAGATATTTAAAAAAAATGAACATATCTCACGGAGATTATCATTTCTATAGTATGAATGGTACCCATCAAAGCCTGAAATCGAAATCCGTCTGACAATCATTGATTTTACTAATTCGTGTGTAAAAAAAAGATGGGGATCAATGTTCAAGATAATGCTTTTCATCCTGGTTCCAAAAAATTGGAGACAAGCAGTTTTATTTTTTATTTATTTAATGATTAATATTTTTATTTATTTTTTAAATTCTAAACGACCTTGAAGTTTACATAAGAGAGAAAGCATTGACAGATATTTTTAAAAAATTAACATATCTTACGGATATTATCATTTCTGCAGCATGACTGGTACCCATTAAGCCTTAAAATCGAAACACGTTTGACAATCATTGATTTTACTACTTCGTGTGTAAAAAAAAGGTGGGAAATAATGTTCAAGATACTGCTTTCCATCCTTGTTCCAAAAAATTGTAGACCAGCAGTTTCATTTTTTAATTTATTTCAAGATTGATGTTTTTATTTATTTTAAAAGTTCTAGCCCAATTATAACCTTGAAGTTTATATGAGAGAGAGAGGAAGGACAGATATTTAAAAAAAATGAACATATCTCACGGAGATTATCATTTCTACAACATGAGTGGTACCCATCAAACCCTGAAATCGAAATACGTCTGACAATCGTTGATTTTACTACTTCGTGTGTAAAAAAAAGATGGGGGACGATGTTCAAGATACTGCTTTTCATCCTGGTTCCAAAAAATTGAAGGCAAGCAGTTTTATTTTTTATTTATTTAATGATTAATATTTTTATTTATTTTTTAAATTCTAAATGACCTTGAAGTTTACATAAGAGAGAAAGCATCGACAGATATTTAAAAAAAATAACATATCGTACGGATATTATCATTTCTGCAGTATGACTGGTACCCATCAAGCCTTGAAATCGAAACACGTTTGACAATCGTTGATTTTACTACTTCGTGTGTAAAAAAAAGATGGGGAACAATGTTCAAGATACTGCTTTTCATCCTGGTTCCAAAAATTGGAGAAAAGCAGTTTTATTTTTTATTTATTTAATGATTAATATTTTTATTTATTTTTTAAATTCTAAATGACCTTGAAGTTTACATAAGAGAGAAAGCATTGACAGATATTTTTAAAAAATTAACATATCTTACGGATATTATCATTTCTGCAGCATGACTGGTACCCATTAAGCCTTAAAATCGAAACACGTTTGACAATCATTGATTTTACTACTTCGTGTGTAAAAAAAAGGTGGGAAATAATGTTCAAGATACTGCTTTCCATCCTTGTTCCAAAAAATTGTAGACCAGCAGTTTCATTTTTTAATTTATTTCAAGATTGATGTTTTTATTTATTTTAAAAGTTCTAGCCCAATTATAACCTTGAAGTTTATATGAGAGAGAGAGGAAGGACAGATATTTAAAAAAAATGAACATATCTCACGGAGATTATCATTTCTACAACATGAGTGGTACCCATCAAACCCTGAAATCGAAATCCGTCTGACAATTGTTGATTTTACTACTTCATGTGTAAAAAAAAAGATGGGAAACAATGTTCAAGATACTGCTTTTCATCCTGGTTCCAAAAAATTGGAGACAAGCAGTTTTATTTTTTATTTATTTAATGATTTATATTTTTATTTATTTAAAAAATTTTAAATGACCTTAAAGTTTACATGAGAGAAAGCATCGACAGATATTTAAAAAAAATTAACATATCTTACGGATATTATCATTTCAGCTGCATGAATGGTACCCATTAAGCCTTGAAATCGAAACACGTTTGACAATCGTTGATTTTACTACTTTGTGTGTAAAAAAAGATGGGAAATAATGTTCAAGATACTGCTTTCAATCCTTGTTCCAAAAAATTGTAGACCAGCAGTTTCATTTTTCAATTTATTTCAAGATTGATGTTTGTATTTATTTTAAAAGTTCTAACCCAATTACCTTGAAGTTTATATGAGAGAGAGAGAGGAAGGACAGATATTTAAAAAAAATGAACATATCTCACGGAGATTATCATTTCTATAGCATGAATGGTACCCATCAAGCCTTGAAATCGAAATCCGTCTGACAATCGTTGATTTTACTACTTCGTGTATAAAAAGAAGGTGGAAAACAATGTATAAGATTTTGCTTTGCATCCGTGTTTCAAAAAATTGGTAAAATGCAGTTCCACATATATTTTTTGTAATTGTGTAAAAATGTTGTATGTTCATTTTACGAGTTATTTTCTCTGAAAACGAGGAAAATACCTCGTAAGAGGTTTTGAAGAAAACTAGGTGTTTTTCTCAAAATTATGTAAAGCTTACTTAATTTTGTATAATTTAACACATGAAAATTTGTATTTTCGACAAACATTTTATGTTATTTTCAATTCAACATACGAAAATATGTAAATTCTGCAAACTATTTGTCACTTTCAATTTAACATATAACAATGTGTAAATTCTATAAACATTTTATGTCACTTCCAATCAGAGCCGGATTAGAGTTCGCGGCGTCCCTAGGCAAATGTGGGGGGGACTCATTCGCCCCCCCCCCCCTCCGTGGAGATTTGAGTACCCGCGTAAAAATAATTATGTCAAATTGAGACCAGAAATCGACATATATCAAAAAGTGCCTATTTTTGAGATGCGTTAAGATAAAAAATCTTACAAAAGTTCAAAGCGATTTTGAGATCGTTTTGATATCAAGTTTCTCAAAATCGCTTTGAACATTTTTAAGATTTTTCGTCTTCAATTTATGACCACAATTTGACATCATTATTTTCATACGGGCGATCGAAGGTAGTTTTTCAGAAGTCATGAAACAGCAAACGATATTTCGGCCGAACAATTCGTGGCTGGAATACTTAGCAAGATATGGAGAGAATGTTGGCGTTCGGATACACAGCTTGCAAGTTTTCCTCGGATAGAATTACGTATAATTTCAACGCGGAAAAACCGTGCGCTATTATTATGCATCCCTCCTTAGAATGCTTATTTTTTCTTCCATTCAGTCCCTGGTTAACTTTTTAATAACACAAAATCTTAAAATTTGACAAGAAAATTTGTTTCGAAACAAAATTTGAATCCAACTTTCATTTAAAAAAAAGTGTATATCCTCAAAAATTTATCTACGTTCCCTGGTTAACTTTTCAACAACAGAGAAACTTTCAATTTGTCATAAAAATTTGTTTCCAAACAAAATTTGTATTCAACTTTCATTTTTAAAAAAAGTGCATATCCTCAAAAATTTATGTACGTCTACGTTGAGAAACGGAAAAAAATGCCGCCCCCAATGGTGCACGAATCGTGCCGCCCTAGGCCATGGCCTAGGTTGGCCTAGGCGGTAATACAGCACTGCTTCCAATTTAACACATAAAACTGTGTAACTTCTATGAATTTCTTCTGTCACTTCTGATTCAACATTTATAAAAAAAATTCATAAACTTGCCAAAACAGAATCTTTCCACCACTTTTTAACATAAAATCCAGAATATACCCAAATGACACAATTATTTTTGACTGTGTAGTCACACAGAATAAGTTTTTTTTTTCGCTCCTGGAATTATCCACTACGTAGTTCTTTCTACAGACTCAATTGACATATCTATTACATCTATCGCAGACCCTTTTTTTACACACTTCTGAAAAAAAGCTTTTATTCCAATTCACGGAATATAACTCGCTGCGGTGGCCGAATGTGCTACGGGAGAAAACGTGGCGTCACGTTGTCGAATCCACCGCGAATCGGATTACGTTGTCAACGTGGCTGGTCGGGGATATCGTGCGAGGGAGTCGGGGAGGATTCTCGGTTCCGGAAGTCAGGCGAGCTTGCGTAGGGGATGGTTCTCGAGTTTCCAAGCGTGGTAGAAACACCGAGACGGAATAATATCTCGAGGGTGTAGTGAGAATTCGACTCGGGACTCGGGCATTATACGTAAATATATGCTGCATAGGATATATGAGGAATTCTCTGTCAGTTCAGCCATTTTTATCAGAATCTCTATCACATTTCTCATAATTAGCTATATTATGACACTACTTAAAAGTACAGCGAGATTTTTAATTTTTGTCTAAATTATTTATATCTTGAAAGAGAAAAAATGGACGAAATAAAATACATAAAAACATAAGTGTTTTTAATCGAATTTTTTAAATCACAATTTTTATTTAAATTACATTAAATCAATTTTATTTAAAATAAAATTTTGTATTTTGTAGCGAAATTTTTGAAGCGAAAATTCCCTTCATCGAACATCTTACATTTTATTATGAATTATACAGAATTATAAGAATTATACAGAAGATAGTATGATTATCGAATAGCCAAAAAATGAACTGCTTGGATTTTGGACAAAAAAAGTATTTTTGTTTATAATTTGTTAATAAAGTTGTGCTTTCTACGCATCTCCCTGTAAATTCTGGAAAATAAACTTAGTTTGTTCAAGCAAATAAAAAAATAAAAAATAATTTAGTTCGTTAAAACTTGTTTGTGTAAAAATTTATGAAAAATATGTATTTTTAATTCTGGATTTTCCTCGTCCTTTTTCTTTCAAGACAAGAATAATTTTGAAAAAATCCTAAAACTAAAATTTTTAAATTAATACATTTCCAATATATGTGCATTATAAAATTCACATTCTTATCCCTGTATTTTTAGCGTTTATTTTTTCTCTTCTCATATAGATAGATAGATAGATATGGTTTATTTTGCTTTTCAAGGGATTACATATAAACTTATAGCAAAATACATCAGATATGCAACGATGGCTTTTACCTTATTGCATATATTCATTAATAATAAATAACCTTAATTTTAGAGCGCCCGGTACATACATAAAATAATAGATTTGGTTTTCGCTTTGTCCTTGCTTTTCAAAATCGTTTCTAGTTGCTCTTCGGGTACAACATTAATTATTATCGGAGCCATTATCTTCTAATATATAAAAAGTTTGAACGAAAATAAAAAATAAAAATAATTCGCAAATCTAATGAAATTTCTCTCAAATGTAAAAAACCTGGCAGTCATCATCTAAATGACTAAAAAAAATTCTCTCACCTTTTTTTATCATCGATTTTTTCTCTTCCAAGATATAAATACTATATATAAAAAAAAACTCAAAAATACGTCAAAAAACCTAAAGAAATATAAAAATCCTGTCCATCATCATCTAAATGACTAAAAAAAAACTCTCTCACCTTTAACGTTCATTTTTTCTCTTCCAAGATATAAATACTATATACAAAAAAAACTCAAAAATACGTCAAAAAACCTAAAGAAATATAAAAATCCTGTCCATCATCATCTGAATGACTAAAAAAAAACTCTCTCACCTTTAACGTTCATTTTTTCTCTTCCAAGATATAAATACGATATACAAAAATAAAAACTAAAAAAATCATTATCCAAACGTCGAAAAAACAAAAGTACTATCTCAATTGACAGAGAATGCCTCATACGCGTATTACCAAAACCGTGAGAGGCATGATTTAGCGACAGAGAGGGAAGATCGCCAACAAGGGTGGTGCGGAGATCCTGTTGGCCTTATCCTCCATTATGCCGGTGTCGGAAGGTCTCTACAAACGGAGAGACGTTGCTTCGCTTCATCGGCGGACCGTTACGTCGGGGTCATGAGAAAGAGAAAGCGAGACGCTCGAAACATATATACATATATATATATATATATACGTATATATAGCGTTTGTAGGGTGGCGCAGCACAACCAAGCCAATTTGTAACCAAATAAGACCCCGCGTGCACCGTTTATTCCTTTCAATCCATTAGGCGTCGAGCATTACCGCGAGTTCGCCGCAGGTATTTACCATTTAAAGCCTCGGGGCGAGAGGTCCTCCCTCTGCACGACTCCCGTCTCGACTCCAACGCCCGTATGCCACCCACTTTACATCCGAATGCGGGAAATCCTCCAGCGGTCGGTTCCACAACTGTTAGCCTCATGGTTCGTGCTTCTCTCCCGAAAACCGAGCTCTCGAATCGTACATTGCTATATACGTACTGTAGTAGCGTAGTGTACCTCAGTATTTCTCAAGCACCGTGAGGGAGAATAGGGTTTGGGAAAAGGGGGTGGGTAGGGATGGTTAGGGGTGGTTAGGAAGTGGGGGGTGATTGCCCCCCTCCTTCACCTCCTGAGTAGCGCACCCCTTAATCAACTCGGGCGGAGACCTTTTACGCGACCTCTCGAAAAGTAATATATACGGCGAGAGGTTTCGTCGAGAATATTAAATTAGAATACCCCCAAAGCGCGCGATGAGAAATTATATGGAATAAGGGGAGACGTACGAATGGGGTTCGAGTTTTTTTTTTTTTTTTTTGCGTGGTTGGAAGAAACTTTGAGGGAAATGAGTGAAATATTTCTGGAAAGTGGAGAGAAGGTTTTACTATAGTTCGAAGAGGACGAAATTAATTTAATTTCATTTCGTGGGCCACGGAATACGCTTATGTATTTATGTGTGTGTTTTTTTTGCTTGTCTGACGATATCTGATTTTACTACTTTGGGGATAAAAAAGAAGGTGGGAGATAATGAGGGAATAGTGTTCAAGAAGTTCAATGTTCTGAAAAATTGTAGAGATGCAGTTTCATGTTTTTTTTTTAAAAGAATGTTATTTTTCATTCATTTTGCAAGTTCCAGTCAAATTACCTTGAAGTTTACATAAGAAAGAGAAAGAGCAGGAAGAGACATTTTTCGAAAGATTCTAGTGATAAAAAAAAATTAAAAATCTGACAGTCGTTTATTTTACTACTTCTTGTATGAAAATAATGTGGGAAATAATGAGGAAACAATGTTCAAGAACCTGCCTTGCATCCTTTTTCCAAAAAAATTGTAGAGAGATGCAGTTTCATATTTTTTTAAAAACCTGTCATTTTTCATTTATTTTGAAAGTTCCAGTCCAATTACCTTGAAGTTTACACAAGAAAGAGAAAGTACAGAAAGATATATGTTTCAAAAAACTCCAGTTACAAAAAAATAAAGAATCTGACAGTCGTTGATTTTACTACTTCATATATAACAAAAATGCGGGAAATAATGAGGAAACAATTCACAAATTCGACGCACGAATGGGGCTGGAATTTTTTTTCTTTTTCAAGGCTGGAGTTGGAGGGCGAGGTAAATGAGTAAACTATTCCTGTGGATTGGAGAGAAGGTTACTACAGTTCGAACAGGACGAAATTCATTTCATTTCATTTCGTGAGCCACGAGATACACTTGTGTATTTTTATTTTTTTTTCTTGCTTCTTTATTGGAAACGTAGAACACACGTGACGTACCACACAAGTTCGTAATACGAGAGGATATAGAGAGGAAAGGCTAGGGAGACTATGTGTGCAACACCACTAATCATGAACATATTTCTGCGGATGTATATTGCTTTATGGTGCTGTGTGCGCACGTACGTGGCGTCTATATGCCATTGGGGGTTGGGAGCGCGTAACGGGCAGCCACTCGGAAATTGCAGACGTCGGGACAACGTGCCGCCGGCACGACACGTCGTTACGGGCTCATAACTGCTTCATTTTATTTTCGGGAGCGACCCTCTCTCGGGGCCAGCTGCCTGCAGGATCATCAACGAGTCCTGGACCATGGGCATTCCCCTCCTTCCTTCCTCCTCTCTCCTCTCTCCTCTTCTGCCCTCCCTCGTAAACGAGGCGCAGAATCCACCGCGAAACACGTGTACACGTAATAGAAGTAATGCAGAGGGTGAAAGTGGGGGGAGGAAACGTGTATAGCGACTTCTCTCTCTCCCTCTCTCACTTAAGGTACAGTCAAGTCAATCGAGTGGTAAAATTTGAAAAATGTTTTGAACCGTTTTAAACGATAAATTTGTATAAATAATAATTTATACCAATTTCTATCTATATTTAATTTAAGCAATAGCTTAAATAGCAGTGACTTAAGGGGACACTTAAAAAAATTATAAGAATAAAAATGTATTAATGATACACTTCTGTTAAAAAAATTTTATATTTAAATCTCATCAAAGTACATATCAAATACCATAATTCTGCAATTTTGTAAAGTAACATTTTGCTTCCTCATAGAGGAAGCTTTGTTTTCGTGAAATTTTTTTTTTTCAAGATTTTCATGTCAGTGCACTCAGAATGGTCTGAAACGTCGAAAAAAGTGGTTTAGAAAAAATGTATGTGTGTGTGTGTGTGTGTGTGTGCGTATGTGCACAATTTTTTGTTAGCACGATAGCCGTCGCAATTTTTAAGATATCGGGCTCAAATTTGAACCACGAGTAAACTGTCGTTAAACAAGGTATGGGATTGAATTTGGAGTTAATCCATCAAGGTGTTCAAAATCTATGGCATTTTGAATTTTTTGGAGAATATCAGCTCGGGCTCAAACTCCCGCAATTTCTATGACATCCTGCTCAATCTTGGACCAGAAGTGGACTGTTATCAAATAGTGTTTTGGATTAAATTTGGTGTCAATGCGTTAAGGAGTTCACAATTTATGGCATTTTCAAATTTCTTGACATTTTTTGTTCGTGCTTTAACTTTCGCAATTTTTAAGATATCGGGCTCAAATTTGGCCCACAAGTAGAGTGTGGGTAAACTAAGCATCAGTTCGAATCTGGCGAGAATCTGTCAAGCGGTTCAAAATTAATGCCGTTTAAAATTTTTTTAAATAAGGCTGCAAAGAACTTTGCACATTGCTTCCTCATTAGTGTTGGATTTTTACAAAGCTTCCGCTATAAGAAAACCAAAATAGATTAACATGCTTCCTCATAGAGGTAGATTTGTAAAAATCCAACACTAATGAGGAAGCAATTTGCAAAGTTCTACTTTGCAGCCTTGTTTTACTTGTCGTAGCTTTCAGACCAAACCGGTGAACGAAAGTCTTTACAAAATTGCAGAGTCATAATGCTTAATAAGGTTTAAAAGTAAGAATTTCTTAAATAAGGGTGTCACCTACAGATTCTTTTTTCTTATGACTTTTTTTAGGTGATTGGATCACCTTAATATAAGGAAAATGTAGAATAATGAATTAGAAAATTATAATTAATAAAATAATAAATGCGTTTGTTAACGCAAGACCGTAACAATGGTGAAAGCTTCCATCTAGCATGGAAATGGTATCGAAACATTGTTCTAAAGCATAGCAAATTTGGGCATAGCAATATTACAAAATCATTTGCGTAGAGTTTTGGAAACATTTTGACAATACTCTTTTGTCCGCCCGAATAAAAAAAATATATGCGTAAAAAAATATGCTTGTGGGTTTATCGGTGCAAATTGAGTTATGATTTTGTAAAATCGTTGTTATACATTTTTCCGATGTTAAATTTATTCCATTGGAGGTTTTCAAATCAGATCCACCTTAATTTGAAATTATTATTTACCTCCGATTGTTTTGAAAAAAATTCTCGTTACAAGGAAACAAAGAAAATACGTAAAAATGCATCAGATTGTCAACAAAGGTAGTCAAAAAATAATCATAGTCGACATAAAAACATTTTATTAAAAACGAAAAATATGCCTGTGATTTTATTGCCTAAAATAAAATAATTATTTTTAAAAATCATCGTTACACATTATTTTTCTGTTAAATTTAAAAAGCTCCAATTGGAGTTAAAAAAATCAAATTCACTTTAATGTACACCAATAATTCCATAAAAATGATTCAAATCATTTTTAGAATTTTAGCACTCGATTGACTTGACTGTACCGAAGGTACTACCTTAACAACGTATGTATGATCGCATAGCCGTACCATATTCAAAATTAAAGCAGCTTGGGAAGAGTGGCGTGAGGTTGGGTGATTCTCGTTGCTCCGTTGGCAAAAACCATTGGGCTCTTTTTTCTCTTTGCTTTTTTTTGCTTTCTTATTGCAACTCGACGAGGTCGGAGAACGTTTAACTTCAAAGGTGAAAACTTTGGCCCTGGGGCACTCGGCCGCGTCGCACGCTGCTAGTGGTGCACGATATATAATATATAGTATATAGTATATGCGATATTCTCTCCTGGCCGAACCACTCTTTTTAGTTGCGAGGAAATAAAAGTATTTAATGTATTCGGCGTATATAAATTTTTGCTGCTTTATTTGTCGGGAATATGGAGCAGATATATATATGAGAAAGATATGTATTTCCGATAGATTTTCGTGGATGTCATTTATTATTGAAGAAAATATTTGGCATTTATCTTAGTTATAATTTTAGTGAAATATTGTGATGATTTATTGAGAGGTTGAAATAAATTGAAATCAATACAAATCCTATTTTATTTATTTATTTATCAATACACTAGAACGTCGATTATCTGAACTAATTGGGACCGACTACCGTTCGGATAATCAAAAATACGGATGACTGAACTGCAATTGTTTGTGAGGGCGGATGGAGATACTGAAATGCTCACAGTATTCGAATACATCGATTTAATATCGACAATTAATATTTTCAATATGTTATTATTAGCATATATTATATATTTTGATGCCGGATTCTATTTAATATTCTATTTGCTTGGAATTTATATTGCGAATAAATTATATTATATATTAAATATTTACTCGCCTAAAAATTCATTTTTGCGCAATTTTTACGCTATTCAAAAGTTCATTAATTCATTATTATTACGGTATCATGATTTTAAATCGAATTATATCATCATCTTCATTTCTATAAGTTTTAAGCATTTGCGACTTCTGCAAATTCTGCACATTTTGCTGATCAAGCAAAAAAAACCTAACATTCTCAACCAGATCGTTAAAGAAAATAAAAAATATCTATAGTAGCTTTTACGCGAGTTGTTACCTCGAACTGCCCTTGATTTAATTTCCTCTTTTACTCTTATGACATTAGTACCTCCAGCGATGCAGAAAAAGTTGCAAACCTAGCGAATCGTAAATGATTTTACGTGCGATTTCGAAAGCTGTACCAATGATGAACAAAATACGAGAGGTCAACTGAAAAGATTCGCTGAGCTGACAGAGAACACCCCGTATATAGGTATATGCGTTCAATACAGAGTGAATTCAGTGCGTGTAGCATTGGAAAATGGAAAATTTCATATGGCACAAGGTTCAAAACAGAGCTTTAGTGTGTGTCAGAAAATGGTAGAAGGGGTGAGAAGGTGCAACGAGAAATGGTGTCGACGGTTTGCTAGTGCGAATGCACATTGTCGCCCCTTTGCTGTGCTACTATGTGTATGTAATAACGTGCCTATATGCACTTATACTCAAGCTCTGTGCGAAAACGTCGACCTCGCATATATATCGCCATGCTTGGAAATATGGCTACACACAGACGTCGTTATACATCTACAAGCCAACGTATTTGCACCTGTGCATATAATAAAACCTTCGGCCGCGTGCATACGCAAGAAGGTAACGAATAGTGAAAGGTCCTATATAGCATGGAAATCGTTACGAAACATTTTTCTGAAGCATAGAAAATGTTCTCTACCAATATACAACATTGTTTCCGTATTGTTTTGGATATATTTTTACAATTCATCTTTGTCCGCCTGTAAATCTGGCATTGTAATTTTTCGGAATGTGATTGAAACATTTTTTGTTTCGGATTTTTTTTTTAGCTATGATTATTCCTACCGTAAGGGATGGTCAAACCGTTAAATCAATACTACTATACGTAAATGCAAAAAATTGTTTGCAAAAGTACTTAACGAATGTCACGACTTTAAAAAACATAATTTTATTAATGGAGATAATAAAGCGCGTTCGAGAAACCCGCTGAGGCCATTCGCCATCTAGCGGATTAATTTGTAATGTCTAATCGAGATTGCTTCAAAATCATTTTAAAATATTCCCAACTGAAGAGAATCAAGTCACCAAAAAATCATAGAAATAAAATGGCGCTGCAATTGCATGTATGTAATATTTTACCTTTATAAAAAAAATAAAAAAATTTCGTTGAGTAAGCTCAAAAACTGAAATGTTTTTGTGACTGACATATTTTCTTGTTGACTGCAAATATTTTTTCATTTTTGTACCTTTCGCAGTTTTCCGATGGTACCTCTAGACTGAAATAATTTTACAACTTGCAATTCACCTTGTAGGAATATTCTGTTCGTCCAAGGTACAGGAATTTCCATCTGAACATCTTTCACAGAAGATACTAACTTTTGCAGTAAATTTTTCCTTGTGTAGTAACTTTTTCAGCACGTTTCCTTGTAACTTCTGTGAAAGATCTTCAAATGGAAATTCATATACGCGGATCGGATAGAAACTTCCTACAAAGAAAATTGCACCTTGAAAAACTAATTTGGAAAACACGTGAAAAATAATTTTTAAAAATTGCACCGATAAAATTGGCGATAAAAGAATTTCACTTTTGAAAATATTTCGCATTTCGAGCTTGACCAGTGACATTTTTTAAATTAAGGTACAGAGTTCCATTTATACAATTGCAGTATTTAATTTTCATGATTTTCAACGTCTGAAAATTTGTTTACTTTTTTAGTGAAACATTCGATATTACAGTTTGTAAAATCCTCTTTAAAAATTATGCCTTGTCGTTGACGACTAGTGTGAATAGCAGTTTGTTCAATAACTCGTGTCAATTTGTATTATCACCTTAAAATATATAACACATTTTGCTTGAAACTGGGTGAACGAAATTCAATAACCCGTTCGCACTTTATTTGCGCAATATAACTCCGCGTTGATTGCTAAACAATTTATTGACTTTTCATTTCCCCGTCCGGAAAAATAAATGAGTGGAAATTTTTGGGATGGCGCCTGAATAATTTTACAGCATCACTCGCGAGAATTGAAAAACTATTATTAATAATACCAGACATGAATTTTTAAAAGTATAATATGATGTAATGTAAATGACTAAAAAAATATTTTCAATGTAATGAAATATCAATCACATTTCTGAAAAATAGAAAAACTGTTCTGCCGAAATCTTTTCATAGACAGTTTATTAAGAATACTCGCAACATACATTTAATTTACAAAAAATATGAAAGATTGCAGATATTGCTGAAATAATATTAAAATATTGCGTGTTATGTGGAACGTCGAACGTGGTGTGATAAATTTATGAGAAAACTACGAGTTTGTTCGTTCCCTGCCTAAGAATATTTCTCGAACGTTAATACGACAAATAGTCTATAAAAAGATTTCTACGAAACAGTTTTATCATTTTTCACCAAAACCTTTTTATGCTTGATTTAAAAAAAACCGACACGCTCGTGAACCTTACGATTTCCGATCAGATTGTAATTTCACAATATGGTAGTGTATAGTAGAGACTATTTAATTTTTTTCCGATTTTTAAAACCAATTAAAAAAATTCTCTTTAGGACTTTTCTAAACTTGGAACTTTCGCTTTCAAGAAACGTAGTCTAAAAATAATCATAGTAAAAATGTCAACAAAATGAATAACAAAAGATATTTAAAAAAATTTAATTCATGGGAATAAAAAAACGATTCTCCAATAAATTTTGATTCTTTTTTTGGGATTGTTAAAATAATTTTATTTCAGAATATTAAATAATTTTTTTTTTTTTACTTTTTTGAGATTTTCGAAATTATTTCATTTCAAGAAATGATTTTTGACAATCTGAAACAGTTTTACATTAGACAAACATGATTTCAATTTTTTCCCTTGTAAAGAGCATTTTTTTTTCAAAAACACAGATAAATAATAATTTCAAATTTCACAAAGTCCTCAATAAAAAAATAAACAAAAATATCGGTTTTAAAAAAATGAAAAAAAAAAAAAAATTAAGCAGTCTCAGAATACAATACCATGTGTTTTTTTTAGAACAATATCTTCATAGTCTATTTAAAAATATTCGTACCATAAATTTTGCAACCATTACGGAACATATTAAGGATTGAAAATATTGCTGAAATAATATAAAAATATAGCGTGCGCAATGTGAGAAGGTGGTGCGATAAATTCGCGAGAAAGCTACGCGCCGGTTCGTTCGCTGCCTAAGAATATTTCTCAGGTTTCGCACGGCGGTAAAGAAGAGGAACAGTAATTCCCGCGACGAGATATCGATGCTCCAAAGTTATGTAGAATGTGGGCCAAAAGTTTTGCCGCGAAGAAGTAGCAGAGTTGAGAGGAGAAAAGCCGAACCCCGAGTGGGAGGCAGTAAAGTGCGAGCGAGAGGGAGAAAAGACGATGCACCGTTGCGAAGCAAGGCAAAGAAAAAAGGAGAAAAGAAAGCGACGAGTTACAGCTACGCTAGGGGTAAAATTCCGATCACGAGTCGGACGTCTTTCGATCGTCGGTACTTTCGTAGTTGCGCTCGCACGTCTATCCATAAATGTGGAAGGAGTGAACAGCAGAAGCAGAAGCAGAAGCAGAAAGCAGAAGCCGATGCACGGAGGGACTTGGCGGGATCGTTAAATCATACGTTAAGGACGACGAGAGAACTAGGAGAACCGAGAGCCAAACCCTCTCCGCCGCGCTGCACTTGTCCAACTGTCGGGACTGTCATAACTTTGCTCCGGGCGGCTCGAATACGCTTTGCGCCTGGCGTGACCCGGGATGGAAAGCGGGCACGGCACGAGAATCCCCCGTTTCACCACTGCTCATCGCCGATCCGTCGCCGTGTGAGTGTTCGAGTCGCACTGACACTGTTTGCCTCTATGTCTGTGCATCTGACTCTAAGCTATCCTTTGTAGTGGAGAGCGGGACATAATGCCCGCGTAATAGTACATTACGTTACAAGGGAGGGAAGTGCAACTTTTTTGAAAAGTCGCATCCCTCCCATGTAACGTACTATACTTTTCTCCTGATTTCGCTAAAAAATAACCACATTTCGTGTGTGCAACAAGGACGGAGAATAATATCATTTTTAACAAATGACGACCCGCATGTGCAGTATGATGATTACCTTCCTCGGGAGGTAATGAAAGCGGACTGCGCATGCGTAGTACGATGATTACCTCCCTCGGGAGGTAATGAAAGCGGACTGCGCATGCGTACGTCATTCGTAACAAATGAGTGATTTCCCGCCCGCGTTGCGGACACGAAATGGGGTTATTTTAGCGATGTCGGGAGAAAAAATAATTATGCACTGTGTTACATCCCTACACTCAGAGAAATCTAAGTAGTACAGTCAACTATAAAGTGACAACTATTAAGTTTTAGTCCATCCAACTATTTTTATAATTACGATAGCTGTGAAAATAGTTATAGCCACTATTTGATAGTTGTGGCAACTATTAAAAAATTGCTTGTATTAACTAAAAATGAATAGTTGTTACTGTATAGTTACAAATACCACAATTTTCTCTCAGTGTATGAATGTGGCGCCTTAAAAAATGCAACCCTCCGCGCACCGCTGCATGCCCCGGAAAAGGGCCCTGCAGTCGGTGGTCGATAAAAGGGAAACTAGATATACTTGCGTAGGAGAGGAAGCTGGAGCTAGTTGCGAAAGAGGGGTATGAGGCCCTCCGCTAGCCTGTATTCTAGGGGAAATTCCACGCAAGCCCAAGAAAGTAGGAGACGATGACTTTCGGCCAACCAGAGGCCAGAAACTCGCCCTTTCTTACTCCTAAAAAATAACTCACTAGCTTTAAGATGAAGAAAATTATTTGAAAGTGGGAGACGGGAGTTTATCCAGCCAATTAGAGTTGAAAGAAACTGCCCTCTCCTTACTCTGCGTAAGAATAGAAGTTAACTGCAATAGTGTATAAGTGCGCAATTTTTGTACTTTAGTCAGTCTTAATTTGTAAAATCAACGTTCAACATTTACAACCAGACATGTGATTAAATAAGTGCTAAGATAAAAACTAAAAGTTTTCTGGTACATCCTTTGGACTTAGTCATATGTGCGAGGTCAACCCCCGACATGTCTTCGAAGTCCACTACCATCATAGAGTGTGCGAGGTCAACCCCCGACATTTTTAAGTCCTTTTTCCTACATAGAGTGTGTGAGGTCAACCCCCGACATTTCTAAGTCCTTTTTCCTACACAGAGTGTGGGAGGTCAACCCCCGACACTCTAACAAATTTCCAAACTCGTCCATTATTAAGAGTGCGAGGTAAAAATCTCGTGAGTCTTTAAGAATTTAATTCTGTATTCTTGGGACTTAGTTAAATGAGCGAGGTCAACCCCCGATATTTATTCTGAGTTTTCTTGAACATTTGACTTCACGTAAAATAATCCACGACTCTTTTCCTCTTATCCAACCTCTAACTCCCATAAATGGGAGTTCAAACCAGAATTATCCCAACTCTTCTAATTCGAATATCGTGTCAGAGAATAAATATAAAGTCATTGAAACTGATCATGCAATCGAGTTTCTAAGAATAAAGTATATTTCGAAGAATGATCAAAGATAAAATTTCTGTTCTAAAATATAAAAACCTAATACTAAAAACCCATTTCCTTTCGATCAAATCGTTTAGCCCAAACCCCGAGTTAATTAGCTTTTGCTAAGGTCCAAAATAGGGCAATTGTTTTTGTTACTTCGGACGTAACAACTGAGAGAAAATCATATCGTTGATTTAACGAGTTCACATGATAGATAAAACGAATATAGGAAGGCGTGCAATGTTTTATGATTGAAATGATGATAATATGGTTCAATAAACGATACCTGCAAAGTTATTGGAAACAAACGTTGAAATCGTATATACAACGAAACGGCATATTTGAAACTATTATCATTTTGATGATTGCTACTATAATTATTTTTGCTATAACCATAAAATAAAGACGTTCCTCCTGGGAATTATATTAATGGATCATTCAATTATTTTTCTTATATTTGCTATAACCATAAAATATAGACGTTCCTCCTGGGAATTATAGTTTATAGTTAGATTATCGTCGGTGTAAATATATATTTTTTTAATTAGCAGATTTTCTCTCAATGGGTCAAATTGAAATCACAAATCGACATAAGGGTGTGTAAAAAAAAGAAATTATTGTTTTTTGTTTATTTTTTTACTGCAAAAATAAATACGGAATACGCGACTTAAATTTTTAATTGTTTTTTTTATTCGAAATTTGTTGAAAAACAAAGATCGCAATTGATAAAATTCTAAATATTATTTGCCAGCGAATTTCTTTGGCACAGTCGATTGTTAGGTCAGCCCTTCGAATCTAAGCCATGAAGACCAGAAATTCACAAAAAAAAAAAATTTTAATGAAATGAACTTTACTTTATAATAAATCGGACTTTTTTTTGGGTCTTCATGGCTTAAACTTGAGGGGTTATCCTAATAATCGACTGCCAACAGAATTCAATGACAAATAATATTTAGACGTGGCTCAACCCCTTTTTTTTATTAAACAAATTCAAAATAAAAAAACATACAAAAATTCGATCGCGTGTTCTGTATAGAAGGTAAATATTAAAGTCAGTAGACATACTTTTGCAGCAAAAAAATCAATACAAAAAAGATGATAAAAAAAAGACTTCAGATGCGTTCACCCAGAAAAAAGATCTTGTTAACGGGACTAGAATCTACGCATCGGAAATAAAATTTCTCATTTGGATGCCGATCTACTAGACTTCCATTCACGTCAAACAAATTTTTTTTATTTGTAATTAATATACTTATTGAATAGTATATATATTCAAATCTAAGAAATATTTATTTGCATCGGCAGTTATATAAATGTTGATTAAAAAAAAAGAAGATTTTTATTGGGATATTCCTCACTATCTCTTAGAAGCTCAGAAACTGCCTCCCGCTCAGCAGTTGGCGCGTAAATCAGTGCACGGCTAAGACGGTCACCCATCCAAGTGATGACCGCAAATAATGCTGCTTGACTCTGGGGACCGTCGAAGCCACAAACCGACCGCGCGTCCAATGCTGCCGATTTAAAGAATATATAATTTTTACAAAAATATACGACAAGAATTAAATCAAATCGATAAATGTTGCATGTTGATAATAATAAACTCCAATGATGAAAGGAAATGATTATATATTGGATTATAAGATAGTTCTAATTGATTTTATTTAAAAATATCTAATACATGCATTTGGTCATTTTAACTAGATCTTTTTTCCGGTTTAAGAAAGTATTTACTAGCAATAAATAAAATAAATTTTTACTGTCCGCTGCACAGTGAAAGTTGATTGAATTAAATAATTATATTGGAAATAAAAAAAAGTGAAAAATTGAATGGAATACATATTTGTTGGAGGGAAAGTAAGTTTTCGTTGATTGAAATAATTAAATATTGAATAGATCATTTTAGTTAATATTACCAAATTTTTTTCTGAGTTTTGAGACGAACTACCTTAGAAAATTTCAAACCGATTTTGAGATCGATTTAATATCATGTTTATTAATATTGAATTCTAATTTGATATCAGTTTTCTGTTTAATATTTTGACAATTCTTCTTTGTCCGCTCGTAAATCTGGCATTGCAGTTTTTCGGAATTGTTATTGAAACATTTTCCATGTTTCGGATATTTATTTTTTTTTTATTTTGAATATTACTACCGTAGTGGATAGTCATACCAATAAATCGATACCACTCGAAGTAAATGTCAAAAACAAAATATTTGCTTAGCTATAAATCATGCCAATTGGAAAATAGTGGTTCCCATAAAAAGGCTTCGGTCCAATCGTAAACTTTTTCATTGCACATTTTTTGTCCTTGTCGATTAGATACAGTTGGGAATTAATTTTTTTAAATGTTCTCTGGGCTGTAACGATTCTGTACATTTCATAAAAAAGTATGGTCACCGGCTATTCAGAAGAGAAATTTTCTATTATCTGGGAGGAGTTATCGAGTCAGCACTTTCATTGCCTGGTCGTATCTACCGAATACACCGAGCATCGTGTACCAGGCGTTAACCTATATTTCACTCCGACGCCCCAAAAAGACTACCTTAAGAGTACATGAATGTTATCGATTTTTTTCAATCGCATAAATTTACATTGTTCTTCGAAATATCAATAAAATAGAACGAAAAAAAGAAGGTAAAAGATGTTCATTTTACAAATGAAACGATATTCGTTTCAATTTCACTCAATTTTTTCAATGAAATAAATTTAATTTTTTCAATAAAAATAATTGAATTAACTCAGTTTTTGCGCAATCGAAATTGTTTTATTTTATTAGAAAAATAACAATATTAACAGAGACATGACATTCCAGATTTTTTATTTGCTCAAAGATTTGATGCTCATGTTGTAGATCTTTTTTGTGAAATTATAGATATAGGAAATTCTGATTTGTTGAAAGCTCGATTAATGTTATTATTTTTTTACACAATTAATTTTGCTTAATATAAAAAAACGTTCAGCCTGCTTTTTTGGTGTTTTATTTTCCACTTTCAGGATATAAATACATTCAGAAAAAATTATTTAGCACTTAAATGTATGAAAATAAAACCTGAAAATACTTTCATTATAGCCTAACCTGTTTAATTACACCAAAATTCATAGATTGTCGAAAAAGGTGGTTTATCTGACAGCGAATGCCTCATACACGATTTTTCTCCGTGAATCGACATCCGTCGGACGGTAATGCCTCGGCTAACTACAACCGTAAATGTAAATGCAAATGTAAATGGAAAACGTAGGAACGTGACGTTGAAAATTGACGAGGGAACGATGAGAAGGAAGAAATAAAAAAGGAGCTGGAGAAAGAAATTGTAGAACGTGGAGGTCTTGGCGTTTTTTTTTTTTTTTCTTCAGCGGTGAACTGGAGTGCAAGCGGCGTAGAGAGGAACGCGAGAGACTGGCGCATCGTCGCGTGATTTCCGACAATACCGAAAGAAGAATCCGTAAAGTGCTTCTCCTTTCGTCGCGAACTCTATCTCTTGTTGCGAATTGTACAGAATGGAGACCTACCGCCGTTTCACTGGGTAATACTGGCGAATCCTCTTAATTCCACTTCTACGCTCTCTCGTATTCTCGAATACTATGTTTCTTTCCGTCTTATGCTCTTCATCCTGTCTTTGCTCGTGATGCTGTTTCTCGCTGAGGAAAATGCAACTCTGCGTGTCTATCGTCTCGAGTGCAACGCGAAGCTGGATGGAATACGAGGCTTGGTCACGCTATCCTCTGAGATACAATTCTCATTCGAGTTTTTTTTAGCATGATGCTACACTTCGAATAGAAACCACTCGTTAAATTGAAACAGACATCTCTTATGTCTCATAATTTATTCACTATTGTCTTATTCTAATAATAATAGGCACTGGGAATTTACGGATACATTCGTTTTAATCTCGCATGCAAACATTTTTCTTGTTTAATACCTTTTTTTTAGGGAAAAATTTCTAAAATGAAACATTAGTTCGTCATTTACTAAAATGAAAATTGTGGTTTTTTGAAAATCTCAGACATTTTAACGTAGAAAAATATGTTTTTCCTTTTTTCCTTGTGAATAGAATTTTTCTTAAAATCATAGGTAAATAATAATTTCAAAGTGCACAAAGTTCTCAATAATTAAAATAAAAAATGGGTTTTTAAAAGCTGATAAAAATTAAGCAGTCTTAGAAAACTATAAATGAAGTGACTCGCTAAATTGAAACGTCTCTTATGTCTCACAATTTATTCATTATTGTCTTATAATAGGGACTGGTAATATCCGAATATAGTCGGTTTATTCTAACCTGCAATCATTTTCTTTTTTAATACTTTTTTTTTGTCAGCCAATTTAATTTCCTAAAATGAAATTGTTTTTGTTTTTTGAAAACCTGAGACATTTTTATGTAGAAAATCATGTGTTTTCTTTTTTTTTCCTTATACAGAGCATTTGTCTGAAAATCACAGAGAAATGATAATTTCAAGTTTCGGAAAGTCGTCAATAAAAATTAAAAAAAAGAAAAAAATGGATTTTTACAATCTAAAAAAAATTGAGCAGTTTTAGAATAATATTCACTAAATGATGCTACACTTCGAATAGAAACCACTCGTTAAATTGAAACAGATATCTCTTATGTCTCACAATTTATTCATTATTGCCTTATAATAGGGACTGCGAATTTACGAATAAAATCGTATTATTCTCGCATGCAATCATTTTACTGAATGTTGCAGACAAAAAATAAAAAAATAACATTAACGAAGAGAACTAACGATTTTCAATAAAGTCGAGGGTATAAAAGATGAGCAAAAAAACCGACTGCCCCCGTAGCATACACAGACATAAAAATTTATATGTTTGTATGGGCACTGGAAGGCCATTTTTCGACTTTTTATGGTTGTAGATTTATTGGGTCGTTATTCGGCTTTCGTTAGACACGATTTTTGTAATTCAAAAAATAAAATTTAGCCAACAAGAACCATTAAAAAGCACGCGATATTATTTATCACATACGAGTAGTAGATATTTCAGTTTAGCAAAATCAATTAACTGTGAGTACATTATCGACTGAATAAAAAAAATCGACGATCTGTACTCCGCTTTCCGGAGATATAATTTCTCGATCATTTTCCATGAAATCCAGTTAAAGATGCTTTACACATACATTCGCAATCGAAAGTTCAATTTAATAATGATTCGCGACAAAAGAAAGAAATCACAGACAAATTTTTTTTTCATATCTATATAAAATAATAATAAATAATAAAAATAATAATATTTTTATATATCAATTGTTTAAAAAAAGTAACAGAAAACTTGCATTTTTAAGAAATTGATTTGCTGATTTTTTACATTGCATAATATTTTTCAAAGAATTTTTTCAGTACATAATTGATGTTACAAACAAGAATTAAAGTAAGCAGCCCTGTTTTTGACGTTTGCCCAGTTCCTGACGTGCTACTTCAGCATAGGTGGCTTCCCCCACCATTCCAGAAACAGTCAATAGAAATTTGTAAATGGTGACGTCACAAACTGCGACACTCGTTAGGTCCTCATTTACCCTATGGTTTTATATGGTCGGAGTGAGAGGGTTGCCTTAAATCGTCACAAACTGGTCCGTTTACCTAAAGATAGCCTAGAGCGGTTAATATCAAGAGCCCAGAATTAGATTCCAAATTGCCCAAAGCTTCCTCGAAGATGTTTCCAAAATAGCATCATACTCCTCATAAAGCCATTAAATCTGAACAACGATGATCCACCAAAGTGCAAAGTTCTGTCCTACATCACTTTTTTTAAACTATTGCTATCAAAACGTCATCTTGTCTCTCAGTGTAAACAAGAATAGCTACAATTTCATATCAACCAGAGGGTAGTCAATCTCCACCTAGATGTGCTAGGCACGTTTCAGTAGCTGTCCCAACAGACGCATCCTCCTAGAAACGCAGAATACCTCGAGATAATTCAAAATAGGATAGTTTGACAAAGTTGGATAGAATTGGATCACGTACCACGAAGCATCAGATGCATCAGGAATAGCGCTTCTATAATCCCAGTTAGAATCTGTATAGTGCAGCCCAAGGCTCAGTGTAGCCTCAGTTTAGTCAAACAGTGACGTCAGTGGTCGAGGCTGAAGTTTCAACGTGTATGTATGAATTTCCAAAATTTTAAGGGAGACATCACTGTGCTATGTGTTTCAGGCGGATAAGATTACGGTGCCCCATGGTGAACGAGTGACTGCGAGGTGTCGGGAGCTCGGCAGGTACAAGCTTGAGGGAGATCCTCTATTGCAGTGCCGGAATGGGGCATGGAACGGAAAGCCCCCATCGTGCATCCCGACTACCGCCATCTCTAATTACACTGGTGCGTATATTACTGCTATATTATCATAATGTTTCAGCGAGCTCATACTCATATACCCGGACATGTGACAAATCCCACGGAGGAGAGGGAAGAGACCCTCTCCTAACGGCGTATTCTCCCATACTATATACCTTCTCTTCCTCGTATTTTCTCTGGTATCCTCTATGTGGGATAACCCCGTGGCGAAGCGTAATAAATTCAACGCGTTATACATTCATCTTGGCAGGTAGTCCTGCCAGCAGTGCAACGAAGCTGATATGAGATAGTGGTACACGTATACATTTAACTGGTATTTTCTCTCCATTGTACCTATGACGACAGTGCCCAGAGAGATCCGGCTGTTAATGCACTGAGAAACGAACTACGAGGAGGATTTTATCGCGTGAGAAAGAAACGGAATTTACTCGTTTGAAATATTCAGCGAAACATTCGTCGTTGAATTTGGAGTGGTGAGGTTTATGACAGGGTCAAGTGACTTTGGGAGATTTGGGTCAAATGGAGCATGCGATATTACGACATGGTTCTAAAAAATTAAATAGAATATTGGAATATGAGAGGTTCTGTTCATAAATATTTATGTGAATTTTGTAACTATTTGTAACGTAACTTTACAGTTGCAGTACCAAAAAAGTAATTGTAACTGTAGAAACATTACTGTCAATTTTACATAAGGATGTTTAATTTTAGAAAATTTATTCTAAATTACCAATTCGGCTGTATTAGTTATAGTCATTTTATTATAAATTTCTTATTCAGCTGTGTAATTTTGGAAATCTTATTATATATTTTCATTTTTTTCCTGTAGCAAGTACAAAAGTACGCAAATTTCGTAATTTTTGTAACGAGTGTTTCTCGAATCGTCATGCTGTCGATGGGTTTTTGTGAATTTCTTGCAATTTGGTACTGTGAATTTATTATCTTTTCTAAAAGTGTATGTGACATTACAGCATTTTGCAAAAATGCTTCATTTTTGGGAAGAGATACACATCGAAAATTTTGTTAGTTGACATAGATTCTTTAAACTATTTGCGCACCAATTTATAATATTTTATAACTATTATTATTATTTTTTATTTAACTTATGACAGAAATATATTCTTGTCATAACAAGAGACTCAGAACTACATTGTTAAAAATGTTATTATTAGAGGAAGCTCTTTTACAGATACTGGTATATCAATTTTGCTATGTAAGTGAAATGTAAAATTACAATACTTTCTCCAAAGTCCTATGATAATTATGAAATGCGATATAAAATTTTGTAATTTTACTACACTTACATATTAAATTTTATATATTAATATAAATTTGCAAATATTTTAAACAGTGTAGAAAAGACTGAGGATTATATCTGGAAGAGATTTGGCCGAAAGCAAAATTATGCTTCCACCACCATAAAAAATTCACTAGGCTCTGATTATTCCAAGTATCCTAGAAATCACTCCCCTTAAAATTCAATAATTTAAAACTTCTTTCAGTTACTCTTCAAATTATATGCAGACACTTTCCACTTAGAAATCCCGTTGAAGAATGACATAAAAAGTGACAAAGGAAGTGGCACGTGTCGCACTTTCTTCCCCGTACACTTTGGAAAAGTGAAAGTAAAATCCTCTTTTGCTATGGTTAAAAGTGTCCTTCCATGAAATCAAGTTAAAGATGCTTTACACATACATTTGCAATCGAAAGTTCAATTTAATAATGATTCGCGACAAAAGAAAGAAATCACAGACAAATTTCTTTTTTCATATCTATATAAAATAATAATAAATAAGGAAAATAATAATATTTTTATATATCAATTGTTTAAAAAAATAGCAGAAGACTTGCATTTTTAAGAAATTGATTTGCTGATTTTTTATATTGCATAACATTTTTCAAAGAATTTTTTCAGTACATTATTGATGTTACAAACAAGAATTAAAGTAAACGGCCCTGTTTCTGACGTTTGCCCAGTACACTTACATATTAGATTTTATATATTAACATAAATTTGCAAATATTTTAAACAGTGTAGAAAAGTCTGAGAATTATACCTGAAGAGATTTGGCCGAAAGCAAAATTATGCTTCCACCACCATAAAAAATCCGCTAGGCCCTGATTATTCCAAGTATCCTAGAAATCACTCCCCTTAAAATTCATTAATTTAAAACTCCTCTCAGTTACTCTTAAAATTATATGCAGACACTTTCCACTTAGAAATCCCGTTGAAGAATGACATAAAAAGTGACAAAGGAAGTGGCACGTGTCGCACTTTCCTCCCCGTACACTTTGGAAAAGTGAAAGTAAAATGCTCTTTTGCTATGGTTAAAAGTGTCCTCGTTGGTCCTCCGTATTACAGAAGATTTTTCAGTTATGACGACGGAGACGTAAGCCACTCTTTTCATCAGATTCTTTATTTTCCTTTAGTGTCTCGATAAAGCCTCGGTAGAGTTAGAGGTCGAGTGATAGGCTGTGTCGAAACGAGACTTTCATCGCCAAATCGTCGTCATCACTTTCCCAAGCTCCTGAGAACGTCGGGGGTGAGCTTTTGCAACGACGCAGTTGGAGACAGGCGAGTTGATGGGTCGCGCGCTATACAATTTCCTATTATCTATATACCTTCACCAAGACGTTGAATAGCACGCCCAAGAGAAGCCGCCATAGCCGTTCTGTGTTAGCGCGGCTGTGTGTGGCAAAGTTTAGCGTCGAGTAAGTCGACACCCGGTCAGAAGTTAAGGTCGAAGTTTGAGATGTTCGCGCCTTCGTTCCCTCCGTCCCCGGAAACTGCAGTCGCTGCCGTTGATGATGAGCTCTGGAAAAGCCACGAGGTGAGATGAAGCCAGCGTAGGATGTAGTCCTTCAGGTTTATAGTTCTGAATTCTCGTTTCTTTTCATCTCCCTTCATTCTTCCAAGTATTATTTCTTCTCTTTCGCGAGAGCGGACATTCCAGTTGCGGACCAAAGCTCCCAGGACACGCTTGCTGGGCACGTCATTCCACCGGAAGTCGACACTTCTAATTACCCACGGTGGCACTCTCGTGCCGCTTCCTCTGGCTGCTATAAGTTTTCGAGTGGCGAGGGGTCTCGAGTGAGAGGTAGAAGAGAGCACAGACCGCTTGCAACGACCGCGTAAGCTCTTCCCTTAAGCGCTTATTAAGCGCCGTTTTTCAGACCCGCCCGCGGCAGCTCCGTCGTCTTCGTCGTTGCTTTCCCACGAAGCCGACACGACCCGCCCCAACGCTTGTCCAATCTGCCCCTGCTATCTCTTTAACCCTTCCTCGTTATCTCTTTCAACTCTTATTTTATGCTGAAAACTGCCACAGCCGCTGTGCAACGTACACAGATGAGAGGAAATGGAAGAGTGGACGAAGAGACTGTGGTCTAAGAAATTTATTACAACTTTCCAACGCGGAGACCCCAATTGCTAAGGTGGAATACCAACCCTCGAACAACCTCCACCTTGCAATACTCCCTCTCAAAGTCTTTGGAAAAACTTGGGGCACTCCGAGTCTTGAAACTCGAGGCTTTGGGTTCACGGTTAGATGTCGAGGTGCACCATCGACCTAGCGGAAAGTCGGTAGATTGAATGAACGTAAAATATGAAGGCAAAGAGGACGGGGAAAAAAGAAAAAGATACGAGCTGTGGAATGAGGTGGAAGAAACCAACTTCTTTGGGTGACTGATAATCCGCCATGCGGAAAGAGGACCTAGATAAGTGCGACAAAGAGCAGGAGGAAAAAAAGTAAAAGAAGAATGGAGAAAGTAGTAGACTGCAGCTTGAAGAATTTATTACGAGCTTTCGGTGGAGCGATGCTCCATTTTTGTAAAGCTTAACACGATACACGGTGAATCGGCAGCTTATGGTCACGTAGGGAACGTTAAGGGCGTCTTCAAAATCGATACTTTGAATTAAGGATTAGTAGAAAATTCGTAGATGTAACAATAAATTCAACGATTCCATTTAGCACATTCGATGAACGTTTAATAATGGGAAGGGACTGAAGAATATTTTTTTCAACAAGTAAGAAGTTATTTGTTCGAACAAAAATTCAACGCTGAGATATGGACCCGAAAAATAAGGAAGTAATAGCAAAAAAAAGAAGGAAACTTTCAGGAAGGCTTTAAACTCAATCCTTTGAGCTGACAGCGGAAAATCCATCTGTGCAATACGACATCATCGATTCTCACTGGTGGATTGCGTGAACTTTTGTTAATGGGAAGAAACTAAAGGAAATTAAAACAAGGAGTAAGAGGCATATTTTCTTAAGATGAGTATGAAAATTCAGGACAAATTCAAAAATGGGATGAGAATGTGAAAGAAGAAGAAGAAGCAAAAGTGAGGAAAAGATTGAACTCAATGTCTTAAGCTAACTATTAGTGAATGTGCAACTTTACGTATTCCAATAGCGTATTAAATCAACGTTTAATAATGGAATGAAAACAGAATCTAAAAAAAAAGATAAGAAGATTATTTTCTTAAGGTGACTACGAAAACCCTTCAGGGCAATCTTGAAACTGCGATGAAGACGCGAAAGACGAAGAAACAGAAGTAAAGAAAAAGGGATTTCCAAGAAGGCTTTAAACTGAATGTTGTTAGCTATTCATTAGTGTGTGTACAATATTAACTTCACCGAATCCATTTGGCAGATTGGATGAAGGATTAATAACAGGAAAGAGAAAAAGCGAACAAAATAGTTAGCGTCTTATTTTCTTAAGGTGCCTATGAAAACGTGAAAGATGAAGAAGCAGAAGCAAAGAAAAAAGTAAACTTCCTGGAAGGCTTCAAACTCAATGTCTTGAGCCAATCGTTAGCGGAAAATCCGGAAGTACAACCTCAACTTCACCAATTCTACTTCGCAGATTTAATGAGAGTTCAATAATGGTAAGCAATTAAAGAAAATGGAAAAAAGTTATAAAAGGCTTATTCTACTAAGGTGACTATCGAAACCCTTAACAATAAATCCACCATTGAAATGAGAATGCAAAAGGCGTTGAAGTGGAAGCAAAAAAAGGCAAGAGAAAGGGAAAATACAAAAGAGCAGCAGAAATGCTTGCAATTTGTGGTCGCTTGAAAATGCAAACAGGTCCAACACTAGGATAAGGACGCGAAAGATGAAAAAGTCAATGGTCTGTGTGCAATATCAACTTCACATTCCACTTTGCAAATTGAATGCACGTTCTCTAATGATAATCACCTAAAGAAAATGATTTTGAAAAACCTTATAAGAGGCTTATTTTTCTAAAGCGACTATGAAACCCCTTGACGGCAAACCCAACACCGAGATGAGAACGCAAAAGACGCTTCAGTAGAAGCAAAAAAACAGTAGCCTAAGAGAAGGCAATCGAAAGGGAAAGTCGGCGAAAGCAGTTGAGATGCTTGCAATTTGTGGTTCCGTGGAAATGCAAATAGATCCAACACTAGGATGAAGACGCGAAAATCGAAAAAGCAAATGGTGTAGGTACAATATCAATTTCACTTTCCACTTTGCCAATTGAATGCACGTTCTGTAATGATAATCACCTAAAGAAATGATTTTAAAAAACCTTATAAGCGGATTATTTTCCTAAGGTGACTATGAAAACCCTTGACGACAAACCCAACACCGAGATGAGAATGAGAACGCAATAGTATATTTCGATACAAGAGGCCAAAGGAGCAAAGGCCTCGTGTATCGAACTATATTTTTCTTTATGAGTGTAATCCGAGTTTGTCCGACTTTTACAGACACGCAAAATGAGCTGCATCTTCAAGCAGTGAGCAAAATCCAGGGAACAATTGGCAAAATAAGGGAGCCAGTGCGCAAAATGTTTTGCGCACTAGTGCGTCAACCGGCCATTTTGCATGCACGAGTAAAGAAAAAGACGTTTTCACCATACCTGCGCGGAAAGTTCGACTTCCCGCCCTACGGGCTTTACGTAATTCGAACTTTCCGCTGCAGATATGGTGAAAAATAGTATACTCCACTGGGGAGTGAAGTAGACTATCCCCAACCGCGTGTTTACTACCCTCGCCTTCGGCTCGGGTGGTAATCTTACACGTGGTTGGACATAGTCTACTTTCCCTCCCTAGTGGCATAATATACTATTCAGTAGAAGCAAAAGAAAAGTGGCCTAAGAGAAGACAATCGAAAGGGAAAGTCGGCGAAAGCAGCAGAAATGCTTGCAATTTGTGGTTCCTTGGAAATGAAAATAGATCCAACACTAGGATGAAGACGCGAAAATCGAAAAAGCAAATGGTGTGTGTGCAATATCAATTTCACATTCCACTTTGCCAATTGAATGTACGTTCTGTAATGATAATCACCTAAAGAAAATGATTTTAAAAAAACTTATAAGAGGCTTTTTTTCCTAAGGTGACTATGAAACCCCTTGACGAAAAACCCAACACCGAGATGAGAACGCAAAAGATGTTTCAGTAGAAGCAAAAGAAAAGTGGCTTAAGAGAAGGCAATCGAAACGGAAAGTCGGCGAAAGCAGTTGAAATGCTTGCAATTTGTGGTTCCTTGGAAATGCAAATAGATCCAACACTAGGGTGAAGACGCGAAAACCGAAAAAGCAAATGGTGTGTGTGGAATATCAATTTCACATTCCACTTTGCCAATTGAATGTACGTTCTGTAATGATAATCACCTAAAGCAAATGATTTTAAAAAACCTTATAAGAGGCTTATTTTCCTAAGGTGACTATGAAATCCCTAGACAACAAACCTAACATCAAGATGAGAACGTAAAAGACGTCCAAGCTGAACCAAAACGAAAAAAAAACGTGGCCTAAGCGAAGGCAAGAGAAAGGCAAAGCAGACAAGAAAGGCAAAGACACTTGCGGCTCGTGGATGTTTGGAAATGCCGACAGTTCCAACACTGCGATGAGGACGCAAAAGAAAAAAAAGCAAAAAGGCTATGTGCAATATCATCTTCACCGACCCTACTTCGCAGATTGAATGTACCTTTAATAATGGTGATCAACCAAAGAAAATGATTTTAAAAAACCCTATAAGAGGCTTATTTTCCTAAGGTGACTATGAAAACCCTTGACGACAAGCCCAACACCAAGATGAGAACGCAAAAGACATTCAAGCTGAACGAAATCGAAAAAAAAACGTGGCCTAAGAGAAGGCAAGAGAAAGGGAAAGCAGACAAGAGAAGCAGAGACGCTTGCGGCTCGTGGATGCTTGGAAATGCAGACAAGCATTCTCCGTTCGTTGCGCTTCTGCTCCCGCTCCAGTCGCGGCCTCTTTGGATTTACTTTCCAGCCACGTATTCGGACCTTCCCCTGGTATTCGCGCGAGCTGCTTCCACCCTTCACCCGCATCCCCTTCATCCAACGGAGCTTCCTTCCTCGCTGCACCGGCGAAATCCGTACCCTGTTCAGCTACTATACTTTCGACACGCAGTTGCACAGCCTCGAGTGTCTCCAGCGCGACAGGATCGCATCGGCTCGCACACAATGTCAACCAGACAAGCTCATACACATACATTGACTTTCCTATACGTGTACAATCCTATATCTGTAGACGAAGCTTACTCGTGGAGCGCCAGCAGCGATTCTACTCGCTCTCTGTCTGTCCTTTCCTTCTTGCTCTTCAGTTCGCTGTGCGAACGGCCAGTCACCCTTCGTCCCTCCGTTTGCTTTCCAGTGCCACTGCTCCCGTGACATTTTCACACGCCAATCCCTCTGCGCTTCTCCCGTTCCATTTGCTCGTTCGTTCGTTCGTTCGTCGTTCGTTCGTCGCCTCGTTGGTACGTCTCGTTCAGGCATTTACATTTTCCAAGCCTGAAATAATGAGAGTATGGAGCGAGGGAACAAGAGCCGAGCCATGGTAATATCCTAGAGCTACATTGCGAATGCATAGAAGAAAATCGAGCATGGAGGACGATGGGGGATGAGAATAATGCGGTAAACGGGTTGAACGGATCGGCTCTCGTGAGGCTCTCCACGAAGCGTTAATAACGCAAAGCGCTTTCCGGGATTTGGGACGTACGTCCGACACGTTGGCAGCTCGCGGGGTTTTCACGACAACGCATGAACACACGTTGATCTCTTTCTCTCTGTCTCTCTTTCTAGTCAAGCCAACGAATTCTCATGGATCTAGGGTTGAAGCTTCGCACCGTGTGAGCACGTTGAACCGAGAGACGAGAACGACTATGCTTGCGAACAAAAAAACTTCCAATTCATTCCTCCCTCTGGTTCTACTGGCAAAAAATGCAACGTCCGCCGCACCGCACATTGACTATTCCCAGTCTCCAACCTTTTTCAAGCCTCTGGCCTGGCTTTACGACAAAAAATTCGGCTGGATGGTCACTGATGTCGACTTTTAGCTGTAACTGTTGCCCATTAAATTTCTTCGGCCGACAAAATGCTCCATAATAGTCATTCATCAACGAAACTTTTTATTGTGTCGTAAACATGGGTTGGGATTTTTTATGTTCAAAGTAGAATGATGATTTTTTAAAAATTGGAGTGGAAATTTTGAACATTTTCTAAAGTGCCCTTAAGACGACAGGAACAGCAGAATATTTCCGTCCCTTTCTGCAAAAATACGATAAAATGCAGCGACTGGGATTGTGCCAAAAACTGCACAGCGGTCGCTGTCCTACGAGAGAGGATATTCTCCTGCTGGTGCCAGTAAAAAAAAGAGAAACGTGAAAAACGATTGAAACCTGAAAGGGGAAAATGAAAAATCGAACAAACAATCTCGGCTGTCTGGCTATTGCCATTCACTAACTGCTATAGCTATTGCCCACTAAATACCGTCGTGCTTGTAGTCACACAACTGTTGAAAATAATTCTCTAAAATAGCACTTACAATATTCTGGAAAAAATGCAATAAATACATTGCAGCAATATTGTTCATCAAACTTATTGTATCTATATGAAAATATGGTCACTTTTTATCAAAAAGTATTCAGTACATTTTTAGTCCATTCTAAGTAAAAAAATGTTCAACTCTGAATGATATATATATAATAAATTGTAGATATAATCGACTAGGTTTATGTCAAATAATTTTGTTCTATTTGACTAGAGTTTTACTGCATGTCACTAAAATTTACAGCAGAGAATAAATTGAAAATTATATTCAGTTAGATATAATAAATTCTAGATATAATCGACGAGGTTTATGTCAAATACTTTTGTTATATTTGACTAGAGTTTTACTGCATATCACTAAAATTTACAGTAGAGAATAAATTGAAAATTATATTCAGTTAGATATAATAAATTCTAGATATAATCGACCCGGTTTATGTCAAATACTTTTGTTATATTTGACTAGAGTTTTACTGCATGTCACTAAAATTTACAGTAGAGAATAAATTGAAAATTATATTCAGTTAGATGACGTTAGCTATCACAGTCTGTATTTTTCTAACCCACGACTAAGATAACCTGGCGCGCAGTGCCTTCTGGTTAATTGCGACTAGGTGATTATACCTCTCCAAATATTATCTTAGTTAAAGCCCAGTACTACCTCGTGACTACATTCCGTAAGTAGCTGTTCCAAATTTTACAACGGAAGATCTCAAGTACAAAAATTATGTATAGTTCGACATATGGAATTGGACATATACAGTCTGTATAAACTCTATATACAATCTATATGCAATTTATAATATAAGACCATCTGTGGAGTTGGGTTGGAATTCTAGAATCAGAAACGGAAAAAAGTCACTTTTTTCAAAATCATCGTAAAAAGGCACATAACCTGTACTTTCCGAGGTAGAATATGCGAATTGAGAACGATAGTAGAGGTTAAAATTCGATATCTTGAAGAAAAAATATGTAGGTTGGATTTTCCGACCGGAAGTTGGATCTGTTACATTTTGCACCATTCTGAGTGCCCTGACATGAAAATCGCAACAAACATTTTTTTCCACGAAAACACAGCTTCCTCTATGAGGAAGCAAAAATGCAATTTTTTTATTACATGTACCCGACTAGAAATTCAGTTATGGGGAATATCAGGGCCGGACCTGGTAACCGGATTCTAAATCCAAGGTCCCTGTCTGGCTACCTTATACGGCCCTGATTGGAAATGTAACGCTTTGGCACATCCGGGCCAGGTCAAGTTTACCACATAAGGACCTGATAAAAATAACCATTTAAGGGCCTGATAAAGATTGCAAACTAAGGGCCTGATAAATATAATCATAGATATAAATACATATACTTATCTTTATATTAAATTAAAAAATTAATTATTGATTTAAGGGCATTATGCCGCAATATCAACAATAATATTCTATTAATATTACAAAAAAAAAAAAACAATTCGTCTTCAGATACGGTTTTTCGTAACTTCATTCGAGAAGTGATGGACGCGGGATTTGAACCTAAGACCTACGGGACCTACCTATTTACCTAACTACCTAACCGAACACGCTAACCACTAGACCAAACCGACTATGTGGATATCTCGTACAGTATTTCCATAATAGTTCAATTTACTATTTATTTAAAATAATAGTTCAGTTTTTAATGTAGCTAATTACGAATTTGAACTTAAAATTTGTAAATTCAAAATGACGGGTTTGAAATGAAAAACATATTGAATGCGATATTTTGATTTTATAAATGATATTTTTAATTCCGCCAATATTTCGATCAGGTCTACCTTATCTATGCCAGATTTGGACCTGAATATGGAATACCTTATCAGGTCTACCTTAATTTTTCCCGATCTGGCCCTGAATAAGATACACCTTATCAGGTCTACCTTAATATTTCCCGATCTGGCCCTGAATAAGATACACCTTATCAGGTCTACCTTAATATTTCCCGATCTGGCCCTGAATAAGATACACCTTATCAGGTCAACCTTCCCTTTGCCAGATCCGGTCCTATTAAGGTACATCTTATCAGGTCTACCTTATCTATGCCAGATCTGGACCTGAATACGGAATACCTTATCAGGCTAACCTTCCCTATGCCAGGTCCGGTCCTAATAAGGTACACCTTATCAGGTCAAACTTATCCATGCCAGACCAGGCCCATATGTGACGGCAGGGCTGCCCTACCAGATTTCTAGTCGGGTAAATACACGCAAAAAAATGCTTGGTTAGAACAACCAAGCCCTTGGTTATATATACGCTAGCCAATTCATTGGTTAGATCAACCAAGTTATTGGTCAGCGCCACCAAGCGCATTGTAATATAACCAATAACTTGGTTGGCATAACCAACAATCTGATTGGTCTAACCAAGAAATTCGCTGACGCGTATTTAACCAAGCCTTTTTTTTCCGTGTATACCATTTCATAAAGTATCAATTTTATCTAACACGGCTAATACCCTATTACCGAATCTCTCAATCTAATGCAACAAACAGCAAAAATCACAGTCATCCATTCTGATATTCATCACTTACAAAAAACCGGAAATAAAACCAGGCCCCCGTCCAGCTTATCGATAGTTAAAACGATAAGATAAAAAATGCAATTTCGCGTGTACAGGTCATAGCGGAATAAACTCGCATCAAACTGCCAACTGCCTATTTTATACAAAATATAGTACGCCAACCCTCTCAACCACCATATACTTTCCCCTTCCTCTTTTTTTCCCCTCAACACAGCAGCGCCATGAACCAACATCCCACAGAACTACATTCATTCAACGCCTGTTTTAAAGTACACGATATTCTGGTTATTTGGGTTATGAAATTTCCCACCCGAAATACAACAATGTGTACGTTACTCACGAGTGCATTTTCTCTGTCGCTCCGCTCAGCTCCGCGCCGATTTACAGTGAGTTTCTCTGGGCGAGTGGCGGTGTCGGCGTGTTTCCGGTTTGGAGGTGGTAACGCGGTTGGTGTTTTAGTATCGTGTTGTACAGACCGTACGTAGGGCTTTCCCCTTCACCCGCTAGATTTCCTCTCGCACTACATCTACGCTCCGCAACTGCTATATACACTCCTGAAAATATATATATATATATACTAGTGGTAATAATGTGTGTATGTGCGTATGTATATATCGCGACCGAGCTAACGGTGTTCGCGTACACTACACGTTGGTATAATTACGGCCGAGTAGAAACAATTAATCACAGCGAACTCTGACCCGGCGAGTGTTTACGCCCGTTCGTGTTCGCGAGGCCCACCGGCGATATACTAGAGAGAACCATGAGGGTATATATCCCTCACAAGCGACCCAGGCTATGGATATGTATGTACTGTATGTATGTATATATGGGTCATTCCATACCAAGTGGGCCATTCATTTGCTGTCGCGCCAATTCTTCTGTAGTTTGTAAGCAGAATAATGAAAATTCTGTGAAATTTTAAAGAAAAAAAAACGGAATTCTCTGTCTCAACGATAAAAAAATATTATTACTCTATCTTGTTAAAAAATTGCGCAATTTTTTAAATCAAAAAGTATTTAAAAACTTCCTTTTTATACAGGAAATTTTTTTGAAAAGAATTATAAAAAATCGTTATTAAATTTTGGGCAAACCATTGGTGCTAAAATTCTGAAATAATTTGTGTTTAATTTATTTATAATTTGTGTTTAACCATGATTTAGCCATGATTTAGTAGGAGTAAAAGAGTTTATTGACATTTACGTCTTCATTGTACCTATATTTTTTGTTGGACGTGGATTTTATACAATACATTCGTATGGTTTTAAACATAGACAAATTGCCAATGGGCCATCGTCCTGAATTTTCAAGGATGTGATTATTTATGTTTTTTCTTTTTTTCTCTTTTATTTTTCTTCGACTATTCAGTTTCTAATTGTTCATTAGCTATACTATGATTTATTTTTTTTTCAAAAAGTACATTTAAAAACTTAAATTTTACACCAATAAATTTTTTGAATATACAGCGAATTGAAAAAAATCGTTATTTTATTTTGGGCAAACCATTGGTGCTAAAATTCTGAAATAATTTATGGATGCTCGTGATACTCTAAACAACTTTTGAAAAAATTAGGAACACTTTTTGCGACCATGCTAAATTTTGGTGGCTCACTTGATATGGAATGACTCATATATATAGAGAGAGAGGGACGCGAAGTACTTTGGAGTACGTCGACTGGGTGGAGTAGAATCGCGATAGGTCTATACGGCTCCCGTTTCCTCATGCGTTTACCCGCCGTTCTCTCTACTCTAATACCAATCCTTCCCTTTGCCTCTGCGAAAGTCTCCGAAGCTCTCGCACTCGAAATTCTCGAAATTCTTGGAACGAATTCTCGTGAGGTCGCGAACAAGGTCGTTAATCCGGCGGGAACGCCCGGACCCCCCGAGCACCAACCCCTAACGTGTTTTCACTAGCTACGTTGTTCCAAACGGAGAGAGACATCGACGGAATGAAAGAGAAAGAGAGTCTCAATGTCGCAGCACGCGAACAACTGCAGATATAGGACGACATACAGTGTTTTCGAAATACGAAGGGTTCAAAGTTTATTGCAGAGATGGATCTCCATTAAATGAAAATGTATATTATAGTACTTTACGATACTAGTGCGATAAAACTTTTTCTGACGAGTGTGAGTTCGAAGTTTGGAGTGTCGTACGAAATTTTATTTCACAAGGTGTGAAAATGGGAATTTATACACACGTGCGTAAAACCGCGTTTCTCGCATATCGAGGAAAATTAAATACTTTTTGTACAAGATAACTATGATTTAGTAGTAGGAAAATAGTTTATTGAAAGTATATTGTACATTTTTTGTTGGATGTGGATTTTATACAATATATTCATATGGACATATTGCCCTTCAGCTCTGAATTTTTAAGTATGTGATAGTTTATGTTTTCTTTTTTTTAGATGTTTTAAACTGACTATTCAGTTTCTAATTCTTCATTAGCTATACTAGGATTTATTAATATGCAATACCTAAACTTTTCACGTTTCCCCAATAATTATTAATAATTCAGATGAATTGTTATTTTACAATTCTAATATTTAGTAGATTTAATAAATGAGTCATGAATGAATACTGAATATGTATGAATACATTTAAAATTCATTTTTATTGAGTGAATGCCCATCTTTGATCTATTGAATCGATTAAACTAGTATTTATACTATCGTAGCTATTTACGATAGGATTTAATCAAACATTTTGAAAATGGCTTTCGATAGTCTCTTAAAACTTCTTTGAATTCCTTTTCTCCGATTTTTTTTTTTCAAAATGCACACGAACGAAAATTATTAGTTGTGATAACTCAGTAAACTCAGCAGTTGTTGGGCACTTAACGGCTAATTAACTGGAGGTACACGAAAAAAAAGGCTTGGTTATATATGCGCCAGACAATTAATTGGTTAGACCAACCAAGTACTTTGTTAGCCTACCAATTTCTTGGTTGGAGTAACCAAGTCACTTGGTAAGCTAGCCAAGTCACTTGTTTAGACCAACCAAGAAATTGGTAGCCTAACAAATTACTTGGTTGGTCTAACCAATTAATTGTCTGGCGCATATATAACAAAGGCACTTGGTTGTTCCAACCAAGCCTTTTTTTCCGTGTACAGAGAAAATTGTATTTCGGTCTTTTTTGTACTCACGTTGCATTTTGTTAAGGGGGAATACATGTCCTTTGGAACGTTTGCCTTGTTATTTACTATTTGTAAATAACTATAATAGTGACCTTAAGGAGGTTCGGTGATGGCGGCAGGGTGACGCGGTGTGAGCGAGACACCATGCGAGCCGCGTTAAGCGTAGAGGCAAAAAATTAACAATTTCTCTGTCAATTTCGCGGTGACCTTCAAATTTCAAGCTCGTGCCCTATTCAGAATACTTTTCCGGACGTCTGCATATTTTTTGATTATTCTATCTTGAATTTAGCTCTTGTAAAGACGTAAAAAGTTCAATATTCGACTCACTTTTCTTTTCTTTACATGTAAATAGTCGCAACTTTGTTATTTAATATCTCGGAAACTACACGGTGAATCTCTTAAAAATTTTGCGTACGTGTCCGTTATCATTACAGCTGTTATACGATTCTTTTTTACAATTTTATCTTGGATTTGATTTTTTTTACGAACCCCCTTAACTATATAAATTTGGTTCTTACGAGATAGAGCGCATGAAAACCACGTAACTTTATGTACAATATTTGTATAAAACATTCACACGTCTCTTCGAGGCTGTTTTTGCATCAACTGGTGATATCGACCCGCTGGTCGATATCAGTTATATCACGATCGATATCACGCTGTTGTACCACCAACTGGTACAATAGTGTATTTTAGTTGGACATGTATTTCGGCGATGGTAGAGCCACACAATTGTATATTGAAGCCGTTATTGTTTCGAGTCTGCATTCGTACTGGATACTTGCATAGCTTCATCAAGCATTCCATTAGGTAGATAATTGCAATTGGTTACTGCAATTCATACACTGAGACAAATGCTTGGGGGGTCTTACTAAGATTTTGGTTAAAAATTTAACCAAGACAAATTTGGTAGGCGCAACCAAGTTATTGGTTAGACGTACTAAATACTTGGTTGTGCCTTCCAAGTTTTCTTGGTAACATTTTGAACCAAGTGTTTGGTAGTTTTAACCAAGCATTTTTCTGAGTGTAGATTCTGCGCAAAAATTCTATCAGATCTCAGACCTTTTCAGTTTGCACCAATTCCACACGCTGAGAAAATTTAGGTGAACCAGCGAATCAGTTGCTAATGTAGTAACATCAACCCTTATTTGCTCTCCTAACAAAAATATTTGTTAACCCAACAAGAAAATGTTCTAAGTTAACAAGACTTCGGTTACCCTAGCAAAAAAAAAACTTGCTAGATTAACAAATACGCTTTGCTGTCACTATATCAACAAACGATTTTTCTCCGTGAGTATTTCTCCCAACGAAACAAATATTCCTTTCGTCACTCACTCACATACATTCGGTAGGTCTAACAAATTTTTTATTTCAGTGTACAGACAAAAACTGACAGGAACCGTAAACATTTTACGTATACATGGATATATATGGATCCATCTTTTTTTTTGGGAATTTTGTCAGCTCAATCTTTTGTCGACGCATACCAAATTGCTTTTCGCAGTCAATTCTCACGACATTTGACTCAATTCATCGTATATCTCTTATGCTTTTCACAGAGAACGTGCCGCCGACGATAATGTTCGGTCTGCCAAGAGGATCTGCAGCGATCGAGCCGTCCGGTGCACTGGCTGTATTCCCCGGTAGCATACTTCATCTCGAGTGCTTGTTCGCTCGACGTTTGGGAAATCCCGAGTGGACATGGACATCGACATTCAGGCAGTACCTCACTGGTAAGTAGCATCAGTAAAGTAAAAGTTTCATCTTCTTTGTGTCTTCATTTACGCAAGAGATTCCCCAGCTGCTAAAAAAAATACTTGAACGTTTTATTAGCCACTTTTATATATACCTTCGACTTGAGTTTATCTTTTTACATTCCAGTGCAACGTTCGATACACGCCTTCCATCAAAGCATCTTCGGTCACGGTCTGACCACAAGCTCAAAGTTATATCGCTAGGCTTTTACTCTGCTTCAAATCCCCGGTGCACACTGCTACGTTCCTCAGCTATATAGTTACTAACGCTCGGCCAACTTTTCCCCAGCCGCGAACGAAAAATATATATAAAATGCCTCGTAAAAAGCTTGAACGGAGAAGTGAGCGTTTCACGAATACGAATAGAGCCTGAAGCTCGCGATCCTCACTTGCTGGAGCAGCCCTAACAGATCTGGACGAGCTCCCCACTCCTTTTCTGTCTCTCTCTCTCTTTCTTTCTCTTTCTCTCTTTCTGCTAACAGAGCTTTCGCTACTCGTTGCGCATGCAACATAATACACGAGAATAGTGAAATACAACATTCGTATAGCTCTTCTCACTGAGCTCGAGCAATATTCCGCCGCCACATTGGACTATCTCCGTGCAAGCGAGAATTCTCTGCAAGCCTGTTCACATTATATGCTAATTAGTCCTGGAATGAATACAAATGTAGAGCATAAATAGATACGCGTAGAGAGTCGCGCGCGCGAACCTCAGCTGCTGTGTTTCCTGTTGGCGAATGGAGAGCTTCCCATGACCATGCTTGACTATAAAGGCATCAACCATTGACCCTTTCGAAAATCGTAGATATATAAACTCGAGGGCGAACTGGTTTATGAGTTATTCGCTATTACGTATTGTGCTAATTCTGTTTCGATACGAACTCGTATCGCATGTGCTCGTTTAGATATATATTGGAATCGGATGTCAAATTGAAGTTTACACCATTGTTGAAACATATTAGCAGGTTTAAAATAAAGTTTAAAAAATTCGTATCCTCGTAAAATGTGAAAATAACTCTCTATATTATAAAAAGATCTCGGCGCCGCCACCGCCTTGTCAAGAATCGAGGGACTTATAAAAATTCAGCTCAGACCAGCGTAAGTAGTGTAGGGGGGGTTTCTGATGGGTTGAGTGACGGGGTTTCTGACTGCGTGGGGGGGGGGGGGGGGGGGGAGTTCTGAGGGGTACAGAGACGGGGTTTCTGAGGGGTGGAGTGATGGTGTTTCTGAGGGGCGGAGGGACGGGGTTTTTGAGGGGTAGAGTGATGGGGTTCCTGAGAGATGGAGGGACGGGGTTTCTGAGGGGTAGAGTGATGGATTTTCTGACGGGTAGAGGGATGGGGTTTTTGCGGGGTTCCTCATTCAAAATTTCACAAATGTTCACAAGAAGTTGGGGGAGATTGCGAGCGCGCGCAGCGCGCGAGTCAAGAATCGAGGGACTTAGACTTTGTGTCATAGATAGATTTAAATTGGCAGCAAAAGGAAAATAAATTATGAACCCACTCTACGAACATTGAAAATCAGGGTGGCCCGCTTCATATGGAATGCCTCATACATATATAAGCACAAATGTGTATATCTCTCTATATTATAAAAAGATTTCGCCGCCGCCGCCGTGTCAAGAATCGAGGGACTTAGAAAAATTCGGGCTTGGGGGCTAGGGGTCTTCCCCAAGAATTGGGGTATTCCTCAGGAATTGGGGTTTTCCCCAGGAATTGGGATTTTCCCCCAGGAATTGGGGTTTTCCCCCAGGAAATGGGGTTTCCTAATTCCTGGGGAAAGGGAGGGGGATTAATGGGAGGGGGTTAGGGGGTAGGGGAGAATATGAAGATTGGGGGGGGGGGGGTAGGAAGGGTTAGGAGGGTTGGGGAGACTCCAATTCCGGATTATTGTAACTCCCTCAATGGACCCCCAAGCCCGAAGTCCTTCCTATCTAAGTGTTTCAATCCTTCCTTCCGTCCTTCAGACACAGTCAGTACTTCTCATATTTTGCCCAAAAGATCAATTGCGGTGGAGGATGACACTTTACAGTTTCTATTATTGACAGAGCAATAGCATATCATGCTACCGTGAAGATTCTGAGTTCGGAATGGGGGGATTGGCGCAGCCTCCCTAGTTTAAAATAGTTTGCGTACTTCATAAATTATTTTCTGAAGTTTTATGCACCACATTTTTCATGCACTTGCAGTTTGTTATTATATATAAATACCCTTGTAAATCAATAAATATTGACAAACCTAAAAAAAAAAACAGAATTTGATTTCTGTTACTTCGAAACTTTTATTTTAAAAAACATTTCCAAAATATTTGAATGCAAAATTTATATTCGCGGATAAAAATATATTTACAAAAAAATATGTAACACTAGAAAAAGAGTTTGAAATGTTAGTTCAAATTTTATAATATTCCAAGCAAATATTTTTTAGACGTCTCGAAAAATGTTCGTGAGTGCAATTAGAACTTCAAGTAAAACACATTTGATGCAGCTTTAAAATCGTTAGCCCTTTTGACATGCGACTTTCTGGCCTCGCTAGAACGGCCAGAATGGAGTCAAAAGTTAAAGCCGGCGGCGTCGAAATTGCCGAGAGGGTAGCGGACCACTCTTCTCTAGTCGCTGCAGCGTACAGGTCTAACAGCCATAGTCCAATTTTGAAAAATGTTCGTCAAACTCAAACAAATTTTTAGCTATCGTGCCGTAACTTCGCGTGAGCATTGAACGAAGTAAAGAGACCTTTGGTATCCAATTTGGGCCAAATTCGTAAAGGATTTCGGATTTTACAGAGTATTGAAATTTTCGAAAATTATCGTTATTGAATGAAGTATTGCAAAATTTAATCTAGCGAGCACAAAAATTCTACGTAAAAGAAAAAATATTGAGTGATGCTAGATTCCCAACTTAGTGAAGATCGATAGAACGGTTTGGCTTTGATAGAAATTTGAAATTTTCGAAAAACTGATGTTATTGAATGAAGTATCGCAAAATTTGATCTAGCGAGAACAAATTTTCTACGTCAACGAAACAATGTTGAGTGATGCTAGATTCCTAATTTAGTGAAGAACGGTGGAGAGGTTCGGATTACACGGAAAATTGATATTTTGTTTACTATTTCTTTACAATGGAAATTTCTCTAAACCTCTGTTTTTCACATCTATTCAAAACAATGATTCAAAGTACAACCATTACGAACTTAGACCTGTAGAGCATAGAGAGACATGTAGCTCTTATCGATGTTACATACTGCCACGAGCCGATTTTGAAATATGTCCGTCAACGCTCTAACTCGAACGAATCTGTAGCTGTCGGGCTAAAACTCCGCATGAAATTCGTATTTCGTATTCAATTTCAGTTAAATCGTTGAGTTGAGATTATGCTGTCAGCTCGTCATTGTTACTATCAGCGCTTTACCAACGAGGGTGTAATTTCTGTAACCGACTGAGTAGTTGGCGCTATTCTATCTATTCCGAATGATTGTTGGGATCGATTGATCAGTTCTCACAACTACTTTTTTCTTCCAGTGTGCTCACACAATTTGTACTTATTATAGTGATCACAAATTTGCTACGTAAATTAGAATTCAAGTTTTTTAATTTATTCAAAACGAGGCTGCAAAATGAAAAATTGCACATTACGAGAGTTCTAAAAATCATTGAACACATCAGCCCCTTTTGCCATGCGACTTTCTACCTTCACCAAAGGGTCCACAGTAGAGTCAAAAGTTAACGTTATTCTATCTATTCTGAATGATTGTTGGGACCGATTAATCAATTCTCATAAATACTTTTTTCTTTCAGTGTGCGCACACAATTTGTGCTTATTATAGCGAGCACATATTTGCTACGTAAATCAGAATTCAAGTTTTTCAAATTTATTCAAAACAAGGCTGCAAAATGAAAAATTGCACGTTACAAGAGTTTTAAAAATCATTGATCATATCAGCCCCTTTTGCCATGCGACTTTCTGTCTTCACCAAAGGGTCCAGAGTGGAGTCAAAAGTTAACGCCTGCGGCGTCGAAATTACCTCTGAACAACTGTAGAGCGTAGAGAGACCGCTCTGCTCTTGTCGCGGTTGCGTACAGGCCCGGCAGTCATGAGAGCAACGCAACATAGTCCAGCCCCTGAGGGGCAGTTGAGAAGAGTTATTTATTGAATCGCGGTAGACAGGAGGTTACCATGGGGCTCTGGCAATCGGCCGGTTCATCACGATGAAACATTGACGTGGTTGCAACGAGATCGTGTATCGCACGGCATCCACCGCGCCCCCTTCGCACTCTCAGTGCGTTGTACGCGTTCGGTGTGCGCCAAAGTGGCGTGAGGTGGCCACTCGTACCCTCGACACTCAGTCGAGGCTCCCCAGAGAAGGGTAGATTAATCCTCGACTGAAATCTACCATCGAAACGTGCGCTGCAGACTTATTACGAGCGGCAGTTCGGTCATAACGATTTCGGCGAGCAGCTAGAGTAGCTCTGTGACGGATGTGCAGGTGTTTCCATCGCGGAAACAGCCCGAAGCGCACGTTCCACCCTCGATTTCATTTCCTCGGCTATTTATTTTTATTTTTTTTCCTTCTCTCCCAAAGCTCACAACAATCGATAGTAGCTATTGAAACTCCAGGGCTCTTTTAATCGACGATCATCCCGAGTGGAAATATCTGACAATCTGGAAAAATATATAAATGAATCATTTCTAAGATTTTTATACATTTTACGATATTTGATTCTATTTTTTGTGCTATTTGGTCAATAGTTGCGGTAATTTATATTTTTATAAAAATCGTAATGATAAAAAAAGCAAACATAATTTTTTGCACATCTTTTTATGAAATTTTTTGATATCTCGGTAAAATTAATAGAAAATATATAAATGAATCATTTCTAAGATTTTTATAGATTTTACGATATTTGATTCTATTTTTTTCTTCTATTTGGTGAATAGTTGCGCCAATTTATATTTTTATAAAAATCGTAATGATAAAAAAATAGCAAACATAATTCTTTGCACATCTTTTTATGAAATTTTTTTATATCTCGGTAAAATTAATAGATAATTCGTAAACAGAGGGAAATAATAGTAATAATACATCGGTATTTTTTTCAAATTCCGAAGCTGACTAAAATTAATTGGGCCTTAACGCGTATTTAATGAAATTGGAGACGCTTTTTAATTGAAAAGCGTCTCATAATGAATCATCATGAATCATCTGACAATTTTTCTAAACAAATTTTTAATCAAACTATTTTTAAGATTTTTTTTTTACAGTTTTTGCGATATTCGGCTATACATTTTCTATTTGGCTATTTCATTTTCATCTTGCCTATTTGCTAAATATCTGTCCCACCTTTTATGCATAAGCTTCAGCATGTATTTAAGTAATTAAACTTTCTTTGTTGTGAAATTCTGATATATCATTTTTAGACATTATGAGACTCTCTTTGCAATGTCTAATCTGAATCGCCTGTAGATTTCTGTTGATGAAAAGATGATATTTTGAAAAATCTATTTTATTATGAGCTATTTCTGCACTGTCTAATTTTCACTGCACTAGTAGACTTTTTCAAAGAAGCTGCGACAACGAAGCAAAAGCTCGTATTTTAAACTTAAAAGTCCGAATTGGTTTCAGTATTTTTAGAAAATCATTTTACATAATATCTCTTGTTATTTTTATAGAAAACAAGTATCAATTTGTTTCGTTATAATATTTTCTGTAATTGATACCAAAAAAAATTAAATTTTACAAACTTTTCATATCACTTCCAAATTAATAAAAATAAAAAAATGTTTGCAATATTCAAGAATATTACTAACTCTTTTTCTCAGTGAATAAAAAGTACCACGATATATTTATCACTTGCGAAAACATTTGCTCGATTATTTATTTTACTACGTGTCACAAACAGAGTGTTGCCAATTTGTGTGTTTGCTATTTTGGATATTTGCAGGTTGGGCGATAGCTGCATCGGAAAGGGACTGGAAGTACAGGCTGTCGATATACTACGCCAAGATTCAGGACTCGGGGGTTTATACGTGTTCCACCCCACGAGGCCTGGCCAATTCGATCCGAGTTCACGTTGTCGGTGAGTCTCACTTATGTTGACAGCAATATCCTATCGCCTGTTCCTCGTTCTCCAGCTTCTGCTCAGTCGGAGATCCAGCGTGAATACCAGATTTATTCCGGAGGTTTCTTTACAGACGCAGACAAATTATACCGGTAATCCATTATATCACTGTTATTTGTGTAACGAACTCTGTCCCGCATTGTCATATGAAAAACGTGAAAAGCCTGGACAGAATCGTGCGGGTATTTCATTTATTTTTTAATTACGCTACAGAGAACGCCCGGGGCAAAACTGCTTCGCTTGGTTGTCGTGCATAACGCGTTGATTCGTTTCAAACCAGGCGAAGCCCTTTTTCTTTTAGTGAGCTCTCTCTCTCTGTGGATATGTTGCATATCCAGGTCAGACGCCCACACATATACGTCTCAACGTGTCTATGTTTGGTCGTCGCATAGCAATAAAGTTATTTCCAACTGGGTTCGGTGAATTCCGAGGGAATTTAAACGCGAATCCTCGCATTTCCACATTCGCAGAGGCTCGCTTGCAAATTTACATGTCAAAGTCATGCTACGGGATGGCGAATGGATGTATAGTAATACTGGGATATATCAGTGGAAGGGAATACACGATGTTGCTTCTGGGGGCTGCGTCATGTGACTGCGACAGTCCCCAACAGTTCTTCGATATCTCTGTGTGCGATTTCTTTTTTTCCTTTTTTTTTTCAATTCCTCTTTTCCTATGCATAATTATTAAACTCTACTGCGAGTTGATGGCGTTTTCAACTGGTTGCACCGGTGCACACTCATCGCATTATTGTAGCCTCTGTTTTTCCTGCGGGACCAACGAACGGACACACACACACACACGTTGAGAGCTTTGCACAATTTTTGTAATTACTTTTCGAATAAAGTACAATTGCTATTTCAGCGGAAGCAATTATCGAAGTTTTAAGTGCATTCTGTCGTAATGATATCCGACTACGTGACGATTTATTTACATTTGTATATTTGTAGCAAAGTTTTTACGCAATTTTATGTGTTTACTCAAGCACGAATCATATTATCAATTAAATAAGGTATTGATTGCGAAATATATTATTGAATATTTGGTAATATTGTTTTATTGATTTTGGCGTTGGATATTTCATGTTCAACATTTGTAGCACTGAATATGTAATTAATCTACCACTTTCGATGTGAAACTCGGTGGTTTACCGACGCGCTTTGGCCAACTGGAATTTTTTATTTCATATTTTTCCCGCTTTGTGGATTAAAAACCTGCAAAGTACATTTTTTAAACTCGATATCTGGCACAACTAGATGTTACTTTGGTTTTGTAGAAAATTTAATTAAAGTTAATCGAAACGAAAAAAAATAATAAGGTGTAGAACTAATTATTCCAAAAAATTAAAATATCTTTAAATTTGAATCTCTTTATAGATTTCGCTCAAATCATTCTCTATCATAACTTCAGATATAAAAAATATTTTGCGTAACATGTAAAAATTTGCGTTTACAGACGTTTTTCGAAAAATTCAAAGCGCTATAGAATTTGATTCCCTGTATGGATTTCTATAAAAATAACTCTATATTTTGCTTGTCTGCAATATTTGAGTCATTCCATACTAAGTGAACCATTCATTTGCCAACACACCAATTTTTCGGTAGTTTGTAAGCATAATAATCGAACTTCTGTGAAATTTAGAGAAAAATCGGTATGGTCTGGCTCAACGAAAAAAAAAATGATTACTTTATTTTGTCAAAAACTGGCGGAAATTTTGTTTTGTGCGGCTATGGAAAATGTTTTATTAGAAATTACATTCAAAAACTTAAATTTTATACAGGAACCAATTTGTTGTACGATCGATAATTTTGAATATACAGCAAAATAAAAAAAAAATGAAATAAACGAATCGTTATTAAATTTTGGACAAACCATAGGTGCTAAAATTCTGAAATAATTCATGGTTGTTCGTGATACTGTAAGCAATGTTTGAAAAAATTACGAACACTCTTTGCGACCCTGCTAAATTTGGGTGGCCCAATTGGTATGGAATGACCCATTTACAAAATTCGTCAAATTATCAATATTCACTCAATGTATAATATCTCTGTATTTTTTCACGATTTACAGACGTGCACTGTCCGACAATAAATCCATCATTGGGTCCACTGGTGTCGAATATTCAAGGAGCCCGAATGGGTCAAACAGCCCAATTCGAGTGTCCAACGGGTTACAGATTGGAGGGTCCTCGTTCGATCACTTGCCAGTACAACGGTGAGTAACCAAAAAAGAATCTTGTATCCTAAAGTGTGAATAAGAAGCGTGAATAGGTGTGCAAAGAAGTTTGCTCGGAGAAAGAAGGCGCAAGGAGATCCCGGCCAATTCCGAAAACTCTAATAACACTCGAGTAAATTCTTTTCCCCCCCGCTTAATCACGGTCTAAGCCGAGCGTTTAATTACGGGCTCGTGAGCGCGTCTGCGTTTGGATCAGTTTTCAGGCAAGGAAATGGATCCTTTATTCCCGACAGTAGCGCAGAAAAGTGTACACTCGAAGCGAGAAGGGACGAGAAGAGGAGAAAGAGAAAAGGCAATGCCGCGGGGGTTGGTTTCTACAGATCCGCTTTTTCGTAGCCCCGTTAACTCCGGTACTCTAGATTACCGTCAGTTTTTCCAACGGAGTTTAATCTCGCAAACTGCGCCACTCCAAGTCACAAAAATAAATGCTCGACTGCGTCTCCCACCTTTTGGTACGTTCCACGCTCCCTTATTTAGCCTCCTGTTCCTTCTACGCTGCTCTTTCTTAATTGAACCGGTTGATAACCAGGCCGTCCTTGCGAGCAGTTGGCTTTATTACGTTCTGATTCGAACGATTCACTGAAAGTCGCTCTCCTTTTGCGTTCATGCTTAGCTTCATCGTTCCTCATCCCCTCAATCCTCACGTTGTGTTATCCTCTTTCCTCTTGAGTCTTTCCCGTACTCTCTTCTCATCCATGAAAACGAATGGGCCACTTATCTCGAATCACTCTATCGAAGCTCGGACGCTGTTTTCCTTGGCACCACGATGAACGCGTCCGGAAGTACGAGTGGCCTTCGAGAGTGAGCGGTACAGACGAAAATCACTCGATCAGCGAGATCGATCCAGCGATTCCTATAAAATCAACGAGATTACGAGGAGGTTTATCCGCGGATCGGACGGTAACGTTCGCCTGCAGTCACCGTGAGAGTTTTGTTGCCTTCGCTCAACAATTCCGTTCCGGTCAGCTCTCGCTCTTCTCGATTTTTTTTTATTTTCTTTTTTGCTTTTTCTTTACGGCAACTTTACCTCCGATTGCAACCTGAAATCGACCGTACAAAGTTATTGTACTCTATTCCTTTTTCACTTAAGTTTAACTGTTACATTATGTAGGTAAACTGCATACTTGGTGAGATAACTTACAGATGCTGTTGAATAAAATTCTTGGAAGTTTGTTTTGTTTATTTATTTTCCATTTTACCAGAGAATAATGTTTTCCGAGAAGAAATTGATAGACTGGCAGCAATTCGCAGCACCAATTTTGTTAGATTTGGTCAGGATCTAGTCAAGACAAGCTGATTGGAATTGTAACAGGTATTTATTATATACTGGTCAGGTAACTTGAGCTGATTTATTCCTAATGGAAGAAATTATAGCATTTCCAGATTAACTTCTTTATTATTTATTTATTTAAAACCAAACGGTTTTAAGGACTTTTGATGGTTACCGAATATCGATTTTTTTTCTTGCATTTTGTTAGTGCTTAAAAAGAAGTCACTTAAATATGATGTTGAAATTCGTAATAGAGTTATAACAGTTTTAGTAGTGCGTATTCGTCACATTTATATGGAGTAGTAAAACTTTGAATGCGGTTTTTTGAACTACATTTTCATAGCTGACCGCTCGCGGATTTTATCCTATTTTTACTGATATGGCTTCAGATCTGACCAGAATTTTTATAGACAAATCGTCTAGCACAGAATTTTTATTTAAAATCAAATGTTTAAAATTTGATGGTATCTTCTACGGAAGAATGTTAAATAAAATAAACTCAAAGAAAATAAGACTTTACGTCTTATTTTGCTTAATCGCGAAAACCGAAACTCTAAGAAAAGTCGAAATAGGAATAAAAATGTGAAACGATGAACCGAGTTAGAGGAATTCACCTATGAAAAAATTTAAACCTTTTGCTTCCTCATAGAGATTTTCTTTAAGATATCGAATTTTGATCTTTACTATCGTTATCAAGTCGCAAATTCTACGCCAGAAAATACCGGTTACAAGCCTTTTACGATGATTTAAAAAAAGTGACTTTTTCCGTTTCTGATTCTAGATTCTTTTACCATGATATTAAATAAAAAAAGAATGCAGAGTAGAACCTTAAACATTGCTTTCCTTTTTAAACATTCCTTTTTTCCTCGTGAAATGGTATTAATTAAAATTACAATCCAATTACAATCCAATTTTATTATCGTGATGTTCCGTTGCTACACGATTACCTTCATGAAAGGGATTCCAGTGTGATTAAGAGGCATCCGAATTCAATGTGCTTAGGTCGAAGCGTGTATACATGTGTTTTGTCCGGAATGTGTTACAGGGAAATGGTCCGGTGAGATACCGCGTTGCGAAGCGATACTCTGTCCGCCAGTGGAGCCAGCGAGCGCTAAGCTCCAGTTGCTGGAGCACAACAACACCGTTGGAGGACGAGCCGTCTTCGCGTGCTTGTGGGGTCACGTGCTTATGGGGCCGCTGAGTATCCGGTGCGAGGGCGACGGAGTGTGGAACGGAACGATGCCAACTTGCAAGGGTGAGTTCGAATGCGGCTCAATTCTGACTTTAACGGCTCCATTACAAACACTCCATGTTTCCCTATGTATAGTGAGTTCCGTAGACTATAATTGCCGAGTATATATCCGCGCGACCGCGCTAGACGCTGAGCTATAATTTTCCTGATGCTCACGAATAGCCAGCCATAAATAGACCCAAGTTTCTGAGCCTTGACTAGAATAAGTACACAATAACAGACGAAGACGAGTATAAAAAGCCAATTTGAGGGTAACTACGCTCTCGAATCAACGGGACAATGACGAGTAATAATGCGAAGTGTCCTATTCGAAGCCAATAAAAAAGGAGAAAGGATGCGTTGAGAGAAAAGAGGATAAGAGAATGAGAGAGCGAGGGAGAAAGTTGCTTCCCAGGGGAGAACCGCGAGAAAATGAGTTTTCTCCGGCGCGGTCACGTTGAGTCAATGTCGTTGGTGAGATGACGGGCTGCGGAAAGAACGTCTGGTCTGCAAGGCCTTCGGAAAATGAGGTCAGATAATTACGTGGAAAAAGTTTGTCGGCCACGAAAATTGGTAAGATCCAAAAGTATATAGGAGAATTCTTGCCAGGACGTTGCAAGTGACTCTGTCGATCTTCGAGACTCTTCTGTCTTTTTTCCGAGTCGCGGAGACTCTCGATCCACCCTTGTTTCCGGTAAACCCCGACATCACCGGAAATTGCTTCGTTTACGTTACTCGCAACTTTCCCTGTTGTCGAATTGTCGCCCAACGATGTTACGAGCGATGTACACGAGCGATGCCAACGTCTGTGTTTGTATCCCTCTCTCATGGTCTCTTCCGGAAATCCTGGAGATCCTGCGGAACTGCGTTCTGCACATGACAACACTCCGACCTACATCCTACTATGTGCTGCATAGTCACACGAGGTTGATGCATCGGGTAGTCGTGGAGAACATTGAAACTCGTGATGTCCACGGGCTTCGAGTATTCTCGAAATACTGTGGTTCACCGCAAGATCGTCGTGCACGGGAAACCTACGGTATAGTCAACACTGTTCTGCCTTCACTACATGCGAACAATTGCGTCCAATCTCTAGTTATGTTCACTGCTGGCACTGTTTCCTATTCTCTCTGTTTTTACTATTCTGATGACGACTGATTATAAGCAGACTTTCTGTGGGATAAAGTGTTCAAAATGTAAATCTCTACTGAATTTTGCGTAGAAAAGATGAAGAGTCTAGTGTAGAATCTAGAGTGAAGTTCAAAACAGAATCTTGGCCGCCCAGGATGGAATTCAAGATGGATATTGAGATTGGATCAAATCCTATTCTCCATTCTGGACTATCCAGGCTCTATTTCTGGATCAAATTCTATACTGTTTTCGGGACTGCTCGGAATTCGTCCTGGACTATCCTCACTCCATCGAGGACGGCCCAGAATTCATTCTGGACTACTTAGTCTCCATTCTAGGTTACCCGGAGTCTATCCCTGGATCAAATTACAAATTCTATGTGGGACTGCTCAAAATCCGTCCTGGACTTCATAGACTTCATCCCGGACTCCTCAGACATCATCCTGGACTTCACAGACTTCATTTCTCCAAATTACAGAATGACATATAAAGCGTCATCTGTAAAATCAAAATGTCTATACAAATTAGTAACAGATCCATATTTTGCCGGTATACTGAGTGACGTTTCTTCTTCGGTATCATTTCGACCATGTCATTCTTTTTGGGTTCCAGGTTCATTACAACACGATTTGCAAAGTTCCTGATTTATAATTTGCAGCGTCTAGAAAAATCGCTTCACGATTTTTGGTGTTTAGATTAAACGAGTTTTCTCTCCAGTATTCAGGACCATCACTCCATTCAAAGCTAAATTATCACGTAATGAGTAAAAATATCCATACAGCAGCCTTTCCCATACTCTTTACTCCGTGTAGTTGAAATTTCACTATTACAAAACTTTGCAATGTATGCTTACGAGACTTTTACTTAAGGATTAAAACAAGAAATCTTCTAACTGAACATTTTGTGCATATAATTGTAATCCATAGCAAGTAATATCCCTAAATGGCTGATAAACGGTCGAGAGTGATGATGAATATGGCACAGTTAGGCGACTGCGTTCGACCAAATCCCAGTTGTCGAGTGGGAGTGAGAGGGAGAAATAAATACCTCGGTTTCTATGCATTTTCGTCCCGGCAAGTAATATCCGGCAGAGTATAATGTCCTGGGAAAAGTGGAAGGTAAGAAGACGGGTAAACGAAAGTAGCTGCCGGTAATATCGGAGAGAACTCGTTTGTACACGTGCTGGGAGGGTTTTCACTAGGGATCGTAACTGGCACTCTAGAGTATCTTCGAGGACTGTGCGACGAAAACACTTGTAATTACAAATAAGAGCCTCTCGATTCCCCGCTGGTAGCGCCGATCTCACTCTCTCGCTTCCTTTACTTCCCTCCCTCGTAATATAGTCTCTATTGCGTCGTTGGCAAGGGAAAAAGTGCGGAGGGTGAGAACGAGAGGTGAGGTTGGACCCAGAGGGGTGATCAAGCCGCGTTGAGAACCTACGAGCTTGTGACTCTCCCCCCAAGCGAGCTAACGAATGAGGGAAAGTTCGACATTGAAAAATACACGTCCCTTCAACCCTCGTCCGAAGCTCGCCACATTCTGTGTGCTCTCCACAGTTTTTGTAGCAGGATTTACATTGTAGTGTTGGAAAAAGAATATATGATGATGTATATGTTCGTCCGCTGTGATCCTACCTTAAGAATGTTTAACGAGAGGGATGGAACCCCCTTTTTTTGTTTTTTTTAGAGATCACGTGTCCGTTTCCCGTGGTTCCGAAGAGCGGTAGGATTATCGAAAACGAGAAGATCTCCGGAAACAAGAGGCGAGGCAAAGTACACAAGGTTGGAACCCTCGTGAAGTTTTCCTGTTTTCCTGGTCATCAGCTGACTGGAGAAGCCTCGATTATATGCACGGAGAATGGCACCTGGTCACACCAGTCACCGCTCTGTAAGTATTGACTGATTTCATTAGTTTGATCAATCATTTTCGTTTAACTCTATTCAGTTTAGGGCTTAGTAATTAAAAGAAAATGTTTTGTTGCAATGTAAACTAAAACAACGGCGTTTAAAATATAATTATTACAAAAAGCAAGATGGTAAAAAATTGGGATGCACCCAAAATATCATAGCAAAGTATTTGTCTGCCAAGAAAAAAAATATATCAGAATTGTAAATTTTTATGAAATCAATAAAACAAAAAATCAGAAAAATGATCAGTCATTCCGTGATTTACAAATAGATACCATAATTGGTAGAGAAATATTTTCACTAGGCTTTCGAAATAAATTAAAATGTACCATTTTCAAAATCTGATCAGTTTAAAAAATTACATTTTTATTTGAATTTCACAAATCATTGTCCTGAATTGTTGAGAAAATGGTCGAAAACGTAACTATATTTCAAATGGTTGAAATTTGTGTCACGAAGCGCAAATTATTTGTCAAAAGCAATTTACGCTCTAGCGAGCACGTATTGCATATTCTCACTTCAGTGACCTCTCTTGTCTTGTTAAAATGAACAGGTGAAGTACGATGTCCATATCCAGGAGACCCGCCGCATGGCAGAATAGCTCCGTTAAAGTTCTGGTACAAGCCAGGCGACAATATCCAGGTGACTTGTTCGCCGGGTTATGTGACGCCCCTCGAGCCCGTGAGAAAGCCAACCTGCAGGGATAACGGCATATGGAGCGGCCCACCGCCGCCCTGTCGTTCGTACAAGGACGTCTGATGGGTGCGCCCTCTTCCATAGACGAAAACTTCGTCTGCAGCACACAGGCCTTGACAACAGTGACGAGAGGGTTAATTAACCAAGGGACGAATTACAAGTGTGTACAGAGTGTATCCCAAAAGGTGTCGATCGGTGCGGGCGCGACAGAAACAAACGTTGAAACCGCGCGCGCCCAATAATGTCCAGGCAAAAAATAAAAAATAAATAAAAACACCAAAAAAAGAAAAAAAAAGAAAAAAGAAAAGGAAATAAAATGAATCGTTATAGAAACGCGAGCGGCATGAGTGAATTTAACGAGAGATGATATATACGAATACGTGAGTTGAATGGATGAAAACGTACGAATGGAGGAGTGCGTGCGCGGTGCGGTTTTTTCCACGTAACGCAGAAAGAGAGTCGGCTTATTGTTGCTGCATCCGGGGGGTTATTCTCGCGCGTCGGTCGTGCCTCTCTCTTGCGGCTCTATGCGTGTAAACCGTTCTCCTGGTCTAGTGAAACGCAGCAGTGGCAAAAAGACAAAATATATATATACTGAGGTAGAGGGAGGAGAAAATTAAAACAAAAAAAAACAGAAGGGAGAAACAAAGAGAAGGGGACACGGGAGGGAAAAATACGTGAACATGAGCGGGCATCGGGCGAACTATATGCTGGACGAGGCCGTAATTACGTTTCCACCGGTGCGAGCCGGAAGTAGCGAAACGACCGCAAACGATAACGCGCGACTCGCATGTTCGGAAGGGAGTGAGAAGGAGAGGGAGTGAGAGATAGAAAGAAAAAAGCCCGGGTCGTGCGCGGGGTTTTGGCGGTGCGGTAGAGGGTCGGAACGCGCAAAGGACCACTGCGGGAGGACCGCTTTTCCTCGTTTATTTTTCTTGCAGACACATCCCCCAGCCTTCCCGTCTCCGCGGCACAACCACTATTTCTTTTTATAACTGTTTCCCTTTTTTTCGACTCCTCCTCGCGCAAAACACTGGTGCGTGATGGTAAACTGTGCGCGGGGGGAGACCACTGCAAGTCCTTGTCCTTCCTTAGTCGTCGCTGGCGATTATCAGTGCGGGGAGCAGAAAGAAAGAAAGGAAGGGAGAAGAACTGAGGCGTCAGGCTCACGTAAAACGAATAGCGAGAACCGGCCAAACAGATGGCACGTACGAGAGAGCGTAGAGCTTGTGCTGGTCGTTGCGCAAAGTTTTCCAGGTGGCGCGTGGTAGTCTTCTTCTTTTTTTCGCCAGCCCCGCCTCTTCTCTTCTTATCCTTTTCGTTACACCCTTTTTTCGCCCTTGACCTTACACCCTTCTTGCCCGATTTTCCTCGCAGCTCTTTTTTTCGCTCCTTCTCTTTATACGCCATTGCTTTTTCTTTCGCCTGGTATCTCTGGCTGGTAGTTACAGCCCCGGCGATGACTGGACTTCGAAACTGTGCTCCTCCTCCGGGACTATCTCTTTTTATAACCTTTCCACTTTTTCCGGCGCAGTCCCCGCGCAAAACACTGATGCGTGCTGGTAAACTGTGCGCACGGGGACTACTGCAAGTCCTTGTTCTTCCTCAGACGATAATGGTGTTGCTATTATGAAGCACGAGAGCAGAAAGAAAGAAAGAAAAAAAGAGGAAGGGAGAGGAAGAAGAACTAAGGCGTTGGACTCACGTAAAACGAATAGAGAGAGTCGGGCAAAAAGATGGCACGTACGAAAGAACGTAAAGCTTGCACTGCCTGCGTAGAAAAAATCCGGAGCCTAGGATGGAATCCAGGCCAGAATCTAGGATGGACTCCGAGATGGACAATGGGACCGGACTATCCTGGACTCATAATTTCCACGTGGGCTGGTTCTTGCGCAAAGTTTTCCAGCTGGCGCGTGGTTTTGTTCTTCTATGTTGCCACTCCCACCTCTTCCCTTCTTCTTATCCACATCTTACACCCTTTTTCTCTTTCTCGACCTTACCCCCTTATTCCCCGATTTCTCCATAACTCCCTTTTCATACTTTCCCCTTACACGCCATCTTTTTTTTCTCCCTCCTGGTATCTCTGGCCGGTAGTTACAGCCCCGACGATGACTGGACTTCGAAAATATGATTCTCCAGTAGCGCGGCTATTATTTTTTTATTATTACCCTTTTCCAGCTTTTCCACGCGCGAAACACTGGTGCGTGCTGGTAAATTGTGAGCGCAGGCACCTCTACAAGGCCTTGTGCTTCTACAGTCGTTACTGGTAATGCTATTACCAAGCGCGAGGAGCAGAAAGAAAGGAAAGAAAAAGGGAGGAAGGGCGAAGAACTGTGGCGTTAGGCTCACGTAAAACGAATAGCGAAAACCAGCCAAACAGATGGCACGTACGAGAGAGCGTAAAGCTTGTGCTGGTCCTTGCACAAAGTTTTCCAGCTGGCGTGTGGTCGTTTTCTTCTTTCTTGCCACTTCCACCTTTTTCTTACAACTCCCACCTCTTCCCCTCTTCTCATCCCTTTCCTTATACCCTTTTTTCGTCATCGACCTTACCCCCTTGATCCTCGATTTCTCCACCGTCCCCTTTTCCTTCCTTCTCTCAATAGCGCCATCGCTTTCTCTCCGTCGTGGTATCTCTCGCTGGTAGTTACAGCCCCAGCGACGACTGGACTTCGGGAGTGGTGGGAAAGCCCGTCGCTGGGTTTTCTACGGTGTATTTGCGGAGAGAGATTAATTAAGCCTCCTTTGCCATCGTCTGCACGCTTCGTAGTCTTGCTAGTAGTGGTAGACAAGGATGTCACTGACGCAACGACCTTTCTCCTTCGTTTTCTCAATCTCTACTGTTGCTTCCGCTACTCTGACTCTTCTCCTACTTCTTCCGGCTGCTTCTTCGACGTTGTCGCCTTTCCTTCTCACTGCCCTCCGCACCTCCCTTCACCGTAGAACCAACTAACCCCGTCGCACGTGTAAATACGATCCGGGCTTTGGGGTGCCCGCGGACTCGCCGAGCCGTCGCCCGCTGTATAAATGAAAAGTCAGTCGAGACTCCGGAGAGTGCTGGCGCTGTTGCGAGAGAGAAAACCCTCAGGATGAGGGATTACGTGAGAGAAAGGGAGTGAACTAGCGAGCCAGTGGTATAGGCCGTGTTCGTTGCGCCGAGACGGACGACCAGAAGAGTGTACACGATGGGACGGTTGCTGGGCTCCAATGGCAAATACGATTCAGCCAGTTCCACTACGGACTCGTCTGTTGCGACTGTTGTTGTATCAGCTAACCGTGTTTCTCTCCCTGTGTATGCGTATATGTGTGTGTGTGCGAGTCTCCGCATGCCTGAAACTCGTAGTTGTATAAATTAAAGTTTGTCCGGGTACGAGTACGTAGAGATAGAGTTTATTCTGCGGTTTAGCTATAAAAGGTATAAAATAGATTCAAGGGATTCCAGAAATGTAAGCGCAGAGAGAGAGAGAGAGACACGTGCGACAGCGTCGCCTGACCCTCCGTACTCTTGACCACCATCCAACAAACCCTCCCCACGACTCTTCTTACGTAATTAAGAAATATTTTAGAAAATTTTCCTTTCGTATTCTATATTGTACTTATATGAACGACGATGACGATGCGGAGCCGATGGTACTCTGTTATAATAAAGGTACTGTTTATTCTTTAATGAAAGACAAAATGGCTGAATTATTGAATAAATCCTGATACGACCCGCTCCACTTTCCCCGCTTCAATTAACTCAGTGAGTCATGTTTAATAAAGATATTTTCTGATGATATATTCGTCGTTGGATTATTTAAACGTGTCGCAGACGTTGCAGTGACCTGTATGACCTGTCCTATTTTACCATAGCGAATAAGGAGAGAATAAAGCGACAAACGGAGGGATGGAAGGGAGAAAGGAAAAAGGAGAGACAAAGCGAGCTTCTGGCTGGGAGATACTGGAGAAAAAGTGTCGGGGTTGTAATCCGGGAGCCCCGGGTAGCAGCCGCTCTCGGCGATGATCGAAGAGGACGAATATCCTCTGGGCGAGCAAAGACTGCGACGAATCTCTCTTCCTCGCCTCATACCAGCGTTTTTTTTTCATCCTCTTTTCTCTTCCCTGTCTCTCAATGCCTCTTCTTTCTCTCCATTCACATCCCTTTCTCGTTTTTCTCCCTCCAGTACTTACGAACGACTGCACCCACCACCCTTCAACCAGCCACGTTCCACCTTCATTTTCCACGCTCGAATTCCCACTTATTTGCCGGGGCGCGTAAGTCGGACGAAACGGAAGAAGGTTAAATCTCCCCCAGGCTCCTTCATGACTGGACCCCGAGACGAGATGAAGTCTGTCCGCTGCTTCTGCATCATACAGCCCTAGGGGAGTCACGTGGAATGCGGATCAACCAAGGGAGTACATTGCTGAAAAATAATAATAATCATTTTTTAAATCTGCTTAATGCTAAGGGGAAACGATCCGTGTCTAATGTAAGATACTTTGAGAGGTTTAAGTTAAATTTTCACCCAACATCTCTTGATATCAGTAAAGCTATATACATAAATTTACCAGTTAACAAAAAAGACGTTCATTCAAGATCTAAGATCAATTTGAAGAATACCAAATAAATCTCCGAGACCTCAATTAAATTTTTACAAACGTTTCCATTTTAGCAAAAATTTTGAGTTCGTGAATTAGTAATGATTTCTCGTTGCTGAGCAGTTCAGTTATTTATGCTGCGTTATAGCTAAATTTGCTGTAGCATAAAATAAGTTTAGATTTGTGATTCGTTTAAATTTTGTATGTCAATTTCCATGTCAATCGAATTTTGGCCTACACTATCGTTCTCACGGCATATTCTACCACAGAAAATACCGGTTACAAGCTTTTTTTATCATGATTTTATAAGAAGTTACTTTCTTCCGGTTCTGATCCCAGAATTCATAGATCCAACTTCCAGTCGGAAAATCCAACTAGATTTTTTTTCTTTGGGATATTGAATTTTTGCCCCACTATCGTTCTCAAGTCGCATATTCTACAACAGAAAATACCGGTTACAAATTCCTCTATGAGGAAGTCAAAGTTGATTAACATACTTCCTCACGGAGGAAGCTTTGTAAGGAGCGAAAAACAATGAGGAAGCAATGGTGCGAGGTTCTACTGTGCATCCGTTTTTATAATAATTTTGTATTCGGATGAATAGGCTTTTTTATAGTCGAGTGAAGAGATTGAATGAAATCCCTCGCAGAAGAAGCGAGATAGACGTACATTCTACGTCTAAGTCGATACATCTGTCTGTGTACGAAAAGCCTTCCAAGAATTCGGCTCTTATCTGAAGTGATGTCAGGATCGAATGTTGACTCGTTCGCATTAGTAGCCGCACACACCAGGCTTCCAGAGAAGAAACCGTTTTCTCGTCACAGCCCCAGCAGTGTTCACCCTCGTCTCTTCCAGGAGGTTGGTCGCCCACCCGAGAGATAGCAAAGAATGGAAAGATAGGAATGGGATTCCCTCTTTCCGGACACTCAAGAGTGAGGAAGAGCCCAGAGAAGCGTACTCGCTTTGTCGGCTTGATGAACCGGCTGGCGTGCTCCACGTCCATCCAATCGATCCTCCGAATCGTACTCGAATTTTAACTCCGTCCTCTCCAATTCAGCCGCAATGTCCCACCCGAATGGTAATTTTTATACTTGTCTAATTTCGTCGTGTTCCGATTGGTTTGGTGGCTCGAGACCACGACTAATCTCAGCAGAGCGAGGACCTCGAAATAGTCTGGCTTTCATCATGCACGAAGTGCTTTTGAGAGACACGCTCGTACATATGTTACCTCAGCTCTAATATCGGAAATCGTTGGTAAGCCGCGAGCTCCGAGGGAGTTTATCGAACTTGGCTGTGGGATTTGCCGAGCGACTAGATGAATGACCAACTGATCAGTCGACAGGAAATTGAAGTTGTCGCTAGGGAGTGAGGGCTTTGAATGAAAAATTGCGTGGAACTAGGACGAGACACGCTCATCATCCAGATATCCCGCGAATTCGAAGGCTCTGCCTCTCAGGCATAAAGTTGAGAAAGTAGCGAACTACATGTTTCATTGGATATATTCGGAGGTGGAAAGTGGAATAGTAGAAGTAAGGGAAGCCTCTGTTCTTCCAACCCGAAAGTTGAAGTCTGGCTGCCGAAACTCTGAGCTTCCCATTCGTTCGAAGGGATAAGATGGAAGGGTTCTGCTAGGGATCGTGGGTGGAAGATGCATTGGAATGGGTCGTAGATGCATAGGGATGGTGGGAAGAAGCATAGAAACGGGGGGAAGAAGCATGGAAGCTGGAAGAAGAAGATAGAAGAATGGGATAATGCTGGTGGGACCGATGAGGTTTCAGTCTGGAGATTCGTGGGGGGTGTTGGGTAACTCGCGCAAAGTCGACGACGAGGAAGACGATGAGACGAGAAGAAAGAGTGCGGAGGTGGCGGTGAAGGCGGGGGAAGAAAGAGACTCGCTCATGCATTCCAACCAGGCGTCTCCACGAGTAGTCTGCTCGCTTGGGCTTGGCTTTCGTCGTACTCGTCGTAGTCATCAGCTGACAAATGTATTCAAATATATTTACCCTCCGAGGGCTTTAATAACGCCCGGACCGCGAGGTATTGTGGTGCTCTCGTGCTGTGCACTATTCACCGACGTCCATACCCCACTCGTTGCAACACCCACTATCCTTCTCCTTTTCCTCTCGCTCACCCTCCTCTAACTTATACCAGCTCTTCTTGCAGCGATGAGTACTCGACTTGGCTTATGACTCTGGATGCAGCGCAGCGAGATCCTCAACGACTTCGGACAAGCTATCCTAGCTACGCAGTTTCATTGCTTCCAGACGAGAGAAGTGGATGGAAGAAGAAGCCTGGCCTTGGCAAGTCTGACTACCGTGGATTTATCCACTATTGCATCAAATGCCGACCTCCAGACTTTATTGCTAGTGCAACGATGAGTTTTCCAGACTATGCTCTCTGCACCTGTGTTATTTCCTTTTCACTTATTGAGCTCCCGGCAATATTCTTAGCACGTTTTATTTTATTTTTTTCGGTGGTAAGTGGTTTCAACTGTAATTGCTTTCCCAAGAAAAGATTTTCATAAAATACGGTCTTGCAAAAGATGCTTTGTGACAACCGAGATAGAGAAAAGAAAGATTTTTTTGTACAGTTGCAAAATCTACAAGGTACACAGAGACAGTCCATGAAAAAAAAAACATTTAATCAGAACCATTTGTTGATGATGAATTTTCATGAAAACCAATCATTCCGGACTTACCAAATTACCTCGTATTTTCGTAACGAATTATATGGCGCAGAACGTCAATTAAGCAAACATCATTTGCTTTATACAAACATTCGTTTATTCAAATCATCATATCATTACATTGTTGTGCGATGTAGTAGACTCAAACTTGTAGAATTGCGTACACGTACCCAGATAGACAAGTGCCATAAAACGGATACATCTGTCGCCATAAACGTGACATGTGCTGAACATGTCGTCAAATCCGTCCATTTCATCACTCTTGTCTATCTGAATAGTTTCCCTTCGCACTCTGAACCGAAGCTGCACAGCATTTTGCTTTGCTCTGGCAGTTCTAGTTAAGTTTTATTTTTTAATTCATAGCTACCTATCTATATACATATATATACATTATTTTTATATTATTTATCAATTCTCAAGCGTGTATCTATACTAGGGTGTGTCAAAAAACATTATTTATTTTTTTTATTTATTTTTTTACTGCAAAAGTATGTATTTTGACCTTAATATCCAAATCCTATGTGGAATTCGAGACTACATTTTTTAATCTTTTTTTTGTACGGAATTTGTTGAAAAAAAAAATCTTGTTTGAACCACGTCTGAATATTATTTGTCAGCGAATTATTTTGCGCAGTCAATTGTTAAGTCAACCCCTCGAGTTTAAGCCATGAAGACCCAAAAGAAGTGCGATAATAAGCAGTAACCCGAGCAATAACAACTTTTTCTCAATTTCTGCTTTTTACTGCATATTATTACAGTTTTTTTTGGGTCTTCATGGCTTAAACTCGAGAGCTTGACCTAACAATTGACGGCGGCAAAAGAATTCGCTGGCAAATAATATTTAGAGGTGTCTCAATCGCGATCTTTGTTTTTCAACAAATTTCGAATTAAAAAAAATTATAAAAAAATTAAGTCGCGTATTCCGTATAGAAGGTAGATGTTAAAGTCAGAATACATACTTTTGCAGAAAAAAAAGTAAATTGAAAAATAAAAAATTAATTTTGACACACACTAATCTATATATATACATACTAGCCCCAGGAGCTGGGGTTAGCCTCAAGCCTTTAGCCCCACCCCCTTCCGCCAAGCCCCGAGCCCGAATTATTCTAAGTCCCTCGATTCTTGACACGGCGGCGGCGGCTGCGAGATCTATTTATAATATAGAGAGATAATTATTTCTCCCGACTTCGCTAAAATAACCCCATTTCGTGTCCGCAACGCGGGCGGGAAATCGCTCATTTGTTACGAATGACTTACGCATGCGCAGTCCGCTTTCATTACCTCCCGAGGGAGGTAATCGTCGTACTACGCATGCGCGTCGTCATTTGTTAAAAATGAGCTTATTCTCCGTCCCTGTTGCACACACAAAATGTGGTTATTTTTTAGCGAAATCGGGAGAAAAGTATAGTACGTTACATGGGAGGGGTGCGACTTTTCACCTCGTGTGAATTTCCGCCCTCGCTTCGCTCGGGCATCAAACTTCACTCTCGGTGAAAAGTTGCACTTCCCTCCCTTGTAATGTAATGTACTATTTCTTCATTATTTTTTAATTCTCAGCTGTTTGCCTATATCTCTCTATATTATAAAAAGATCTCGCCGCCACCGATGTCGTGTCAAGAATCGAGCCATATATAGGACATTCCATGTCAAGTCGCACTATGTTCGGTGTCCGGATTTTTCTAAGTCCCCTAAGGGCCTGCAAAGCCGGATTTTTGTACGGCCCTTCTGAGACTATTAAAAAAAGAAACGGCAATGCGAGCGCACGAGCCACAATAACCCCTAATACATATATTTCCGCGACGTGTTGCCCAAGATATTTTAAGTTACAATTTGGTTGCAGACGAAAAAGGGCTGACTTCGGGTATAATAAGAATGGTAGCTCCCAGTCAAGGCAAAAGAGAAAGAGTGAGAGATTCGTCAGACGACCAAACTATTTTCTTTTAATACTTGGGGTCGCGTCGCTACCGCGTCTCTTAATATATATTTATTTTTTAATACACAGCCGACTACCTATATCATATATCACCGTAGAACGTTGGGAAAATCCAACTTCTATCCTCCCCGTTTCTTCCCCGTCCCGATTGGTTTACGTGCCGGCATAAAATATGTGAGGATCGTGTAGAATCTGTAACGGGGGCAAAATCGAAGGAGCTGAAGCTTAGATAGTTGAGATAATTGATAAACTTATGGTAATGAAGTTGAGGAAGAATGTGAGAGATTCCCAAGGGATTCCGTAAGGTGGTTGCAAGGTCGCACGCGTCGAACCCGACATCCCTACCACGGAGTGGTAAAACAGCAAAACAGGAATCCCGTAACATCCTCCTACAGAGAAGGACCTCTAAATGAAGTGGAGAGAGCCGCGCCGAGCACGGCCAGAAACAATTAACCTTCGCTGTCGACCCCTTTCACGTTTTCGAATAACGTACATCCCCGCGAGCCCAAAAAAACTTGGGAAAGCTTTGCCTGAATAGCTGCTGCTACTGAAGGTACGTTCTTCGGGCCAGTGAGAATCGTGGATGGAGAATCCACACGAGAAGGAAAACCGAGGGTGAGACTGGAGAGAATTACCGACGTTGGAGATAGCCAACGCTCCTGTCGTGCAAAAAGTCCAAGCGAGTGAGAGGGAAGAGACATCTAGCTTTCCCCATAGCGAGAAGGTGCTACTACCACGGGAAATAACAATCCGTTGGCCGTTATCCCTCTTCTCGCACTACGTCCAACTAACTCTCTTTCTTCTCACCCTTTTCTCCATTCTTCCTCCCCCCGCGTTTCCTCTTCGTCTTCGCAGCACTCGAGAGCATCAGTCCCTCGATAATGTGCCACCCCTGTTTTTGTTTAGCCAAGTTTATTCCCTGCAATTTGGTTCGACGTCGTGCTCCTCGCTTTTCCGTCGTGCCGAGATATTCGATTAATCGATTACTATCTCTCACTTCTGTGCTGCTGCTGGCGTTGTTGAGATGGTAGGTACCCCATTATCTTCCACCTCCCCTCGTCACTACTGCTCCATCAGCATCATCCACCGTAAGTAAGTAACGTCGGGAGGAAAGTTTTCCACTGTCAGTTCAACGAGTGGGTCTCCTCCACCTGGGAAACTAAAGCGGATCTGCCGGGAAAGAGTGAGCAACGAAAGCGAAGTAGTGGTCGAGTGATTTCTCTCCAGGGAGACTAACGGCTGTGCCAAGACTTCACCTCGTGCCGAGGGCTGAAAAACATTTCTTGACGCTGCAGCTTGGAATTTTCTTGGTCATTGTAGGACATTTCAGGAACTCTTGTGTGATGACCCCGCCTCTTTTTTTGTCCTTCCTCATCTCAGTAGGTCGCGATGATAATACCGTTTGACTTTATCACCATTAACAATCGTTGACCCCGCGTCGGTGATAATGTAATAGTACTTTAGCGTATGTTGTAAGCGGTCATTGATGTAGGGAATGAAGTTGATTAATAGATATCAATAGCATCCGCACGGAAAGAAAAGATTAGTTGCCAAAACCAAAAAATTAGTTGACACAATCAATCGATTATTCTATTTCTCTTACAACTCAAATAGTAGTGCCAACAATTCGAATGGTAGTCCCAACAATTGGATTGGTTACTCTTACTAATCGCAAAAACTAATCGTGTGAATATTTGAGGTTACTATTCAATATAGTTGGGGCAACAAATGTTTTAGACCTTCTGTACCGCAAATTGGAAACGTAGTTGTCACAACCAAACATTTCTTCTTCCATTGTCTGGAGTCTGCTTTTTCGTACATACTACTTTTTGTAACAAGGGCGCAAAAACTTTTCCTTCTGAAGTTTGCGGAGTGATTAAAGAGCGCGCAAAAATAGTTTCTTCACACCAGTATGCAAAAATAGTTACATACATATAACTTTGTCGCACTGGTGCACAAAAAGGGTGCGTAAAAGCATCTTTTTCGTACTAGTGCGCGAAAAGCGTGGTCAAAAGTATCCTTTTCGCACTAGAGCCCAAAAAGTGTGTGTATAAATAGAAAGCGCTACATTGTCGCACGCGCACTCTTTCTTTTCTCATCCTTAACCTAAAATCACCATTTTCGCCATGGGCTGAAGTCTTAAAAAGCGAGACGTTTTGTCTATAGTGCTCCAAAAAAAAAAAAAAAAAAATGATTTCGTCTTATTTTTATAAACACGACTTTGTCGTAAGATCCGATTAATGACGAATATTGTGAAAATTGCCTTTCCACATTTGAATTTAATTTCCGCGAGATGATGTCTACGAGTTGGTGGAGCCGGTTTGAATATTTCGTTACTCTTTCAGTATCTGGTTATGATGGGAAAGTGGAAAGGGTGAGATAAGGCGGGTGGAAGCTAGCGCGGTTCTAAATTAATTAAGAGACTAATCAGGCAGTTCGTGTCGCGACACATTTAGCGCAAGGGGCGGAGAGAGAGTGTGAGGCCATGAGGCCATATACAAGATAGAATGGGCCAGAGAGGTGCACAGTGCTCGGTTGAGAACGTGGAGAGCGAAACGCCAGACGCCGAGCTCTAATTCGAGTAATGCTGCCTTCATCCTCGGGGCTCTGGCAACACACACCCCTGCTCACCTGGCTCGAGCTTCACTCACACTCTCTCTCACTTTCTCTTTCTGTCTCTCCCATTTACTCACTCTCTCATTGCTACTGGAAACTGGAAAACCGAGTCGAGAGCCAGTGCTAACGCTTTTGCCTCTGGTTCTCCACTTTCTCGCTCTCTCTGTCTCACCAAGCTACGTTCGCGACTCCAGTTTCTATGACGAGATCGTCGCTTCTGATTTCGGACTGCTCCACGGTTGCCTGCAACAGAAACGCATGATGAGACTCTCCAGACTTTCTTTGTGTTATACGAAATCTCATTTCGACGGTTGCCTTTACCTCTCTCGCTCTCTGGCACACGCTCGACCGTGGAAAATAGTATTCTGCTGATATTTTAAGGCATTGTGTGTCCTATACAACTGGGAATTGAGCTAGGATAATAGCGTGCGAAAAGTTGTTCTTTTGCTCGAGCTGTCTCGTAAACACAGTCGACGACACTCATTTCTTTACTTGCATTTTTGAGGAGAGAATGTAAATTAGGTATTTACATTTTTGTGGGCTAAAGGCAAGAGAGATAGCTAATTAAGATGATTTCGAGTGAAAATTAAAGATGTTTGTAGATTTTGTAATTAGTGAAGATTTGACAGTCAGAGAAATTTGTTATTGTCCTGACAACTATTAATTGTGTTAGTCTATGCGACTACCTTGATCTTCACACCAACTTTTTTAAAAGTTATTAATACCACTAACATTAAAAATTTTTTTTGCAATAAATATTTTTGTGGACTAACATTTGGTTATTCTTTGATACTAAGAAACATTAATAATAATGGAATTGCAACAATATAAATTTATTAAGGTTTACTTAAAAGTACCCTGGAGAAATTTAATAGTGGTCATCGTTAAAAAATTACAGTCTGTTTTTATCGTGCAAAAAAACGCCTTTATACACAGGCTAAAGTCGTTCTCAAATTGTTCCTATCAAATATCTTGACGGGCACAAGCTGTAACACAATTTGCCCTCCTTTACTATTGGTTGATGCATAAAGCTTTACAGAAACGCTTACAAAGTACGTCACTATTCTGATTGGTATGAAGTGTTCCGACCTCTTTGAATTAAAGAAAATTAACTAAATGTATTTACATGAAATTTGTGAACTTAACTGAATGGAATTCAATGAATTTATAATTAAATTGGAATCGCTTGAAACCGCTAAAGGTATTCAAACACCCCTTAAAAAAAGAAAAGCGTGAAGGTGAGATTACATCATCGAGTTTTTTGAATCCACTATTCAAGTCATCATCCTAAGTGAAGTCCTACATTTTCCCCTATTTCTTGCCAAACAAAAAACAAAACACCTTTGTATACAGGCTATAATAATTATTAAGCGTTGAGTAATATTTGATGTCTAAAGTGTTACAAGAATGCTTACAAAATTAGTATTAGTATTAGTACAAAGTATTCCACCCTCCTTGAATAAAATAAAATAAACTGAATTCATTTAAGTAAGATTCGTGAACCTATCTGAATAAAATTCAATGAATTTATAATTAAATTGGAATCACTTGAAACCACTAAAGGTATTCAAATGACCCTTGAACGAAAAAAAAAAAAAATTGCGAAGGTGGGGTTACATCCCCGAGTTTCTTGTTTCCCAGAAGCACGTCGTGGAAGCAGTTGTCTATCGAACGAGTGTGGGCGGATACGTGGGAGACAAAACCGATTCCACCGCGATTCGGAAGTGCGCGCGGGGTGAATTCGGAGAAATGGGAATATCTGAGGGTCGGTCGGTCCCTCTCGGTGTAGGGTAATAGCTCTCGGGTTCTCCGAGACCTAACCAACGACCCGAATAACCCGAGAACCGAGCTCTCGCCCGCACTGGAGAAGCCTGTTCGAGAACCGAGTGCATTCCCTTGTCCTCCTCGTATCTTCGAGTACGTATACACGGAAACAAACGAGAGCTCACCGACCCCGCTTGTGCAGCCCTCCGTCACAACCTCGTACTGCGATTCACTTCGGTCCCATGCTTATACGAGACCCCCTCGGAGGGTTGGAAAAATGATGATGATGGAAAATAAGGGACAAACGTTGAGCACTGTCCATTGAGTTTTTTTCAAATATTTCTCAAGAGGGTATAATTCAAGAGTGAAATGAAGCTGCTCGGAAAATGTTAATATTAAAATGCGCTCCACGTTTTGAGCTGTTCCACGATATGCTCTATTGAATATGAGAGTAATTTAGTCAAACGTAAATAGTTTCCAAGCTTTACTTATTTTAACATATGGTACATTTATTTTAAAAAAATTTTAAACAGTTTGTTGCGCTGTAATCAATTTAATTTTTACATGAATTTGGAAAGTGTTTTAAATTTTTACATGAATTTGGAAAATGTTCTAAATTTTCACATGAATGTGGAAAATGGATTAAATTTCCACATGAATTTGGAAAATGAATTGAATTTCCATATGGTTTTGGAAAATGGATTAATTTTCCACATGTATTTCGAAAATGGATTAAACTTAAATTTCCACGTGAATTTGGAAAATGGAAACATAATGATGATGGAAAATAGAGATAAACGTCAAGCACTGTCTTTTGAGTCTGCTTCATATGGGGCATTCCATACCGATTCGACCTGGGTCGGACCCTCGTCCTCTCGGATTTTGTCGAAAATTTTTTATATGATTGGATCAACTCCAAAAAGTACTGGAATTTTTTTTTCAGATTTTTTTCATTTATTTATTTTTTTGTACGATTTTTTAAAGGTAACATATCGTTAGCCCAAATTTAAAAATCTGAAAAAATTCTCAAAAATTCTGCATGAAATAACTACATATTTGAGCCTAAAGCCACAGTGGGCCGGGTTTTGCTTCTATTTTTTTCTATAAAAAACTATTAAAAAATTTAGAAACGGAACAGGAAAAGTTATCAAATTTTTCTAAAATATTGCTTTCTTTTCGTAAAAAAAATGCGATTCATAGAAAATATGTTCACTGTTAAATCAGGACGGAATCGCAAAACAGAGTTTCTCTTTGAGGAAGCCAAATAATAACGATATAATTTCTTGCGGAAGAATGTTTATGGAAAAAAAAGAGGAAGTGCTGTGAAAATTTCAGTTTTCATGTTTTTTTATTATTTGTAATACAGCAATTTCTAGAATTATGTAACATTCTTATCGAATAGTTTTTCCTATTTCCAAAAAAATACTCATGAATCAGAATTGACAAGCCGCGCTAATCAAAGGATTCCATTGATAATATCAGATGTCAATGACGATAATTTAAAAAGCGATCGCACCTTCGAATACAAAAAAAATTCAAGATCACCGAGTGCAGCTGAGATGAACAAACAATAAAATCAAATTAGATTCTACCGCACAACAAATCTAATTTTGTTATCTGACTTAACCCTGTACTCCACGAGGAATGTTTTTTTTCGTAATTTTGTGCAACTCGCAGTTTAGAAAAATTTGATAACTTTTCCTCTTTCGTTTCTAAATTTTTTAATAGTTTTTTATAGAAAAAAATAGAAGCAAAACCCGGCCTACTTTGGCTTTAGGCTCAAACATTTTTTTATTTCATGCAGAATTTTTAAGAATTTTTTCAGATTTTTAAATTTGGGCTAACGATGTGTTACCTTTAAAAAATCGTAAAAGAAAAAAAAAAATCTGAAGAAATTTTCCAGTTCTTTTTGGAGTTGGTCCAATCAAATAAAAAAATTTCGACCAAATCCGAGAGGTCGAGGGTCCGACCCAAATCGAATCGGTATGGAATGCCCCATATATTTCTCAAGAGGCTATAATTCAAGAGTGAAATTAAGATGCTCGAAAAATCTTTATATTCGCTTCACGTTTTGCTCTATTCAATATGAGAGTAATTTAGATGAACGTGAAAAGTTTCCAAGTAGGGGAGAACGGGGGATTCGCAGTCACCGGGCAATGCCGGTCACCTTATTTTTGCATCAACTAGTGAATATATTAAACTTTTTTTGCTCAATCAGCTTACGTATATACTAATTAACTAATTTAATACTCCGTGCCAATTATACTACGAAAAAATAAATAAATGAAATGATTTTTAGATTATGCACTCTTTTTTATAAGAAAAGCAGTATTTCAAATAAGGGTTTTGAGTAACTTATTGACGTTAAAATCACATCTAACCGTTTTTCATGTATTTTTCGGACTTGTAGCTTCAATTTCCCCATGTTAGAATGTTGATTCCGTAAATAAATATATTAAAATTTGGTATAAAACGTCTTCGCGGTTATCGGGGTAACGATGGTCACGTGCGCGGGGCAATGGTAGTTGAGGGACGCCAGTGAGTTACCGGCACAATTCGCCGGCGCACGTCAAATGAATTTTTCGCCGTAAACAGTTCAACTAATGACTTAGTAATAACTTAGAAACGAATAAGAATTGACGAATTGAAAAATATACGTAGAAATGTGTTCAATTTGATGGCGATTTCGGTGTTGACATGAGGCTAGAATTTTTGAGGTTAGATTTTTTATTAAAAGAAATTGATAGTATAGTAAAGATACGCTGAGAAAATTAATCTCAGGTTTTGTTATACTTTAAGAGACTGTTATATTATTAAATGTTTACGTAAGACAGTATAAAATGAGTTATATTAATACATTTTAAGAGAGGATAGATAACTGTACCAAAAGACTGTAATTTATAATATGTATATTGATAAGCGTTATATTTTCACGAGGAAATAAAAAAAAAATTAAAAACAATTATATTTTCCGTAATATGATATTGGTTGCAATTGACCGCAGTTCCCCAAAAGGCGACCATGATTACCCAAATCGTCGGATAATGGCAGTCGCTGCACATGTTTTGAAAAAGAATGAAAAATCCATTTAAACGATTGTTTTCAATAATAGTTGATGAAGTATCCAACAACCATTACTTTTTGGCAGAAACGACGTTTTATTTGCAGAAAAAAGCAAATATTCCTTAATGACAGCGATTCCCCCGTTCTCCCCTATTTTTCATTTCAACATATGTAATATTTTTTAATATTTCTAACCATTTGTAGCGCTGTAATTAATTAAATTTCCACATGAATTTGGAAAATGGATTAAATTTCTACATGAATTTGGGAAAAAGATAAAATTTCCACATGAATTTGGAAAATGGAAAAATGATTATGATGATGGAAAATAAGAGACAAACGTCGAGCACTGATCCTTGAGTTTATTTCAAGTATTTCTCAAGAGGCTATAATTCAAGAGTGAAATAAAACTGTTTGAAAAGTGTTCATATTAAAGTGCGCTCCACGTTTTGCTCTGTTAGCTGTTCCTCGTTATGTTCTATGGAATTGGAATATAATTTAGTCGAACGTAAAAAGTTTCCAAATTTTTTTCATTTTAACATATATCATATTACAAAAGTATTTCTAACCGTTTGTAGCGCTGTAATTAATTAAATTTCCACATGAATTTCATGAAAAGGATTACGTTTTCACAAGGGCGGACAAAAAAAACAAATTACAAAGGTTTAATTAAATCCTTCGCAAATGCGGGAGAATATACGTTTCATAAAAAAAACGCGGCACACTCAGACATGTCTAACGCGTTTTTTTCACTATGTACATCAAGTATTTAGCGCATCGTAATTTTTTCCCTAGTTACAACAAAGCTCGAATTCATCTTAAACTAAAAATTCCGCTTGAGTTGAAAAGGAAGATCCACATAATGCTTTCTTTTTTTAAATACATTTTTCCTTACTAAATATAAATTTCAGCTATTAACTGTCTATGGGAAACACTAAATTTCAATTTTTATAATAATATATAAAAAATCATTTACCTACAAGAATTTATTAAAAAATGGCTCGAAAATAAAAGTAATGGACAATGTAATGGGATTTCCTATAAGATAATAAATTCATAATCTATTACTTTCCTTTTTCTGACTTTTTTCAACAAACATACACGAATTTTTTTTTTCTATTAAAAAAGAAGTTTGCCCATTTTACAACAAATGTGTTAGGACATAAAAAAAAATTAATATCAAATTATTTATCGAACAAATAAGCAAATTCAGTGAATTACAAAATAATGGACGGTTACAATTCTGATCGGCTGTAATCAAGACAATTTCTCTCGTGGATAAAAATCGTTCTCAAAAATAAAACTAAAATATAAAAAGCCATAATTTTAAGAGCGTGCAACACACAAATGAATTTCCAAGTCGATAGGCAACCAAGCCAGTGAGCGTGAGTCTTATTTATCGCACGAAATATTGCGAGCCAAGAGGAAGGGTTTTAAAGTACCTGCTCAGCAAAAGCTGTGCGAGCCCCTCCGGTTATATACTCGTGTAAGAATTAGTTTCCTAATTCACCGGCTCTCGAAATTCCGTCGAGTATCTTTCGACGCCCAAGAGGGGAGAGTCTATAGCACACGAGAGGGTTGTGAAACTGTTGGCGTAACAGCTGCTACCTCGTAGACGTTAACACCGTTCCAGGGTTGAAGGTGGAATAGCTGAAGAGCCGGTAAAGTCGTGTTGTAGAGAGGTACTCGCTTTGAGTCTTGACTGGAGCGAGTTTTGTGTTCTCCTTGAGAATCTCCAAGGCAAGTCATAGGACAATGGACTTTCCTCGCAGGTCTTTTACGCTCTGCCCTCAGCACTAGCTCTTTCGGGTATTTCCGGTGTCGTTGGGGGAGCGGAAAAGCCGCGAAAGCCGCGAGACCGGTTTTCCTTGCTTCCGCTTCCGGTGAAAACGAGCCACGAGGGTAGAATCCAACGACGATGAAGACGTCTGCAAAGGAAGTTAAGATTTACAGCAATATGCTGCGAAATATAAATCACCGGGCCAAGGGAAAGAACAATTATTGGGGATACCGCGAGAAGGAAAGTCTCGTGAATGTCTCGACTAATTATGAAATAATTTACATTTGATGATACGAAGAACAAGAAGTTATCTATCGAATGCGTATGGGCAGATAAGAGATAAAGCCAGCTGTTTTATTGATATCACTGTCATGTTTAACTGGTTGCAATAAAAGTGATAATGATTATAATGAGAAAAGTATTAGTTGCGAAAACACACAAAAATATTCATGTGGACCCGGAATTAATGATTGTCACACCCACAACCAGAGACCACTTTAATCCAAAATTCAAATCGTCATTTGAGGTGCACTGCTACATTGTTTACCTTTTTCTTATTGAACAAAAAACCTCTTTATGCATGGGCTGTAATCGGTATTAAAAGGCTAACAATATAAAATATCTAGACAGGCACATATTATAACACTAATTGCCCTCCATTTCCATTCTGTAATGTACAAGGTTTTAGAGGAACACTTACCAAATTAGTATTAGTATGGAGTGCCTAACGAAATGTCTCATGAAATTCCCCACAAATTGGCAGACAAAATGCCTCACAAAGGGCCGCACAAAGAGTCCCCGAAAATGCCCCATGAAGTGCCTTACGAAGTGCCCCACAAAATGTCCCACAAAGAGCTATGCAAAGTGCTCGACGGTGTTCCCCACGATTTTCCCAACGAAGTTACCCACAATGTTTCCCACGAAGTGCCCCGCGAAGTGCCCCACGAAATACCCCACGAAGGGTCCCACGAAGTGCCCCATAAAGTGCCCCACAAAGTGTCGGTGGGGAGCGAAAAATCCGTGATACCAGTTTTCCTTGCTTCCGGTTCCGGTAAAAGGATCCACGATCTTAGAACCCAATGACAATGAAGACGTCTGCAAAGGAAGTTAAGATTTATAGTAATATGCTGCGCAATATAAATCACAGAGCGAAGGGAAAGAACAATTATTGGCGATACCGCAAGAACGAACGTCTCCTAAATGACACGACTAATTATGAAATTAATTGCATTCGATAATGAGACTCGATGGTAGGAGAAAATTGAATAAAAAAAAACGTCGTCTGAGCCTTAAGGAAATATAGTGAAATTTGCAGGGAGTTTGGGCAAAGTCGCACAATCTCCTGAGGGAAGAAGAAAACGAGGAAGAAGAAGAAACGGAAGAAAAAGTAGTACAGGAAGGAGGTAAAAGAAAAAAAAGGCGAGTGACGAGACACCTGCAACGACGAAGTAGGACACGCGGGGGGATAGTCGCGAGAAGCCGATCCAGGGTAGTCCCTTGGGAGGCCCTGGGGTACCCAGCGTTTCCCGTAAACTCTTTCCCTACCTCGTACTTTCCCTGCGCACTACGAGCCTGCCGGATCTTTCCGTCCCTTCGGTTCTTGTGTAGATCCCACTGTGTATAAGTCTCGTGAGGATTTTCCGCAAAGCAATAGCGGGAGAGAGAATGGGGGAGAAGGAAAGGGGTCGGCTCGATGCCAGCCAGCGGCATCAGACACTGATTTCCCTTCAGTAAAATCCGTCTCTCAGAATCTCATTAATTCCCCTTGGTCCGTACGGTAGCTGTGGCGGAAAGCGCCAGAGATTATCGACTTATCGATATAATTATCCCACGTATAGTATATTCGATAACCCAAAGAATATCGTTCCTCTTTTTCATCTTCTTTTCGACTGCAGATGAAGCTCTTGCCTCGAATTATATTAAATAGATGGTAGATTATCTTCGCACGTTATAAAAATAAATTTATACTTGCAAAATTTTGATTACATACATTTTTTAATAATTTTTTAAATAAATAAATGAAGGACCATTTCTAAAGTAATGTGATAGTTACAACTCTGATTTGAAAAAACGAAAAATTATCTTTCAAATCAACATCTTTCCTTAGTGTAGCATCCTTCGATCGCTCCGCAATTAAATCCATGGTGTTTTTTTAATACCATAACTTTCCCAAATGCCGAGACGTAAGGGAAAGCACAGGAGATTGTCGACTTATCGATATCATTATCGCACGTATATATTCGCTAATCCAAAGAACATCGTTTCCCTTTTTCATCTTCTTCTCGACTGCAGATGTAGACTCTAGCCGTCGAGTTATATATGAAAGAGGTGAAAGATGATCTTCGCACGTTATAAGGGAAATACGCCGAGGGGGTTGGCGCGACTGCGGAAGAAAGAAAAAAGTATTTCGTGACTCGTTCGCCGGAGGGCGAGGGTCGCTTTCGGACGAAACGCTCCGGAGAGGTTATCCCTCTGGTTATGCGGGGATGAGAGAACTTCTGGGGTCGCCGTCGGGTCTCCTTTGCTGAAGGGGTGGGAAAACCAGCAGCCACCGTCTCCGCCGAGCCGACCGCTAATGCCTCCACAAATCTCTTTGCGGCAAGGGACAGCTCGCGCGTATCCAACTGCTACTATGCTGCTGCTGCTGCTGCTACTGCTGCTGCGAGATGTTTGTCCTGCTGCTGGCGAGGTCTTCCTGTCGGCGACAACTGGCACGCTGTTTTGCGGCCTCCGGCAATGCGCCACCGTCACCTCCCGTGTCCACTGCCGCGTGTACTGCTGCTGCTTGCTGCTTCTGGCGAGCGTTTCCTCCCTTGGCAGACCCGTCAGGACATCACACCCAGTAGCCTGACAAGAATTTTAGGGGAATAAGTGTTGGACGTGCTTGTAGGGTTGGAAAACGCGAAAATTGTGACTTTCCTGCTGGATGACAAAGCGTTGAGTTCAACTTTTTGGTAGGGAAACATTGTACTTTTTTTTCTTTTTCTTGCTTTTTTTTAAGGTTCTGAGCGACAGACATCAGTTTTGTTGGAAGGTAAGTGAACACGAAGCGTTACGAAGCGAATACGTGTACGCTGAGTAAAACTAACACTGGGCCGGGTGCGACTCGACTTGATTGAAAGTCGAAAATAATTTAAAACATAGTAGTGTCTTGCACTTTGCTTCCTCATTATTTTTTGCTTTTTACAAGGCTACTGCTTTGTAAAAACTTCTATGAGGAAGTATGTTAATCAATTTTGGCTTCCTCATAGAGAAAGCTTTGTAAAAAGCGAAAAATAATGAGGTAGCAATGTGCAAGGTACTACTTTACATCCTTGTTTAAAATCATGGTAAAAAGGTTTGTAACCGATATTTTATGAGGTAGAATATCCTACTTGAGAACAATAGTAAAGGCCAGAATTCGATACCTTAAAAAAAAGAAATTTAGGATGGCTTTTCAACGCGAAAGTCAGGTCTGTGAATTCTGGAATCAGAAACGGAAAAAAGACTTTTTTTTTAAATCATGATAAAACGTTTGTAACCGATGTTTTCTGAGGTAGAATATGCGACTTGAGAACGATAGTGAAGACCAAAATTCGATATCTTTAAAAAAAAAAATTAGTTCCGATTTTCAAAACGGAATTCGGATCTGTGAATTCTGGAATCAGAAACGGAAAAAAATCACTTTTCTAAAGTCATGGTCAAAAGGTTTGTAACTGGTATTAAAATACAGTAGAGCGTCGCTTATCCGAACTAATTGGGACCGACTATCGTTCGGATAATCGAAAATTCGGATGACCAAACATCAATATTTTGTGAAGGGGGAGGGAGGAACTGAAACGGTTAAAATATTAGAATATATACGTATAATATAATACATGTGTATATATAATATGTATGTATTTATCGAAAATTAATATTTTTAATATATCATTGTTAGTATATATTATATATTCTAATAAAACCGCCGGTCTCTATATAATATGCTATTTTCTTGAGAAAAAATCGAGGATTTTTTCGTTTTTTTGGTTCGGAAAACTGAACATTCGGATAAATCGAATCGCTGTTCGGTTGATTGACGATTCGGATAAACCAAATCATCGTTCGGATGATTGACGTTTCGGATAATTGACTTTCGGATAGTCGACGCTCTACTGTACAGATTAAATAAAAGCTCGTTTATTTCTTTACCCAAATCTAATTGGCGCCCATAAAAAAAAACTAAAAAAAAAATCATCACAGAGTCCTGGGAGCAGCTAACCGCGTCCGCGCCAGCTAAAATATTCTTCTCAAAGGAAGAGAAAACTATTTTTTATCCCGGTTGGAAAACGCTAAAACGCGGCTGTCCCGCTGGTTGACAAAGGCAGAATTGTCAACCATCGGGAGAGCGAAAAGAAAATAAGATCTACGCGCAAATGAAGACAAAGGAAGGTCTGAGGTCAACTTTTTGGTTGGAACAAATTACTATTTTTTTCCGTTTTTTGATCTTCTGAGCGACAGACATCAGTTTTTCAGGAACGTAATTGAAGACAAAGCTTCACGAAGCGAAAACGTGTTCGCTTCGTGATCGCGGCGAACGCGTAATCGTACTGGCAGCTGCTACTGCCGCTTCTGCTTCTGGTTCTGGTCCTGGTGCTTCTCGGCTTGATTGGAAGTGTGCACAGATATACTAGGGGCACGTGTATTCTCCTATAGTTACATTCGATTGAAACCAATCGAAGCAATCAGCGCGTATAGCTATATTGTATATCTATGTCTTGCGGTGAGGAACGATGAGAGGAAGGGGAAGAGACGATACGCCAGGCGCCGGAACTGGAACTATATTGTATACTGCATACAATACTCCGGACGTAGCCTCTCAGCGGAGCACGGCCGAGTTGAAACGTGATATACACCCGGGAATCTGTTGCCACGAGAGGTGATCAAGCGTCAGAGGCAACTCGCTCGTCAAATATCAGAGTCGATTATACGATGAGAACAGAATCTTTGCATTCATGGAATCGACTATTATTCAAAACGTCAACGTATTTTTTTTATAATAAAAGAAGCTTTGTTTTCATGAAAAATATATTTTTTCAGATTCTCATATTAATATACTCAAAATAGTTCAATACATTGAGAAAAGTGGGTTTGAGTACATGTGTGGATTTGTGCGTCCACATGAAGAATTTTTTTTTTTTTTGCAAAATATATGTGACGTATATAATTTTTTGGCATTTTAATTATACAAAAATTATTTATATCTTTTTTTTTTATTTGCTTAATATTTTTTATATATTTTCCATATATTTGTCATATATTTTCGCAAAAATATATGCAAAACATACAACTTTTTTTCATTAAGAAAAATTGATATCGTAGTTCTAATTCTCGACATCTATCAATTCAGCTCCAATTTCCTACATAGATGAACCAATATTCAGCAACGCCAGAAAAAAAATTAGAAAGCAGATTTCCAAATTATTTAAATTTTATTTAAAAAAAATGTTTTCCATTCCTGAAACCGAAGTCAAAAATTGTGCTCGAGCAATAAAACTATAACTATTTCTTTCTTTTATTCTCACCATTAAATTCGAACCAATAAAAATGAATTTTTGTACTCCAAATTAAATAATGTACTTTTACAGAAAATTTAATGAAAATTATAAAAATTAATGTACTTTTACATTAAAATTAAGGTATATTATTGAAATTACTATACCACACATTAATTTTACATCGCAGTTGTATATTAAATTTATTGTATCAGTTTATGCATAAAAACTTCTGGTACTTGTACATTAAATTTCAAGTAAGTTTTTTTTACAGTTCAACCTGCAAGTTAGGAACGTGAGATTCCACTGTAGTTGTAAAGGATTTGGAGGTTCGAGTGTTGCAAAGTTTCTCCCACGAAACTGCGAGCATAGCCTATGGAAGCCTCTTGTCCAAGTAGTATAATATCTTGGCAACTATCGCCAAACTATCATAAATCACAACTATATATTTATCCGTAGGGTGAGCGTGAGGTGAAGTGAGGGGAAAAGGAGCACAAGATAGTAGTGATCTTATTAAAGAGGCTTTGATGAGAACGGATTGGAGACTGCCGTTGTGGGACGAGCTTTAATAGCTTATTCCCCGCATAGCGGGCCCAACGATATCCCATGGAACCGTTGCGATCCTTCCCATCTCAGCGTTGCTTCAGCAAGGCAGTTGCTATATCCCTGCAAACAGCTTAATAGGCGAAATTAATCCCTGTCTCGATCGATCCTATCCCGGTGTTACGTAGCCTCGGGTTACGCCGCTAATACCATGCAACGTCAGCATGGGATAAACCAACGCCAGTTGCATCTGCATCGAGAAACAAAATTCGTCGAAATCGAATTATACCCACGAGACGAAAATCTTTCATCGAGCTGTTTGTTCGTTGTCAATTAAATCAGTATCACTGAAAATCTCCGAGCGGATTTACAACCCAGCGGAACATGATATACCCACGAAGCATACGTGGATACAACACGGGACGCTTAAAAATGCAATTATAATGGGATTAAAACGATCCGACGTTAAGACGAGCCGGAAGTGAAGCCCCTGCCAGGATTTTAATACTAACGCGTATATGGATATATGTAGCAGACATTCTCTGTCAGTTTAGTCAGTTTTTAACGAAGCTATTGGATATTTTTATTGTTAAATTATATTTACAATTATTAGCTGTGAGTTGATGTAGATTTTTATTTTCTGACATATTTGGTACATGAGTTTAAAAAGAAATTGTTTATATCTTGCCAGGGAAAAATGGAGCACGACAAGTACAAGGGGGACATTTTTTTAATACCTAATACAAATTAAATTCATTAATTTTATTCTCGTTTTATCGAACATCTTCAATTTTATTTTAAGTTTTACAAAACTTGCAAAGATTCGTTTAGAATGCACAGAAAAATCGCCAGTATTGGCCTCGAATATTACAACCAGACAGAAATTAACTTAGTTGTTGTTCTTCTAATAAAAATAGAAAATCACCAATTGAGCGTAAATCCCAAAAAAAAAATTAAATTCAATTAGTACTCCATACGAAAATTCATTTTCTTTTATAAGTTACAAAAGTTATGGAAAATCGTCTGTACTAAATTTTCTCAAGGCATAATCTAAAAAAAATGTAAAGTAAGTACTTTTTTCACACACCTGCACGTAAAGTTCGTACTTTCCTCCCCAGTCAGAGAGGCGAAAGTGAGAACTTCCCGTCCTAGGGAGTTACTTTCCTCCCTCTCAGTCCCTTTTTTCCTCTCAAGTTTTCTGTTCCATTTAAATCAGTTTACTTAATTTTGCATCGCCAAGAAGTGAAATTCTGATTACATTAAGGTATTCTTATGGACGCCAGCTACGCGGGTGTCAGAGGGTCAGATATTAATTGTTTTCCGTGCAAGACAAAACAATCAACGCGTTCTCTAAGAATTTCAGAACGATGGCATTTAAAGTGCATCGACCATAGGAACACCTTAATCGTTTGGTTGGGAATACAGGTGTCCTATGCTTAATTGTATTTTTGCGCATCTTTCAAAATTCACTAAAGATACTATTTCAGGGAAATTTTTTGCTTTTCATTTGTAAAAGTTGATAATGTTGTTGACACTATGTTGCCGGATATTTCAAAAATATTTTGATCTTTTGAGGTTATTGAAACTATAAAAGATTATATTTCTTTCTATCCGGGGGTTTCGAGGCCGCTGAACCCCCCACCGGGGCTCCGCCCCTGGACCCCGCCCGTCAATCGCCACCCCCCTTCCCGTGCCACTCAAGTGTACTTCTCATGCGTTTGTTACAAAAAATAGTATGACATACGCGTATGAGGGAGCGACCATATTGCGACGATTGGGCAGTTGATCGCACTCATACACGGAAAAAAAATTAGTTGCCATAACCAAGAAATGAGTTGATACAACCAATCAATTATTCTATTTCCCTTACAACTCAAATGGTAATATCAATCATTCGAATGGTAATACCGACGATTCGAATAGTAGTCCCAACTATTCGAGTGGTGGTCCCAACGATTGGATTAGTTAACCTAACTAATCTCGCGAGAACTAATCGTGAATAGTTGAGGTTACTATTCGATATGGTTGAGGCAACTAATTTTTTAGACATTGTGTACAGCAAATCGAAAACGTAGTTGCCACAACCAAACATTTCTTTCCGTGTATGACATGCAATACTCGCCCTCGCACTACTATAGGTTATAGTTTCCTCGGGCGCTGCGTGCCCTCTGTTTCAGACACTGTGAACGAACTTTCCGTGACAGGTATGTGAAAAAATCGTATGTGCGCCGCGGGCGGAGTTGACATTCCACCTCGTGTGCTCGGTACTGCCTTCGGTGGGCAAAAAGGCCCAAAGGGCCCTCGGGCCTTTTACCCTTTTAGCACACCTCAGGCATCACCCGACACACCGCCGGGAATGGTCAACTTTCTGCCCTTGGTGCACAATATACTATTAAGTACACAAAGAGAAATAGTATATTACACACCTAGGGCAGTAAAGTAAGAAATGTCTCAGATCACATGTAATTGTCGGCCGAGGCGAAGCCGAGGTTGACTAACATGTGATCTGAGGCTTTCTTATTTACTGCCCGAGGAGTGTATACGATTTTTCTCATCGACGGAGCCGAAAACCGGGAACTTCGTTCCGTGCAGCGGAACAAAAGTTGTCGCTTTCGGCCCGGAGGTGAGAAAAATATAATTAGACATACCAAATTAATTTACTTGATAACCGATAATTGATTCAAATATCTATTATTTTAAGCAACAATATATTTGGTAATTAACACCATATTGCATTTAATGAACGAAACAATACATTTTAAAATAGCGAAATGAAATATCTGATTGATTCAAATACACATTCCAATTGGAATGATCAAAATGTTTCCAAGTAAACGATTTACTAGAAAGATGTGTTGTATTTATTTTTCCTCTCAGTGTAGTAGCAAAAATCTGCAAAATTACAGAAACTTTTTAATAAGACATGCAAAACAGAATTGGCTGTACTGACAGAGAATGCCTCATGCATGCAAGAGAGGTATACGATGATTCCAGAGGATTCCAGAGCTTGGCAGTTTAACGAGTTGGCCTAATGCGTTCCAGCAGCGACGGTAGCTCTCGCGCACTCTCCTTGTCGCCCACAGGCACCTGCTAAACTTTCGACTAACGAGGTTTAAGCCCCAAGACTGTCTCTAGAAGCGCGCGACGCCACGTCGTCTTCTCTTGGCGTCCCACGTCGAATTTTGACGGGAATTTGCTCGCTCTTCATGTACATAAACGCGAGCAGGAATGAAGACACCCAAGAGATATATTCTAATCACGTGGGAAGGACCAAGAAGAGATATATATGTATATATATATATATAGAGAGAGAGAGAGAGAGAACTGGAGCTTTAGGTGGTGAAAATCGTCCAAGAAGTCGTCTGTCTCGAGCTGAGCGACCGGAAGTCGAGTACAGCTGGTGTATAGGAGTCCCGAGGTCGGCCAAACTTTGGCAATATGCGGCGACGGCGGCCAGCACCAGCAGCAGCAGCATAGGACTCTAAACACCGCGGGCGCCCTCACACACGAGCACTGAAGAACGATACGTTAAACTATCGCTCGGGGTTTCTATGCTGGTCGCGGTATAAATTTAGCTGGCAAACTTCCACCGCACTGGTAGCCCACCAGCGCACGTTCCACAGCGACGCGGCGTCGTCCTCGCCAGCACCGAATGCACCATTTACGTTTCGTTTTCGCTGCTGCTGAACTGCCGGTTCCCTCCTTCTTCCGCGATTTTACGTATTGTTGTATGCCACTGGGTCTCACTCGACGACCCGAAGAGTTGCGAGCTGATCTCGAAACTACTCCGCTACTGCTACCCACTTTCTTGCTTTTCTTACTAACTTATATATTCACTTTATTTGACACGGATTCAAATATCACCATTTTTTTATAGCAGATGTATACGAGACATTTCATGTCACTTTAGCCACAAAATTAAAAAGTATTTTTTAAATGATTTATAAATTGTAACGAATACAGGATTTTTTTTATATCGATGAAAAAAAGCTTCAGTAAAATTCTAAAATAACATAGCGTTAAGTATAAAATCAATAATGGACCATGAACTGCCATCCTATTTCATTTTTTTTTCATTTTTAACGGTTTTTTTTTTATGGCGTGAAAAATCGACGTAAACGTTTGCCCACTCTGGGTCATCGCTCTAAAATTTTGATATCCAATACAGAATTTTTGAGAATAATTTTAAATCTTTAAATTAGGGCGCAACATTTTTATTTAAAAAAATCATGAAAAAAAAGCTTCATTTAAAAAAATCGAAAAAAATTAAGTGTTTTTTTTTTCGAGCGCACGGAATAGTATAAAAAAATTATAGCGAAAATTGGAAGATTTCTTTATTTGCCACAGATTCAAATAGTAAATTTTTTTTGTAAGCAGATTTTTATGAAGCATTCCATTTCACTTTAGCCATAAGAAATAACGTTGTTGTTAAATGATTTTTAGAAATAAGGTTATAGAATTCCAACAAATGCACCATTTAGATTTTGTTTTCTTACGTCTCTTTAGAACTCGAAATTACTCTGCTACTCCTACTCAGTTTCTTGCTATTCTTACTAACATATATTCAATTTATTTGACACGGATTAAAATATAATTTTTTTTGGAAACTACCGTGTATGAGGCATTCTATGTTACTTGCGCCACAAAAAAATAAATTTTCTTATTTATTATTTATTGTTAGAGCTAATTAACTTTTTTTTTATAATTTGAGAAAATCTATAATATTCTTGAGTTAGAATACGACTACTCGCGTTACAAATTTGAAAAATAAAAAGTACCCTCTATAAATGTTGAAAAAACATTTTTAATTATGATAAAAAAGTTTGATATTATTAGGAACATTTCTGAATATTCAGAAAAAAAAACAAAATTGGCTGCACTTATGGAAATTGCTCTGAGCCCAGTTCGTATTATGATTCAATTCAGCCTTACATTTTGTCAAGTGCGTTAACAAAAAAACACTTAAGTGACCACAAATCCCCAATATTAAATTCATTCAAAGCAATTTAATCCAGACGCCAGAGGGGGTTCTGTGTGCCATTCGAGGTCCGCGAAATATTCTTGATGCAGATAATAGGTTTTGACCTCCTGAACACGAATATATAAGGTGTTTTGCGGAAAACCCGGTCGTTTAGTTATTAATCGCAATTGTTTATTAACAATAGAAATTGTTGTTTTTTTAAACTCGGATATTTTTTTGTGTAGTCCTGTCAATTCTGAGTCGAAAAGGTCCCATACAATTTTGCTCTACAATCCATAGATTCGGAGCAATAAATTGTTGAAAGTTGCAATTAGACCAAAATTGCTCTTCTTAACAAATTAGTAACTTCGAAAATATAAGTCGTAAAAAAAAATGTAAAGGAACTAATTTTGCCCAATGAACCGAGGAATATGAAAAAATAAATGCGAACACGGGCAGAACAAAAAATAATTATTTATGAAGAGTCGCGAAACGGTATTTTTTCTCTCATAACATACGCATCGAGCATATGTTTCGCGACTGTTCATAAATAATTATTTTTTGTTCTGCTCGTGTTCGCATTTCTTTTTTCATATTCCTCGGTTCATTGGGCAAAATTAGTTCCTTTACATTTTTTTTTACCACTTATATTTTCGAAGCTACTAATTTGTTAAGAAGAGCAATTTTCGTCTAATTGCAACTTTCAACAATTTATTGCTCCGAATCTATGGATTGTAGAGCAAAATTGTATGGGACCTTTTCGTCTCAGAATTGACAGGACTATACAAAAAAAAAATATCCGAGTTCAAAAAAACAACAATTTCTATTGTTAATAAACAATTGCGATGAATAACTAAACGACCGGGTTTTCCGCAAAACACCTTATATATTCGTGTTCAGGAGGTCAAAACCTATCATCTGCATCAAGAATATTTCGCGGACCTCGAATGGCACACAGAACCCGCTCTGGCGTCTGGACTAATTCATAAATTGAATTAATTTTATCAGTGTGTCTGTATATTCAATTAATTCTCCTTTTATTTTGAGCGGATCAACAGAATTTGATCTTGAGGTGCAAAAGTGCTTCAAATATACCTCCAGTAAAGTAAAGCGAGCCACCCTAAGAGCCCGATTCATCGGCTCGGGTGTCTCGCTTCTTTAATTATAGCGCTCACGAGACACCGATGTCCCCTGCCGATAGCACAGAGCCGAGGCGATATATATACCATGCAATTTCTCACCCGAGACCGGTGAGCCTTCGAAGGCGAAGCCGTGACGCTGGGGAATGGATTTTCGGCGCTATACGATGTCTCCTCATCTCCATAGGGTGTATAGCGATAGTCTCACTTTCTTTCCCGAAGTGGAACAGCCAGAGATGGGATCTCTTCTACGATAGCAAGTAGATAACTTCCGAGTCGACTATTCGATTCCTCCTAATGCCCGTGACACTCGCCGTAGATCCAACGAATTCGTCACTCTTCGTGAAATCCTTTTCTCCTTTATTTATTCTCCTCTCTTCTGTAATAGACAATTTGTGACTTCAGTTGCTACTGGTCCAGAATAAAGAACCGGAAAACGGTTGTGCCAGAAAACGAGAAATTAAAATGCAAGGTAAATGTTACTAAACCTTTTTCTCGCTGTACTTTATTTCCATGGGCGTTATTTGCAAAAATATATTTTGCAGACTTATATGCAAAGTATAGAACACATTGGCATCTTATACTAAACATATAAGTTACATATATTTTTAGCGCCAAAAAGTTGCTATTTCCATGTGGATACACTTTAGAGTCGTCGATTCGATTCCTCTTAAATCCCATGACACACGCCATAGATTCACCGAATTCGTCACTCCCCATTAACCCCTTCGTTGGCAGAGAGATTTCAACAAAATGTGCCCAAAATGGCAGGAATTTTTTTTATCCTTGATTTTGATGCCAACCTGCACTCATGGGTTTTTGAGGTCGCTGATTACGAATTTGAACTCAAAATTAATGAATTCAAAATGGCGGATCCAATATGGCGGACCAGCATGCAAAAAATTATTGAATCAGGGTAGATGTTGGCACAGTTGAAAAAGTTCGGATTAGCAAATTTCACCGAAATCGATGAAAATTTTTTATTTCGGTCCACCATTTTTAATTTTCTCATTTTGCGTCCATATTTGTAATCAGCGACCTCAAAAACGCTCGAATACCAGTTTTCATCATAATCGAATGGAATTTTTTATTTTGGTCCGCCATATTATCACTGCCATTTTAAATTTGCAATTATTCAGTTCGTATTTGTGATCTCCGACCCCAAAAAGTATCGAATACTGGGTATCATCAAAATTTTTAAAAAATGTCTGATTTGGTCCGCCATATTGGCCCCGCTATTCTGCGTTTGCAATTTTCAATTCCATATTCAGGATGAGCTACCTCATAAACTCTCGAATACCAATTTTCATTAAAACTGAATGAGATTTTTCATTCTGGTCCGCCATATTGGCGCCGTCATTCTGAATTTCTAAATTTTGAGTAAATATTCGTAATCAGCGATCTCAAAAACATCAGGGAACCAATTTCCGTCCTAATCGATTGAAATCGTCTATTTCGGTCCGCCATATTAGCACCGCCATTTTGAATTTTTAAATTTTGAGTAAATATTCGTAATCAGCGACCTCAAAAACATCAGGGCACCAATTTTCATCCTAATCGATTGAAATCGTCTATTTCGGTCCGCCATATTGGACCACCATGTTGAATTTCTAAATTTTGAGTAAATATTCGTAATCAGCGACCTCAAAAACATCAGGACACCAATTTTCATCCTAATCGATTAAAATCGTCTATTTCGGTCCGCCATATTGGCGTCGCCATTTTGAATTTTCAAACTTTGACTTCAGATTCGGATTCAGCGACCCCAAAAACTCCCGAGTCAACTCCGCCTGACAAACCAAGCAAGTTAAACCGGAAAAAAACCGGGTGCGCACTATTGCGTCAATGCCACACAGGGCCTCTCCTGATTCCGCGCACTATTGCGTCAATGCCAACGAAGGGGTTAAATCCTTTTCTCCTCTATTTCTTCTCCTTTCTCGTGTAATAGACAATTTGTGACTTCAATTGTCACTGGCCCAAAATAAAGAAACCAGAAAACGTTTGTGCCAAAAAAACAAGAAATTACGATTCGAGGTAAATATTACTAAACCTTTTTCTCGCTGTACTTTATTTCCATGGACGTTATTTGCAAAAATATATTTTGCGTACTTATGTGCATAAATATATGCAAAGTATAGAAGATATTGGCGCTATATATTAAACATATAAGTTACATATATGTTAAGCGCCAAGAAATTGCATATATTTCTATTTCCATGTGGATACACTTTCGAGTCGTCGATTCGATTCATCTTAAATGCCATGAGACCCGCCATAGATTCACCGAATTCGTCACTCCCCATTAAATCCTTTTCTCCTTTATTTATTCTCCTTTCTCATGTAATAGACAATTTGTGACTTCAGTTGTCACTGGCGTAGAATAAAGAACCAGAAAACGTTTGTGCCAAAAAAACAAGAAATTACGATTCGAGGTAAATATTACTAAACCTTTTTCTCGCTGTACTTTATTTCCATGGACGTTATTTGCAAAAATATATTTTGCATACTTATGTGCATAAATATATGCAAAGTATAGAAGATATTGGCGCCATATATTAAACATATAAGTTACATATATGTTAAGCGCCAAGAAATTGCATATATTTCTATTTCCATGTGGATACACTTTCGACTCGTCGATTTGTTTCCTCTTAAATCCCATGACACACGCCATAGTTTCATCGAATTCGTCACTCCCCGTTAAATCCAGTTCGCTTCTATTTATGGTCCTCTCTCTTGTAATAGAGAATTTGTGACTTCAGTATCACTGGCCCAGTATAAAGGACGTTGTGCCAGGAAACGAGAAATCACGAGCCACCAAGTCTGAACATAACGGGGTGAAAAGTGATAGAGACAGAATATAGGGCTGCGTGTTAGTATGAGCTTGAAAATTGAGTAAGCTGTGACACGTTTACGAGTATAGCGAGGACGAGTTAGAGTGCGAATGGAGTTAGGACAACAAGAGAGAAAGAGAAACCAAGATAGAAAGACTGAGAGCGAGGGAAAAGGCTCTTTCGAAGCTCTCGCAATATCTGCGTGCCATGGAGTTTATATACGAGTCCGTACTCTTCGTAATTTATCGGTGTGCGGAAAGGACCTGGGGAGAAAGAGAGATAAAGTGAGAGAAAGGTGAGATCGAGAGAGAGGCCGAAAGGACAGCTATAGGGAGGAGAGAGTTTCGGTGCCTCGACGATTTAACGTTCACGTGGTGTAACCCCATCTCCCGAAAGGGTCGTCGTCGTCGTTCTCGTCGAGCGCGTTAAATAAACTGAATTTATCAAGCCAATTTCCCCCGTTACCGAGAGTTTCGGCTAGGGCTCATTCACTGTATATATACCGTTCGTTATAGCCGAGTGTAGCTCCTGCTGTGTTCTTAGCCAAGGCTCTCGATGGCTCCTGAGGGTCTCTTGTTCCCGACTCACGCCTCATTCACGAAAAACCTTGTACGCGTTTCCCTGCAAAACGTTCCTCGCCCTCAACTTGCCAAAGGATAGCACCGAGCCTCCTCTTTCCAATGCACACCTTGCGTACAGATCGGCAATCCGCCCTTATCGCGTCGAGACTCAAAGACTCAACGATAAAAGACCGGTGTGCGATAAAATTCAATTCGCCATCTCGTTAAGTTAACCAATAGGGAGTGAGTAAGCGGCTAGATAGCGTGGAGCGAATTGCGCAACCGAGAGAGAAAGAGAAAGGAGAGGCACACCATCGTCCCTCCGATGAAAATTCAATTCTCTACTCGTTTGGCTAACTCGGGGAATAAATTGAATGTGGAATAATTATGGGGCGGTCTACCAGAGGCTGCTGGACGGTTGGGAAATGAGTTGGGGTAGAATCAATTTCTTCTTTCTGATTCCCTCTCACTCTTTCTCTCTTTTGCTTTCTCTCTTACTGTCTGCCGTCGCTTCTTCGACGTTCCGCACGACTTGGTAGCAAAAAGATTCGCGATGAGACTTTACGAAGAAAAAGCCAATGCACGACGTCGGTGGCAGGCCCGAGATGAGGACACACTCCCTTGGAACCCCTTAACGGGCGAGTCAGACTGACAAGAGTCCGGCTGCAACATCGAAAATGTTGTGATGCCCCAAACCGTAGATTCCACGTACGAGAGAGACTATATATTTTGAGCAGTCGACTAGCCGGCGACGCGGCCCCACTACTGCCTCGCCATTGTTTCCCCTTGGTGACGTCAAGCGTGACGTTGGTCCGCTTTGTCACTGCAAGCCCGGTTAACCGCGGACAATACTCTGGATCCCCGTTGGCTCCGGTATTGGTGCCGGTTGGTTGTGTGTGCAGCTTTACCCACCCGCGGATTCGGTTAATCGATCCGAAAGCCCACAAGCTCCGGCTTCTGATGTTCCTCTCTCGGTCGTGCTCTTGTCCACCTTCTCGGAAATTCCGGACAGTGCAGTTATTGTTCGACACTCGTATCGGAACTTGATCATGTTCGACGCGACGAGACAGGGAAGATCGGGCTGGGAAAATTCGCTAAATTCGACCTGAAACAATTAATTATGATCTTCGGGAAAATCACGAATTCATTTTTATTTTTCGCTTCCTCATAGAGGAAGCTTTTTTTCTTGCGAACCTTTTTTTCGAGTTTTTTATGTCAGAACACTCAAAATGGTCTAAAACGTCAAGAAAAGTGGTTTAGAATAAATGTATGGATCCTATTTCCAATCAGATGTCAAATACTCATCAGCGTTAATGTGTTATTAATATATATTTTACTGATTATTTTTCCCATCGGAATTTCAGCCAATAGAAACGATGCATTTGGCCTCATGTGGGGGAACCTAGTCGATTTTATTTCGGATATTTTTCGGATATTTCTTAACAAGTTGCTAAGCAATAAAAACAATTTCTGAACAACTTTTAACCTGAGAATTCTTCACATCTGTCAAACTTCTAACGAGAACTGGAACGTGATCTGAAGAATGAACCGAAATTCCGATGGAAAAAATAATCCGACAAATACCCCTCGAGCTTCAAAATTAATCGTGTATTTCCCTCAAACTTCCCTGCATACAAACAATCGTGTCAAGTTTTGCAGAAAATTCCCTCACGCAAGCGTTCGGGATTTTTGAACCCACAAAACTTGACACTCTTGTTTGTATGCAACGAAGTTATCGGGAAATACCCGATAATTTTGAAATTCTTGGGGTATTACTACTGAAACTTTAACTTCTAATTTATTTGTTATGCTGGTTGTATACATTTTTCATTGAAATTTTTTTTCAGTAACTACGGTAAGATATTACATTACAGTTCTTAATAAATTTCAAGCTCACTGTAAATAAGATGAGATCTTATGAGAGCAGAAAATTTATATCGGAAAATAAGCTTCTTAATGCACTTAAAATTTTTTAGTTACCGCAAATGCAAAGAAAAAAAGTTTCATCGATTCAAAATGTTTAATTTAATTTATTTGTTATGCTGCACTGTTAAAAATGCAAGAGAATTTAATATACAAAACGATATGAGATTTACGAAACGGGTATATGAATTCCATATTAATATACTTTTATAGTAAATTTAAGAATAGTATAAGAATTGCCCGATACTGGTGTTTGAAAATTACAGTACGTGATTATTTTAATATACAAATATCGTATTTGTCAATGACGAATGCATCTGAAAATTAATATAACCGTACATGCATCCGAGCTTTATATACTGTATCTTAATTTTCAAACAAAAATTTTTTACAGTGTGGTTGTATATATTTTTCATTGACAACTTTTTTGAGTACCTACGGTAGGATATTATTCATCACAGTTCTTCATTAATTTCAAGCTCACTGTAAATAAGATTTTTCATAATATTTCAGTCAATTCGAGTGCAGAAATTAGTTCGGGTAGCCGCGATTAAATAAGGTGCCTTTTTAGGTATAAACGTGGCATCCACAATAGGGAATCTACTCTAGAACCCTACTAGGCTCAGCAGAGGCGGCCACGACAAACTTCGGGGCCTAATCAGGCTTAAATGTGGAACCCTTACTAGGGTCGCCCATATTGAGCCTCTAAAGGCTCCGTACTTCAAGCGTGACTAGCCTAGTAGGGCCTCTAATAGAACTGGGGCAAACTAGAAAGGGCCAAGTTGGAGCCCCAACTATATTTCTACACGGGTTATTAACTATTGAAATCTAGTGAAACCAGAAAAAATTAATATCACAAAATAAGCTTCTTATTACACTTAACATTTTTTAGTTACCATAACTGCAAAAAAAAAGTTATATGGATTAAAAATGATGAGCTACCACATTGTAGTTGCCAGGTCTTACACAATTTCTCTGATTGCAAAAATTACAAAATTCGTGGCAGTCTGTTATGCAAGTGTTATTGAATCAATTACATATCTTTCCTGCATTATACTTGGCTTCTCCTCTCGCATTCGCAGCACTCTTTTCACGTGTTTGGAGCCGCGCCAGAACCCCTGAGGTAAACCTAGACTAGCCATCACTAAACTTTCTCTCTCTCTCTGTCTCTCTCTTTCTCCCTCTCTTTTCCAGCAGACAGGAGCGAATGAGGTAAAGGGAAAAGGAAAAGAGGAGTGAGGATGGAAAGAGCAGGAAGCCAACGACATATTCACGTTTCTGAAGTTCGATCGCTTCACCTTACATATATCCACACATACGTAATATCGTTCGAGCCATTCGTAATATCGTGTTCTCCACGAGAGTATCTTGATCTTGCTCGTACACAGCCTCTCAGCGATTGGGGTATTCGTCGTCGACGACGTAGTCGTTGAACTCGACGTGCCTCTATGGTGATCCTCCTTGTATGCGCATGGGGACATTGCCATACTTCTTCCCTCAGACCTCGTAGGCGATATCTCCTCACCACAGTAGCAGGAGAATTGAGCGCGTCGAAGAGGCCTCGAGGTAATCGTGTCACTCGCTGCTGCTACTGCTGTTGGCTTCTCCTCTACAACTTCGACCTCTACGAAGATAGGAAAAATATTCAAACCACTGGCTCGATCAGACGACTGGCTTCTGACTCTCTTTGTAAAAACCACCAAAGACTTCCGGTGGCTGAATTCCTTGTGCTTGAAATCTGAAGCCTTAAACTCTAGTTTGATATATATTGACTCTTACAGCAAAATTTTTGAATCATACAAATTTTGTGTAGCTTTCGGGTTTCTAGAAAATAAAAATGTTAAGACTGTTTCATGAAATTATAAACGGGGCGGGGTAAAAAATGTATGAGGAATGTAAATGAGAAAATTATTCCGGACTTCCACTTACGATCGATATCGATTAGTATTACATTTCGGGAGAATCGACAAAGGGAAAATTAAAAAGCTGCGAATTTTTTTTCGAATTCCACTCCCTTTCGTTAAACTTTTAAACTTGTCACAGAAGTAAATCAAATACTTCCCGACTATATCGGGTATTTGAACTAAAATCCGCGGAGTCATTAAAATTTTACGAAACTCCATTTTTTTTTTCAAAAATGAACATAGTAATTAAAAAAAAGAAATTATTGTTACGATATCTTGTTTCGTAGTTCTTTTAACAATAATATTATAATTGTCACCGGCAATTCCCAACAATTATCAACATGCGTCAACAATTATCAAACACTTACAAAAAACATAATAAAATAAATAAAATAATAACAACATAATTACCCATTTACGATTAACAAACAACATATATATATTTGTGACAGAATATTATCACAAATTACATTCTGTTTTCGTTATACATTTGAAGAGTGTACGAAAAAATGTTCCTCTTCTTTCTATTTATCATTCCTATTTCCACGATTCTTCTGGCTCATTTTTTATAACAAACAACATATATGTGTGACAGAATATTATCAAACGAATTCCATTCTATTTTCGTTATACATTTGAAGAGTGTACGAAAAAATTTTCCTTTTTTTTCTATTTATCATTCCTATTTCCACGATTCTTCTGGCTCATTTTTGATAACAAACAACATATATATTTGTGACAGAATATTATCAAACAAATTACATTCTATTTTCGTTATACATTTGAAGAGTGTACGAAAAATTTTTTCCTTTTTTTTCTATTTATCGTTCCTATTTCCACGATTCTTCTGGCTCTTCCATTCTCTATCTGGAGAAGAGTGCTAGAGGCCTGCAGGGTATGCAAAGATATGGACCAGGATGGAAAAAATAAGTCGAGAGAGAAAAAAGCTTGTAAAGGTATCCGAGCGTGTTGCATACGACTTGGTTCTCTAGTTTTCAGGCTTACGAGTCTGATCTTCACGTGGCATTTCTACTGAAGGTAGTACCTATGTACTATAGTTGCAAGCAGAGAACGCAGTGGCCACTGTGCTCTGGTTGCACGTCGAGGAAGGCGGACGGATCTCCTTTGTCTCTCACTAATTGCGACTCTTCCCCACCTCCCCCTTTCCGACCTCCCCCTTACTCCCTTTAATGCCCGCTCAGTTCTCTACTCCTACGAGCCTCCGGTGCAAGCCAAGCCAAGCCAAGCTTTCCACTAGCTCCCGAGGCCCGACGTAACGGTGAGCGCTTTCATACTTAGCCAACAGGCCACATTGTATACGGATAGTGGACTCTGAATCGAGTCTGACCGACGAAAGCCCACGTTCAACGTTGCCCTGGCTAGTACCTAGCCGGAAGTGGCATCCACGGGTAGTATTAGCGGGTCCACTGTGTTATTAGTTCGCGACCGAGCGACTGACTCTATTCAAATCTTAGATATTAGTTGTTCGGAGATAATTAACGAGACGGGATAGACAATTGGGCTTACTTGGTATAACTTAGGCAGGCCAACTATTCTGTCATGTAGAAACTTTGGGAAATAATATATGTAGAGAAGAGCGGAGCAAAATAGCAACGCTGGGCATTATGACTACGTCGCGCGATGGAACAGGGGCGCAAGGCAAAGGTACCAATGATCGGACGGTCCCAGATTCACACATTTATTAGACAGTTAAGGGGATGCTGGAGTAGATTTTATTACCGACTTTGGTCGGTAAAAACAGGCTTTTTCGTAGTTTTGATTATTCTTCGTTAATACACTACACATGAGCTTGAAATTGTACACGATTGTAATATCAGCATAAACGAGTGGACGTACATTCGAATATTTGGTGAAAACGTACAATAAATGAAAAAAATCATATATTACTAAGCCTCCCGAAATCAAAATGGCCGCCAGGGTTTGACAGCATCGCCTGTTTGGTAAGATATAAAAGATTCTGGAACTCACATACGTTAAATCGAAATGTACGTCCATTCTTTAGTGTTGTCTGAATATTCTACGAGTGTCGAAAAGTCAATTACACAAAAGGAATCCACGCAAAACCCAGACTACGTTCACGTAGTCTGTTCGCTATCAGAGTGGGTCACGAAGAACGCAAATGAAGTTTCCCGATTAGAACACAAGTGGCGCCGATGTAGTCTGTTTTCTTTTGGCAAAAGCTCCGAGCCTTTGCAATGCGGCCGTAGTATACACTATACATGGATTTGGCCTATGTATTTGACATTCTGATGGTTTTCGAATATTCAGAAATCATCACAGAATTGACGTCCGGTCTGATTTTACACATCTAAGTTCCAGAAACAATTAAACCTTACGGCAAAGGTCAGCTGACATATCGTGTGCGGCCATATTGCTTTCGGGAGATTCAGTATTTTTTGCCAAAAGTAAACAGACTACGCCGGCGCCACCTGTGTCCTGATCGAAAAACTTACCGACCAAAGTCGGCAAAAAATCTACACCAGCATCCCCTTAAGGAAAGATTTAATTACAAAATGACGGAAAATAAAGTCAAGCTCATACCTGACAGTTTCCAAAAACCTACGAATTAGTCGTTAAACTATTGAATAATTATCTAATTATGTACGAAAATAACAAAATAGGCTTAATCTACCAGTTTTCGGACGCTGTTTTTCACCACACGGAAAAAATTACTTGGTTAAATGTACCAATTTTTTTTTTACTTAAACAAAATTGGTCATTGTAACCACTATATTCATAGATTAAATGTCGCACAATTGGTTCCCTCACCAACGGTAACTTGGCTGATACTTTAGTGCATATGCACATATGCTAACAGAATTAGTTGTCATTACCAAGAAATTGTAGTTAGTGTGATTCCAAAGAACCAATCACGAGAATTGGTTCCCACTTCTGCTGATATGACCAAGTTTTTGGTAGAATGGAGGATTACCAATGTTTTTGGTAGGGGCAACTATTTTGGTTAGTACCATCATCGGCCGTTAGTTGCGGAACCACGTTAGGAACCTCAAAGCGTGCTTTTGCGTTGCAAGCCAGGTGCTTGCGTTTATCGGCTTTAATTTGTTTAAACCAATTCGAATTCAGTCGTCAGTGTCAGTTTGAATGGAAGGAACGTCATAAAAAATGGTGTTTGTAAATAGCATCACTTGTCTAGGCCACCCTCATCTAAAAATCGCGAAAAGGGAAAAGAGTATTTAGAAGTGTATTCGAACATCTATTTTCAAAACTCCGCAAACAAACTGCAACAACAACATTTTATTAAATTGCGTGTAGTATCAAAGAAGATAGACGTCTACAGAAGCACCGATCCCGTGGTACGAGTTAAGCGGGTATGCTTATGGAGCTGGATAATAGTGACATGGCTATGAAACTGTAACCAGCCTTCATCATCCAATAAGACCTATGATTCAATACGTATATCATTTTCGGTAGGACAAAGAAAATTGGTTAATCCAGCCAAGTGGATTGGTTGTTCCACCTAAGAAAATTGGTTGATCCAGCTAAGTGGATTGGTTGATACAACTAAGAAAATTGGTTAATTCAGCCAAGAAAATTGGTTATTCTAGGTAAGTATATTGGTTGCTCCAGCGAAGTAAATTGGTTAAACCGGACCAGTGAAATGGTTGTTCCATCCAAATACATTGGGTATTCCAATTATTTAATCGTAGTCGGCCAAATCAATAACTTGGTTGCTACAACTAATCTAATCTAACTAAGTTCCACTGGTTGATGCAATCAGAAAATCGTCTGGCGCATATATAACCATGACAATTGGTTAGAGATAACCAATTTTTTTGTTACTCCAAGTAGAATCCCTCTTAGGGATTCTACTTGGATTCTGAATAAAATCCGGATCGTCTTCCCATTACTCAACGATTTGTCCGGAACGAATTTTACTTCACCCTTTATGCAGTAAAATGTTGTAGAATACACGTACGAAAAACTTTTCCTTAACTCGCGTGATTGTAACAACGTGTGCGGTTCATGTACCCCCAGACGCGTTCACGCCGCTACCCATGCAGAAATTTCGACAGAGATCCAACTGGAATTAGCTTGGTATTCCCATCTTTCGACACGGACCCACACGGAAAGAAATGTTTGGTTGTGGCAACTACGTTTTCGATTTGCTGTACACAATGTCTAAAAAATTAGTTGTATCAACCATATCGAATAGTAACCTCAACTATTCACGATTAGTTCTCGATTGGATTAGTTAGGTTAACTAATCCAATAGTTGGATTAGTTAGGTTAACTAATCCAATAGTTGGATTAGTTAGGTTAACTAATCCAATCGTTGGGACTACCACTCGAATAGTTGGGACTACCATTCGAATCGTCGGTATTATCATTCGAATCGTCGGTATTACCATTCGAATCGTTGATATTACCATTTGAGTTGCTAGGGAAATAGAATAATCGATTGGTTGTGTCAATTCATTTCTTGGTTATGGCAACTAATCTTTTTTCTCCGTGCATTTGGATTCAGCCTAGTATGCCCATCTAACGGCTGGAATCCAGTCAGCCATCGGATCGGATCCCAGTTCGACATCCCGATAGGAATCCAGTTTCCGCGCGTTACACCCCATGTCTGGAATCCGATCCGATGACCGACTGGAATCCAACTGGAAGATCGGAATACCAGGCAGGATCCAGCTGGATCCCTGCCGAAATTTCTGCATGGGTATGCTTCTATTCCATCGTGCGCAGTAGCCATTATTCCTCGCATTGCCATTTAGCCCCGCTCTTCCCTTTTGATAAGGAACTGGGAGATATAATATCACGATATTTTTGAGGAAATTTTTCTTTATTCAACTCAATCGTTCGAATTCTGCAGATTGTTTTCATTTTTGCAGCAATCACTATAACGAGGAGAATTTTGTGAATTCGTGAATAGCTTTCATTCATCCATATGCGCAAGGGAGTATCGTTGTATGTGTACGTGCTGCATAGGCCTCTCCAAACGCTTATTGTTATGGTGGTGGTTTTTTTATCTTCCACCACGCACACACGTGAAATATTCTCGTGGGTGCGTCCAGTTATCGTGGAGGTCGAGTGAGCTGGCGTATTCTCCACTTGCCATCATCGCATTTTTTTTTTCTCTCCACTCTAACCCTTCTTTGCATCTCGTTCTCCGCTGGCCAGAGCCAACTGCATGCATGTATGTATATCGCTCTATTCTGCTTTTCTGCCAGAGAGAACCACGGGGGATGAAATTTATTCCAGCACGTGTTGCGCAGCCCTCGTTTTCTATTCCAGCGCCTTGCGAATACCTCGTTTTTCGCTGTCAGCTGTCGAAACTGGTGCTTGACCCGGTGACAAACCCGTGTTCTTTGACGCACGGCAATTTAGAACTTAAACAGCCCCGAGCTTTTACACTTTTGTACCTTTTGGACACTTTTAGTGAGGCATTTAATTTCATTTTTTTTGGTCACGGGCTCGGAAAAGAAAGAAAGAAAAAAAGAGGACGAGTTAATAATGAGGAGGTTTGGGGAGAACAAAAATTCTAACGCTAAAAAAAGGCTCATATATTTTTCTACCTTGATATTATACTCAGAAAATAGGTTGGTTAAATTACATCTCTTGAATCGTTAAATAAATGTTCAATTGAAGCAACTAATACTTTTAGACTCTTCGAAAGTCGCATCTTGAATCTTAATTAATTGCGAAAAAAACGTGCATATGCCGGAGTCGCTATAACATTATGTAAAAAAATTGTAACCATCTTCATAAAATCAAAATGTAAAAAATGGAAAATTATGAAGTGCAAGAAGTCGTGCCGCAAGCAAGATTTTTGTTAATAACAATTAAAGAACAGATTTAGAAAATGCTAAATTTCAAAGATATACTATTTGACTCTTTGTGAAAGTAGAAAAGAGAAGAAAAAAAATCAGCGACAAATTAGTCCAACATACGATTTCGATGCAATTTTGTTCACATTTTTTTAAATATGTTGTAAATTCCGTAGCCAAAAAATTTAACACCAATGTTCAATCGCGTGTTATAGAATGACTTTAGTCCTTTTTTTTCCTTGACACGGTAATAAAGCACAAAAGTGTCGGACCGTTCGAGTTTCTGCGATCGAGAAGGAAGTCGTTACCCTCGGGCCGTAAATGTCAGTTAGGAATAATGGCGTTTGCTCTAAGAAAGAGAGAACAGCAATGGTCCCGCGTCACCTATCCCAGGCGTCGAGGCCTTTGCTATTTTTTTTTTACTCTTCATTTCCCCATTTTTTTTTCTTCGTTTTTTTTCCCCAAGCGTCTTTCATTCTGTACCGTAAGGCCTCTCGCCATTTTCTCGTCGTTTTCATCTCCGGCAGTGGCGAGAGCGAGCGTAAAATGACATCGTGGGGGTGGCAAAAGTGGGCGAGGTATGAGAGAAATTAGAAACCCAGGAAAAGCGAGAAAAATGGAGCGAGCAGCAGAAGCAGAAGCAGGAACAGCGTTCGGTATTCGTAGCCAGTTGCCCCGGTGCACGACTCGGCGACGCCGAGCGGCGTCTCTCGAGTCTCGAGGTAATTTAGTGCGTCGTTTCCCTCGCGAGCTCTCGCACACTGTGTCGCATCCAGGAGAGGGAAAAAAAAGAAAAATATATACACACACACACACATATAAATATATATATGGGGTATTCCTGGCCGGCTCAGTAAGCTTTCAACCCTAACCCTTTCCAATTCGCCTGATAATTTTTTATACTATTCTATATGTTCGAAAAAACACGTTTTCTCCCGACTTCGCTAAAATAACCCCATTTCGTGTCCGCAACGCGGGCCCGAAATCGCTCATTTGTCACGAATGACGTACGCATGCGCAGTCCGCTTTCATTACCTCCGGAGGAAGATAATCATCGTACTATGCATGCGCAGTGCGCTTTCATTACCTCCCTAGGGATGTAATCATCATACTACGCATGCGTGTCGTCATTTGTTAATAATGAGCTTATTCTCCGTCCTTGTTGCACACACGAAATGTGGTTATTCCCGGGCAGAAATTAGTTCGGGTAGCCGCGATTAAATAAGGGGCCTTTTTAGGTATAAACGTGACATCCACAATAGGGAATCTACTCTAGAACCCTACTAGGCTCAACAGAGGCGGCCATGACAAACTTCGGGGCCTAATCAGGCTTAAATGTGGAACCCTGACTAGGGTCGCCCATATTGAGCCTCTAAAGGCGCCGTACTTCAAGCGTGTCTAGCCTAGTAGGGCCCCTAATAGAACTGGGGCAAACTAGAATGGACCAAGTCAGAGCCTCAACTATTTTTCTACACGGGATTTTTTAGCGAAATCGGGAGAAAAGTATAGTACGTTACATGGGCGGGGTGCGACTTTTCACCTCGTGTGAATTTCTGTCCTCGCTTCGCTCGGGCATCAAACTTCGCTCTCGGTGAAAAGTTGCACTTCCCTCCCTTGTAACGTAATGTAATATTAATTTTTTTTTGATATTTTTACCGAAACTTTTTTTTTATGAATAAAAAAAAATAAGGCCCCGTTTTAAAAATTTGAATTTTTTTTCAAAAAACCTGTATTAGATAACACAATTTTTTAGCTATGACTCAGAATGAGCAAACACTTGCGTCGATTTTTTTAACTATTTTTTTTTTTTCGAAAAAAATTCGTTAAAAATAGAAAGAAATTAAACGAGATGGCATTTCTTGCACACTGTGTCGCATCCAGGAGAGGAGAAAAAAAAGAAATATATGTACACACACATACATATAAATATATAAATGGACTATTCCTGGTCAACTCAGTAAGCGTTCAACCCTCTGACTCTCGCCAATTCGCTTCATAATTTTTTATACTATATGCTCGAAAAAACACGTTTAATTTATTTTTTATTTTTTATACTGGAACTTTTTATTTCATTAATTAAAAAAAAAATTTGCGCCCCATTTAAAAAATTTGAAATTATTCTCAAAAAACCTATATTAGATATTGTAGACATGAAAACACTTTTAATTTTAATTTTAATTTTTTTTTTACTGAAACTTTTTTTATCATACATTTTTTTAATAAAAATATTGAGCTGCGATTAAAAAATTTGAAATTATATTCTCCAAAATCCTGTATTAGATATCAACATTTTTGAGCTATAACCCAGAGTGGGTCAAAGTTTGCGTCGATTTTTTAAGCCATTTTTTCGAAAACATTCATTTTAATCAGTTTTTAATTTAAAAAATGGCTTCAGAAATCGACACAAATATTTGCCCTCTCTGTTTCATAGCTCAAAAATGTTGATATCGAATACCGGATTTTTGAGAATAATTCCGAATTTTTTAAATTGTAGCGCAAAATTGTTATTTAAAAAATTCATGAAATAAAAAGTTTCACTAATAAAAATCTAAAAGAAATTACAGTGTTTTTCCGAGCATATAGAATAGTAAAAAAAAAATTATGGAGCAAATTAGAAGGGGTCATAAACGGTTACTGAGTTGGCCAGGAATACCCCATATATAAATAAAAACGCACTCACACACTAAGCGCGCGCAACTGCTCGCTCACTCTTTTCCGCGTTGTTTTCTTCCACCTCCTTTGCCACTAAAAAATAATACCAAGAGGCAGGCGGCGGCTGCGATACCGGAGACCGCGCGAAGAAAAGAAACTGCGGGGCAACGGAGCTTCACGTGAATCTTTCTTTCTCTCTCATTTTCTCTATTATGTTATTTCTATCTTTTTCTCGCCACAGGTTTTGCACACGCCACTTTTACAAGACGCGCCCTCACTCCAGGTTCGTTGCATTACTCGCTGGGAGTGTGGAGCAAACGCACTTAGCGAAATGGCTCTGGGTTTTTATGGGCTATCGGAACGCGTATACGCGCTCGGTATGCTAACCGTATTATGCTACACAGTCTGGCCGAGCAAATGGTTCAACTATACATGGAATCTGCAATGGCATACCACGGTCAGGGAGGCTGGAGAGATTTCAACACATTTTCCTTCTAAGTGCTCCCTTATCGTCTTATTTATCAAGGTATATGGCAGTCGATACGAATACTCACTGTTTATGGACGTTTTTTAAGCTCGGATGACATATGACTTTTTTGTTGGCATTGCGTCATAACATTGAGATTGGCAGAGCAGTTTCACGAGAATGAGATTTTTCTTGCTGATATAACGATTGTTTTATTTTTGTATGTAGAGGTATTAATAAATTTTTTACGGGGATGCTGGAGTAGATTTTATTACCGACTTTGGTCGGTAAAAACAAGCTTTTTCGTAGTTTTGATTATTCTTCGTTAATACACTGCAGACATGCTTCAGATTGTACACGGTTGTAATATCAACATAAACGAGTGGACGTACATTCGAATATTTGGTGAAAACGCACAATAAATGAAAAAAATCATATATTACTAAACCTCCCGAAATCAAAATGGCCGCCAGGTTTTGACAGCATCGCCGGTTTGGTAAGATATAAAAGATTCTGGAACTCACATACGTTAAATGGAAATGTACGTCCATTCTTTAGCGTTCTCTGAATATTCTACAAGTGTCGAAAAGTCAATTACACAAAAGGAATCCACGCAAAACCACGTTCACGTAGTCTGTTCGCGATCAGAATGGGTTAAGAAGAGCGCAAATGAAGTTTCCCGATTGGAATACAAGTGGCGCCGATGTAGTCTGTTTTCTTTCGGCAAAAGCTCCGAGCCGTTGCAACGTCACCGTAGTATATACTATACATGGATTTGGCTTGTGTATTTGATATTCTGATGGTTTTCGAATATTCAGAAATCATGACAGAATTGACGTCCGGTCTGATTTTACACATCGAATTTCCAGAAACTACTAAATCTTACGACAAAGGTCAGCTGACATATCGTGTGCGGCCATATTGCTTTTCGAGAGATTCAGTATCTTTTGCCAAAAGTAAACAGACTACGTCGGCGCCACCTGTGTCCTAATCGAAAAAATTACCGACCAAAGTCGGCAAAAAAATCTACTCCAGCATCCCCTTAACTACACTGATAAAAAGGATTTGGGAAACATTTAAAGATGAATCTCATTGGATGATAAGAAAAATATTAACACTGAACCTCATGTTATAAAATTTTTTTATATTACACAAATGGAAGATGAAGAAAAAAAAAGAAATGGCAAGCTATAGAAATTTTATTAATCATGGTAAAAAGGTTTGTAGCCGGTATTTTCTGAGGTAGAGTATACGACTTAAGAACAATAGTGAAGGCCAAAATTCGATATCTTAAAGAATAAAAAATGTAGGTTAAATTTTCCGACCGAAAGATGGATCTGTGAATTCTGGAATCAGAAACGGGAAAAAGTCACTTTTTTTTTAAAGCATGGTAAAAAGGGTTGAGAAATGGCAAGTTGTAGAAAAAAGACAAAAATAGCAAGCTTAAAAAAAAGATAAAAATGGGAAGACTGTTATAATAGCGTATAAAATACCGACCTCGTAATTCCAACATTCTCATGAGAAAGAAATAATAAAATCGACCGGTCGTTTGTGCGCCAAGCTTATGCAGCTCCCTTAATGTGCCCCATTTACTATCGTCAACACGTTTATACGCATGGTAATGTTTCTTGAAGCGCATATTGTTTGAGTATAAATTTAATGTCATTTGATTTATTATCTACTATAAACGCTTTGATTATGCCGAATACTGAATATTCGTCAATTAAGATTACAAAACGAATAATGGTCTCTTCGTAACAGGTTACTGAAATCGTTACACAGTTTATTGTGCAAATCATATCGAGCTTGGAGGGCAGAATACTTAAAAATTCAAAGTTTATGGTGAATGTAATCCCATTTATTGCCGTCAACAGCTTCAAACGCGTGGTAATGTTCGTTAAATTGGACGGTATCATGTTGTTTGAGTATAAACTTAATGTCATTCGATTGATTATCTACTAAAAATGCTTTCATATTGCCGAATACTGGACATTTATCACTTTACCCTACAACAAGAACCATGCAATTTTTGTAACGTTTCTCTGATATCGTTACCCACTTTATTCTGCAAATCATGTCAATCGTTCAGCTCGTTTTCGCTTCTATATGTCGTTTATTTAAAAATCGTTATTTCGAGAGAAACAGTCTTAATTTGACATTCGACAATGAGTAGAATCACAAAATTCTGTGTACTTTACATGAATTGATGAATTTTTGTTAACAAAAAACTTTATTAGGATAATCTATTTTTTAAAGATTGTCTTTCCTCGTGAAAAGCTTGTGCAACTAATTTTTTTAGCAAATATAGAACACTTTCAGAGTTTTCAAACTCAATTTAAAATTAAGTGAGATTTTAAAAATTATTTGGTGAGTTCAGACTCATTTTAATTAAAAGGAAACAAAAATTTATATAAATCTGTCCCTCTCGTTCGTTATATATTGTAATTTTTAAAAATTACATTTTTGTAATTGTAATAATTCTCCAAAGATATTTCTCTTTTAGGGAAATTTGTAAAATTAATTTTCTAAAATAAAAGTCTCTTTCGGAGTTATCAAACTAAATGAATAATAAAGTAAATTTAAAAAAAAATGAAAACGAAATTGCAATTAATAAAATTTTAACGACCTAGCGATCAATAACACACAGTTCATAATTATTTCCTTACTACTTTATCTGCAATTGTTCAACTTGCCCCGGTGTGCTCTACGCAGGAGGAAGAGAAAAATAAATGAGTCATGAGTGAATTTTCCTACGTAAGTAAAGCTGACATTAAAATATTACCGAAATGCACTTTTAAACAACACGATCAGTTTGATGATTTAATTTAATAAGAAAACTCAATTGAATAAAAAGAAAACAAAATATAAAGACATTACATAAACCTTTCCGTCTTGTTCGTTTAATATAGTAATTTTTATAAATCACATTTTTTTGCAATTGTAATGATTTTGAAAACATATTCCTCTTTCGGGAAAGCTTTCAAAAATGAATTGTCAAAAGATTCTCCTTTGTCGAGAAAGCTTGCAAAATTAATTTGCAAAACTAAAACACTCTTTTAGAGTTATCAAACTAAATGAATAATAAAGTAAATTTAAAAAAATGAAAACGAAATTGCAATTAATCAAATTTTAACGACCTAGCGATTAATAACTCACAGTTCATAATCATTTCCTTACTATTTTAACTACAATTGTTCAACTTGTCCCGATGTGCTTTCCGCAGGAGGAAGAGGAAAAGAATGAGTCATGGGCGAATTTTTTCTAAAGTAACGCTGATATTAAGATATTACCCAAATGCACTTCCAAACAACGCAACCAGTTTGATGATTTAATTTAATAAGAAGACTCAATTTAATAAGAAGTAGAAGAAACATTATATAAATTTATCCCTCTCGTTCGTTAAAAAAAGTAGAAGAAGCGTTATATAAATGTATCGCTCTCATTCGTTAAATATTGTAAAATTTTCCAAAATAAAAGACTCTTTTAGCATTATCAAACGAAATGAAAATTAAAGTGAATAAAAAAAGAAAAACGAAATTGCAATTAATAAAATTTTAACGACCTAGCGATTAATAACTCACAGTTCATAATCATTTCTTTACTATTTTAACTGCAATTGTTCAACTTATCCCGGTGTGCTTTACGCAGGAGGAAGAGGAAAAGAATGAATCATGGGCGAATTTTTCTAAGGTAAAGCTGACATTAAGATATTATCCAAATGCACTTTCAAACAACACAACCAGTTTGATGATTTAATTTAATAAGAAGACTCGATTTAATAAGAAGTAGAAGAAACATTATATAAATTTATCCCTCTCGTTCGTTAAATATGGTAAAATTAATTTTCCAAAATAAAAGACTGTTTTAGCGTTATCAAACTAAATGAAAATTGAAGTGAATAAAAAAAAAGAAAAACGAAATTGCAATTAATAAAATTTTAACGACCTAGCGATTAATACTCACAGTTCATAATCATTTCCTTACTATTTTAACTGCAATTGTTCAACTTTTCCCGATGTCATTTCCGCAGGAGGAAGAGGAAAAGAATGAGTCATGGGCGAATTTTTCTAAAGTAAAGCTGACATTAAGATATTATCCAAATGCACTGTCATACAACACAACCAGTTTGATGATTTAATTTAATAAGAAGACTCGATTTAATAAGAAGTAGAAGAAACATTATATAAATTTATCCCTCTCGTTCGTTAAATATTGTAAAATTAATTTTCCAAAATAAAAGACTCTTTTAGCGTTATCAAACTAAATGAAAATTAAAGTGAATAAAAAAAAAAGAAAAACGAAATTGCAATTAATATAATTTTAACGACCTAGCTATTAATAACTCACTGTTCATAATTATTTCCTTACTATTTTAACTACAATTGTTCAACTTGTCCCGATGTGCTTTACGCAGGACGAAGAGGAAAAGAATGAGTCATGGGCGAATTTTTCTAAGGTAAAGCTGACATTAAGATTTTACTCAAATGCACTTTCAAACAACACAACCAGTTTGATGATTTAATTTAATAAGAAGTAGAAGAAACATTATATAAATTTATCCCTCTCGTTCGTTAAATATGGTAAAATTAATTTTCCAAAATAAAAGACTCTTTTAGCGTTATCAAAATAAATGAAAATTATAGTGAATAAAAGAAAGAAAAACGAAATTGCAATTAATCAAATTTTAACGACCTAGCGATTAATAACTCACAGTTCATAATTATTTCCTTACTATTTTAACTGCAATTGTTCAACTTTTCCCGATGTGATTTCCGCAGGAGGAAGAGGAAAAGAATGACTCATGGGCGAATTTTTCTAAAGTGAAGCTGACATTAAAATATTATCCAAATGCACTGTCAAACAACACAACCAGTTTGATGGTTTAATTTAATAAGAAGACTCGATTTAATAAGAAGTAGAAGAAACATTATATAAATTTATCCCTCTCGCTCGTTAAATATTGTAAAATTAATTTTCCAAAATAAAAGACTCTTTCAGCGTTATCACCTAAATGAAAATTAAAGTGAATAAAAAAAAAGAAAAACGAAATTGCAATTAATAAAATTTTAACGACCTAGCGATTAATAACTCACAGTTCATAATTATTTCCTTACTATTTTAACCGCAATTGTTCAACTTGTCCCGATGTGCTTTCCGCAGGAGGAAGAGCAAAAGAATGAGTCATCGGCGAATTTTTCTAAGGTAAGGCTGACATTAAGATATTATCCAAATGCACTTTCAAACAACACGACCAGGTTGATGATGTAATTTAATAAGAAGGAGAAGAAACATCATATAAATTTATCCCTCTTATTCGTTAAATATTGTAACATTAATTTTCCAAAATAAAAGACTCTTTTAGCGTTATCAAACTAAATGAAAATTGAAGTGAATAAAAAAAAAGAAAAACGAAATTGTAATTAATAAACTTTTAACGACCTAGCGATTATTAACTCACAGTTAATAATTATTTCTTTACTATTTTAACTGCAATTGTTCAACATGTCCCGGTGTGCTTTACGCAGGAGGAAGAGGAAAAGAATGAGTCATGGGCGAATTTTTCTAAGGTAAGGCTGACATTAAGATTTTACTCAAATGCACTTTCAAACAACACAACCAGTTTGATGATTTAATTTAATAAGAAGTAGAAGAAACATTATATAAATTTATCCCTCTCGTTCGTTAAATATGGTAAAATTAATTTTCCAAAATAAAAGACTCTTTTAGCGTTATCAAACGAAATGAAAATTAAAGTGAATAAAAAAAAAGAAAAACGAAATTGCAATTAATAAAATTTTAACGACCTAGCGATTAATAACTCACAGTTCATAATTATTTCCTTACTATTTTAACCGCAATTGTTCAACTTGTCCCGATGTGCTTTCCGCAGGAGGAAGAGGAAAAGAATGAGTCATGGGCGAATTTTTCTAAGGTAAAGCTGACATTAAGATTTTACCCAAATGCACTTTCAAACAACACAACCAGTTTGATGATTTAATTTAATAAGAAGACTCGATTTAATAAGAAGGAGAAGAAACATTATATAAATTTATCCCTCTCTTCGTTAAATATTGTAAAATTAATTTTCCAAAATAAAAGACTCTTTCAGCGTTATCACCTAAATGAAAATTAAAGTGAATAAAAAAAAAGAAAAACGAAATTGCAATTAATAAAATTTTAACGACCTAGCGATTAATAACGAACAGTTCATAATTATTTCCTTACTATTTTAACGATAATTGTTCAACTTGTCCCGATGTGCTTTACGCAAGAGGAAGAGGAAAAGAATGTAAGGCTGACATTAAGATATTACCCAAATGCACTTTCAAACAACACGACCAGTTTGATGATTTAATTTAATAAGAAGGACAAGAAACATCATGTAAATTTATCCCTCTCATTCGTTAAATATTGTAAAATTAATTTCCCAAAGTAAAAGACTCTTTTAGCGTTATCAAACTAAATGAAAATTGAAGTGAATAAAAAAAAAAAGAAAAACGAAATTGCAATTAATAAAATTTTAACGACCTAGCGATTAATAACTCACAGTTCATAATTATTTCCTTACTATTTTAACTGCAATTGTCCAACTTGCCCCGGTGTGCTCTCCGCAGGAGGAAGAGGAAAAGAATGAGTCGCGGGTGAAAGCGCCGTAGATGAATCAGGGCATTTTTTTTCTACCCTCTCTATCGAGCCGAGGTTGTGCAGTGTGGTGTGTCTCTGCGTTATCCCCTCTCGGTATCTCGCATAGTCGCTCCTGGGGTTCTCCACCTCGTCTGCCAACGCCAGGAACCGGATTCCCGTAACGACCGGCATAATTTTCCACGCGAACGTTCGCGCGAGTCTAATTGTTCCATGACTATGATTAACGGCGGGGTTGCGCGCATGGATTGTCTGGTTTCTCTACGGGCCTCCTCCCATCCTCGGTTCCGCGAGAAAGCTGTTGGTGCGGTTGCATCCCTTCGTCAACGAGGTCTATACTGCGGAGGATGAGGCCCACGGCGAATCGTTTCTGACCGAAGGACACACGCAGAAATATATGTACGCATATATGAGGCATTCTCTGTCAATTTAGCCACATATATATATATATATATATTTTTTTTTTGACACTGTTCTACATCCGGGCATATTTTTGTTTATTAAAAAATTAACTGACACATGAATAATTATTAGAAAAAAATTTTGAAAAATTACTATTTTATTCAATAAAAATAAATAATAATAATAAGATTAAACATTTTCCATTTTTTTAAATACCTAATAGCGGTTATCGCTATTGGATGCGAACTTTTGTATATATTAGCAGTCTAACGCTACTTTAAAGAAAATATTTTCTCGCACAGTAGTTGCGCCTCAAAACTTGCTTTCGCTGCTCTTATCAGCGCAGTCCTGCATCTTCATTTTTTTTATTATCTCTATGAAAAAACCATCTCGGGACGTAATACACTCTCAAATAATTTATAAATTTTTTTTCAGATTTTTTTCTCCATAAATTTAGAAGCTACATTTGTAAATCTACACTGTTAGAAAAGACTGGAAGTTTTTATGCATAAACTCGTAAAAGGAAATTTAATATACAATTGTGGTATTAAATTCGTGTGCTTTTCCAGTAAAATTAAAGCAAATTATTAAAATTCAAGTACTTTTACTATAAAATTCAAGTAAATTATTGAATGTGCTGTCCCAGATATTAATTTCATATTACATTTGTATATTAAATTTAATATACTCGTTTATTCATAAGAACTTCCAGTAAAAGTACATTAAATTTCAAGTAGATTTTTTTTACAGTATATTTTGTATTCTGAAAAAAAGAAATTAAATTTATAAGAATAATTCAGTAGTCTCTATGTAAATCCAGGTTTTTTAAAAGTTTACTCGTGAAATTGAGAATATATTAAACACGTGTAATACGAGCAGATATCACTTCTCTTTTAACCAATTTATTAATAACTTTTTCACTGTTATATATTTTATACTGTTCAAAATAATATATTAATTTTAATATACGAGTGTAAAAAAATTGCAAATGTTTATATTGAATTTCCTAATTTATATAGGATTTTGTAGAAAGTACTGTAATTTCACATTACACTTGCGTATCAAATTTAATATACCAGTTTATATGAACGAGCTTCCTTTACCCATAATGAAAGCCCATACGAATGATTTTTTAACTATGTAGCTAATAAGACAAATAAAAACCTACATTTTCGAAATACAATATTTAAAATTCAGACAATTTTTTTTTCATGAAATAGTAAAATTTTTCTGTTTATGGGTAGTATCTGTGATGGTCAGGAAAAAAGTGGCGATATTTACAGACAATGCCTCACACACCAAATGGTTGGCTGAACTATTTAATTCAAATAAATTTAATATACAAATGCAACAAAATTACAAATGTTAATATGAAATTTTCTAATTGTGATAAGATTTATTATAAAATACTGTAATTTCATATTTCACTTGCATATCAAATTTAATATACCAATTTATGTGAACAAGAAAATAATTCGTAGCTAATAAGAGAAATAAATACATTTTCGAGAAAAAAAAAATTAAAAATGCACAGAATATTTTCTCAAGGAATAGTAACATTTTTCTGATTATGGGAAATATTTTGTGGGGGTCAGAAAAAAGTGGCTGGATTTACAGAGAATGCCTAATATACCAAATGCTTCGCTGGGCGAGTGGAGGGTTACATTAAAATCGACAATAATTTACACAGTCCCAGTCGGAGGGTCGACCCAACGAAAACGGGAGTAGGAGTAAGCGGCAATTTCTCCAAAGAGGGAAGTAAAAGCGAATCCTGTCGCGCCCTGTACAGTCTTCGTATACCTAAAGCACCCTCCTTGCCAGCTCCTTCTACCCCCGCGCTCGTATTACATGCATGTATGTATGAGTCAAGTAAATTAAGCCGCGGGGCGTATTCGTGATCGAGCGACCGCAACGTTCAGCGTACATTACTTCGACGTATGGGGTTATCCTATGTATATGGTGAAATGTGCAGTCACGCATACTAAAAATATACCACGGACTCTTTAACCTGGAACAAAGTGTGAATTTATATTTCTAATACATTTTTTCTTCTTAAGGAATATAAAAAAGATAGTTTCTCTATAAATGCACGAAATAAGAAACGTATTGCACGTGTAATCGTATTACACGTGCAATACATTTTTTATTTCACGATATCATTTCTCTTTTAAACAATTTATTAATAGGTTTTTGTTTCCTCATAGAGGAAGCTATGTTTTCATGAAAAAAAAAAATTTCGAGATTTTTATGTCAGGACATTTAGAATAGTCCAAAACGTCCAGAAAAGTGATCTAGAAAAAATGTCTGTATGTGTGTGCGTGCGTGTGTGTGTGTGTGTGTGTGTGTGTGTATACAACTCCGAAAATTCGAACGCCAGTAACTCAAGAACCCTTTTGTATATCGCGCTCAAATTTAGCACACAAGTGTAGCAGCAGACCCTCTTCAACTGTATCAATTTTCAACAAAATCTGTACAAAAATTTTGATTTTATGCCGTTTTGAATTTTTGGAAAAAAGGAGGTGGTCGCTCTAACTTTCGTAAAATTTAGTCTATTTTGCTAAATAGTTGGTTATAAGAGCAGATGCACTCAATGTGATTTGGTATTGAATTTGGCTCGAATCGGCAAAGTGGTTCAGATTTTATGGAATTTTGAATTTTTCATAAAATTGACATTATCGCTCTATTGTAACTTTTGCAAAACTTGAGATAGCGAGCTCAAATTTAGTATATAAATGAAACAATATTCAGCCATTATATATGTATAATTTAGTGACGAACGGTATGAAACTTTTGATTTTATGGAATGTTGAATTATTTTTAAAAATGTACGTTATCACATTTACCCATGTACGAATTCAGGTATACTGCCAGAGTTACCAATACGGTCCAGTACTGGAACGGGATCGGCCGCCAAGTGTCGTTGAGCAGTGCTGTTACAGTACTGATCAACCTCTGGCTCCGTACCGCGCCAGTAGTGGTGGCCAGTACTTCCAAGACAAAATATACGGCACTCAGCCAGCGGTCGTCCAAGTACTGGGCACGGACTTGGACGAAACTCGTCTTATTGTTGGCAAGCAAACTGCGCCAGTACTAACCTGGTATGCGTCTGAGTACTGGGGCAGTACTGTCCCGACAGTTGTGCTTTGTACTGGCTGACAATATTGCCGGGACACCGCCGATAGTCGTCTGAGTACTGGGCGCGGACTGGGACAAAACTCGTCTTATTGTCGGTGAGCAAATTTTGCCAGTACCAGTCTGGCTGGCAACTCAATATTGGGGTAATACTGTCCCAACAGTTGTCCTTTGTGCTGGCTGAAAATGTTGCCGGAGCACTGGTGAAAGTCGTCGGAGTACTGGGCGCGGACTTCCCCAAAACTCGTCTTATTGTCGGTGAGCAAACTTTGCCAATACTAGCCTGGCATGCGTCTGAGTACTGGGGCAGTACTGTCCCGACAGTTGTGCTTTGTGCTGGCTGACAATATTGCCGGCACATCGCCGATAGTCGTCTGAGTACTGGGCGCGGATTAGGACAAAACTCGTCTTATTGTCGGTGAGCAAATTTTGCCAGTACCAGTCTGGCTTACGACTCAATATTGGGGTAATACTATCCCAGCAGTTGTCCTTTGTGCTGGCTGAAAATGTTGCCGGAGCACCGGTGAAAGTCGTCGCAGTACTGGGCGCGGACTTGGCCAAAACTCGTCTTATTGTCGGTGAGCAAACTTTGCCAATACTAGCCTGGCATGCGTCTGAGTACTGGGGCAGTACTGTCCCGACAGTTGTGCTTTGTGCTGGCTGACAATATTGCCGGCACATCGCCGATAGTCGTCTGAGTACTGGGCGCGGACTAGGACAAAACTCATCTTATTGTCGGTGAGCAAATTTTGCCAGTACCAGTCTGGCTTAGGACTCAATATTGGGGTAATTCTGTCCCAACAGTTGTCCTTTGTGCTGGCTGAAAATGTTGCCGGAGCACCGGTGAAAGTCGTCGGAGTACTGGGCGCGGACTTGGCCAAATCTCGTCTTATTGTCGGTGAGCAAACTTTGCCAATACTAGCCTGGCATGCGTCTGAGTACTGGGGCAGTACTGTCCCGACAGTTGTGCTTTGCACTGGCTGAAAAAATTGCCGGACCACCGACGAATGCCGTCCAAGTACGGGGCACGGACTTGACCAAAACTCGTCTTATTGTCGGCGAACAAACTTTGCCAGTACTAGCTTGACATGCGACTGAGTACGGGAATAATACTGTCTCGACAGTTGTGCTTTGTCCTGACTAAAAATATTGCAAGAACACTGCCGATAGTCGTCTGAGTACTGGGCGCGGACTAGGACAAAATTCGTCTTATTGTCGGTGAGCAAACTTTGCCAGTACCAGCCTGGCTTGTGACTCAGTATTGGGGTCATAACGCCCCAACACTTATTGTTCTTACTGGCTAAAAAATATCACCAACACTCGGCCTACCAGTCGAATCAGTACTGGCCATGGCTTGTAAGAAAGCTGTCATATAGTTGCCGAGTAAATTATTATAGCTGTCGCCAGACATGTCGTCCAGCAATGTGACCATACTGGTGCGATACGTGTTACACGTATCGCATAACTGCATTGCTGGATGGTTTTGAATCTTGAACTAATTACGAATCTGAAGTCAAAGTAAGGTGTGGGTTTTGGGTTATTTGTATGGGATTTCCTTTAATGGGATACTAGAATATTATAGTCTTTCCGTCGCATGCCTCGAGATTACGTTTAAGTATTAGCTCAAGAAAGAAATTGGAATCTTCTGGTTTGTAAACGTATTTTATTTTCATAATACAAAAAAAATGTATTTTTCGCTTGACAACTTTTTTCATTAATATTATTCGTTTTTTTTTTGCTCTACTGATACATAAATCGTCTCGCTTCTTTCTATCCATCAGCAATGCTTACATATGCAAAAGGCTGATAACGTATGTACGGTTACGAATTGGCAATATCATGCACTTTTCAGAAATAGCATTAATGCGAATATAATGCCTAAGCCAGTAGGCAGCGCGATTTTGAAAATGCCTATTTCAGAGGAAGGCATTGGTTCGATAAAAGCATTCCGTTTTTTTGTTAAAACCTGTCCCTCGATAAACATTCTATTTTGCCCCATGTACGAATTCTGATATACTGTCAGAGTTGCCAATACGGTCCAGTACTAAAACGGAATTGGCCGCCAAGTGGCGTTGGACAGTGTTGTCACATCACCGATTAACAATTGGCACCATGCTGCGTCAGTACTTGTGGCCAGTACGTCCATGATAACATGGACGGCACTCAGCCGGGGTTCGTCCAAGTACTGGGCGTGGGCTTCAACGAAATTCGTCTTAACGTCGGCAAGCAAACTTTGCCAATACTAGCCTGGCATTCGACAGAATACTGGGGTAATGCTATCCCAACAGTTGTGCGTTGTACTGGCTGAAAATATTGCCGGAACACCGCCGAGAGCCGTCCGAGTGCTGGACCCGGACTAGGCCGAAACTCATCTTATTGTCGTCGAGCAAACTTTGCCAGTACCACCCTGACATACGACTGAGTACTGGAATAATACTGTTTCGACAGTTGTCCTTCGTACTGACTGAATATATTTCCAGACCGCCGGCGAAAGTCGTCCAAGTACTGGGAGCGGACTTCGCCGAAGCTTGTTTTTTTGTCGGCAAGCAAACTTTGCCAATACTAGCCTCGCATTCGACGGAGTACTGGGGTAATACTGTCCCAACAGTTGTGCGTTGTACTGGCTGAATATATTGCCGGAACACCGCCGAGAGCTGTCCGAGTGCTGGACCCGGACTAGGCCGAAACTCATCTTATTGTCAGCGAGCAAACTTTGCCAGTACCACCCTGACATGCGACTGAGTACTGAAATAATACTGTTCCGACAGTTGTCCTTCGTACTGGCTGAATATATTTCCAGACCACCGGCGAAAGTCGTCCAAGTACTGGGAGCCCACTTCGCCGAAACTCGTCTTTTTGTCGGCAAGCAAATTTTGCCAATACTAACCTGGCATTCGACTGAGTACTGGGGTAATACTGTCCCAACAGGTGTGCTTTGTACTGGTTGAATATATTGCCGGAACACCGCCGAGAGCTGTCCGAGTGCTGGGCCCGGACTAGGCCGAAACTTATTTTATTGTTATAGAGCAAACTTTGCTAGTATCAGCCTGACATACAACTAAGTACTGGCATTATACTGCACCGAAATTTATGTTTTATACAGACTTTATAATATTGTCGACGGATATCCAAGACTCGTTAGAGTACTGGAGTTACACTGTCCCAACGCTGGCCGAAAATTGTATTCATATTCGTATAAAGTAACATCGAAATCCTTTACGTATCCAGTCTCTGATTGAAATTTAGTTACGGTTTACATTTTGGTCTGCCATTTTGAAATTCTGCATTTCGATACGCCATCTTGGACCCGTGACTTAATTCGTGAATTTCGTATTCAGATTCGTTATCAGGGACTGCGAAAACCTATGGGTGTTGAGTTTCATCTAAATCGAAACGGTTTTTAATATCTGGTCCGCCATATTGGATTCGCCATTTCGAATTTCCTAATGTGCAGTTAAGGTTCGTAGTCAACGACATAAATAGCTTTCGGGTACGGAGTCTTATTCACACCACGTTACTTTTAGCATTTTCGGTCCGCCATATTGGCTCCGCCATTTTGAATCTCTAAATTTTGAGATCAGATTTTTACTCAAATCCGTCTATATTTCTGTGATTGTTATACTCGAAGCAACCTTTATGAAAGTCTAGTATCAGAAATCCATATAGTCGGTTTGGTCTAGTGGTTAGCGTGTACGTTCTTAGGTAGATAGGTAGTTAGGTAGGTCGATAGGTCTTAGGTTCAAATCCCCACACATCACTTCTCAGGGAGCATCACGGAAAAATTGTAATTGTAAAGGAATCACTTTTTTTCTTTTTTTAATATTACTAAAATAATATTACCAATATAATTAATATCATAACATATTTTTATTATGTAATATATAAATTTAATAATAATATGAATATTAATATTCGGTTCTGGTTCGGTACTGGCTCGCTTCTGAAACTGGACCTCGGCCCAACGGCTCACACTCAGTGTCGGCGCAATACCGTGAGGTAAGCGTTGGACCGGTATGATCATCCCGGAGTTGTGCCATCGTTCAGTCAATACCTCTTCAGTATCGGTTGTACCTTACCAGAATTAGTTGCCAGCACCGGCATCGTTAGAAAAACCTTACTGGCACTGTACAGACTGAAGATTCTCCTCGGGACTACGGTTCAACTCTGGTCCAGTACTGGCCCAACGTACTTCACCAGTACCGCTAGCCAGTACCATGCCAATACCAAGGGGCAAACATAGGACCGGTATGATCATCCCAACGTTGCGCCAGCGTTGAGTCTGTAATGTTACAATACCTCCCCAGTATTACTCGCCAGTACCGTCAACGTTGGCAACGGTACTGCGCCAAGACCCAGCCGGTTTGAGATTCGTACATGGGTACTTTCGGAAACGCTCTGATAATAACGAAATAACGGAATAACGAAATAGAAAAAGCGAATTCACAGCATGTTTATTTATCTAATTACAACAAGGATGCAAAGTAGAACCTTGCACATTGCTTTCTCATTATTTTTCTCTTTTTACAAAGCTTCCTCTATGAGGAAGCCAAAATTGAATAACATACTTCCTCATAGAGGTAGCTTTGTAAAAAGCAAAAAATAATGAGGAAGCAATGTGCAAGGTTCTACTTTGCATCCTTGTTCATATTATTATTGTTATTCGAAATTAATGTTCTTTTTATTCGCTTTCAGCTGCGCTGTAAAAAAATTGTGTTGCAGTTTTGTAAGTAACAAATATATTATGTTCATTTGAAAAATTTTTAGAAAAAATTTTCTGATTTTCATGTTCAATTTCAAAAGTGACCGAAAGATTCTGTAAATTTTGAGATCGTACAAATATTTCACAGTCAGTTTCAACGTGACATAATTCTTCGATTAGAATTTACGCGATCCTTTCTATTAAATTGGAAGTGATATAAAAAATTTGCAAAATTTATATAATTTATCTTCAAAGGACTCAAATTTAAAAATGATTAATATTATAATATTATTATTATTATTATTATTATAAAAAATGTAAAACAGCGACATATTCTTAATGAAGCTAAAACTACATTTAAAAAATCTACCTACAATAATTAATCTACCAAAAAAATCAAATACTTTGATTTTCATAAACCGCAGCACATAAAAAAAGCCGAAGCTTACAAATTTATATTATAAGTACAAAACTTTTTATTTACTTTTTCTATTATAATAAAAAATAATAAAGCTAAAGAAACAAAAAAAAATATCTACCTACCCAAATTAATCTACCAAAAAAAAAAAATCAAATACTTAAATTTTCGTATAAAATCACAGTATTTAGAGAAAGTCGAAGCTTACAGAATCTTTACTGTAGAAGGAAACAAAAACTCTCGCATACACCTTTAGCTTCAGTATAAAAATACAAGAGGGTGAGCCGGGAAGAAGCTGAGAAAGAATCCTTAAATTTTCTGCGAAAGTATGAAAAATTGTCGTCGTTGGTTTCTCGCGAAGCACATTGAATTCCTGCGACAGGCTTCTATGATTAATTTTACTTTTCGAAGGGTCTGTCTATGTATTCTCGAGTGGTTATATACGGCAGATATATTATTATTATATGAGCTCGAAGTATTCTTGATTACCGGTGAATCCAAACTGGCAGGAGCTTTTCAGATAAGCGAGAGTGAGATAGATAAATGGCATAGTCGGTCCTGTAGCTATGAGAGCGCAGATGGAACTAGCAGAACTCGCTCGCGTTCGTGAACTCGAGTCCGATACAGCTGCGACACCGACATACATAGCGCGACGACGAATCTTCTCTGGTAACATAAATTACGAGGCTCTCGCGGTTTCCGACTCGCGCCCTGCACAACCAGCGGCTCCGATAAACGCGTTATCTTGTACTCGACGTTCTCTCTCTCGCGTGAGTCAGCGCACTACTCAGCGAGCGCCACATGTACCAGTCACCTGCAATCTCGACGTTTTCAATCTCATTAAGGATAAGTGTCGCGTTGCTCCAGTCAGAACGGCAAAATTTTCGAAAAAAATTTCGGTCTTTTCTATGACGTTTAAAAAATTATAGGCCAACGCGTTAATGAGAGCTTTTGCTGCTTTTGAAACGTCATAGAGAAACTAGTTTCTAATCGGGAAAGGAAAGATTATAAGAGTTCTAATTATGCCATTTTTTTACAAACGTGACCTAATAATATTCGCAAATGCCCTGGATTTGTTTATTGAGATTTATTTTTTATACCAAATCATAACTTATGATTAGTGGATTAATTCATGATTAAAGTAATAATAAATTGAAATAAACTGAACTGAACTGATAAAAAAGAAAGCAATTTTATAAAAATTAAAAAACTCCCAACTGAAATAATAAGTGTAATTAATTAATAGATGATATTTTCAATCTCATTAATTTTTTTCTATGACGTTTGAAAATGATAGGTCAACGCATTGATGAGAGTTTTTGAAGCTTGAGAAAAGTCATATAGGAACTAGTTTCTAATCGTGAAAGAAAAAAATTAGAGTTAGATTATGCCATGTTTTTTTACAAACGTTACCTAATAACAGGTGCAAATGTCCTGGGTTTGTAAAATAGTTGCTATTCAATTACAAAAATATGTATTAGGTTCATTATGTTTTGATCTGGATTTGTTTATTGAGAGTTATTTTTTATATTAAATCATAGCTTATGATTAGTGGATTAATTCATGATTAAAGTAATAATAAATTGAAATAAACTGAACTGAACTGATAAAAAAGAAAGCAATTTTATAAAAATTAAAAAACTCCCAACTGAAATAATAAGTGTAATTAATTAATAGACGATATTTTCAATCTCATTAATTTTTTTCTATGACGTTTAAAAATGATAGGCCAACGCATTGATGAGAGTTTTTGAAGCTTGAGAAAAGTCATATAGGAACTAGTTTCTAAACGTGAGAGAAAAAAATTAGAGTTAGATTATGCCATGTTTTTTTACAGACGTGACGAAATAACAGGTGCAAATGTCCTGGGTTTGTAAAATAGTTGCTATTCAATTACAAAAATATATATTAGGTTCTTTATGTTTTAAACTGGATTTGTTTATTGTGAGTTATTTTTTATATTAAATCATAGCTTATGATTAGTGGATTAATTCATGACAATTTTTTGATTCCTCATAGAGGAAGCTTTGTTTTCGTGAAAATTTTTTTTTTTCGAGATTTTCATGTCAGTACACTCAGAATAGTCCAAAACGTCGAGAAAAGTGATTTATAAAAAATGTTTGTACGTGTGTATGTGTGTGTGTGTGTATATGTTACACGCTCAAAAAATGTAAACCTTTATAACTTGGGAACGCCCCGAGATATAGAGCTGAAATGTACAACATAGATAGAGGGGTCAATCCTCATCGTTCATACCAATTTTTATAAAAATCCCCATGATCATTAAATTTTTACGCGGTTTTGAATTTTTTCAAAAATGTCTGTTAACGCGATAACTCTTTTAATTTTCGAGATATTAAGCTCAAAATTGGTATGTACGTGAGCTTTCATACACCAGTGATCCCTATTAAATTTGGTTAAGGTCGGTTGAAACGTTAAAACTTTATGAGATTTTGATTTTTTGAATTTTTTGATTTTTTTTCTGCGATGCGAATTTTGGTATCAAATATCGAGCTGGGAGTCAAATGAGTGCCAAATTCATGATTAACGGAAAAATACGTCAGATACAGCCCAAAAATGTTGAACGATAACATATTTTCATAGCGATGTTGTACAGTCTATATTGCGAAAAGTAACGATTTATGTCGTATAAACTAGCCATATCATTGCTTCCCAATGAAATTTCGGAAACCACCGATTTCTATTGTGTTCTACAAAAAAAAAACAGAGAAGATAGAGAATTCGAGGGAGTTTCTGGACCGTTCGTCCTTATTATATTTTCACAAAGCGAGAGTGTGCGCTTATTTATATTTATTTAAAACAAGGATGCAAAGCAGAACCTTGCACATTGCTTCCTCATTATATTTCGCTTTTTACAAAGCTTCCTCTATGAGGAAGCCAAAATCAATTCCCATACTTCCTATTAGAGGTTGCTTTGTAAAAAGCGAAATATAATGAGGAAGCAATGTGCAAGTTTCTGCTTTGCATCCTTTTTTTAAATAAAAATTACAAAACTACCGACTGAAATAATAAGTCTACTTAATTAATAAATTGGGTAAATAAAAAATTGTAAAAAAATAATAATCATTCGCATATTATAGTCGGGAGATTACCACATTGTTGACGAATTAATCTCCCGTCTATAATATGCGAATGATTATTATTTGACCATTTTTTATTTACCCAATTTGCTTATTAACTTTTTTTTCAGTCAGAATTTTTAAAATTTTTATAAAACTGTTTTTATTTCATCGTTTTTAAAGTAATTCTAATATTTCACCATAAGCACTGTGATGTAAGTTACAGAATATGCAATAATGGCGGCCATATTATGGTTTTTCGATATATTCATAAAATACAATAAAATAAACTGAACTGAACTGAACTGAAATAAAATCAAATAAACTAAACTAAACATTGTACATGGAATCAAATATTGAATTATTTCACTTGCCGAAACGGTGATTTTCGTCATCATTGCATGAATCATCGAAGCTAGAGCATTGGAAAATGTTTTCTCGCTGGACATATCCCTCGGTTGATACCTGTCAAAATCATCAATAGAGTAAACACAATTTTTATATTTATATCCAGGAGTGAAGCGATGAGCGACAGGAGGGTGACTAAATCCGGGTGATTTCCAGGAGAATAATCCAGGCAGTGGCGGACAGGTCATCGTTAGAGTAAAACCAAGCGGGACTGAAATGCGTGCATACAGAGATCGACTGCATATGAGGCATTCCCCCTCAGTTTAGAATTTTTTTCCAAAACCTCTTAGATGTTTCTTACAATTAACCAGATTTTGTTACTACCAAAACTACTTACTGCAACAGTGAAAAAAAATTTGCGACGAACTTTGGAAATGTATTCTAGAAGATACCAATATTAATTTTTTGCAAACTTTTAAATGCAATGGTAGCAACATTTTTAGTTAATCTTTAAACAAAGCAAAATTAATTTTTTACGTCGTACAATTGAATTAAATTATTTTTTTGCCCAATCGAAAATTTTCTATCTTACCTGCAAATTTGTAGAACTTGGAGGAATAAGTGTTAATAAAAAAAATCGATGATAGGTACCGATTATCTGAACAATATAGAAAATTGATTATATATTATATGAGTGATTTTCGATTTTATTTAATTCAATTTATTATGTATATTCATTCATCATATATATATTTTTTTTTCTCTGCGAATTTGCAGAGAATGCCTTATATAAACGTGATGCACCTGGAAACTCGTATTCGGAATCGATGGATCGCGACGCACCAGCAGAGTCTGGTGTAGCAGAGCGCGTGTACGTTTTCACTTTTTTTTATTCTTTTTAACCCCTCCATCCAATGCCCCCCCCCCCCCAGTTTTTTTAACAGTTTCATCGAGAACTAGGAGCAGTATCGGGGTGCGAACCTCGGGGACAGCGTTTTCATTTTTTTTTGTTTTCTCCCTTTTTTCCGTCGTTTTTTCCAATGTCTCTCACAGTGAAACCTGCAAACACCCCGAGAGCCCGAAGGTTGGACAATATTTTTCGGTAAAATTTCATGAGCCAGCACGTGCAGAGCACTGAGGGTAGCACACGTCACGCTCGTACTCGTCGAACTCGCTCGTGTACGTGCAAATACACACATAGGAGCACAGCGGATGCTCTCTCGTTTTTGAACATCCTCTGTCAACTTCGATGGCGTGTGAGTGACACTCGCTAGTCTCCTACGCTCCATCTATCTCCCGCGTGGGTTTTTACTCTGTATTTTAGTTCCGGCGTTATAGAGAATGCCGCGCTATATGCGTTTCAACGAGAGATAAAGCGGGTTAGCTGTACTACCGATCGAAGTGAATCAATTGCTCCAAATCTCCCGAAATAAGTCTATCAAAGTTATTACTCAGTCGTGGAGCAAAAATCCAGCACTGCTGAGTTGTAACCAATAAATAAATAGGGTGAGGTTTTGAAATCGATCTGTTGGGTGAATTATGTGTTTGACGCTTTTTTAATAGAAAAATTGCATTTTATAATAGGCAAACATTTATTTTGTAAATGAAAACTGAAAGAAAATACAAAGCCACCTCTATCAGGAAGTATGTTAATTGATTTTGGCTTCCTCATACAGGAAGCTTTGTAAAAAGCGAAAAATGATGAGGAAGCAATTTGCAAGGTTCTACTTTACAGGCCTGTTTATGCTCTAGACTTTTTTCTAAAAATTCAAAGTGTCGAAGAATTTTAACCGTGCAACAGATTTTTTTCAAATTTGTACTAAAACCTTGTAGCATAGTAGTCCATATGTGGACCAAATTAGAACCCAGTATCTCGTAATTTGCACGAGCGAGTGCGAGAATGAGATTTTTCGAAAAATTCAAAATGCCATAAAATTTGAATGGCTGGGCAGATCTGCGTCAAATTTGTACTTAAATATTTTTCGATAATAGTCCATATATGAACAAAATTTAAGATAAATTTGTGCAAAATTCCAAATTTTTTTTTTTGGTGCCGTCATTTTTTTTTTTCATATTCACCAAAATCGAAGTTTACTGACATATCGATAGTTCCTTTGAATAAATTTATTATTAACAATCAATAATCGTGAAATCATGTCGGAAATTGCAGCCGGATATCTCAGAATTTACAAAGATGAAATCTTTGAAGACTTTTTTTTTAAATTGAAATTGTAATAACATTAAAACCAGTTTACCGATTTTTACCAAATTTGGTACAGGTGATGGTTTGATGATAGTCTATTTACATACAAAATTTCAGCCCGATATCTCTTAATTTGCGGAAGTTATAGCACGAAAACAATTTTTTCAAAATTTTCAAAATGCTGCGAAATCTGAATTTCACAACCGATTCGCGTCATGTACAATCCCCAATCCCCCAGTTGTGTTATGATAACCCACTTGCGTCCCAAATTTGATGAACATTCATCGAAAATAACTATAGTTATCGTGCACACAACGAAATCTGCACACACACACACACACACACATACACTCACACTCATACAAACATTTCATACAAACCACTTTTCTCGACGTTTTGGACCATTCTGAGTGTACATGAAAAGCTCGAAAAAATTTTTTTTACGAAAACAAAGCTTCCTCTATGAGGAAGCAAAATTATTTCATTTATTCCCTTATTGCCAGGAAAATAGATTGTGGGATGTTTAAATTATATATAATTGATCTTTGTATTATATACAGGGTGATAATTCCCAGGTGGCCACCGCCTTTTTATTCGTTGCGGAGCTTGATTTTGGTTAGTTTATGGGGCGATCTTTTAATGATTTTTCATGAACTTTCGTATGTAAGTGTTTATTTTTTTCTTAAGTGTGTAGTTTTTTAGTTATAAAAATATTTATCTCGGAAAAAATTCGAAATTATGTTTCCATCACAAATTCGTAAAGGTCATGAAATTAGGAATTAAGAAATATAGGCAGTTCTTCATTGCGAGCTATTTTCGCGAAAAAAATGAATTGTAAAGTTGCTCAACTTCTGCTTAAACTGACGGCAGCTGAGAGTGGCGGATGGGCTCACGTCTGTCAATGTTCGGTAATGTTTTCAAACGTCAGTGAGACACGGAGTAAAAAAAGTGAGGTTTTGTTGCTCAGTGTCACGACGCATCATACTCAGGAATTATGTGGAAGATAATAATACACGGAACAAAAAGTTTGTTTGTGGCAACTACGTTTTCGATTTGCTGTACGCAATGTCTAAAAAATTAGTTGCCTCACCCATATCGAATAGTAACCTCAACTATTCACGATTAGTTCTCGATTGGATTAGTTAGGTTAACTAATCTAATCCTTGGAACTACCACTCGAATAGTTGGGACTACCATTCGAATCGTCGGTATTATCATTCGAAGCGTTGGTATTACCATTTGAGTTGCTAGGGAAATAGAATAATCGATTGTTTGTGTCCACTCATTTCTTGGTTATGGCAACTAATCTTTATTCCAAGTAAGTTCGATTAATCGAAAGGTTTATATATTCTTTTCACGTGTAACTTGTCGCACAGTTGAGGTTACACCAATTAAACAAATTAGTTATTCGCAGTCTCATTCAGCAGCGAAGTGAAATTTAAATCCAAGCCAAGAATAATTATTTTTTCAACTTATTACAGAGTTTACATGGTCCCCTCAGCATTATCTCAACCTGCATAGAACTATCAATCAGTTGGAGAAAATGATACCCTACCCTTTATTCACTGAAAAAAAAGTTTGGTTGTGACAACTACGTTTTCGATTTGCTGTACACAATGTCTAAAAAATTAGTTGCCTCAACCATATCGAATATTAACCTCAACTATTCACGATTAGTTCTCGCGAGATTAGTTAGGTTAACTATTCCAATCGTTGGGACTACCACTTGAATAGTTGGGACTACCATTCGAATCGTTGGTATCACCATTTGAGTTTTAAGATAAATAGAATAATCAATTGGTTGTGTCAACTCATTTCTTGGTTATGGTAACTAATCTTTTTTTTCCGTGTTCTATTTTTACTTTATATTTTTATTCCGAAATTAAGAGAATGCGTTTTCGCAGGAGGAAAAGTGGCTTAGCCGTACTACCGATCGAAGTGAATCAATTGCTCCAAATCTCCCTGCTGAGTTGTAACCAATAAATAAATAGGGTAGGTTTTCAAATCCATCTATTGGGGGAATTATGAGTTTGACACTCTTATAATAGGCAAAAATTCATTTTCTAAGTGAAAATTGAAAAAAAAATTATATGATTTATTCCGTTATTGCCAAGAAAATAGATTGGGGATTGTTTGAATTATATATGATTCATGTTTGTACACCGAGAAAAAAAGTTTCATTGATTCACGGAAATCTTTGCCAATGAAATGAAATGCTTGAATTTCAATACTATCTTTTCTTTGAATGATCTCAAACTCAATGAAAAGTAGTGACATTGATTCGAAGAAACATTTCTTTAAACCAAAGAACCTTTTTCATTGATTTCAAAGATATCGTCTCTGATTCAATGAAACCTTCTTCTTACCACCTCTGAATTTCGAAACCTATTTTTTCCTGAAGTACGCGGCAGATAAAGCTCAAATTTTGTGAGTATGTAAGGAAATACGGCAGAAATAAGTTAAGCTTCTGGCTCCTCGAAACTCGAAGCCGATCGTTCGGAAGAACCGAAAAACAAATAAGTGAGGTTAGGTGCGAGAGAGAGATCAATGAAAACGTTTCTTTGAACCAATGAAAACGTCACTTTAAAACAATGAAACTGTTTCTTTATTATATGCTCACTAAGTAAATCTTTATTTACAGGCAATGAAATGTTCTCTTTAAAATTCAAATGCACTATTTCATTGAAATCAAAGAAATATATCGTTGAAATCAATGAAAAAAAATCAATCCACCCATTACTTTGGCGTCAATGAAATCTTTTCGCTCGGTGTATTGATCGGACGAGTACTGTCCGATCGAAATGAATCAATTGCCCCAATTCTCCCGAAATAAGTCTATCAAAGTTATTACTCAGTGTTGGACTAAAATCCAGCACTGCCGAGTATACCAATACCAATAAATAAATATGGTGCGGTTTGAACTTGCCCTTCTGAGTAAATTATGAGTTCGTCACTTTTAATATAGTCAAATAACCTCTTATAATTATCAAAATATGATTTTCCGAGTGAAAATAAAAAATTAAAAAATTCGAAAATATTTTTATTTGATTCATTCTGTTATTGGAAAGCAAAAATATATTCTGGAATGTTTGAATTATATTTAAGATTTTTTTTATTCGAACCAAATGAATAGTTTTAAGATGGCATCCATTTTTTAATCGACTGGGTAATTTCACCCTCTTTCAATTTTTACATTATATTTTAGTTTTACAATTGTAAATAATTGATTATTCAAATGAAAAACTTCACATTTTTCAGGGATTTTTTATTTATTTTATGTATCGTGATATTGCTAAGAAACTGTAATTCGGAATGTTAAGAAATACATTTCAGATTTTTTTTTTTTCGAATCAGATGGATAGTTTAACCATGACATCCATTTTTAAATTGGTCGGGCAATTTCACGTCGTGGAATAACCGTGAGTTCTCGCTGAGGCGTGACAACGAGAAGTTCATCATTTTTTTAGAATATACAGAATATTCTACACTTTCACGTTGGCGAAAGAAAAAAAAATGTATGAAAATTTTATTCAAAACAAGATAAAACTTTTTTCCATACATATTCGTTTAAATATACTACAAAATTCAGAACAAAGGAGAAACTAACATAGAAAATAATGTTGTATATTACTGAAAAATTGAGAGCCAATAATTTCTTTATCCAAATACACAATAAAAATCGCGGCGTGATATCCAATTATTTTAATCCTTCGTTCCTCTCGTATTTATTATTTCCAGGATAAAAAGTTACTTATGCATGTGTTTTAATCATCACATATATTGTTGCGATTTTCCACATATTTATCAATGCCCATTTTACATAACCAACGATTTAAAAAACATCTCCAACATAACATTTGCTAGGACGAAGCAAAAAGAATAAATTTCAAGTGATATATAAATTATAAATAATTTATGACGAATAAAAAAATACACTGTTAAAAAAAACTGGAATTTTTTTATGCATAAACTCGCGATCGAACATTAATATACAATTATGGTATAAAATTCATGTACTTTTCCAATAAAATTAAAGCAAATTATTAAAATTCAAGTACTTTTGTTGTAAAATTAAAGTAAATTATTGAATGTGTTGTACCACACATTAATTTCACATTACACTTGTATATTAAATTTATGCATCAAAACTTCCAGTAAAAGTACATTAAATTTCAAACAGATTTTTTTTACAAACTTCAAATACAATAAAACGGTTACAACTCAGCCGAGCAATTGGTCCGCTCAATAGCAATCATCCCTGGGATTACAAGTATATCACGTTGCGAATATGAGATCGTTTAAAGCTGCGCAGCATAGGCGCTGAATAAATTTGTCTTTCGCATCGCGCATGTACAGCGAGGTACAATTTTCACAATGCTGATCTATTTTCCCATATGCGTTTTCTCTTGTTCCACAAATTTATCCATTCCTCGCGCATTCCGCGAAGCTCGAGGCAATTCGAGAGAGGGAAAGTTCGTTAACGTCACCGGGAGTCCATGAGTGACTCGATATGCACTGAGTCCTCTCAGCAGTTTGCTCTCAGGTGCGGAGAGGTACGAAGCAGTCGCGAGGTAACGTCAGGACGAACGGGATTTTCGCCAAGAGAGCGAGAGAGAGAGAGAAAGAGAAATGTACATTAAATATTCAGTCTCGAATGTCTCCACAGCGCCGCAGCTAGTTCTCTCCTTCCTCTCATGGTCTCTGATGCGACTTTGGGTGGGTTTGAACATGCGACGGGCTTTCCGAACTCGTTTGGGTTAGTAAAGTTGCCGCGGTGCAGTCAAGCAGCGATCGTCGGTTGCTCATCAAAAATTCATTGGTACGAAAGTATAGAACGTCACCGAGTGTCTCGTAATTATAATATTAATTGATTGATCATATATCTGTCGTGTAGTGACCCCACTTCGTGCTGATTTATTCGTGAACGTGAACTCTTAGATTAATTTTCCGATACATACGACCTGAGAGATGGAAAATTGTAATCGAAATATTATTATTATTAAGTGATTTATTATTCAATGGATTATTCAAGGAGTGAAATATATTACTGGTATTATATGTCAACTAGGGATCTGAGTTGTAAAAATTCATTACTTTACGAGATAATCTGCGATGGACATTAATTCAGGGAAAATGTATTTTAAATACTTTTTGTATAAAATAAATATGATTGATTATTATGGAAAACTTTAAATTCTGGTAGTTTGGCAATAATTATGAAGAATAAAGATAATTTATTATTTTACAGTACATTATAATATTTAATAGGCTTAATAATCGTTAATCATTTAGTCATGAAAGTATTTTAAAGAAAACTCATTTCCAATATTATATTTGCATATTTTATGAAGAAAAAAATGACGCTCTTTTTTTTATTCGCGAACGTAAATTCTTAGATAAATTTTCTGATACATATGAACTGAGAGATTGAAAATTGTAATCGAAATATTATTATTATTAAGTGATTTATTATTCAATGGATTATTCAAGGAGTGAAATATATTACTGGTATTATATGTCAACTAGGGATCTGAGTTGTAAAAATTCATTACTTTACGAGATAATCTGCGATGGACATTAATTCAGGGAAAATGTATTTTAAATACTTTTTGTATAAAATAAATATGATTGATTATTATGGAAAACTTTAAATTCTGGTAGTTTGGCAATAATTATGAAGAATAAAGATAATTTATTATTTTACAGTACATTATAATAGTTAATAGGCTTAATAATCGTTCATCATTTAGTCATGAAAGTATTTTAAAGAAAACTCATTTCCAATATTATATTTGCATGTTTTATGAAGAAAAAAATGACGCTCTTTTTTTATTCGCGAACGTAAATTCTTAGATCAATTTTCTGATACATACGACCTGAGAGATGGAAAATTGTAATCGAAATATTATTATTATTAAGTGATTTATTATTCAATGGATTATTCAAGGAGTGAAATATATTACTGATATTATATGTCAACTAGGGATCAGAGTTGTAAAATTCCATTACTTTCTATGAATAGATATTTAAAATATTTTTTCGACAAGATAACTATAATTGATTATTATAGAAAACTTAAAATTCTGATAATTTCGCAATAATTAAAATAACTCATAATTTTACAATTAATTATAATATTCAATAGGCTTAATAATCCTTCATTACTTAGTCATGAAAGTATTTCAAATACATTTTCATTGAATGAAAATTTCCAATGTCAAAGTATGTGTGAAATTTAAAAAAAACTCATTTCCAATATTAGAGAAAAAATTCAGACAACCATAGAATTTCTGTTCTCTTTTGAGACGAAAATATGTTGGATAATTAAAATAATTTATAATTTTACAATGAATTATAATATTCAATAGGCTTAATAATCTTTTATCATTTAGTCATGAAAGTATTTCAAATACATTTTCATTGAATGAAAATTTCCAATGTCAAATTATGTGTGAAATTTTAAAGAAAACTCATTTCCTCATTTTAGAGAAAAAAAATCAGACGACCATAGAATTTCTGTTCTCTTTTGAGACGAAAATATGTATCAATTTAATTCCTGACTATCTATCGACGATTGTGTTATTTTCTGCATATTTTTTCCCTTACAATAAAACGTCAATATCCTTATAGATATATTACGACGCAATAACTGGAACGAAAAGTGTTTGAAGCGCTGTAAGTATCTTGCATCATGAATCTCGAAGCTGTGCAATAAACAACCTGATCGACATCCCCTAAAATGTAGAGAGAAAAATGTGGTAAGCCGAGGGTTTTCGAAGGCACTTCAGAGCTTCGCTACGTCGAACTACTGAGATATTCTCCTGTATCGCATAAATTCTTTGCAACGCTATATTTACCCTCCGATTATACTATCGGTTGTCTGCAGTTCTTATCAACAAAGAGTTTCCCTTCTATTAAGCCTTTTTTTATTATAGAAAAAGATTTTATATATAAAAAATTAAAAATTTACAGGAAAAAAGAGACACAATTGATTACTGCATTAATTCCTGACCGCATTGAAAACGAATCTATTTCTACACATTTTTTTCCCAATAAAAAGTCAATATCCTTATAGATACTTCAACCCACAATAACTGAGACGTACTGTATAGTATTTTATATCATGAATCTCGAAGGTATGCAATAAAGAACCTGATCATCATCCCCTAAACTATGGAGAGAAAAATATGCTAAGACGAGAGATTTTGAATGCACTTCAGAGCTTCTTTACATCGAATTACTAAGATTTTCTCTCGTATCGCATAAATTCTTAGCAGCGCTATATTTATCCTCCGATTATGTTATCGGTTGCCTGAAGTTCTTATCGACAAAGAGTTTTCCCTCTATTTTTCCTTTGCTTTATTTATTTATTTTTTCTTTTTTACTGGTACGAATAAATAAACGTTTTACGAAGAAGAGAGATGCACGTACGAGGACGGGCGGGTCTCCGCGTAGCAATGTTGTTTATCGATTCGGACGGTGCTCTCCGACCACCAGCGAGAAATAATCCACGTCCGTTTGTTTCAATCGTCCGACGAGCGAGTGAGACAGATAGCACGGGGAATCGGGACTCGTGGGGACGACGTACACCTCTCACCGAAACAAAGAGAGAGAAAGAATATGGAAGAGACGAAAGTCCTGGAGCAGGACAGTCGCACGGTGGTTCGATAAATCGCTTGAGGCGCGCGACGTCTAGCCCTGTTCCTTCGTTGGAAAGCCCCCCGAGGACGTTCTAGAGGAAAATTTCGAATCTTCCACGCAGGCTCTTCTGTCCCTCGAAGAAAGCCATAGTCGTCGTTTGTTCGCCTTTTCCTTCTACCAAAAACAGAGACAGAAGCAGAGGAGGACGAAGAAAAAACGAAAGGAGAGGAGAAGTCGAGAAGAAACTAAACGGGAAGAGAAGAGAGCGATCCACTCGACCAAAGGAGGAAATGGAATTGAAACGAGAGAGTGTAGAGTCGAGTGTGTAAGGGTAGTGTTACATACCGACTACCCCACGAGTCGAGTGAAAACTTTGGACTATTCGGTCGAACCATTTTACAGGACTAGTTCTCAAAGTTATTCACCTTATACCAGCCCCTTCGCTGTAAGTCCAAGTGTGTGCAGAAGTGGGTAGTTTCCTGTCTATCTCTGCTCCTCCTATTGTAGTGACTTTTTACACTTTTTACAAGGAACACACTTGGATTTACAGTGTTGTAAGCCCTGCGGCCTCGGAATCCCATGCCTCGACGATCATTTAACGAGCAACTTTGTGTGCTCACCGGGAGGTATTTTTTTTTCTCTCTAAGTATATACGTACCTAGGAATGGTCGAAATGGAGATTTCGAGCTAATTTTAAGAGTGAGTCTCTAAAAGAAAGTATTAACTGGGAATAGTTTTTTTTACGGCACCTGAATTTAGCATTTTCGGCCCTTTGCATACCTTTGCAGGAGTTTAGGATTTAATTTACAAAATTTAATCATTTAATCGAAGATGAATTTTAAATAGGGAGTTTTTTTATATTTTGTGGTTTAATATGGAATTTTTATACAATCTACTTAAATTTTATTAAATTGAGTCTCACTACACTCAGTTTAATAAAATTTGTAACTTTGGAGTGGATTTATTCCTACCGAAATATAAAAAATATCAGAACTCCATATTCCGATCCGATCCAATATTTACATCAGCGCCCTGCATATGAATTTAGTACGCCCTGCAGGCTATCCACTCAACGACACCTCGTCGCGGTGGTACGAGCACATTGCAAGTATCAGGCCAGCACGATTTCAATCAAAATCTGTCACCAGCTCTCGGACGATATAAATAGTTTCAATATTCACTTGTAACGAGTGAAGGGCGACGGAGATGAAGAACGTGGAGAAGGGATCGCCGGTTAATCGAAAACCGTGGATAGTTATCAAACTTTGCACATGAAAATCAGTCAATCGTTGTGTGAGTGTATGAGTGTGATTGTGTGATTTTGGATTTGTGCGATTGTGTGATTGTGTGATTTTGGATTTGTGCGATTATATGTTTGTGTGATTGTGTGATTTTGGATTTGTGCGATTGTACGTTTGTGCGATTGTGTGATTTTGGATTTGTGCGATTGTACATTTGTGCGATTGTGTGATTGTGTAATTGGGTGTTTGTGTATTTGTGTGATTGTGTGTTTGTGTAATTGGGTGTTTGTGTATTTGTGTGATTGTGTGTTTGTGTATTTGTGTGATTGCGTGTTTGTGTGTTTGTGTGTTTATGTGTTTGTGTGTTTGTGTGTTTGTGTGTTTGTGTGTTTGTGTGTTTGTGTGATTGCGTGTTTGTGTGTTTGTGTGTTTGTGTGTTTGTGTATTTGTGTGTTTGTGTGTTTGTGTGTTTGTGTGCTTGTGTGTTTGTGTGTTTGTGTGTTTGTGTGTTTGTGTGAGTATGTGATTGTGTGATTATGGGATTGGGTGATTGGGTGATTGTGTGATCATGTGATTGTGTGATTGTGTGATCATGTGATTGTGTGATTGTGTGTTTGTGTGATTGTATTATTGTCTGATTGTGTATTTGTGTGATTGTGTGTTTGTGTGATTGTGTTATTGTCTGATTGTGTATTTGTGTGATTGTGTGTTTGTGTGTTTGTATGATTGTCTGATTGTGTATTTGTGTGATTGTGTATTTGTGTGATTGTGTGATCATCGGATTGTGTGATTGGGTGATTGTGTGATCATATGATTGTGTGATTGGGTGATTGTGTGATCATATGATTGTGTAATTATGGGATTGTGTGATTGGGTGATTGTGTGATCATATGATTGTGTGATCATATGATTGTGTGATTGTGTGATTATGTGATTGTGTGATTGTGTGATTGTGTGATTGTATATTTGTGTATTTTTGTGTTTGTATGATTGTGGGATTATGCACCGAGAGAAAAATATAGTACTAATTCCCAGATTCGTATGGTAATCGGGATCCAAAGTGGAAGATTACCATTTTTTTCCAGACACATACAAAGATTTACTAGGCGACGCCGCTACACTATGTACGCTGCTGTACAATGCTATACAACGCATCTCATACTTCTCTATATATTGCGCCCATAAATGTTCGAAATAATCTTCATAGGCATACAGGGTAAAGCAATTCACGTTACGAAAAATAACGCAAAGTCCTTTGACAGCCTGCAAAACGTCTGTAGTTTCGTACAACATGAGATTTACGAAAGATTTATAGCTCCCATGTAGCGTCGATCATTCAAAGTTTGCCGTCATAACCTCGATGTTGCCCGAAAATGCCCAGACGTTTCGCGAGCGCCCCTCCGCATGCATCTCGTTTCAATTCATGGTATAAGTAAACATTTTCAAACTTCCAAAATCGATCCCATTTACTATGTTGTCTGGATTTTTTTATCAAACTATTTTAGATGTCTTAACTATATTTTTCTCTCGGTGTGGGATTGTGGATTGTGTGATTGTGTAAGTATCGACGACAAAGCATCTGAACAGCCGTAATATCCATCCTTCTCCTAAACTAGTAGATGCACCGTCGGGTATCGTTGCAGGAGATCGATTCCGCGAACGTGGCCAACATCAGTCCTGTCCCTCATCCTCCCACCGGCGTATATCCCCCTGTTCATTACGTCATCCGGGGATCCGCGACGCTCGGGCAGCCAGATCCTCATCCTCTAACTCCATCTACCCGAGAGCAGTGCCTTCAGCTTCAACGAACTGTGCCTCCTCCTCTTGTAAATGGCAATTATCGAGCTGCCTGTTTCCCTTAATGAAAGCATAATCCGAAGTTTCCACGGGGTCGGCCTCGGTGAGTGGTGAAACAGAGGGTATAAAGGCAACAACAACGTTTCGAGGAAGCGCCCCTTCTCTCTCTTCATCCCTCTCTCCATTTCTCCCTCTATTTCTCCCTCCATCTCTCACTCTCTCTTAGTCCAACCCATTCCGTTTTCGCGTGTCTGTGGACCATTCACCAATTGGCACACGCTGCGAATTAATTAGACGATGCTTTAGACCCGTGTGTATAGGTGCTAAACACAATTCGGGGTTGCTACAGTGCAACGGTGTGGAGGAAACTCGACGGAGATCCACAACACCATTACCAATGTGCGTGCATGTACCTTTAGTGCCTACACGCACCACCAGCAACCCTCCAGTACTCATCCGCTTCATAGAACAGTGATGTGCATAGTTGTGGGTGCGGCAAGAAGGGAGGAAGATGATGCTGAGGCCGCCGACAGCCAGAGGGAGAAGAGACCCAAGGTGCCTCAAGAGGAATCAAGGAATCCTTGTCGAGCAGACATTCACGACCCCATCCTGGCAAAATGTAACAACGAGAACACAAGGTTGCTGTCAGGAGAGAAGAGAGAGAGAGACGAAGCGCCAAGCTTCTCACACGCGCACACCGGAAACGAGAAGAGCCCAGGCAAATGGTTTTATTGTCCCACCAATGCCAACATTCGGCACACGTGCGCTGCTTCGCCATTCTCTGAACTCTTCTCTTTATCTCCGCTTCTACTTTCCACATCTCTTCCCAACGTGTTCGCCCTCGTGTCATCCGTCAAAACTTTAATATCGCGACTGATTTTTCGGACGTTTTATCGACTTGCTGCTAAATGGTTCAACGTAATTGCGTAATTGTGATGCAGCGTTTTTTTTTATTGTTTTTTTTTGCTTATGCATACAAAAAAATGTTGTGAAGTTGAGGGAAGTAGAAGGAAAATGAGGAAGCACGTTGCTTCCTCATTTTTTACATTTTTCGTATGCAAAACTATGAGAAAAACCATTGCCCACGTTTTGCTTCCAAAAAATGCTTCGAAATCTTTGCAACCTTTTTCTTAGCATGATCGTATTGTACTCTAATCATACTTAGGATAAAACATTCGAAAATTCTGTTTGATCAACAAAACTTAAAAATGTAAAATTCTATAGCATACAAACTCTTCATCGTATTCTTACCGAATTTAGAATCAACATCGATATTATACTATTTAGTTTTATGCAAAATTTTAGATCTATTCAACTCTTCAAGAGTTGTAGTATATTCAAAAATTATGAAAATTGCTAAAATCCAATAAAATCGAAACTACTTTATCGATTTTGTCCAAATTCAATACCAAAACTACTGAATTAAATACACCTGAATTCATTGAAGTGTCATGCGCAATTGCAGTTTCATAGCTGCAATTTTATTCGAAATCGCGTATTTACAGATATTTTTCAAAATTACAAAAATCCCATAAAATCTGAATGCTACAAACTATTTTCATAAAACGTCCTCCAACAAAGCACTGCATAATACTGTATATGTCACTAAAATTTAATTCGGTTAAGTAGAACATTTTCGTAGTTTAATCCATAAATACTTAATAAATCAGCTCGACAGTAAGAAAGGGTTGAGAGATGTCGAAGAAAAAAGAAGTCCATTGGAAAACGAATGGCCTGGTGGTTCGATTCTAATTCGATAAACGTTTAGCAGGAACCCTCTGGGCCGACACTTTAATAATTTACGTGAGGCTGGTCCGGAGTCTTGAGTCGCGTATAGTCGGGCTAATGGGACGTTCCGACGTTTTTCTCGAAGCCCCGAAGGAGAGAACGTCCACGCTTTGATTTACGCACTCGCGAGCTTCTCTTCCGCACCGCCGGCTTCTTTCTTTCCTTGTGATCCGAAGAACGAGAAAGAAAGAGTGCGGAGGGTGCCAGCAAGGGAGAATACAAGCGAGCCGATGAGGCAAACTTTTCTCGACTTTCCTTCTCTCGTCCTCCTGCGAGACCCGCAGAGCTTCATACCAACGGAAAGAAAACCACCTACTTTCTTTATGAATAGACGCCCCGGCATTCTTCGTAAACAGTCGTAAATTTCCTTACGTTGGGTGAGGCGCGATTTCTACAAGGCGAAGGCGACAAACTACCGGCCTCGGGTTTTCCACCTTCTACTCACTGGCGCAGCCCTCGTCGAAGTGGCGAGGCGGGCTAGAATAATTCTCGTCCGATTGGTGTCGCACCAAAGAGCCGATTGTTGGTCGAGGTCCGGTCGGAAGTGCGACCAATAAACTCCTCGGTTAAATTCATTCCTGTGCTTCGCAACGTGGAAAATTGAATTCTGTTATTGTCAGAGCTAAACACTACTGTGTTTCTGAGTTTCTGTTTATTGTATTACTAACAGGTTATAATGGCTAGGGAACTTTGCGCACTCACGTAGCCAGCACTGAAATTTGGAGAGGGTAAATCGACACAACTACTGACCCAACACTCACACAGATACTAACGTAACACTTACATCGAAAATCATACAGACACTCATGCAGACACTTACGCAGACACTCACACAGGCACTCTCACAGACCTCACACAGATACTCACACAGACATTCACTGACACACACAGACACTCACACAATCACACAGACAATCGCACAGACACTCACGCAGCCACTTACCAGTCACTCACACAGGCACTCACACAGACACTCACACAGACACTCACACAGACACTCACACAGACACTCACACAGACACTCATACAGACACTCACACAGACCCTCACACAGACATTCACACAGGCACTCGCACAGACACTCACACAGACACTCACACAGACACTCACACAGACACTCACACAGACACTCACACAGACACTCACACAGACACCCACACAGACATTCACACAGACACTCACACAGACACTCACACAGACACTCACACAGACACTCACACAGACACTCACACAGCACTCACACAGACACTCACACAAACACTCACACAGACACTCATACAGACACTCACACAGACACTCACACAGACACTCACACAGACACTCATACAGACACTCACACAGACACTCACACAGACACTCACACAGACACTCACACAGACACTCACACAGACACTCATACAGACACTCACACAGACACTCACACAGACACTCACACAGACACTCACACAGACACTCACACAGACACTCACACAGACACTCGCACAGTCACTCACACAGACACTCACACAGACACTCACACAGACACGCACACAGACACTCACACAGACAGTCACACAGACACTCACACAGACACTCACGCAGACATTCACACAGACACTCACACAGTCACTCACACAGACACTCACACAGACACTCATACAGACACTCACACAGACACTCACACAGACACTCACACAGACACTCACACAGACACTCACACAGACACTCACGCAGACATTCACACAGACACGCACACAGACACTCACACAGACACTCACACAGACACTCACACAGACAATCACACAGACAATCACACAGACACTCACACAGACAGTCACACAGACACTCACACAGACACTCACACAGACACGCACACAGACACTCACACAGACAGTCACACAGACACTCACACAGACACTCACGCAGACATTCACACAGACATTCACACAGAAATTTTATTATACACTGTGACACAGAAATTCACTTATGCACTCAGGCGAATACACAGAGTCTGTAAGTGCCTGTGTGAACAACTTAACTGTCTGTGGGTATTCACAAGAATGTCTGTGTCAGTGTACCTGAGTGTTTAGCGGTCTTGTACTTTATTATTATTATATATGTAGATTATTAATATGGGTATGCCTGGGCACGACGGCTTCTGGACATTGTAGCTTCAATGAATCGGGCTCAGAGTTGCTGCTGGCCGCGAAGGAGCACTTGCAGGACTTGGTAACCGCCCTGGCTGTCTCTACTTCTACTCCTGCTCTGGATAGTTATGCATAATGGCTAGGCCACTTCTCCCTCGAGTTATATCCTTATATATCGTTCCATGCACTTTACGGCTGAGAGCTTATATCGTACAACCTTTGTCCCTCTCCTCACGTCTCTCCATGACAAGAACTGCCCTACCTTGTGTTCTATTCATGCGATTTTACTTGAATGTTGTAACCACTTTTATACTCTCCTATACAACATTTCTGGAAAATTAGAAATTTTCTAGCAATACACCGTCAGCTGATACAACGCATTATTAAATTAAAAAAAAAAGAATCAACGTAATTGAATAAGGCAATCCTTTTGAGTACCACAAAAATTCCTATAAGTGTACAAATGGGATCAATGCTATATATTTTTTTCTGAATGTGATTTTCATTCAAACTAATTTGTCATAAAAATCTAAAAATGTAATTGAGTCAGCAAAATCAATCGAATTGCTGGCAGTATTATAAAAATATTGTTTGTCACACAATACAAAAAATGTCGGTGAGTGACATCCGAAAAAAAGTCTGATATATTTTCATGCCAGACCCTCCGGAATCTCAATCGTCGAGTTTGGAGATAGAATTTCCAACGACTCGGGTCACACCCTCAAAGTGCTGTTGCGAAGAAGCGTAGGAGAAGGAGAAAACGAAAATAAATCGTGATGGAGGTGCGACCGTCCACGCGGACCGCGTGTGATAATGTCCAAGCGGTGGAAGGGTCATAGAAGCCGAACGAAGGGACAGCAACGTACATTCCTTCGGCTTTCCATTTTCTCCCCAGGATCTTCTCGTCTTTTCGACTCGACTATGGTACACACACGTGAAAGTACGTCTAGGCAGAGGAAGACTCCGTTTTCGCTCGCTTGCCTTATCTCTACGGTGCGAGTGATCCTCTGCAGGGTTCGCACCAGTGAAAAAGGTTCCAGCGAAGTTCGGGTTACCGTGGAGCCCGTCGAGGGGAATATATAGGTAAGGGATGCTGCTGTTGCTCCTTCTGGCTCCTTGGCAACTTATTCGATCCCTCATCTCTCCTTTCACACGCTTCGAAAATTCCGAGAGACGCCCCTAACACGCTTTTATAAATATGTGCTCAGCTATATCTTCCCTTCTATCCCCCAAGGGCTAATTTAATTGTCTACGGGGCTCGGAGGGAGGTTCATCGCTAGCAGGGTTTTCGTACAAAAAAAATTCGGGTGTCAGGGCGCGATACTTTCTCCGGCTTACCATAAATCGACACGTTGTTCCCATTTTTTTTTTTCTTTTTTTTAGTACACTTTTTTTTCATTGCGGGTATATTAAGGACGTGTTCGGGCTTTAGCACGTTTATTTTACTAATTTTCTACGGGGGAGAAAATGATAAAATAAAAATATACTGGTGGTGTGCGAATTGCGTGTGAATCCAATTATTCAGTTATGTTTATTTTATTTATTATTTAATTTGAATAACCGAGATTAATTATACGTAATATTGGAAAGAATTCTGTGATTTTATTAGTATCGCTTTTGCATCGTTGAAATGGAAATTATTTATACGATTAATTGGATTTGGGAAAAATAGCCATATTGTTTAAAAAAATTATTACATTTCTGTTTGTGATCGAAAGCAACAAAAATGTGTAATAGTAGCTACAAGATTAATTTATTTGGATCACAAAAATCCAGCCTTTTGGGCAAATTTCGATTTATTTAAATTATCCTTGAAACAAATCATTTTTAAATTATTCAATTTATTATTCTGATTTAAATTATTCGCCATTGATCGCACAATGAATAAATAAAAAAAATTAATTGTGTAATATTTTTATGTTATTGCAAGTCAATTAATGAAGTTTCAAAATAATTGATTATCAAAACCTCAAAATAAAACGTCAGACCATTCGTTAATTTTTTTTTTAATAAATATTGTACACCCAATTCTGAATGGTACGAAGAATATCGACATGCATAGTCGAAGAATATAAAGTTATATTGAGAGACAGAAAAGGGAAAGAGTAGGTGAACTTTCCAGTCTCTCTGCTCCGGTTCCATCGTTAGCCACGAGTGGATATTGTGTTGCCGGGAGTGGAATACACTCTGCAAAGTCTCGTCGAAGCCGTCGTTATGTACTTCGGGGTAAAATCGGAACAACCGTACTTGCTTCCCTCGTCATCTACTCTTCACGTTATACTTTCACGAGGTTTACTCGTTCTCGAGTGCTCTTTATCGAATTTGAAGAAAAAACTCTGCACCCTTCAGACAAAACTGACTCAGGATGTCGTCGTTAACATTTGCTGTGTCCTGCACCCATTTTTCGTTCGATTATCTGTGAGCGGTGCTTTACATACTAGTAAAAATAAACATCATATCAAACCTCATACATTTCAGGATACAAACCGAAGAAAAATAATCCATTGACAAATTGAGATATTACCATCAAGTAATCACTTTTTAAATATTTCTTTTTATTCATATTTTGTAATCGTATATTAAGGGGATAAGCTTGAGCCTCAAAAAACAAGTCGATTTTCATTTTTTTCAAATTTTTAAATGAAAACACTCAGTTTGTTTCAATCAAAAATCGAATATTTAAACAGTAAAAAAAAGAACGAAAAAACGATGCATCGTTTATTTTTGCTATTTCTATTCATTATTATATTGTTATTATTCGGACAATATTATACATATATTATATTCGATATGGTTGAGGCAACTAATTTTTGAGACCCTGTAAATCGGAAATGTAGCTGTCACAATCAAACATTTTTTTCCATGTAACGATATTTTATCGAATTCATACTAAATATATAATAATCCATTACATTGACTAATCAATAGAATTCATTGAATTTCTTTGCAACAGTAAAGCAATAAACAAATCTCGTAAAAACATATAAAATTTTAAAAATCATCACGCATTTTGTCACTTCAAATAAATATTGCATATTCGTGCCAACAAAAATAAATCCCAAAACGGAGGTACGAATAATTATAAATAAAATTTGTAAATCCTCTTTCCTGCTAAATCAATGGCACGGCACGTTTGCTGATTATTTACATAAACAAAAAACTGTTCGCTCGATAAAATTCATCATTCTCTCCATCCGTATGATTTATTTTACCGTGCATTAATATGAATCCAGAGTTCTGACGAAAATACTGACGCTCTATATAATTCGCGGCTGCGATTCCAGCAGGTTTAACATAATCCATTAGTTGAGGTGGTGAACTGCCGAAAGGGGGTTTGGGGGGAGGGGGGGGGAGGGGGGGAGGTCCAAACTCGCATTCGACCAGCAATGGAATGCACAGACTCGCCTATAGAATCACCCACAACCGTTTTCATTTCCAGAAGAACGATCGTGGACCATGAAAAACATTTTTAAGGGGGTCGTATTGTTGCACCAACTTAAAGACACACGCTCAAAACTTAATCTATACACAAGATAAAGTAGTCCATTTTTTTCTAGTGCAAGCACGAATACTATAACCGAGTTTTTTTCTGAGAAATTTGATGCCGAAATATGAATATTTTACATGGATGCTAATGGAAAATGCACTCACTTTGTAATTTAATTGCATTTTCCGCACATAAAGCGATTAAATATTATTGTTATGAATATTGCTACTTATGTATTGGATCTTAAGGATTCTAATGTGATTATGAAAAAGTTGGGTTACCGCGATTTTCGAGGAGAAAATATGAGTTAATGTTAAAAATAATTACGATAAACGAGATGAATTAGTGAACAACGATGCACTACGAAATTACCAAAGTAATTTTTTTAGGTCGGAATATTTTGTATGTTTCACGAACCGACTCTCATTTTACTTCCATAACTTCCTTGAGTTATTCCATTAAAACCATTGAAAAACATGGAAAACCTGAAAAAAAGTGATTTTTTGTTGTTGTGGTTTTCACTCAAATTTCTGTAATTATTGACCAACTTCGTAAAAGGCGATTTTTCTTTCTGCTTTGAAATTCCTGCAATCTATCAATCACGAGAATTTGTAATTTTCAACTTGTCATACCTTTTTTTTGGGTTGATCCAATTTCTGGTTTTTTCTATGGTTCAACCGAAAAGAAATGGCCGAAAAAAAAACTAAAATGTATATGCAACATTTTGAAATCTGTAAAAATTAAAACAACTCCACCAACTTATTTGCCGTTCATATTCACATATGGATATTTCGCATATTTAACCAAGTTTTCATCTATACAAGCATGAATATTTATGTAGAGCAAAAAATATATATATTTATTCAAAAAATTCCATGATGCTGTTAATTAGTTCATTTGTTCACTGCCTTAAAATCGTGAAACGTAGAAATCGGGAGAAGGATCAGCTGCGCAGACTCACGTGTACAAAGGACCAAAAACCGTTTTCATTTCCAGAAGAGCGATCGCGTCTCGTTGCATAGTATACATTTGCGTAACGCCCAAGCGAGGATCCCGCAATTTAATGCGGTACCTCGGCAATTTTCAAAGGGATATAACGGGGTAGAGTAGAGTAGCGTTGGGATGCTGCGAGAGGCAAAGTAGTTACCCGAAGGAGTGTCTAGCTCGATGCATAAGCGTCTCCTACTACGGGGATCCCAAAAACCTCGCTCGCTACGTCTACATTCAGATGGGGCCCGATCCTTCCCTCCAGCAGTTCCAGGCGCTGGATCCTTTTATGCATATGCAGCACCGCGTGTTGCGTCGCTTATGCATTCGCCTCTTCGTCGTCGGATGGACGAAGAGCTCCGTCGCATCCATAGGACGACGCCATTGAGAGAAGGGTGAGCTGGTACTGAGCTTCGCCGAGGCTAAGAGTTTCAGACACTCTCGGTCCGAGAGTGAAATTAACATCTGTAAGTTCGGTGTGTTCATTTCGTCGAAAAAAAAATAGAAAAGCTGTAACATAGCTAAAGTTGTGTTACACCGGCTACTCAAAAGCGTTTAGCATTTTACCCTCCCAAACTATATTTCTGCAACGTGAAATGATAATGTATTATCGTTAAACAGACTCTGACCTGGAGCCGCTGGAAAAAAATGCCCCGGGCTGGGAGAGGATGATGATAAAAAATAATTAGAAGATAAGAGAGAATAAGAGTATATGGGGGTTAAAAAAGAAAGGAATAGAAGATTTTTTAAAAAGTTTGCTATGCTTTGAGTTTCCTCGGAAGGAAAATGGTTTTTCTGCAAGAGAGATAAGTTTTGTTAATTACCAAAAGTGGGTGGATGGACGTTATTATGATATTGTTCATTAATTTTGTGAACTTATTATTTGGAAGAAATTATCATTTCGATCGACAAGACTAATGGATTATTTTGGCATATTACTTTTCAAGTTACTGTATTGTTTTAATTTTCTCATCGATTATTTAATAATAAAATAATAATTTTGGGTGACTGTTACGTCATGGTTTTTTGTTACTGAACATGAACGCAACGAAGTTAAATTCATTTTCTTCGTTTTAGGCCGGAATTCGCCGGTCAGGGATCGAAGCAGGTGTCTGGTGATTTTTTTATTAATAATAATTTTTTAAAACACTGTTTATGAAAATGCCACAACCATTTTTATCTTAACGAAGGGATTCACAAAATACACAAGAAACTAGTTAATATCATTTTTTAAAAAGTATAATGGAAAATGTTAGAACGCCGAAATCGAAATGTATAATTGACGACTGTTAAATTCTAGGGCCGACCGTCAGGTTCGACTCCCGGAGTGGAACTGACTATGTAAAAAAATTAAAAGTAGTGCTGACGGCACAGCGCAATAATACAGAGATTTGAAGATGCAGGACATCTGCTAATTTCCGTGGGGATGTCGAAGAGAGCTAAAATCCAGTAGCGAGAAATGCTACTGAGTCTTACAAAAACATAATAATATTTTAATTTAAAAAACAATGAAGATTTCAAAAAGTTCTGTTTTAAAAATATTAATTTATTTGTTAATTGATGTTTAGAACAATTTATTTATTATTTAAAATATTTTTAATAATCAAAAATATGTCCGGACGTAACAGTGACAAACGAGGAAATAGCCTAAATGATAGTTTCTGCTAATCGGATTACTATGAGAGTGCTTGAAAAAAAATAAAAGAACGTCCAAAGATTAAACGCTGTAAAAAATGTTTGCGTTTTTCCGATACAAATGTGTATGAATTTTGTAAAACTTGATATAGGAAATGGAAATTGATATGTTTGCATAGTAAATTTAATACAGATAAACGAATTTCGATAACTTCGGTGATTGGAAATTACAGCACATGGTTAGCAAATCAATCATTACTTACATTCATGTCTATTGGCAATATAAAATTAATTAATAAATTTATATATTGAAATCAGATTTATTTTGCAGCAACAGGGGAACAATGTTATTGGCTCAAAAAAATGTTGTCGTCAGACGATTTTTCCGTGATATTATCAAACGGTACATTTTTTTTCAATACCGTTCATATGAAAATGCAATATAAATGTTTATGAAATTCAATATGCAAGGTAATTAAATATCAGGACTACACGCCTATGAATTTTAATACATATTCATCGATAAATATCTTGCAGCGATGAAAGAACCAGAAGCAATTGTGCCGTAATATTGTGGAACATTACATTTTTTTGCAGTACCGTTCATATGAAAATTCATTATAAATGTTTGTGAAATTTAATACGCAGTTTATACATATGGTAGTTCCAATATAAGTATATTTAATTCAAGAAAATTTTTTTTTCGCAGTGTATTATACAATGTTATTCTCTCTCTTTCTTCCAGCCTTGTGGAAAATGTTAAAATTATTATGTCACTGAGAGATAAGACCTCCCCCCCTCAAAATCGAACCTGAAAAATTCGTGTTGGTGGCTCATAAGGGACTTTGAAAAAATCCGAACTGCCCATGAGCAACTTAGAGAAAATTTGGGTTTGGCGGACCATAAGGAACTTAGAAAAAAAATGGGACTTGGCGGCCCATGAGGGACTTAGAAAAATCTGGGCTTGGGGGTCCATATGGAACTTAGAAAAAAATTAGGTCTTGGAGGCCCATGAGGGACTCAGAAAAAATCCGGGTTTTGGGGCCCAAGAGAGATATTAAAAAAATTGAGGTTTGGGACCCATGAGGAACTTGGAAAAAATTGGGGCTTGGTGGCCCATGAGGGACTTAGAAAAATCTGGACTTGGGGGTCCAAAGGGAAGTTAGAAAAAATTGGGTCTTAGAGGCCCATGAGGGACTCAGAAAAAAACCGGGTTTTGGGGCCCAAGAGAGATATTTTAAAAATGGAGGTTTGGGACCCATGAGGAACTTAGAAAAAATTGGGGCTTGGCGGCCCATGAGAGACTTAGAAAAATCCGGACTTGGGGGTCCATAGGGAACTTGGAAAAAAATTGGGTCTTGGAGGCCCATGAGGGACTCAGAAAAAAATCCGGGTTTTGGGGCCCAAGAGAGATATTTAAAAAATTGGGGGTTGGGACCCATGAGGACCTTAGAAAAAATTGGGGCTTGGCGGCCCATCAGGAACTTAGAAAAAATTGGGGTTTGGGGGACCATAAGGAACTTAGAAAAAATTGGGGCTTGTCGGCCCATGAGGGACTTAGAAAAATCCGAACTTGGGGGTCCATAGGAAACTTAGAAAAAAATTGGGGTTTGGGACCCATCAGGGACGTAGAAAAAATTGGGGCTTGGGGCCCATGAGGGACTTAGAAAAAAATCCGGGTTTTGGGGCTCATGAAGAATTTAAAAAAGATCCGGGCTTGGGGCCCAAGTGGGATTTAGAAAAAATCCAGGTTTGGGCACCATGAAAAATCTCCTGCGCATCGGTGGCGGCGACGAGGAGATATTTTGATACTATATCCAATATTACGCCTTACGAAAGCCTTTCCATTTTGAGCACCATGAAATTTCTGTTAAATACGATAACAGAAACTTATCCGTGTACTTTACAACGAAAGCTCTATTGTTTAAGCAAAGAAAATACCTTGTTATAGCGATAATTTAAATACTAATGAGCCCCTCTACAATTTCCAGCCAAGCGAGGTACGACTGTCGCTGTGAACGTGAAATTCCACTTCATCCACGGCATACGTTTCACACGAGACTACATAGCAGCCGCGAGAACAAAAAAAAATTTAAAAAAATTTTAAAAAAGAAGGATGGCTCGCAGGTGTTGGCGAGAGAACGTGTCGAAACTCTTCAGTAAAGCCTAGGAAACCCCCGAAATCAGAACTTCCGACGTTACGCCCGCTCGCGTCGCCTATGCCGTTGAGTGCAAAGGAAAGAGAAGGCAAAAGGGAAGCAGAGGAGCTCTCGTTGGTGAGCTGGCACCGTGGATACGTAGCCAGGGAACGTCCAAACTTTAGTAGCGTTCTCCGTAGCCGCTCTCTACCTACTTCATTGCCTGGCAAGACCGACAAAGCGACGGAGAAAGTCAGAGGGAAGTTTAGTAAAACAGAGAGAGAATGAGAATTCCCTCCACCACACAAGAGAAACTCGCTTGCACCGACGACCGTCTCTCGTTCGTTTAAGTAAACACACAGATATGTGCTCCTGGCGACTTAGAAATTGCGCTCTGGAGGAAACTATATGCAATCCCTATAAACTCACTCCCTTTCGTTTCCTCGCAGAACCGGAAGCTCCTTGTCGACTGCACCTTCGTACACATTATTACGAAACGCGACAGTTTCCGCTAAGCCAATATACCTACTATTATAAGCAAAACTAGCTTTTAACATCCAAACGACCAGAGTCAAGAAGACAAAGCGTCGACGGTCCAACGTGTCACCCTCGTTGTTATCCAATTATCAGAGTAATTGACAAAACTCTAAAAACATATCAGATCATCGTTTGCAGCTGCAAACTAAATAATACCGAATTCGGAATTTAGACTATTTATTATATTTCGGGCATTACATCCCGATTCGACCTGAGTCTGATCCTCGTAATTTTTCGAAAGATTGGTTAGACCCTCAAATGCACAAGATTTTATTTTTTCTATGCAATTTTTTTTTGTTTTTTTTTTTTTAAAGTGACATCGCTATAATTAAAAAATCTAAAAAATACATTGTTGAATATCAAAATTTTCTAGCTTATGACCAAAATGGGCAAGATTTTTCTTCCTATAGTTCTTAAGCTTTTTTGATTTAAAAAATTATTAAACAATAGAAAAAAAATTAATCTACTACAGTCGACTGGTCAAACGTTTATTTATGTAAACTCAGATTTCTCGGAATTTTTGGAGATGTCTAGGAATTTTTCAATTTTTTCTGAACTAAGACTATTTCAACACCATACAAGCTAGATTCTAGCACCAGCTTGCCATAATTTAAAAATCTGAAAAATACAGTTTCATATACAGAAATGCTTGACAAGTCGTGCATAATTGATTGATTCTTTTTTCTATTTTTTTATAATTTTTTTAATCAAAAAAGTTTAAAAACTATATGAAGAAAAATCTTCCTCACTTTGACTCTAAGCTAGAAAATTTCGATATTCAACAGAGTATTTTTCAGACTTTTAAATTATGGCATTCTGGTGCTAGAATGTGGCTTGTATGGTGCTGGAATAGTCTTAATTCAGAAATATCGGAAAAAATTCTAAAAAATCCGAGTTTAGATAAATAAACGTTTGAAACGTTTGCGGTCGTCTGTAGTAGATTTTTTTTCCTATTTTTAAATAATTTTTTCAGATCAAAAAAGCTTAAAAGCTACAAGAAGAAAAATCTTGCTCACTTTGGCTATATAATCTAAAAAATTTTGATATTCAACAAAGTATTTTTCAGACCATTTTCAGGTTTTTAAATTATGGTATTCGATATGTCATTATTTTTTTAAATGTCAATAAAAAAAATGAAAATCTGGTGCATTTGAGGGTCTAACCAATGCTGCAAAAAATTACGAGTTAAATCGGGAAGGTCGAGGGTCAGATCCAGGTCGAAGCGGGCTAGAATGCAGCATAAATAAAACTAGCTCATTGCGATCGACCAGACACAACAAAAAATGAGATACATGCTGCAAATCATTCAGCGTATATGTAATTTTGATGAAGACATTTTACAACTTCGCATGTTGACTTTCAATGCATAAATTTCGCTAAATACAATAATAACGTCCTAAATAATATTCCCAAAAGCCAATATTTCGTTTAAACCAATTTATCGACTAATATAAATAAAACTAGCTCATTCCAATCGACCAAACTCAACAAGACAAAGCATCGTCCACAACGTGTGACGCTCGTTATTATCCGATTGGTAGATTCATTGCAAGGCTTCTAAAAACACATTGAAGCATCGCGTTTACAACTGCAAACTAAATAACAACACAGAGGGCTCTTGTAATCGCAGCTGCATCCATATATATAGTCGTGCCCTTTTCTCTCTCACTCTCTCTCTCTCTCTGCTTCTACCACTGGATGTGATAAAACAAATCCAGCAGTACAATCTGTAAACAGATAGATCGACGAGACAATAGATATATCGCTTTTCGAGGTTTGCTCGCGAAACGTGCCCCTCGTATATAGCAGCCTTGTTTCGCAGGGGAAAAAGAGAGTGGCAGTCACACACAACCAACGAGAGCACCAACTGAGCAACGCCGCGTGCGCGAAATATCGTTACGAATTAGGTCAGTGATATATTTTACGTTCGGCGGTAAATAAAGCTCCAAACAGTTTTCCCACTATTGCACGAAGTCTACATAGCCGAGAGTAGTGACTCGATGGCGAACTGTAGCGTGTACGACGAAATGCGAGTGGATCGTTTTCGCCAACAGAGCCAAACACGAACTGCGCTACCGTATTGGACATTCTACGTCATTTCAGTCACTTTTTATTTTGTTAAGCTTTGAAATTTTTTTCATAATCAGCAAAAAATATTGTACCACTTGAGAATAATTTGTGTACATTTTTTAAAAGATTTTTCATATGAAGAAATTTTTTTTATAATTTTGGGATGAAGGGGAAAATTGTACTGGAAAAATACAAGGGAATGAAGATTGTTTTGAATGATGATTGATGAAAAAGTCCGTCATATTCGTTTTTATACAAAATCAGATTTATGGTAATTAAGGTTTTTTTGTTGCTTTTTAAATATTTGATTACCTCACTGACGATTGCATATATTTTCTATCCGCGTAATTGGGTCTAGTCCGTAATTAATTAAATAATTAAATAAATAAACTATGTAAAGATTAAAGTAAAATTGAAGATGCCACGTGAGGTGAAAAAAAATCTTAAAAACAATTTGTCCTGAATTAAAAATCAAAGTAAAAAATTCAACAGTTCATTCCGAACATTCAAAAGTTTATCAGAAACATACATTTTTTACTTTGTATTTTTCTCGGCTAAAATTCATGCAATTAAAAAAAACGTATATCCTAAACTATTGGCAAAGAAAATCTGAGAATCACATAATATTAAAATTTATTTAATGATGAGAGTGTCCGAAAAAAGTAATCAAATTGACAGAGAATGTCTTATATACGCTCCTATAAGTACAAATAGCTTCGAAAAATCTCAATTTTTGGGTGGCTATGACGCATCTATTTTGAGGAGAAAAAAAAAATTTATTTGATTATTTTTTTCATCAAATAATTTTTTTTCTGAGTACAAAATGGAAATAAAAAATTAACGACCATTCAAAAGTTTATAAAAAACATACATTTCTTACTTTGTATTTTTTTCGCCTAAAGTCCATACAATAAAAAAATACGTATATCCTAAACTATTGGCAAAAAAAATCTGAGAATCTCTAATTAAATTTTATTTAATTATGAGAATATCTGAAAAAGTAGTCAAATTGACAGAGAATGGCTTGTATACGCTCCTATAAATACAAATAGCTTCGTACAAACTCAATTTTTGGGTGGTTATGACACATCTATTTTGGTAAGCGTCATTCCCGATGTTACGAGGCTTTTTTAAGCCCTAGTCGATATGGCCTGTTTTACGGGAATGAATTTGGGATGCAGAGTGCGAAAGGAGCGACGGAGGAACTCGTGAAGGCTTTACGATCCTCGCCACGCGACGTTGACAAACTGTACGAAATGAGGGCACGAAAAAAGACGAGGACAAGGTTTTAATCCGGATTTACAACGTCGAGAAGGGTTGGGACGGTAAAGCTGCGGTTAGGACACGCACGTACGGCAATTTCGCGGTCCCTCGACTTTTATCCAACACTCGCTCATTTTCTCTCTGTCCGCGGCTATCGCGCACTGTGAAAACATTTATTCGACAACCGCGGACGTATTGTAAACGTAATACGACGCATTACACGACTTGGGAGCTAGAAAATCCGGATTGTAGAACTTGGGGTAAATGCTATCGCTGAGAGACACGCTAGACACTCGTTACAGTCGTCTAAGTACATTATAGCTTCGCGTGTTTTAGTATCCCGCGGAATGAGCCATAGAGTATATACGACTTGCTAAAAATTCAATAAACTCTTCATTAGACGCTTTTACCACAAATTCTAATATATTTGACACTGAAAAATGTTTTCTTTCTTCGATAATGTTTTAAATAAAGTCAACGGGTATTAAATTAATTGTTAATGATAAATAAAAAGATATCTTAAATGACGGAAAATAAAGCTAAAAATTCAATAAACTCTTCATTAGACGCTTTTACCACAAATTCTAATATATTTGACACTGAAAATAGTTTTATTTCTTAGATTATTTTTCCCATCCAAATTTCGATCAATGGAATTGCACTATTCGACGTCACGTGGGGCAAGCTACACGGTATTATACTGATTATTTTTCCCATCCAAATTTCGACCAATGGAATTGCACCATTCGACGTCACGTGGGGCAAGCTACACGGTATTATACTGATTATTTTTTCAACTCCAATTTCGACCAATCAGAGCGCGGTATTCAACATCACGTGGTACAGCTAGGGTAAAATTATATCGATAATTTTTCGAAAATTTCCCGGCTCGGTTGCTAAGCGATAAACAATAATTTTTTTGACACTTGTAACCTCTGCGAATCTTTAAAACGTCAAGGTACTATTAACGGTCGTCAATATGAGTGAGTCAAAAAAGCGATTTGGTGATGAATCGCTTCAGAACATCGCTAAAAAAATAAAACAAAATGTCCCGGCAAATACAGAAAAGAGTAAAAAATCGATTTGGGCGCAATTCACTGCATTTTGTGCAGAGAGAAAATATGTGTTGGATGCAACATAGATTTTTGTTCTGATTATGAAATTTCCTTGTCAGAATGATAATTTTTGTCTCATGGTGCAATTCCATTTGTCGCAATTTGAATAGAAAAAAACTTGCTACTGGCGTGATCGCAAAACGTGACTTTCTCATCACGATTGTTACTGGCGTCACGTTACTGTCGTGAAGTTAGTTTGTGAAGTTAGTTTGTGAAATTAGTTTGTGAAATTAGTTTGTGAAATTAGTTTGTGAAATTAGTTTGAGAAGTTAGTTCGTAATATTCGTTTTTGTAGTTATATATGAATAAATATCTCTCTATATTATAAAAAGATCGCGCCGCCGCCTTCGCCGCCGTGTCAAGAATCGAGGGACTTATTCGGGTTAGAAGCGGTCACCCATCCAAGTACTGACCACAAAAATTCTGGGGTCTATTTTTGAAAAAATTAGCTTATTTAGGCTTATTTAAAAAAAAATTAGGTCTTTTTTTAAATTTAGGTCTATTTTTGAAAAAAAATTAGACCTATTTTTAAATATTATTTTACATACTTTGCATGTGATGAAAAAGTAAAAATTTGTTACTGGTGTAAAATTTTTATCGTGAATTTACTGGGTTATAGTGATTAATAATGTGTGAATTTCGCACATTAATTGTAATCTCCATTTTTAGCTATAATTTGTCAAGAACGCGTTTGTAAATTCGAAATTCGCGCGCGCGAGAAAGCGAGCGTGACATCGCGCGCCGGCGCGCGCCTTCACATCTCTCTTTCCCTTTGATGTTATTATCGTCGGCATTGCGATAGTTTGACAGTCGGAATTACATTTTATTTGATATTTCCAACGTTTCGCATATTATGGTGTGTATGAGCAGCATTTGGAATTGGTATAAAATGCTATACGAGTGATAAAATAAATAAAAAAACTATGATGTGATGAGTGCATGAGTGTTTATAGTCTAACATCAAGAGTGATGATAACCTCAAATGTGTTTCTCTTGTATTTTTACATTCTTTTTTTAAATTTTAATCTAACATATGGTGTAAATATTCATAGTATGTTATCATTGAAAACTGCTCAAGATCATTGCAGTTCTTTTTTTTAGTGAATGTGTAACACAATAACACAAGAAAGTAACATATTTCAAGCAATACATTTTTTACAACAGTTTAAGATGTCTTATGTGGGTGATTGAAAAAACAAAATCTTCTATATACTAAATCTCTTGTTGTTCATTTTTTATTTGCTGGTAATACTATTTGTATGTATCACATTGAAGCATAATATCTTTTATATTAACTTGCGGTACAAAAATAAATAAAATTTTTATTTTTTTTTATTTTGTATTTAAGGTAAAGTATCAGAAGCAGTGGAGATTTTGGATTGGATTTCAATACCAAAACCAGGATTTGAATGCAGAAGACACACAAAAAATTTCATTTCAGTCCATAGATGTTTTCAAAAGTTATTGTGTTTCCGGACGGCACATACAGACGCCAGACAGACAGACAGACAGACAGACGGACGGACAGAAATGAGGTAATGTGTTTTTTGGAATCTAGGACACTCAAAACATCTATTTCCATCAAAATCTGGAAGTCGAATTTTTTTTGGATTGCAATACTTTCTCTTTATCCATACTCCGTATGTGATGAGAAAGTAAAAATAATCCCCCGAATACCACTCGAGCTTCGAAATTAATCTGATATTTCCCTCCAGGTTCCCTGCAAACAAATAAACTCGTCAAGTTTTCCAGAAAAATCACTCGCGCTACGCGCTCGTGATTTTTTAACCTGGAAAACTTGACTCGTTCATTTGTTTGCAACGAACCTGTCAGGAAATATCCGATAATTTCAAAGCTCTTGTGGTATTACAAGTGATAATTTTTTGATAATTTTGCGTGTTGGTTATATATATAAAACAAAAAATCATTTAGCCGCGTCAACCATCTGTCAAACTGACAGATTGAATTTTATTGTGGCAGTCAAAGGATTTTTATTTGATATGAGTAGGTTTGGAGTTGAATCCTTGCAAACTATTGATGAAAAAGTAAAGGGAAATGTCCCTGTTAATACGATTAAATCGAAAACCTCAGTCTGAAATCAATATACAAATGTCTATAACAATTGTGTATTTAACTGCAATACTTTAAACATGAATTAAAAGGTTTTTGTTCTGATTATGAAATTTCCTTGGCAGAACGATAATTTTTGTCTCATGGTGCAATTCCATTTGTCGCAATTTGAATAGAAAAAATAATCCCCCGAATACCACTCGAGCTTCGAAATTAATCTGATATTTCCCTCCAGGTTCCCTGCAAACAAATAAACTCGTCAAGTTTTCCAGAAAAATCACTCGCGCTACGCGCTCGTGATTTTTTAACCTGGAAAACTTGACTCGTTCATTTGTTTGCAACGAACCTGTCAGGAAATATCCGATAATTTCAAAGCTCTTGTGGTATTACATGTGATAATTTTTTGATAATTTTGCGTGTTGGTTATATATATAAAACAAAAAATCATTTAGCTGCGTCAACCATCTGTCAAACTGACAGATTGAATTTTATTGTGGCAGTCAAAGGATTTTAATTTGATATGAGTAGGTTTGGAGTTGAATCCTTGCAAACTATTGATGAAAAAGTAAAGGGAAATGTCCCTGTTAATACGATTAAATCGAAAACCTCAGTCTGGAATCAATATACAAATGTCTATAATAATTGTGTATACAATACTTTAAACATGAATTAAAAGGTTTTTGTTCTGATTATGAAATTTCCTTTTCAGAATGATAATTTTTGTCTCATGGTGAAATTCCATTTGTCGCAATTTGAATAGAAAAAATAATCCCCCGAATACCACTCGAGCTTCGAAATTAATCTGATATTTCTCTCCAGGTTCCCTGCAAACAAATAAACTCGTCAAGTTTTCTCGTTCTCGTGACTCGTTCATTTGTTTGAACGAACCTGTCAGGAAATATCCGATAATTTCAAAGCTCTTGTGATATTACAAGTGATAATTTTTTTAATAAAGCTTAGTCGGCGGATGTTAAATTAATTGTTAATGATAAATAAAAATATATCTTAAATGACGAGAAATAAAAATATAAATTCTAAAAAACTTTTCATTAGACGCTTCTAATTTAAATTCTAATATAAAATTTGACACTGTAAATTGTTAGATAGATAGATTTATTATGCATACATAAGAATACATTGATTCATAATGCAGAGGGTTCCATTGTTACATAAATCACTAAAAGTAATATAAAATAATTCATAAGGCGCGACTAGCACAAGATTACATCGTACACTCGCCTGGTTGCATTTTCGATTCAGTAATTCAACAGAGATGCTCTCAATTTGAAGCAATTCGATAAACAGTAGAATAATATTTTTAGGGTGTACAAATCGTTACGATCCAAAAAAGAAGTTAAATTTTCCTCAAGGCTGACGCTCTCATTGAAAATAGGCGCAAAGAAATGCTGACAGATTGGCTTGTGCACAGGGCAATACAACAAGATGTGGCTGAGTGACTCCTCTACGCTCAAATTACAAAGAGTGCAGATTTGCGTGGGGTCATAAGGATAGACTGTTTTATTAATAATGAATCTACGTGAGTGCACTGTAGCCAATCTGACTTGCATTTTAACTCTAATAAAATTAACGACGCATCGCTCCGGGTATAACTTTGTAAAACTATTGACCAAATTTCTTGTTAATGGCACTTGGTAAGAAATGGACACATTAAATTTACGCAAATCCCCGTCTCTCAGAAATTTCTCGAGCTCCAATAAAATCCGGTGTCTGTGCTCTAGCCAATATGCGCTCGTCAGGTTATGCCATAGATTCCCGCCATTAGTTGGACCTATGGCACTCTTCAATTGCGCTACCCACACGGAAAAAAAATATTAGTTGCCATAACCAAGAAATGAGTTGACACAACCAATCGATTATTCTATTTCCCTAGCAACTCAAATGGTAATACCAACGATTCGAATGATAATACCGACGATAGTCCCAACGATTGGATTAGTTAACCTAACTAATGCAATCGAGAACTAATCGTGAATTGTTGAGGTTACTATTCGATATAATTGAGACAACTAATTTTTTAGACATTGTGTACAGCAAATCGAAACCGTAGTTGCCACAACCAAACATTTTTTTTCCGTGTAAAATTAACGACGCATCGCTCCGGATACAAGTTTGTAAAACTATTGACCAAATTTCTTGTTAATGGCACTTGGTAAGAAATGGACACATTAAATTTACGCAAATCCCCATCTCTCAGAAATTTCTCGAGCTTCAATAAAATCCGGTGTCTGTGCTCTAGCCAATATGCGCTCGTCGGGTTATGCCATAGATTCTCGCCATTAGTTGAACCTATGGCAGTCTTGAATTGCGCTACTCAGTTATAATGTGGTTGAGGGCTTGAGCTCGCTAGCTGTACCATTCGAAGAAAACATACTTTTGGCAAACGTTGGTCGTCCATCTTTAGTATTTTGACAATCCAATCGTACGCTGATCTGACAACGTCGAGCATCACATGGCTGAGGCCCAATTCCAACCTAACAGCATAGCCAGGAGCACTCTTAGGCAGGTGAAACAAACGCTTAAAAAAGCCTAACCGTGCTGTTTCGAGAATAGATATGTACCTCAGCCCCCATACAGGAGCTGTACATTGTTGACACTGTAAATTGCTTATTTTTCCTTATAGTACATTACGATACGAGTGCGATGAAACTTTTTAGCGCCGAGTGTGAGTTTGCAGCACGAGCCGAAGGCGAGTGTTGTAATCACACGAGATCAGAAAAAGTTTCTCGCACGAGTATCGTATACAATTTTATACCACTAGTGCGAGAAGTGCTTATTTCACGCACGCAAGCGAAGCGAAGTGTGCGTGAAGTAGGCACTTCTCGCACGCTGTGGTATAAAATACATTTTAAATGACGCGAATGATATGTCCAGTATTAAGTGCCTTTTCTACTATTTGTCTAACTGCTTCAAGCTTAGGGACTCTCTTCTGAATGTATAAACTTGGCTCTAGCTCGGCGTGTGTTGCCCGTCTACATTTATACGGTAATATTTATTCTGTGCGTTCTGTGTTACTTTTATCATATAAGCTGTGCGCAAAAAATAAGCAAATGAACAATTGTACCAAGATTCCCTTTGCATTATGAATCTATGTATTCTTATGTATGCAAAATAAATATATCTATCTATCTAAATAAATTTTAAAACAAAGATTAGCGAGCACATATTAAATTAATTGCTAATTGCATAAATAAAAAGATATCTTAAATATCGGAAAATGAGGCTAAAAATTTGATAAACTATTCATTAGAAGCTTCTAATATAAATTCTAATGTAAAATTGTTTCTTTTTTCTTAAATAAATTTTAAGATGAAGATTAGCTGGCACATATTAAATTAATTGCTAATCTTAAAGAAAAAGATATTTCAAATGTCCAAAAATGGGGAACTTCGACTACTATGAACGATAAAATATATTCTGTCTCGTACAAAATTAGTCTGTTTGGGCATGAACTATACTAAGTAATACATTGAGGAATATTTTTCATTTAATTATTACAGATTTCAATAATTCGGACATTTTCTTACGAATGAAAAAGTACATGTTTTGAAAATAAAATAATAATTTATACATACCTTTCTTCTGAAATTCACATTTTTTAATTACGTTTAGCATTGCACTGATAATAATATATATAATAATTATAATACTTTCACATGTTATATATTTTGTTGTTTTCATTCTTATGACGGAAGGCACATTTTTACGTCATTAAAAACTGTGCAATTGTTGTTACCACAATATTTTATTTTTCCAAATATATTTCGATAATTGTAATACATAACGAGTAACGTCAATAGATGCGTGGGTTCCGTGCAAACTGAATCCAAGTCAAACTGCTTACGGCTATTAAATAAATGACAAAAAGGGCGCGACAACAAAGGCCGTTACTTCTTTGGAACTTTTTTCAAAGGCGCTGAAGATGATAATGAAAAAAATGTATTATAGAGGCTATGAGAGAAAAAAAAATGTCCTTACCACCAAATATTGATCTTCAAATAAATTTTATTTTTTGTATACGTCCGACAGTTTATTTTGAAGATGTTAATATTCAATAAGACTTTATTAAAATTTATTTAAAATAAATTAGTTAAAAATCTTTTATAAATATGAATTTTACAAAAAATCTATTGATCGGTATACATCTATTTTCATAGGCGTATATAAAACTACGTTTTAAGACAATAATACAATTTTTCTATTTATGAATCTCCTTATAGTTGCTAGAAAATAATATATTAATGTATGACATTTTATTGACCGTTCTAAAATTCAAATCAGCCGAATACAAAGACAAACTACATCGATCGTTTACTATCTGAATCTACACGGAATAACGACACACCTATCAATGCCAATAAAATCATTTTCCCGACACCCAAAGACGAATAACAATAACGATAATAATACCGATCGGAATATCGCCGATCAATCAGCCTCATGTATGAGCATCGAGGCTCAGCTATCGCCGAAAGACACACGCAGTACTACGGTAACAACCCTCTAAGTATATTACACGTTCGCGTGAGTTTTATATCTCCCAGGATATGGTATATAGGAAAGTTAAGGCTGCTGTGAGTCTCAATGGGAGAGATTGAAAGCTCGATTAGGCACGTTTCGGTCGTGCTAAGGGAGACGGGTTCGTCCACAAGGCCAAAAAGATGAGAAAAAGAAGCGAGCGAGGCCAACGGGGGTGAAAAGAAAACCTAATACTCTCTTCTTTCTATCCCATACCGTTTTTTTGCAACATATGGATCATTCCATACCAAATGGGCCACCAAAATTTTGCATGGTCGCAAAAAGTCACCATATTTTTTTCAAAATTTGTTTATAGTATCATAAACATTCACAAATTATTTCAGAATTTTAGCACCTATGGTTTGGCCAAAATTCAATAACGATTTTTTCTTATTTAATTTTTTTTTCTTTTCTCTGTATATTCAAAATTACCGATCGTACAAAAAATTTGTTCGTGTATAAAATTTAAGTTTTTGAATGTACTTTTTAATAAAAAAATTTCCATAGCCGCTCAAAAAAAATTTCCGCCATTTTTTGACAAAATAAAATAATAATATTTTCATTTCCTTGAGACACACCATTCCTATTCTTCTCAAAATTTCACAGAATTTTCATTACTACGTTTACAAACTACAGAAAAATTGGCGTGATGGCAAATTAATGGCCAACTTGGTATGGAATGACCCATATATATATGCATATATATATATACAACCAAGCCAACATATAGTGGTACATGGTCGTCGTTCCTTCCCATATACTACTATATGTAGTATATCTTTAAGGATTTTCCGGTACGGTTGCATGAGGACACGGGCAATCTCCCACGCCCATCCCCTGGTTCGGACCGGGACGGAATCGTCCGCGTGTGCTTCGGCACACACGGCGATAGTCGAGCAAACTACACAAGAGGAAAAGCGTAACGCACAATCGCACCAATGCATACAAAGAGCTGGATTATCCTTCAGGGGTTCCAAGCTCACGACTCTTTACACAAGATACCACCAATCGGATCTCCTTTGACCCGCATCGGTCCAGTTCTCTCCATATCATCGATGTATATACGAAAAGAGACTCGATTTACCTTCACGTTTCCTCACAGATTTATCTGAGAATCTCACAGTCCTTTTCCCTTCTTCTTTTTTTCCAGGACTCCAATGAACGTGTCGGACACTCAAAGCGCCAGACAACCATCGACGATCAAGGTGAGATGACGATCAGACCAAAGAACCCACTCAGAACCCTTCGGATTCCGCGGTATTAGCCAACGCTCGAGATTTAACGGGCTCATTAAGATACGTAACGATAGGAGTGAGGCACAGCTGGAGCTGGAAATGCTCTTGGCTGTAACTACTAGGAGAATCGCGCTAAAGGAGCCAAGGATAACCATCTTGACCCAGAGGCTCTTGCCGAGGATACATTCACTGTATATCCTTGCGAGGAGAACGATACCCACGCTCAAAGTGACATATAGAGGGCTCCACGCGCGACATTAACGAGTTCCAGTCGGAGGGGGAAGGAAAAAGGAAAAGAAAGAAAAAAAACACGCTTAATTGCGAGATCCTACGATAAATTGTATGGCTTCTTCGTATGTGTGACACAGTCAAGGCGCCTTCTTGTCCTTGCCATAAAATACTCGTATTATATGAGCAATATAAGATGAAATAGAGGATGGCTGACGGAGTAATATGCGAGAGGTATGCAGGAGGGTCGAACCTCGTGGGTGATAAGAAGAAATATAATATCCGACCAACGCTCGATGTGGCTATGTCGCTGGACGAGAGTGACGACTGTCACACGCCTATTTTATCCGAGGCTGCTGATACGAATTCACTTTTTATGCCTCCGACGTCGTCGTAGTCGTTATTACAGCTTGGCTGCTCTCAGTCAGCCCACTATTACTACTGCTGGGGGTAACCGGGGCTAGTTGAAACAAGAGCGAAATCATCCGGACGTTCCATATGACGTTTTAGACACTGTAAGGTTTTATATATTTTGATATTCTGCGGCAATGTTCGGTCGTAGGGAAAATAAAAAATAGTTTTCCTTTTTTTACGTTTCGACTCACGTCGGAGTCATCTTTGGAAATTTTATATTTCTTTCGATGTTCAAATTCTGGAATGTTTTACAAAAGCGATAGTAAATGAAATTACAAAGGTCTTGTTAGCTTATACTAAATTGAAACTACAACAAAAGGTTGGATAAATAAATAATTCAAAGGACTGTAAGGTTCTATTTATATGAAATATGTTTTAAATCAACTTGTAATGAATTTTGCAATGGATATGATCAAATAGTTGCTATTAAATAAAGTTGCAAAGCAAAACTTTGCACATTGCTTCCTCATTATTTTTTCATTTTTCACAAAGCCTATGAATAAGCTTATTTATTAATTTTTGCTTCCTCATAGAAAATGAAAATTAATGGGGAAACAATATGTAAAGTTTCACTTTGCAACTTTTTTCGTTATTTATAGCATTCTTGCTAAATTCAAAATCACGTAAAATCCAAATCGGTTTAGCGATCACGACCATATTTAGAAGGTAGCAACGCTAAATGTTATTTTTAATCTGTAGAAAATTTCAGTTGATTTGGTGAGATTTGACGAGAGTTAGAGCAAAATGAATATTGTTTTTTTAAATTCAAAATCCCATAAAAATCGAACTTTTTTACAGATTCATTCCAAATTCAATACCGATTCTTCTTTGATGTAGCTTTATTCATAAAAAATTATTTAGCTCAAGAGCTAAAAATTTGCAGATGCCATCGAGCGTACAGATATTTTTCGAAAAGTCAAATAAAATTTGAACATACTTTTTAATTTATTTGAAAAATAGATAAAAATGTCTGATTATTAGAAAAATTTGATAATACTTACAATAAAACAATTTTTTATTTTTAAACAATAATTTACTCTTGTAGACAAATAAATAATATTATTCTTACGTATATATACATTTTTTACCTTGCGAGGCAAACAAAAATTTTTCGGTCTCTTTTGAATTATTCGTTGCCATAAAAAGCCAAGTCCACATAAAATCTTGAAAATTATACAGAATATAACCAATTGTTTTTAGAACACAACCCCAGTAGTAGTAACACGAATAACAGATTAAAACAAAACTAAAAAAATGCTTAACCAAAAGTGTTTCAACTAACCCCGGTCTCTCCTGCTACTGGCTTCTGACTGGCAGCAGTTTTTCGGGAGGCTACCGGCATCAGCACAGCGGCAAATTTTACGCGATTTCATTAAGAGCGGGACTCGGTCGTTTACGACATCGAGCGAACAGGTGCGCTCCGTGCTCGGGACGATAAAAAAAATGCTGGTACCAACTCGAGCACACAAACACGTGTAAAACCTACGGTTATGTTAGTGCGGTCGTGTATGTAGACTGTGGGAAAAGAGCGGAGGAGCAGTGGCTCGTGCGTTACCTCGGCTTTCCTGGGTAAGTCTCGTAAATCGAGTTTTTTTTTCTTCTCCTTTCTTTTTTTTGCGAGACGACCGCGGATATAGCCAGGGAGTTGTGTTCCTCGGGACCGCGTCAGGCCTGCCCGAGCAGCCGCCATCCAGCGACAGCTCTTTCTTTCTCGGAAAACTCCACGATGAGGAAAAGGAAAGCAAACTGGCGAAAGGCGCGAGCTTCCGCGAACGTTCGCAATGCGGTAAGAGTTTTGTTCTTGCCGAAGGGGAAAAAGCTGTGGAAGAAGCTGATGGAGAGAAAAAAAATAAAGAGGAAAGCGAACGCGACCAGACGAAGAAATACAACGCAATGACACAACAGCGTGCACAGCTCTATGTGATATTGCTGAAAGACATGTAGCTGGCGGGTTTCTTGCTGAAGTATCGCTACGTATACGCACTTCACCATCCTTTTGTTGGTCCAGCTTCTGCCTCTTTTTATACAATGGATATAACTGCGAGTATAGATTCCGGCAATGAGAGAAAGAAAAAGGAAGTCCACTTTTTTTCTAGGATCTGTTTGGCTTGTCAAAATTACAAGGGTTGGAAAAAAGTAAACGTAGATCCCTAACAAGATTCTGTGACGGTCATTTTAACCGAACATCACCCAATTAACTGAGTTTGTAACTGAAAAAAAGTAAGTCTTGAGTAGCGCCTGTGGCGTCATCTTTAATAGACTTTTAACAAAAATATTGCTGGTGACTTTAGCCGATTTTAACCGACCATTTTTCCTAGCGGATTACGCACGGAAAGAATTGTTTGGTTGTGACAACTAGGTTTTCAATTTGCTGTACATAAGCCCTCAAAAATAAGTCCCCAACGATATCGAATAATCATCTCTATTATTCATGATTAGTTTTCGCGAGATTATTCAGCCTACACGGAAAAAAAGGCTTGGTTGGAACTACTAAGTGCTATGGTTATATATGCGCCAGACAATTAATTGGTTACACCAACCAAGTAATTTGTTAGGCTACCAATTTCTTGGTTGGTCTAACCAAGTCACTTAGTTAGCTTACAACTTGGTTAGTCTAACCAAGTCACTTAGTTAGCTTACAACTTGGTTAGTCTAACCAAGAAATTGGTAGCCTAACCAATAGCCAATTGGTTAGTCTAACCAATACCAATTGGTCGGTCTAACCAATTAATTGTCTGGCGCATATATAACCATAGCACTTGGTTGTTTCAACCAAGCCTTTCTTTCCGTGTAACCAATCCAATGACTAGGCCTTCCGTTTGAGTTGTTGGGACTACCATTCGAATCATTGGCCCTACCATTTGAGTTGTAAGGGAAATAGAATGGATTTTTTTGGTTATGGCAACTAATATTTTCTTTCCATGTGTCATCGCAAAACTAACGATATATATTTATAACGCGAAAACAAATTATTGTCTTCGCGTTTAATTTGATTTAAAATTCATATTCGAAAATTTGGTACATATTCTATGACTAACACGTGGCACAGCATGTGCTACAATTGGTTGTCTAAACTATTTTTTTCTTTCCGTGTATACTGCTAGATTGACCATGATTTGTCGTCACAATATTGTCAAACGGGGACGTAGATAACTGCATTCAGTTATAATGCCGCTAACTGTCTGATGGATCGTAATTGATCAACTAAACGGTGCGGTGTTGGTTTATATACCGCTTTGAAAAGTGTCGTTATACGTTGATATTGATAAACGATATGAACGGACGTTATAACACTATCCATAACGGAGAGTCTCGAAACTAGACAGACCCAAGTTTCCAATTCCAACAATAACGCTCCTAATTTTGTTTCGCCAGACATTAGAATGGAAAAGATTACCATACTTTAGTGACGTTTACTGTAATAGATTCCAACTGGTACAACTCCCTCTGCGGATGCCAAATATTACCAAAATATCAGAATATATTCAATTCCTCCCTTATATTCTTCTATATTAGAAAAAGATTTCCCCGCCGCCGCCGTGTCAAAGATCGATAGGCTTGTCGTTTGTGTCGGGGCCAAATGTTTTAACAGTCGGTATTACCAGAAAAAGAAGTTAGAGTTTTTTTTATCATACAGTTAAGAGTCCAACGAAGGTCTATGAATTTTTATAGATTTTCCGTAGATACAGTCAAATTGACATATTGACACAGTCAAATGAGCGAACGATCCATACTTAGAGTTTACGGGTGCTAAAAACAACGACAAAGTTCTAAGATTATGTCCAGATATATAAGTCTGAATTAATGGCCTCTCTTGGCCCGGATTTTTCTAAGTCTTCCAATGGCTCCCTAAACTCGAATTTTTCTAAATCCCTCATGGGCCACCCAAGGCCCTATTCTTCCAATTCCCCCATGGGCCTCCAAAGTCAGATTTCCGAGCGCGCGAGCCATAGTATATATATGTATTTCAGAAAGTTGCCCGAGCAAAACTTGCGAGCGTTACATAAGGCGTAAATGTGCACGGAAAGAAACGTTCGGTTGTGGCAACTACGTTTTCGATTTGCTGTACACAATGTCTAAAAAATTAGTTGCCTCAACCATATCGAATAGTAACATCAACTATTCACGATTAATTCTCGCGAGATTAGTTAGATTAACTAATCCAATCGTTGGGACTACCATTCGAATAGTTGGACAACCATTCGAATCGTCGGTATTACCATTCGAATTATTCGTATTACCATTCGAATTATTCGTATTACCATTCGAATCGTTAGTATTACCATTCGAATCGTTGGTATTACCATTTGAGTTGTAAGGGAAATAGAATAATCGATTGGTTGTATCAACTCATTTCTTGATTATGGCAATTAATCTTTTTTTTCCGTGTGGCGCTACTAAGGCCCTTATCGCCTAGTCAGGGCCTGATTCGTGCCTGATGAAACGCTAAAAATTTCTGCTTGGGTGTCTGTACGTTTGTCCCAATTATCCGCCGTTCCATTGAGCCGAATTATCTTGAGACCCCTTTTCATGTTCCCTTATATGGGAACTTACAAAAATCAAGCCCAAGAGAAAGAACCCATAAGGACCGATTCCGAAATTCAGAGCATGACGAGGAGTTTCATAGAGCACAGAGAAATCAGGCCTTTTCCGAACCACTCACGACCGGCTTATCTGTCTTTTTATACCTTCATTCAAGTCCTGTTTATTCCAAAATATCCTAAATCGATGACTTATAAGCAGTGCTGTTTAAGAAAATCTCTTTCATATTTTTCAATCGCTTAAAAATCATCTCCGTGCATATCAGCAGCTAACTAATTAAATGTTCCATCCATGACCTAATATTTCTGCCATATCGCAGTAGCTGTGAGCTTTTTTTGTTCTGAAGTATTTCGTACACTACGTACTTGACTTTCTTTTCTCGGACTCTCTTTCCTCTTTTATACGAGGGACACATATCTCCACGTATATATTCCGGAGAGGATAAAAATGAGAATCCACTTCTAATCTCGGGTCTCTTCGGCCCGTGAAAAAGACGAGAGAGTCGGAGGGAAAGCAACCCGATGCGTCAATCGAAATATATCCTATCTACGTGGCCCAAAGCGTATCACGAAATATGAATTTCTCCGATTCGCAGCGCCTGCGGCTTCGGACGAGTGAGTTTTGGAGTCTGATATTTCTTCGTGAGTTAAAATGGAGAGGAAAAAAGTTGGTCCGGACTTCAATATAGGCGTACCTTTCACTCCCTTGGTCTCCCCTTTCACCCACGATCAGCTCACTCGTTCTTTCCATGGTCAAAGTTTTTTCTTTTTACTTCCTTTTTTCCGTTCATCCCTGAAGCCTCGTCAGAAGCAGCCGCGCACGGAGTGAAAAGGGCGCGCGTGGAGATCACGACGCGACGAATCCTTCGATATACACCCGATACAGAGGGAACGGATGAGCCAGCAGCGGCGCGTGGATTTTTCTTTCGTCGTATAAATTATTCATTTATTTATTTATTCCGAATCCGGGGGGAAGGAAACGAGCGAAGCGACAACGCGACAGAGAAACGCGCGTCCGAGACCGTTAGCGTTTTAGAATTTTCGATTCTCCTGGTTCGGCGGGAGTCACAGTGGCTGTTTGGAGAATGGAAAAGCCTCGAGACTCGTGGGCTTCTCTTTCATGTCGCTGATGCTCTCGACGATGAAGAGAGAGAAAAAGAGAGAGGGCGAGAGAGAGAGAACCAGCAAACCCATTTTCCGAGGGTCCTTAACGACGTATACATAGTATACGACTATGTGTACCCCAATATATACATATGTACAGACGTAATACGTATACGGGAAGCAAGAGGATATAAGCAAAGGGATTCAAGTGAGTGGAGAGAGCCAGGATGAGAGATCCACTTCTCGTCTCTCCGCTACTCTCGTAGCACTGTAAAACTCTCGTTAGTAATGGCCCGGAGGGAAAACGCGGAGGCTGCGGGGAGAGTGAAAGACCCGGGCTGAAAAGTATAGGTAAGAGAGCGAGAGGATGAGAACGGAGCTTCCGAAAAGAATTTGCGTTTTTTTCATTCGACCTTATCGTTCGGTGCCAAGGCGCAGGGTTTCTTCTTTGCTTCTATGCTGTCTCTCTCTCCCTCTCTCTCTCTCTCTCTCTCTCTCTCTCTTTTACTCTTGGGGGCAAACGAAATGAAACAAAAAGGGTGCGGGCTTTGGCTCTACGGTACAAGAAGAAAGAATGAAGCGAAAGGTAGCGAGTTTCCAGCTGTCTTGTCGAATGAAATTCTTCTTAAACGCTTTGCGGCTCGTCGTATACCCTCTGCTAACCCGGATCTTTATACAGCTCACGAGTTGCACTCCTGGGATGGTAAGAAAGAGGGAAAGAATGGAGGGAAAGGGTTTGGACCTTAAGATCCTTGCCGGATTCTGCTGGGAGTATTCGTGAGCCTCTTTTGCGCTTCTACTAACTCCTTGATATCTTACTGTGGTATATTTCTGACAGATACTTTTGCAGATTCAGGCAGATCCTTGCTACTGATCCACAGGCAAAGGTGAAGTACATTCCCACAGGGGCAGATTTTTCTAGCGAAACTTAGCTGACAATGATGTTCAGGGTATGGGACAAATTTTAAGATTTTTTTTTTTTCGATTTTAATATCATGGCACTTGACTCGGGAACTGGTACATATGGATCGCTTGATTCCCTCTATATGTAAAGTAACGTAAACAGTTGCAGAGTAGAACTTAGTTTACTCACTATTATTTAATGTTAACATCACGAACCGATTTTGAAGTTCAAGGTATTGTATTTTGAACTTCACTATCGTTCTCAAGTCGTATATTTTACACCAGAAACTAACCGTTTCAAACTTTTGTAGTGCGATTTAAAAAAAGAAGTGATTTTTTTTCGTTTATGATTCACAGTTCTGACTTTCTGTCGGAAAATCCAATCTAGATTTTTTTTCTTCAATATATCGAATTTTGGCCTTCAGTATCATTCTCAAGTTGCATATTCTGCCCCAGAAAACATCCGTTCCAAACCTTTTTAATGTGGTTTTTTTTAAGTGACTTGTCTACAATTTATACTACCATATCTCGTAAATTACTCGATCAAATCAGCTCAAATTCAAGTGGCACATAACAGTGCTGCCCATATTTCTTTAGTATATATTTTATACAAATCAGTTCAAGCTTTTTGATTTTCTACATTTCAATGTCCATTTCAAATGCGCTAGGCAAACCATTTCAAAATAGCCACAAAAGTGAAATACCACAAATGTAACATATTCAAAATTCCGAGGATGCAAACGCTCCACGTGTACTATTCCAGGGTTAAAATACGCTGCATAATTCGAAAATTATACTCGGTAAACATGTCCAGTGTTTATGCGTGTGTATATATGCCACGGCTAATTACGAACCCAATCAACTATAACTACAGAGTCGCTTGACCGATCAGGCTGAAATTTGGTATGCAGATGGATTAGGTACTACTCTTTCATCATTAAAAAAAGTGGATTAAAATCCACTTGGTCCTAGAATTTTTATTAGTTATTATTACGATTATTATTATTTTGTGTTATCTCACCATAGGTGAATTTCAAATCAATGACAATGACAAAAATTCGAATATCTTAATTAATTATTTTCAGCTTATTAAAAAAATAACATATAAATTATAATTATTGTCAATTTTAAGCTCGACTATGAATTTGGTACACTCATTTTCATCCTCTTAATTACAAAAATAAAGTTCTTACCTTAAATGCACTGATTCCAAACAGGAATTAAGGCAAAGTTATCAGTACAAGTTTTCCTAGGACTAATTCAGAATATGCCTGCAATGTAAAGTCACAAAATTTGAACAACTGTAGAAGCTAAAACATTATTTGAGGTATCTCTCGATTTTTGTGCATATAATAACAAGATTTTCGGTTACAGTCATTAAACACTGACTTCTTCTGCAATTCCACTGTGAATATAGCGAACCAACAGAGTTTTCCTCTCATGGCAAATTCGTTACATATTCTGGAGCAAAGTATAGACTCTCAGTTTCCGTCTATCTAGCTGCAGCCTCCCGCACAATGGCCTTGTCTTTTATCTCGCAACCCTTATCTCTATGAATAAGACTCCCCGTAGTTTCCTCGACGTAAAATGCCCCGGGGTGTTCTCAGGTCGAGTACGAGAGTGCAGAAGATATAGTATAGCTATGGTTCGGTTGGAAGCAGCAGCAGAAGCAGCATCAGCCTCGTGCTGTCAGAATTTGCGCTTCCTTAGCGCGTCCTCTTCGCTGCGTACTCCTCGTGCCCTCCTCGTCGTTGCAAGATTTATTGGACGGGGTGCCACTCGAGTTAAATACTCGAATCACGCTCCAGCATCACAAGCTACCGGCAGGTAGCTTAGGCGATGTACTAGCTCGGAGCAATCTCTGCAAACCTATCCCGAGACATGCTGCTTCGTATTCTCTCGACACGAGACGACTGAGAGCCATCAGAGTGCAGATGCTTTCTCGCTGGGGCGATAAGTAGCACAACTCCATGAACTATGCACACTCAATAACGAGAGAGCACAATCACTTAGGCTATTTCTTCATCAGGCAAGTATTAATTGCTTTCGTGTGCTTAGACTGTAAAAAACTTTTTCATACAAATTAAAATACCGGTACCCTGTAAAATAAGAATGCAAAGTAGAATTTTGCACGTTGCTTCCTCACCAATTTTCATCTTTCGCAACGCCGCCTCTATGAGGAAGTTCCGTTATCTTATTTTTAGCTTCCGCAAAGAGGAAGCTTTGCGAAAGATGAAAATTATTAATGAGGCAATGTGCAAAGTTCTACTTTGCATCCTTATTTTAAATACAAACTAAAATAAGAACGAAAACAAAAATTTTCAGATTCAAAATTCTATAGGATCTAAACCGCTTTATGTATTTCACTTAAATTCAACAGCAATCGTCATTTTTCATTACTTTATTCGTCAAAAACTGTTTAAGCTCAGTATCTAAAAAATGGTGGCAGCTGGAAAACATACAGAGATTTTTTGAAAAATCTCTGTATGTTTTTACCAATCTTCACCAAATTCGATATCTACCACAACTGGATGTTAATTTTACTTTGCAAAAGATTTGAACACCTTTGGTCGAACTTAATTTGAAATCAAAACCGCCTTATGGATTTCGTTCAAATTCAATACCGACCTTCATTTTTCATTTCTCTATTTGTCCAGAACTATTCAGCTCATTAACTGAAAAGTTGCAAAAGCTAGAGAACATACAGTCATTTTCCAAGAAATTTAAAGGATTTTAAAATTTGAATTTTTTTTTATTTTTTCGAAAATGTATGCATAGGAAAGGGCATTGCTGCTCTACCAGCGTACCAAATTTCAGCTTGATTGTTAACGCCGTTTTCTAGATACAGCGGTTTGAATTTTGCAAGCGTGCCACACACTACCCACATACATACATACATACATCCGGACATTTTTTGTAAACCACTTTTCTCGACGTTTTGGACCATTCTGAGGGTACTGACATGAAAATTTCGAAATTTTTTTTTTACGAAAACAAAGCTTCCTCTACGAGGAAGCAAAACAAACTGAGATTTGTATAATTTAACTAAGGGGGTTGCACCACCCTGCGCGTTTCGGGCGCCACCCCCTCCCCCTTTCGAACTTAGAATCTTCAAATACACACTACAAAATATTATCGTTTCTACACCACTATGAAGTAGATAATACGGTGCGTTTATTTTTAATATCCGATTTAATATCCGAAGAATTTTAATCGAAGTTTTACTTTACGATACCATTAGAAAGAAACCTCGGTTACTTTGCAAGCCGCAAAACCTCGGTTAAGTATTTCGAATCTATTTTTTACAATTCCATCACAAACATGAGGTGTTTCTACTCGTCTGAATTTCCTCTATGCCTCGAGCAATGCCCTATCCTATGTATACATTTTCGAAAAAATGGAAAAAGAAATTCAAATTTCATAAGCCTTTCAACTTTTCGAAAAATGTCTGTATGTTCTCTAGCTTCCGCAATTTTTCAGCTAATGAGCTAAATAATTCTGGACAAATAGAGAAATGAAAAATGAAGGTCGATATTGAATTTGAGCGAAATCCATAAAGTGGTTTGGATTTTATAAAATTTTGAATTTCCGAAAAAAATTTTGTTTTCGTTCTCATTCAAGTTAAGTTCGACCAAACCTGCTCAAATCTTTTGCAAGGTAAAATTAACATCCAGTTGTAGTTGATATCGAATTTGGTGAAGATTGGTAAAGTGGCTCAGATTTTATAAGACATTGAATTTTTCAAAAATGTTTGGTATGTTCTCTAGCTGCCATAATTTTTTAGATAATGAGCTTAAACAGTTTTTGACGAATAAAGCAATGAAAAATGACGACCGATATTGAATTTAAGCGAAATACATAAAGCGGTTTAGATTTTATAGCATTTTGAATTTATGAAAATGGTTGTGTTCGTATTTCTTTAATTTGTATTTAAAATAAGGATGCAAACTAGAATTTTCACAAATATTCACTTTGCACATTGCTTCGTGAATAATTTTCATTTTCGCAAAGCTTCCTCTATCAGGAAGCCAAAAATAAAATAAAGAAACTTCCTCATAGAGGCGGCGTTGCAAAAGATGAAAATTAATGAGGAAGCAATGTGCAAAGTTCTACTTTGCATCCTTTTTTTTGTTATGCATGCTGGACTGTGTATTATTCTTCAGACATTATTCACCATTTATATCGCACTTCTCGAAATCGTACCGGAATAGGATTATAGCATAGGGAAAGTGACACTTTTTTTACGTTTGTACAGACAAGAAAGTTTATTATAATAATTTACAATAATTTAAGATTATGTGACTAGACGTTTTAGATAGTGTTTTAGAACACGTTTTAAACTTTATGTCGGATATTCGTTTCCACATCTTTGGGCGTCTCTGTTTCGTTATGGTCTTTTAAATTTTCCTGAATATCTATGAGTGACATTTGCGAAGTTTCGGGAATGCAGAAATACGCGAATACTACAGAACACAAAGCGCTCGTTGCAAAAGTCCAGAAAACAAATTTAGGGCCAACGAGATCCATATACGGTTGAAAACATTTGGAAATTGAGAAGGACAGTAGTGAAACACTTGCGAAATATATGAACGATGCTGGTGTCTTGAGAATTGGCGGAAAGAGTTCGCCAAGAAGAGTATCTGCTATTGGGCCCATTCCGCAAGGTATGCAAAAGTATACAAGAAAAAGAGATAACACTGGCAGCCAATTAATTGATTCAGGATCAGTATCCAAAGATAGCATGTGAAAGTGAAAGCCGAGAAGGATATGTCCAATCCCAACACCGAGTCCAGATCCTATTAGCAATGGTTTTCTGCCAAATTTGTCGACCAGCGTTAAAGCTATGGTCCCAGCGATGATTGCGGAAAATGACAAAACCATCACGACAATACTTGGCTTAAGACTGATTTTACTGTCCGTAAGTATTGTCTCGGCGTAGGAATTTGTTGTATTCTGACCAGCGAAGTGAAGAAAAAGAGTGAGGCAAAGAACAATTCCCAAGCTCTTTTGATGCTCCGTTTTCTTAAATTCGTTAATTCTTTTCGCGACGCTCATACTTGGGCTTGCAGCGATGAAGTCTTGTAATTCACGAATCTCCTGTTTCACGTCCACGTCGTTCTTGAACCATTTCAGTGATTCTTCAGCCTTCTGTATATTACCGTTCGCGATGTGATAATATGGAGATTCCGGCACGAATATGAACATCACGAAGAATAATCCAGTGATTGCGATGCACACGTAAGAAAAAGTCTCCATTGCGATGAAAGCTCCCATTATGGTACCCAACAGCGATCCAAACGACAATGCGTTTATAGATACCATAATCTGGAAATATAGTGAATTTTTTTTTCGGTGTATAAAAATCTCGGATGAAATTTAAATTCCTGATGAACTTTATTCTGGAGCTTCGTTGAAGCATTCTGATAAGATTGGCAAGGATACTTCGTGGGCATTCAAAAGGATAAATTTTAGAATCAGATGACAAATTGTCTTAAATATAAATAACAGCCAAAACATTATTTAATTTCCCGATGACGTTAGTAAAACAAAAATTATTGCCAAACAGACACGAAGAAAACCATTTTAAGCCAGCAAATTTTTTTTTTATCTTGATAACGTTATATTATTTGCTAGCCTAGCTCAAAAATTTGTGAGTCTTACAAATCTTCGTCTCAGCGTACCAAATTTTTTGGCTAAGCTAACAAATTTTTTATGTGGTCTTGCAAATAATGAAATGTTATCACTATTTTAACAAAATATTTGCTGGCTTAAAACGGTTTTCGCCGTAAAGAATCTTTTCTCGAAAAATATTTTAACAACGTTAAATTCAGTCGTACGTCGTTTTAGAATACTTTTGGTAAATAGCAAAGTTTTGCTTTGTTGTACTCTGCACTATGGTATCCCGCGTAGAAAAAAATAATCGTGTGAAGAATCTTTTAAAGAATCTTAAAAAAAGTCTTGAAAGAATCTTTAACCGAATCTTGAAAAGAATCACGTATAGGATCCGGAGCAAGATTCTTTCCAGGATTCTTTTCAAGATTCTTTCCATCCGAAATCGTTCTGCGAATCTTTCAAAGAACCTTCGAAAGAATCTTGAAAAGCGTCTTTAAGAGAATCGTAAAAAGATTCCGTCCATTAAACAGAAAAATCGTTGAAAGAATCATAATGAAATTCTTCAGAGGAATCGAGCGAAACCTGTTGTTGCTTTCCCTTAGTGTCGAGACAGTAGATTTCGGAACGTCAACGAAGGGTAACCCCCTTGTGTATAGTCGAACCATGGAGACTAGAGTAAAGGAGACCGAACGCTTATGGCGCAAGGTCTAGAATTTTGGTCTACAAAACGGACCTACGTTTTAGTTCCAATTGTCACTACAAGCGTCGCACCAATCGTTGAGTTCCACGGTGAAGTTAGCGCTTGGTCGATAAACGATATTCAATTTCTGATTAGAGATTCCAAAGTGACTCGATAGCGAAACGCGTTGAGTAAGGGCGTTCGTGACCGTAAGGTTGACGGATCAAATCTTTATGTAAGCATTTTTTTTTTTTAATTAGAGGAAATATCGTTTTAAAGTGTCGGAATGTCCACCTTTTATTTTTCATTTTTCAGTTCATGTTTTAATCGACCCAAAATTTACTTAATTAGTTACAATAATTATACATTCTTGATAAAAAAAAATGCATGAGGAAAGAATCGATCCGCGAACCTTCCGAATACGAAGCTCGTATCTACGCGCTTCGCCGCCGCGTCGCTTTAGGTTAGATGTTCAGTTACTCGATATCGTTTATCTGATAAAATTTCTGTTATGGAATTTGGACAATTAGCATCACCTACCGCCTTAAAAACTGACAATAATCGCCTTGCAATCTGAACAAACTAAAATAACTTGTTTATACTTTTCGCGTACAGATGCTATACTTCTCGCCCCCTATGATACGATGGTTTTCGACGAAACGCACAATTAAACGATCCTTAAAGCGCCTCTAGGTGATAGTAGGACAGAATCCAATAATTAGTCAATCCGTAATTACGTGTAATGTATTCGAGTATGATCGCGTAAGTACGAACGTAGAAGAATGCTCTGTTCAAAATTCCCGCTCTCTGGGATCTAATCGTACGCTGCGCCTCTATCGGCGAAAGCTGAAATAATTTTGGCCCATTTCATCGACCATCCGCTCAGCACTACGTTCGATCTCGTTTACTCTATCCTCCATGAGTCGAACTCAGGACAGCTTTGCAGTCTTATATACGTTCAGGCTTCAAGTCACTCGCGACAAACGCTTCGACCGCTCGCCATCTAGCGGAGTATTCAATATCAGTGTTTCGTACGATGCCACTAGATGGCGAGCGGTCGAAGCGTGTCTCGCAATTGACTTGAAGCCTGAACGTATATAAGACTGCAAAGCTGTTCTGAGTTCGACTATACACGAGGGGTTTACCCTTCGTTGACGTACCAAAATGTACTGTCTCGACACCAAGGGAAAGCAACAACAGGTTTTGCTCGATTCTTCTGAAGAATTTCATTATGATTCTTTCAACGATTTTTCTGTTTAATGGACGGAATTTTTTCACGATTCTCTTAAAGACGCTTTTCAAGATTCTTTCGAAGATTCTTTGGGAGATTCTCAGAACGCTTTCGGATAGAAAGAATCTTGAAAAGAATCCTGGAAAGGATCTTGCTCCGGATCCTATACGTGATTCTTTTCAAGATTCCTTTAAAGATTCTTTCAAGACTTTTTTTAAGATTCTTTAAAAGATTCTTGACAAGATTCTTTTTTTCTACGCGGGATAGTTTTGCTTTGTCGAGTTAAGCTATGGGAAAGTTTTGCTGTCGAGTGACATTTGTCTTCAGTTGCTTGTGTCGAGTTGGGTCTGTGCTCAATAAGGATCTCTCGAAAGGAAGCAAAAAAAATAGTGATAAAAAAAATGTATGCTTTTCGACAATTGGCATTAGAAAAACAACTTTATCTCAAAGAAGCGGTTTTTCAGTTTGCGTATCTTCCTCGTAAGTGGTAATAGAGAGATTCACAAAAGATTTTTGAAAAAAAGCCCTGGTATAATATTCATTGAGAAATTATAATTTCATCTCGGGGAAATTTTGTACCGGTTTGTATCTTAATTCGATTTTAAGAATGGAAGTATAATTATACTTTCTAATTTCAAAAGCAATACAAAAATATAAAAAAATAACAAAACGATTTTTTTAAATATTTTCATATTTTTTAATATTTTTGTATTGTTTTTTAAATCTTCTTAGATTCTTTATGATGTGAGGAGAGTTTTTTTTACCAGACTACCGCGTATCATTGGGTCTGCAATTTCTCCCATGAATGAAGCACATGAGGAGCAAATCATTCCCGTCGACACGCCGGTGATTGTTCGGCTAACGTAGAGCCATGATACCGACTGCGCTACTATTATTAACGCATATCCTGCAGCCAAAGGCACACTCATGAACAGCAGTGTCTTCTTTCGTCCGATAAAGTCTGTTAAACATATTGCATCATGTTACAACGCATTACATCGTGAGTTAGTGTATCAAGTAACCAGTTAGACAAGCAAGAAAAGTTCTGGATCGTTACAACTTTAAACACACCAGAAAACTGAGTTTACGACAGCATTTTGATCATCGCAGTTTCGAACTTAAGTAAAATTCTGAGACTGTACCTCCACATTCTGTCAGACATTTGGTTCTTTTTTTTCTATTTACAGTTTACAAACGATTCCAACGTTTCTAACTCATTAACCTCGACATTAAAGTCACATTCACCAAGATACATTTATTCAATAATACAAATGTTTTGCTGGATATTTTTCAATATTAGTAAATGAAATTTCGGTAACTTTGATTTACATTTAAATTTACATTTAATGCGACAATATATATTAAATTTCAAATCGGTCACTAAAATTCCAAAAATGCATGTTGTTTTTCATGTACTAATTCCGTAGTTAACGATTTAATAATAATCCAATCACTGGATTATCGAATTTCATTTATCTCTATTTAATTTAGTATGTAAACATATTAATTTCGATTTCCTATGCCGAGTTTTATAAAATTCATACAGATTTGTATCAGAAAAACGCAAATATTTCTTATAACAAAGAAAAGATACATAAAAAATACCTTGAATCAAAGCACCGAAAATCGCGCCGAATAAGAGACCAAGAAACATGAGTGAAGCGATCCAGGAAGCTTCGGCCGATGTAAGTTTCAGTGGATGCGTCGAATCCGGTGCTGTGAGTTGGGCGATGTATGGCGAAGCCCAACCTGCTGCTGTACCGGACGCCATTATTCCCACGCTTACTTGACGATGAAAAAAAACCGCACGATTAATTGACATTGATGTATTTGCAGTCAAAATCAAAATGTTCACTCACGGGACATTCCGGCCAGCCACTGGCTCCCGTGTGGTATTGATCGGATCAAGGAAAACATGTTGACTGTTACGAAGGTTGCGTTAGAATCAGGTTCTCATATTCATTAACGCGCGATCACGTTCACGACATAAACACAATAGATTGATTTAGATACGGAAGAGCGACTTTTATACGTATCGGAAAACTTGGGAAAAAAGATGATCTTGATGCGATAGTTAGTACACAACAATTTGATAGCGTACTTACGTTTAATTATCTTGATGAGAATCGATAATTGTTTTGTAAGATAAAGAGTATTGCACTTCTTCGCGTAACGCTTATTTGGCGTATCTTATTAGTTTCAAGTCATTGTAAAATCTCTGCATACATTTTGTCAAAAATTATATCATTTGAAGAAAAGCTGGAGCTTTATTTGTATTTCAACTCAGTCTGTGGACTTTGGGGTTATAGTTAGTATAGTGTTAGTATAGTATAGTAGTATAAAACCGGTGCGATGGTCTAGTGATCAGTGTAGTGGCCTCTAGTCCAGAGCATCGGTAGGTCGCGGGTTGGATTCCCGGAGCCGTCGATTTTCGTCGAAAATATAAATACGGGCGAGATGAAGCTCCAGATGTATACATGAGACCCACACAGGTATGTCTACCTGTGGGGATCACATGTATACAGCTGTAGTCCGTGTTTACGTTCTCGACGAAACGTGACGTAGCTCCGATGCCGGGAGGCGAACTCGAGACCGGCTATATCGGCATAGGTTTTCGGCAGTTTCCCTATACCCATAGCAGAATTGCTATGGCAAATGCGATATAGAGCGAGAAATCGGATGCGGCCGCATGGGGGCCTGGTTACTGATCCGGACCAGACCCCCAGGCGGGACTGGCTACTGATCCGGGCCGACCCTGTAATAGGCGTAATGCCTGCAGACGGGGGAAAATGCAACATAGTGTAGTAGTATAGTATGATATTTATTAGTCCTGGGAAAAAATATGCTAAGGTCCTAGCAATACAGAAATGATACATTGGAAAAAAGAAAGCGCACAAGATAGATACAAAAAGTAACACATAACACGACAGAAAAAAGTAGAACTATGAAACAATAAGTGTGTGAATAAATGAACGAAACTTGCAAAAGATCGAGCATAAAACAATTTACGACTTATCCCTCCAAGCCCGCTTGTTCAAGTCCATGCAGATGACGGAGGAGGCGCCCCTTGAAGGCAGTTAGAGAAGTTGACACACACATTCATACATACGGACATTTTTTCGATGTTTTGGACAATTACGAGAATTTTGATACCTATGAAGTTCTTGAAAAATAATTCCTTCATAAAAACAAAACTTTACCTACAAGAGGACAAAAACAGAAACTACGAACTTAGCTAATCTGAAGTTTTTCGTGTCATTGCATATAGAATGTTGTTGGAAAAGTACGTCAGTACACATAAGAAAAACATTCCTAAGTTCCTGAAATTGTAAAGTAATGTCTCACCTCTTCAACACATATTCGATCCATGGTAGCCTATCCAATACATTTCCAATACGTTTAACTACCTCCAGGATTTCACTGGGCTGTGCAGATCATCGGAACGAATTGTTTCTTCTTCAAGGCCTCGTTGGACAGGCGGCTTTTGATTTTTTATTCTTTTCCACTTCCATTAAAAAACAGCGCTGATAGATTTCACTTTACACACAAAATAAAAAATTGCAGCGTTCACTCGACACGTGCGTAAGTTTCGTTTTACTGTTTAGACGAGTTGAGCATGTGTCTCTTCATGACTATGCCTCCTCACTCAGTTGACTCACGGTGGCTGTTCATATAGAGCTTATCAGCTGAGCCTTGGTATCTTTACAATTTTTTGATTTTGTTTTCTCGGCTGAAAGGCCTTGCGCACTGCAGATGATCTTACGCACTTGCTAACAGAAGCTCGACCGCACTACGCTTTTATCAGCCGTTGTTCTCAGCCGTGGAAGCACTCTGGGATCACATGGCTCTTCACCTCACGAGTGCACCGACTCTGATCATTAAAAAAAAACGGACGCGTTGTGCACCTGATGATGGAGCCATTCGATAGGTTTAAGGTAGTTGTGAAGGCAATCCAAACTCATATGCTTGAATTTTTGACATGTTGTAATTTAGCTATTCAATTTTACTTGCACAAAATCTTGAAGGCTTTTACCGAGTATTTGAATGATCAATTAAAACTTGAAAATCGATCTTTTTACACGGCGCCAACGGGAGGGCTGGAAAAATTTATCTTTGGATCGAAAATTAACATACTTAGATCAAAGATAGAGAAAAAATAAATAGTACTACAGATTCGCAAATGATTCAGGAATTGATGGATCATGAAAAAAGGTGAAGTCTCCGGAATAATGTTTAATTGAACCAAGGTGAAAGTGCACGATACCGGGCCAAATGACGTTTCCTAATCTAATTATCGTAAAAATGAAGTCAAATCCGCACTAAACATATCAACTATTTACAAATAATCGTTTTAATTTGATTACGACAATATCGAAGGATTCTCGATTATTTTTGATATTATTATTGAGGCAGTCAAAGTGATGCGTATGATTATTTTTTAATGTCATATAGACTCGGAAATTTATGACTCCGGCGTACCAACAGAACTACCTTAAGTGTCTATGCTAGTTATAATTTCGTTTAGAAGAGTTGTGTTTTTCATAAACTTGAGTTTTGTTTCATTCTTTATTTTTCTTGTATATTATGTTGAGTAGTAGATATAAATGTAATTGTAAAAATCTTTCATTTACCTTCAGTCAAAAGTATAACTATGTGGATTTGAAATTGGCTTTGAAGGCGTTTTACAATACTTTCGCGGATCATTGGGTCTGATATTTCTCCTAGGAATGAAGCGGCCGCTGAGAAGATTCCTTAAAACCAAAAATGTTTTTTCGAAACAAAAATGGTACGCCTAGTATTAAGAGAGATGTAGCCGTACCACAAAAAAACCTTCCAAATAAGAAATCGGTCGCAAAGAAAATCCTTACAAACAAAAAATTGCTCGCAAAACAAATACTTACAAACAAAAAATTGCTCGCAAAGAAAATCCTTACAAACAAAAAATTGCTCGAAAAAGAAGTACTTACAAACAAAAAACTGCTCGCAAAAAAAAACCTTACAAACAAAAAATTGCTCGCAAAACAAATACTTACAAACAAAAAATTGCGGGCAAAACAAATACTTACAAGCACAAAATTGCTCGCAAAGAAAATCCTTACAAACGACACACATCGATCCACACACTCACACACATATAATAATTTTTCGCACTCATATCACAAAGTACTATTAATAACGTTAAAAAACATAGTTTTCCTACCTTGTACTTTTTAAATATAAAAACAATAATTCTAGCGGTGTAGATCCTCGTACCTAATTTCCTTTTTTCCACTTAATATTGTCTATTACGTGAACTGCAGGTAAAGTACCAATTTACAGGCAAAATCTAAACGATGCTAAGCGAACGTCACGCAAAGCCTTGGCGTCACTTATTTCCGGGGATACCACACAATCTAACCTACATCTTAGCGGGACACGCGATAGCCCTCGAAGAATTTAATTTGCCGATCGATATAGCACAATGATTTTACCTTCTCGGTAAACGAGAGTCTCGAGTTGCGATCTTGGACTCTCTCCTCGATTATCACCGTGGAAAAAGCGAAACGACGGTATAGCGGAGGGAGATTGACTGGGCTCTCGCAATTAAACGACTATAATTTCCGCGAGAACCGTTTTCACCCTCTTCATCCCAAGTCCCATTCGTCTCGGCGTTTCCTCCATTTCACCCTCCGCAACGCGACCATTTCTCGCGCCCCTTTTGGTATATAGCAAACTCCGTTGCCTTTGTCCGTGGCTCACGATTCTCGATTCCACTTTGCCTTTTAATTACCGCGTTCGGACGTCAATTACGTTAAAATGTCGGTGATAAACGAACGTTCGCCTTCTGTACCTTATCGCAGCTTCCTACACTCTTGATTTTTCTGCGACAGCGAATTTGCCTTATCCACGAGTAGAATTCCACGACTTGCACTTCCAGGCTGAAGCAGTTGTCGTATACAGGACTTGTACACAAGAGGGTGTCAATTTATAGGGATGAGAGAACAACGAGAAGGAAATGTGATTGCAATCGCCAGTACTAGCCATTAAATTTTAGTTGCTCGATTGTGACCCAGATTATGGTCCGACAAACATGGCACTCGATGGGTAACACGATATGGTGTTACTCACTGGATTCGTCCTTTATAACATGTAACCTTGTATCTCGGCACCGAGATTTTCGAGTAATCGAGAATTCAAGGAAGACAACTCGAAAAAAGATTGTTTTTATTTGGTTGCGTGTGTGTTTTTTTCTCAGTGGACTGATGTATTTCAATAAAATTTATCCTTTGCGGAATGGAATGAAGGATTTGGAAAGCAATTAGGTTAACTGGTGCCATAGGGAACCATACTTTGGCGTATTTTGACTTTGCGATGATTTATTTTCATCGCAACATCATTCTACACCAGTTGAGAGAAGAATTTGTTTTTGTCAAATTTTAATCCCTGCAAATTCTAAAATTATTTAGATGATTTGTAAATCTATTAATAACTTTGTCACAAGAGTCTTAAAATTACACATTTTTCCATTCAAAAATTTATAAGTACACTGAGAGAAATTGTAGAAATTCTGGCAAGTACAAAGTGACAGCTATTTATTATGAAACCATGCAACGTAAAAAAAAAGTTTATAGTTGCGACGACTATTTTATGGTAAATTGTGCCACAGAATTAAAATGAATTGTTGTCACCAACGACAGAATTTTCTCCAAGCGTACTAATACAATATATGAATGAACAAATCTGCCTAAAAGTTAAAAAAATCATTTATACAGACTTTGCAAAAAAAATCGACCTACTTTCGAGCCCAACAAATCAGCCCTTACACTATAAATTTTTTTTTTTTTAAATTAATATACCGTTTATAAAACTTGGATATATATACCGTATATTAACTTTCAGATGCATTTGTCATTGCCAAATACGCTATTGGTATATTAAACTGAAGTATTACAATACTAACGTCCTAGAATTTCCAAATCCCAGTATTCTAGAATTCTTATACTACTCTTAGATTTACACTAAAAGTATATTAACATGGAATTCATAAACCCATAAAGTTTCATTGATTCACGGAAATCTTTGCCAATGAAATGAAATACTTGAATTTCAATACTATCTTTTCTTTAAATGATCTCAAACTCAATGAAAAGTAGTGACATTGATTCGAAGAAATATTTATTTAAACCAGTGAATCTTTTTCATTGATTTCAAAGATATCGCCTCTAATTCAATAAAACTTTCTTCTTACCAGCTCAAAATTTCGAAACCTATTTTTTCCTGACGTACGCGGCCGATAAAGCTCAAATTTTGTGAGTATGGAAGGAAGTACGGCAGAAATAGGCTAAGCTTCTGGTTCCTCGAAACTCGAAGCCGTTCGTTCGGGAGAACCGAAAAACAAAAAAGTGAGGTTAGGTGCGAGAGAGATCAATGAAAACGTTTCTTTGAACCAATGAAAACGTCTCTTTAAAACAATGAAACTATTTCTTTATTATATGCTCACTAAGTAAAGCTTTATTTACAGGCAATGAAATGTTCTCTTTGAAATTCAAATGCACTATTTCATTGAAATCAATGAAAAAAAAAATCAATCCACTCATTTCTTTGGCGTCAATGAAATCTTTTCTCTCGCACAATAAAACAAACAAATTCTTAACTCAAAGCCAATATGAGCCAAACATCCAATTTGACATATCCCGAGCGACTGAGTGGAAAGGGAAGTATTGAATCATTCATTGTTTTCCATTCAAAGATACTCCGAGGAAGCTATGAATATATCCAGTGTTCTCACTGCACTATACGAGTTTCTGAAATTTTATCTCAGGTAACAGCGGATAATGGGTGCATGGGTAAAATGTGTACACATCTGGGATGAGAGGAGTATAATGGAGCGTATGTTCGACAACGCAGCACGGCGCTCTTACGCAAGAAGCGAGTAACCATACATACATATATACATACATACATATCTCTCTCTCTATATATAGATATATAAATATATATCCCATAGAGCTGGCATTGTATGTAGGGAAACTGTTGCGAGGGCTATGTGCATTGTAACATTGTACAGCGAAACAAATAGAAGCCCGGCGATGCAACGCCACTCCGCACACCGCATAATAAATAATTCTGCTGCACCCTCAACCCATTTGATTCTCGGCGCACGAGCTCCAAACCACCCTTATCCTCCCTTCACCCCTCCCTTCCCGCTTTAACCCTTTCCTCTCTCTCTCTCTCTTTCTCTTTCTCTTTCTGTCCTTCTCTACATCGTTTGGTACTTGCACCAAGCATGACCAAATGCTCTCGTACAACTGTAGGGAATCGCAGCAAGCGTTAACAATAACGAATCGATTTCTATGGAACCTCGAGATTCCGTTACGTCGGCGTTTCCGCGATAGGACGAGCGATATGCCTCTAGATCCGAGGTATATTTCCACGATATATATATGACACAGAGCCTACGTGTAGGTTATATGTACTCTCAATAGTGAAACCCTCTCTAGCGTGGACCCTTTACTCGAACGTCGTTTGTCCCCTCGCGACAATATCCTATAATAAACAGTGACGATTTACAGGGAACGTTGAAACGGAGCTCCGTCGACATTGGTGCAACGGAGCAGCAACGTCGCCGGATATCCGACACCGCAATTCATGCTCTCACTGTAGTACATCTCGCCAAAGGGTTGATACTGTTATCTTCCACTCAGATATACGAGCCATTATTATTGTTACTTATCGAGGCAGAAATGAAAACCTGCTTGTTCTCATTCATCGTGTAAATAGGTATTTAGTGGATTTTTTGTTCTATTGTGGATTAGTAAATTTTCTGGGTTTACAATTTGCAGGGGACAGTGATACTATATTGCATTTTTTTTTAACGTTGGTCTTTATTTTTATTGCAATGTGGAAATGGCGACGGTTGTAACTGAGTCTTCCCGTGAAGAAATCTTATCAGGGTTCGTCCAAGGCACCGATTAATATTCCCTAATTCTCTTAGGGGCCTTATGTGGAAGCCTCATAGGGTTTTGCAAATGATGGTCACGCTTTTTTCTTCGGGACCTTTAAAGGCTAAATGTTAGGGGCCTTTAAAGGCAAAATAATGAGGACCTTTTAAGGCTGCCCTATTAAGTCCTTACTAAAATAATAAAGAAATTTAATTAAAAAATATATATTTGTTATTATTTAGGTGATTAATGCTGCACTTTTAATTAGATATTTCGTCTTTCTCTACACGATGGTACATATTAATCGCTGAAAAAACATATTACATTTTTTTTTTACATTGACGGGAATCGAATCTAGAACCCTCCGGATGGTGTAGTTGAGCTGCGCCTTAGCTCTCTTGGCCATTCAAATCATATGAATATGCAATTTTTTTTGTTTATTTCAATGACTGTAATATGAAATATGAAATAAAATTAATGTAATATAGTCAGAACTTGATAGATTTACATGACTGCGTCTGATGTGTAAAAATAAAAGCACATTCAATTATTTTTTTACAGAAATTGGTTATATCGAATAGAGTACATTGTATCGTTGTTGTCATCTATAATTATATTCCACAAAATTGCTTGTTTTATCGTTTGCGCGAATTAGTTCGTTTGTATCTAGGTGCGTGACTGCCTGACTGACCTGAGGGCCAGTATTAGAATGGGTGACCACCTGGCTGACTTTGACGGTCATTAGTTGGATAGGTGACCACCAATTCTGCCATGGAAACCTCGGATTGCCATATAAGATCCTCATCTGGCAAATTTATTATTGATTTGTTTACTTTATGCCATGGTTAAGCCTGACTGGGCCTTTAATTAATTAACTTATCAAGGCCTTATTAAACTTCACTATGGCCTTATGAGATCCTTATTTGGCAAAATTATGATTAATTAGTTTACTTGATATCATGATGAAGCCTGACTGGGCCCTTAAGTAATTACCTTATCAAACCCTTATTGAATTTCGCCATGGAAACCTAGAATTGCCTTATGAGACCCTTAGGTGGCAAAATTATTATTGATTTATTTATTTGGTGCCATGATTAAGCCTGACTGGGCCCTTAATTAATTGCCCTAATATAGCCCCATTAAATACCGGCATGAAACCCTACAGTTTCCTTAGTAGGTCCCTAATTGGGAGTGATATGGTGTCTACATTAAAGCCCGATAGGGCCCTAAGTTATCTTAGGGCAACCCTAAAATTTTTCTTCACGGGTTGGCACTTTGTATGACAAGTTTGGTTTCTTTTTATTTTTTAATTATCGTAATGGATTGCTGGATTTTTATATTAATTAATTGAAACCCTCTGATGGGATGGATAATACGCAAAAATACTGATTGCTGATCTGATTTTCTTTTTTAATGGGAAAATTGACGTTTTGCTTCCACATTTCGATGCTGTCATGTTAGGATAGTCGTAATGGTAAAAAACGTCGAGCAAATTTGTTGGAAAAGAAATATCCGAATGTGTATGTATGTGGCAATCTTTTAAAATTCGAACGTGTATATCTCAAAAATAGATGTACTGATAAAGTTGAAATTTGACACACAAGTGACACAAGTAGAGAATTTATGCCCATTTGCGTGTACTAATTTGGGTAATAATTGAACTACGTGGTCAGGATATATTGGAATTTTTGGATATATTTAGCGCTTCTGGTAAATATATCCTTAAAATTCAACATATCACAATTCACATGTCCAAACCCCACTTTCATTGATCAATGTTAATTGCACCCAAATTTTCCAATATCATCACCAACTTCACCGTCGACTGTCCTATGAATATCCTGCAACCGGGTCGTAATACAAAGTAACGTCAGACCGTCATCGAGATAATATCTCGCATATTTTCTCAAGTGTCTTCCCCGGCCTGGAAATTAGAGACTCCACGACGATAGTTGAAATACGAGGAAATTTCTAATCCCTACGACCGTCCAAGCTGCCGTCAGGCCCAGTGCAACAGTAGCGGAACTGTGGCAATTAACTCGATCATAAAGTTTCAAACAGACAGTAATGGTCCTCGGTGCTGAAGATAGATGCTAAAAATCTTAATTGGGTATTCATCTGCTTCTTAAATATGTGACAACCGATTTATTGCAGTTGAATCAACCAAGATTTTTGATTGCACGCACCAACAACTTGCTTCATCACAATTCAAATGTCCAAGCCTCATTGCCATAGATCAAGAGTCGCGGTACACTGAAAGAAAAAAGTAGTTGGGAGAACCATCTCCAGCATATGCTGTACCGGTGAATAGTTGCAGCAACTAATTCGCTCCTGTAACCAGTCGCGGTGCTGTTTTCACCAATAAAATAGGTGGCGCAACCAAAAACGAGTTCCTATAACCAACCACAGCGGTTCGTATAACCAACGAGTATTTGTCATAACCCACTGAGTAGTGACTCTATATCAAAATTTTCGAGTGGTCGTCGGAACCCATTTATTGGTTTGTTCAACTACTTTTTTTTCTCCGTATAGCGACTCGACGCCAAGTTAAAAAAGAAAGTCGACATTAATTGCGCCCAGTTTTTCCAATGTCATCACGAACTTCATCGTCTGTCCTATAAATATCATGCAACCATATCATAATACAAAGTAACTCGTAAGTAACTAAAAAGAAATCAGTTGACACAACCAATCGATTATTCTATTTATCTTACAACTCAAATGGTAATACCAACGATTCGAATGGTAATACCGACGATTCGAATGATAACACCGACGATTCGAATGGTAATCCCAACTATTCGAGTGGTAGTCCCAACGATTGGATTAGTTAACCTAACTAATCTCGCGAGAACTTAATCGTGAATAGTTGAGGTTACTATTCGATATGGTTGAGGCAACTAATTTTTTAGACATCGTGTACAGCAAATCGAAAACGTAGTTGCCACAACCAAACATTTCTTTCCGTGCAGACCGTCATCGAGATAATATCTCGTATATTTTCGCAGGTGTTTTCGCTGGAAATTAGAGATTCCATGTCGATAGTTGAAACACGAGGCCATTTCTAATTCCCACGACCGTCCAAGCTGCTGTCAGGCCCGGTGCGACAGTAGTGGAACGGTGGCGATTAAGTCGATCATAAAGTTTCAAACAGGCAGTAATGGTCCTCAGTGCTGAAGACAGATGCTAAAAATCTTGGCTGGGATATCCGTCGGCTCCTTTAAATATATGACAGCCGATTTATTGTAGTTAGACCAATCAAGTTCTTTGGTTGCGCGCATCAAAAATCCAAACGTCCAAGCCTCATTTCCATAGATCAATATGAATCACTCCCAGATTTTCCAATATCTTCACGAACTTCTCCGTCTGTCCTATAAACATCATGCAACCAGGTCGTAATACAAAGTAACGACAGATCGTCATCGAGATAATATCTCGTATATTTTCGCAGGTGTCTTCTCCGGCCTGGAAATTAGAGACTCCACGACGATAGTTGAAACACGAGGAAATTTCTAATCCCCACGACCGTCCAAGCTGCTGTCAGGCCCGGTGCGACAGTAGTGGAACGGTGGCGATTAACTCGATCGCAAAGTTTCCAACGGGCAGTAATGGTCCTCGGAGCTGTAGAAGCCTGGCGTTGCCGAGAGAAGAGGAGAGGGGAAGACCAGGATAGTGGAGGACACACGAGGGATGGGGAAAGCCAGGCCGACCGCTCTGTGGCTCTGCGGCTGAACCAACCCTAGCTATATCTACTCGGCTGCTTCACATCGTCTAGAGGTTCTCGATGCAGCTCTATATAGACACACATCGACGTACCACTAGGAGGCGCAGCGCCCTCTGTGTATATAGTACAGTTACAGCGGTTCTTGAAGAGGCACTTGGACCGCTCCCTTACGACTCTATCGAGGCAGCGTCGTGGCGCCTCGGCGCTTTCTAATAATTACATAGTGTTTGCACAAAGGGCGCCTAGCCTCCTCTTCCCTTCATCCTATGCTTTCCTCTGCAGTAGCAGTAGCAGCAACAGCAGAAGCTGCTGCCCTGTCTCGTCTCGGAGTTTACTTACCAACTCGAAATCGCTTCCGGTACGTCTCTCTCGTTTCAATCGATTAGCGCCGCGTAACGACCAGCCACTACAGTCCACGGCGAACAAGCGTTTTATTTAATACAAGATAAATATTTAGCGATTAACGAGAAAACGGCCTCGAAGGGAAGCAGCCATTGCAGATAGGGGCGCTCAGAATTTCTTACGCTATATTCGCTGTGTTATTTCCACGATGGATCAAGAGATTTTACAGTTGCCGAGTAGCAAGATAAATTAGAAAAATATTCAAGGGAAAATCGTCTCAAATGGCTGCTTTTGCTATGGTGGCAAAGCTCGGACATTTGTTATACGGTGGAAGGAAAGATTGAGGCACTACTTTTGTCGTTTTTATTTCTAGAACTGTTATTCGGATTTTTTTTACAATTATAAGACGACAAAAAGGTACACTGAGAGAAAAATACATGGTTGAAACAACAATACTATACTTTTACCATACAGTATAGTTCCCAGGAGGGATGATAGCTGCAAATATAATAATAGCTCAACTAATCAAATACATACATAGTTTCCAGTACCAATCGATATGATCGTCCCTCCTGAGAATTATATCGGTATAGTTCGACTTACCATTCTACTATATTTTTCTCTCAGTGTATTGTGAGATAAACGAGGGATAAAGAAGAGGGATATGCGATGGTGAGCAAATTTTTTATTATCCTTTACGAACTCGGGACACGCGATCAAAGATCGTCTGTCTGAACGCTATTTTTTTTATTAATTACTCTCACTATTTTTTCAATGCGAAGTGAACGATGAATTCTGCTGTTTGTGGCACATAAACTTCACTAGACGAGAGTTTTGCTTGTAGAATGAAGAGCAGTTTTAGCGGGTGATTGTGGAAGGAAAGAAAATAATTGTTCGGAATTCTTGAGATGTTGATTCGCGAAGGAGGAACGAGTAACTCACAGTGGAAAGTCGACTCGCTTTTGATCGTAAGATGACTGCGAGAATCTGACGAACGAAGCTGGAGCGCATTCTGAATTCGTCCTTTTTCATTTAGAATAACTCGTCTCGACGTTTCTTCTCTCTTTTCATTCTCTTTCGTAACGTTCTCGTGAAACGGCTACAAATGTTTTTTTCTCATTTGAAAGTATATCGATTTTTTAATGAAAAAAATATTAAATGAATTATTGTTTGTTGAACCCGTCACTTTTTACGTAACTTTAACTTTAATAGAATTTGCAGATATTTATGTAAAGTGCAGAGAAAAATTGATATTGTAAATGTAGAATATTTAAACAGTAAATAAAAACCCGAAAAATCAGATTCAATCAGATATCCCATGATTTTTTAGTTTAGTCATTTTTATAATTGTTTAAATAGCTAATTTCCATAATGTTGATTTGTCCGTAATTTCTACCCACAACCATTTAAATATTGTACAATTGTAAATGAAATCGAAAATTTCATATTAGCTGAACTTTCTTTTTGTCACAATTTTTTTTTCTGATTGAAGTCAGATTGAAAAATATGAGAAAATTTGTACCACTGAATGTTTCTTAAATAGTGGGAGGTTTCTTAAATAGTGTTCGCCTTACAGAATTTTATGCAATTATTTCTATTAAAAATTCTCAAAATTCCGGCGCTGTTTCTCGACTAGTATAAAACTTGATACTTTTCCCCGTAATTTTTATATTTTTCGCAAATTCTTCCCTTCGTGTAAAAATGTAACTACTGTTTTATTAGAAAGTTTATCATAACGGGATGAGTGTTTTGTTCACGTAAAAAAAAAAAAAAAATTATCTTGCAAGGAGAAAAATAATTGTTAAAAATTCTTGGGATGTTAGCTCCCAAGTGCAGCCAGAGGAGCGAGTTAGCTTATTGCGAGGAATCGACTAGCTTTTGACCGTGGAATAGCTATGAGAACCGCCGAAAGAAGCGCATCCCGAATTCGTTTTTTTTTTCTTTTTTTTTTACCTCCTCAGACTCTTCTCGCCTCGACGCTTCTTTTCTCTTTCTATACACTTTCATACCGCTGAACGCAGCGAGCCCCGGTTTCGTCTACAAAACTCGTTTAAAGTTTCGAACTCGCGAGGGCGAACAGAAAGGAGAAAGAGGTTTGGTCGAGCAGGGAGAAGGGAAAGCCTAGCTTCTGGTGCTGCTGCTAGCCACGGTGTTGGGAATAATATAAGCAATATAACCAGGGGTTTCTGCCGCGGAGCGCGCGGTAACGTTGCGGTGTTGAGCTCGCGGTCAGAAGCCACGCTGACTTTCAGAAGCAGCAAAGCCACGGGAGAAAAGAAATAGCGATGCAATGTATAACCCAAGTCCAGGGAACATGCTTCTAGTTTCTATGAAGTCTCGAACATTTTTATAAAAAATATATCGTTCGGCCTTACATCTTTTGTCGTGCTACGTAAAAAATGCGCTGTAAAAAAAATGTACAGGAAATTAATACACATTTATCGGAAATTTTTATGCATTAACCGATAGATATTAAATTTAATATACAATTATATAGTAACATTGTAGCACGTTTGTATTAACCATCGTACTTGTAAATTAAATTTTGTATATAGGTTTATGCATTATAACTTCTGAAAAGGTATATTTATTTTCATAATAAATATTTTCACACTGTACATGAAGCATTCGATGACATTTATTTTATTTTATCTTATTTTAGTGCTCGAACATTTTTATTAAAAAATATCGTTCGGTCTTATATCTTTTGTTGTGCTTCGCAAAGAAGCGTCCGTTTTTTAATAAAATTCTTTTAATTTTATTAAATTTAATGCGCCTATAAACTTATTTAAAGCATACTTTTAGAGTCCTACATGAAAACTCCATATCTCTGGTTTATTGAGTTGATATGAAATATTAACGTCTACGAAATGCGATACTTAATATTTCGTATTGAGGGGGACGAATCACCTTTAAAAAAATCATAATAAAAATACTATATTGTTGCTATTTTTTTTGAATATAGGAATTCGGAATGCAATGAAAATTAAATTAAGTGTAACCAATTATATAGTGAGTTTTTAATAAATAACGATTTTATTTACACATTTTAAATCATAGCTTTCCCATAAAGGCCTGAAATAAAAATTCCTATACTCAAAACGGAATGCACTCATCGACACATAAAATAAAACATCGAACACTAAAATCAGTTCACCGGTTTGGTCTAAAAGGTACGATATGTGAAAAATGTTACTTTTTACCTCACAATATTCTGGTGCACTGTATGTATTTACAAAATTGCAGAATTATAGTGCTTGATGTGTATTTGATGAAGTTTAAATGTAAGATTTTTTAAAAGAAGGATATCAACTATAAAGATTTTTTTCCTTATAGCTTCTTAACACTGTGTTAATATTTCGTACATATACGTAAAGTTTTCAATTTGTGGGAGACGGTGATACTATATTGCTTTTTTTCAACATTTTTATTGCAATCTGGAAATGGCGACAGTTGTAACTGAGTCTTGGCAATTTTTATGATTAGGTTTATTTTTTTTTTTAATTTTCGTAATGGATTGCTGGATTTTTCTATTCATTAATTGAAACCCTCTGATGGGATGGATAATACGCAAAAATACTGATTGCTTATCTGATTTTCTTTTTTAATGGGAAAATTAACAGTTTGCTTCCACATTTCGATGTTATCATATTAGGATACTCGTAATGGTACAAAACGTTGAGAAAATTTGTTCAAATAGAAATATCTGAATGTGTGTGTTTATAGCAATCTTCTAAAAAGGATATCTCAAAAATGGGTGTACTGATTGAGTTGAAATTTGACACACAAGTGACACAAGTAGAGAATTTATGCCCATTTGCTTGTACTAATTTAGGTAATAATTGAACCACGTGATCAGGATATATTGGAATTTCAGGATATATTTACACCGAGAGAAAAGATTTCATTGACGCCAAAGAAATGGCTGGATTGATTTTTTTTCATTGATTTAAACGAAATAGTTCTTTGATTTCAATGATATAGTGCATTTGAATTTCAACGAGAACATTTCATTGCTTGTAAATAAATATTTACTTAGTGAGCATATAATAAAGAAACAGTTTCATTGTTTTAAAGAGACATTTTCATTGATTCAAAGAAACGTTTTCATTGATCTCTCTCTGGCACCTAACCTCACTTTTTTGTTTTCCGGTTCTCCCGAACGAACGGCTTCGAGTTTCGAGGAGCCAGAAGCTTAGCCTATTTCTGCCGTATTTTCTTACATACTCACAAAATTCGAGCTTTATCTGCCGCGTACTTCAGAAAAAAATAGGTTTCAAAATTTTGAGCTGGTAAGAAAAAGGTTTCATTGAATCAGAGACGATATGTTTGAAATAAATGAAAAAGGTTCATTGGTTTAAAGAAATGTTTCTTCGAATCAATGTCACTACTTTTCATTGAGTTTGAGATCAATCAAAGAAAAGATAGTATTGAAATTCAAGTATTTCATTTCATTGGCAAAGATTTCCGTGAATCAATGAAACTTTTTCTCTCGGTGTAGTGATTCTGGTAAATATATCCTTAAAATTCAACATATTCAACGCTCTTGATGAAGTTTAAATGTAATTTTTTTAAAAAGAAGGATATCAACTATAATCGTTTTTTTCCTTATGACTTCACACTGTGTTAATATTTCGTACATATACGTCAATTTTTTGTTCCCGAAGCTCGTGTATCTCCGTCGGCCAAATTTCGAGAACGGCCGTTGATTGTACGGGTCGATCCATTCACTGAGATAACGTGCAACTGGCTGTAACACCAGACAGCAGAGCGAGAGAGACAGAACCATGAAGAGAAGCTTGCTCGGTCGCTCATCGCACATCTGAAGCTGGGCTAGGGGTGCAAAACTTCCTGTGCAGGCTGAAAATACGTGCGGATTCGATCAGCGAACCGTGAACTCTGAGATATAGGCGTTTATAGTAGTAGATATACGTGTGAAGCTATAGCTATCGAAGGAGACGTAGCGAGAAGTGTGGGGAGAGCGGAAGAAGAGAAGAGAAGCGAGAAGGGCTAAAATCGAGTAGCTAACTCCCATTGCGACGATAGATACCAAGAAACGTCCCGGTTTCGAGATACAGTAGAACCCCGATTACAGGGAGAGAGTCAGGTCAAAAAATTAAATTCGGAAATGCAATATCATCCAAATTCTCTTGCATATAAAATGATCAATGTTGATACTCGATGAAAGGGTTGTTTTTACTGTCGTCTGACTTGCGTATGCCTTTCAATATTATCTTAAGCAAAGTTCTCAAGTTTTCCACTCTACGCATGATTCAGACCAAACTGCTAGGCAGATTGGTCTAGTCGACGTCTCATTTTCTTCTTCATGGAAAGATACACCGGTTAAGTGGAGCAAATGTTAGTAAAAGATAATATTTTTTAAGTAACACAATTGTTACCAAATAAATTTCATGCTATTTTCTAAATCAGTGATTAACTTTGCTTTCAGAATGAAAAAAAAATTTTTGCTCCACTTAGCCGGTGTATCTTTTTATGAAGAAGAAAATGAGCCGTTAACTAGCCCAATGTGCCTAGCAGTTTGGTCTAAATCATGCGTACACGGAAAGAAATGTTTGGTTGTGGTAACTACGTTTTCGATTTGCTGTACACGATGTCTAAAAAATTAGTTGCCTCAACCATATCGAATAGTAACCTCAACTATTCACGATTAGTTCTCGCGAGATTAAATTAACTAATCCAATCGTTGGGACTACCACTCGAATCGTCGGTATTATCATTCGAATCGTCGGTATTACCATTCGAATCGTTGGTATTACCATTTGAGTTGTAAGACAAATAGAATAATCGATTGGTTGTGTCAACTCATTTCTTGGTTACGGCAACTACTCTTTTTTTCCGCGTAGAGTGGAAAACCTAAGAACTTTATTTAAGATAGTATTGAAAGACATACGCAAGTCATACGTCAGTAAAAAATCCTTTCATCGAGTACCAACAATATAGTGATTTATTGGTCAAAAATATTGACCAATATTGGTCATTTATATATGCAAGAGAATTTGATGATATTGAATTTTCAAATTTAATTTTTTCGATCTGAGTACCTCCCCTTAATCCCACCCTCTTCAATCGGGGTTCTACTGTATAGGCTTGCGAAAATTCACTACCACTCTCACTCTATCCCTGCGGTTCTCTTCGCTGTACTATGAAGCTGCTGTGGCTTCTTCGCGCGCTTCGATTGCCGATTAAGAAAGCCATTAAACCGTCGCCCAAACCTTTCACGATATTTTATTTCCGCCTATAGAAGCAGCTACGGAATACCACCCAGTCGATGCTTCTCGCCGACTCTTGAGAAAGTTTCTTCAGAGTGGCCGCAGGCATCGGAGCGTTTAGTTATACTTGAAGAGATGGCGCTCGCGACATCGTCGCTGGGGTGAATCAGACGTGGAATTAGCAACGTTAAGAGGAATATTACGCGAATCAGAGTGTCGGGTGTTATAAACTCCTACATATATATATATTTACATGTGTATAATGCTCTCAACCCTCGTTTCTGCAAGCGGCATTGCTCATCATGTAGTTTCACGCGGCACATGAATCCGCGAAGCTGTCTCGCACTCTCGATTATCGAAATCCCTGCATAGAATTCCGCGAGGCATGCTTTCCGCACTCGCGGCCTCGTCAGCACATAACCCTTCTACTCGTCGTCGTCGTCGTCGTCGTTAAACGGATTACTCTCGCGCTCAACGCGTTCGAGCAAGCGATTAAGGTAGTACCGACGGTACAGTCAAGTCAATCGTGGACCTAAATTTGAAAAACAGTTTGAAACGATTCAAAGAAAAAAGGTCCAGCTTAAAATAGAAATAAAAAAACTACCGACTGAAAAAAATGCACTGTCAGACATTTTTTAATGAAAATTAATATATGTATTGGAAGTTTTCTTACGGATACGCGTATAATAAATTTAAAATACAAATATGTGTTAATATACAAAAAAATGTTGTAAAATTAATATACAGTATAGTAAGCATTTCATATAAGTTGTGCTTATAATATAATAATTGGAATTTTACAACATATATTGTATATTAGATGAAATTTAATATACCATATCTGCAAAAGTACTTCCAATACACAAATTAATTTAAAAAATATGTGTAACAGGGTCAGTGCAATTAATTAATTTATCCATTTTTCATTTCCATTAAACCATTTTTTATTTAATTAATTAACAAGGTGGGTAAATAAAAAATGATTTATTAATAATCATTCGCATATTATATAATCGCGAGATTACCACACTCTTAATGAATTAAACTTGAACGAGTTTGCAAAATAATAACTGAGTTTATGCCAATTAATTCACAGTCATGTTTTAACGCAGATTTTTATGAGGTAAATTCGTAATTTTGATTCGATCTTAACCGAGTGACAGCCATTTTGTAAATCTTGTGACTGTGATTAACAAAAAATCACGTCACAATAGATACTCTACGACTTTATCGAAAAACATTTACAATAATATTCATCGTTTCCAAATTACAGCTATTTGTTTATGAAAAAACCAACAAAGCTATGACATTAATCAAACTTTTTTTCCCGATGTGCATTAAAACGAAGCACATAACTCAATGGATTTGTGACGCATATTTTAGAATACAACATGAGCTATCAGTCGTCAAAAGCGGCATAAAATTGCAAATTTTCCTCATTAGAAAGTGCGTAAAAAATATAAATGTGCATTTAATTACGTAAAATGATTTATTTTTTTAATACATTTTTCTAATGTTAACTTAAAAATGTTGATTTAGACCATTTGTTAAAACGGTTCAAAAAGTTTTTCAAATTTTCGAATTCGGTTAAATTGACTGTACCGACTGTACCGCCTTAAGAGCGCCTGAGAAGGGTTATAGGGTTCTTCGCCCTTTTCCTTTCTCTCGCTCTCGCACCTCGCGAGGCTTGGTAACTTTGTCGTAGCGCCTCTTCACTCCTTCTCGGGATGAGATTCTCCGTTTCTACCACTTGCGCAACGAAGAAGCACGCGATTCGTCGTAGCGCACAATTTTCACTCGCAAACCGTTCTCCCCGAGTGATACAATAAATAAAACCCTGTATGTAGAGGTAATTGGTGCCCATTATCGCGCTAATTAATTTCCCGCGTAGCAATTAATCGACAGCAGAATTAATTTGGTAGACGATTAAATAAGGGACAAGAATACCGAAAATGAGAGATTACATATATCTATGTTGAACATTATTTCATTACGGATTGCAGATCATGGACGGAATAACGTAACGGAACTAATAATCCTGGCGGATGTGTCGATTTTCAATAATCATAAATGTATAAATAGATAATATTATTATTCTTGCAATTGCGTTTAATCAGCAACATGTAGAAAAATAATTTTATTTCGAAATTTTAATTATCAAACTTATATTCCTGAAATACTTTTAGCCTTAAGATATGAATGCACAGTAAAAAAAAATTGTATAAAAATTTTCGAAAATTACAAACTTGATCATTTAACATGACCTAATTTTTTAGACATTTTGTAGATTTCAGGTTAAAGTAACAGAAAATAACAAAAAGTAACAAAAAGTAACAAAGAGTAACAAAAAGTAACAAAAAGTAACAAAAAGTAACAAAAAGTAACAAAAAGTAACAAAAGTAACAAAAAGTAACAAAAGTAACAAAAAGTAACAACAAGTAACAAAAAAGTAATAAAAAGTAACAAAAAGTTACAGAAAGTAACATGAGAGTTTTATAGAATTTACCCATTTTTTATGTATTAAATTAGAAATGACAAAAATAATTTGTAAAATTTACCCATTTTTTCACCTTAATCTTTTTTTGGCACATTATGTTTAATACATTATAATTTAAAGTAGCCTTGAGTACCACAATTTCTCTGAATGCACGAGGTAAAAGCTGCCAATCGTTGAAACAAATCTTTTGTTTCACGAAGAAATCTCCTCAGGAATTTTTTCAATTCTAAAAAAAGCCAATCCCGATACGTTTCACTAGTTTTCCGCGAGACTTCAAAGAGGCGAAGCTATTCAACGATTAAGAATATTCAACTTCCATTGACGTAAAATAAAAAAAAATTCCGTTATTACCATTTCACCATCGAAATTAAAACGAGCAGCCGGAAATTAAAAGGCAATCGTTCACGAGCGGAACAAGCGAGATTTATATGAAGGTTGAAGGCAAAAAAAAAAAAGAAAAAAAGAAAAAAAGAGGCGACGATGTATACTCGAGCGAACAAACAGAGGGTGAGGATCTTTTTTCCCCCCTGGCGCTTAATTCTGTAGCGAATTTTCAGCGTAGCTCGCTAGCCAGCGCGCGTAACGATTAGGCGTTGAAAAGTTTCAACCCGTTTGTGTTTATCTTCCCACGACCCTCTCTTCTTCTTCCCTCCCTTTACCTCTTCGCTCTTACAGCCCCACCCAACAGCCCAACAATTCTTCCGCTCACGGTTAGCGAGGATTCTTCAGTTTTTTTCGCGCGAAAAGTTTGTCGAGAGGCAGAACGATGCAGCGCACCAGCTTAAGCGCAGAGAAACCGTCGAAAAAAAAAAACGAAACATAAATCCAAAGAAAGTCATTGACCTCGATGCCGGCTCGGAAAGTAGCAAGAAGAGTTAAAGACCTCTAGAGTGTGCAGCACAACTGTTAAACTGTATCGATTACGGTTAATGCACCAGTAATTAAACAGTCGCCAGTGAATGAACAACCGTTTTTTGCATATTCATCAGAAATTCTAACGACTTTTATTTTATGCATTTTTTAGGTATCTACTGCTATTATTGTGTCGAAGAAATCTATTTTTTAATAAAAGTGTAGGTTAAGTTGACCCGTTTATTTACTGGCGTTTTTTTAAATTATTTTAGTAGTTATTTTTATATAATTTGCGATGAAAATAGGATATTACTTTACAATCACTTAAATCGACATTCTGGATATTGAGCAAAATTTTCGCATCCAATCTGGCAATATTAGATTTTATAGAAATTTTTGTAGTTATCTACTGCGATTATTTGATTGCAGAAACTTCTTTTTGAATAAAACTGTAGGTTAGATTAACCCGTTTATTTATTAGCGTTTTTTTTTGCTTTTAGTATTTATTTTTATATAATTTACGATGAAAACGAGATACATTTTTTGTTGCATCATGTAAATTGACATTCTGGACATTAGTCAAAATATTCACAGCCAATCTGGAAATATTAGATTTTATAAAAACACACGATAAACAAATTGTTCTGCTTAATTGTTTATTTACTGGTGACTCTATCTTAGAAAGAATGTGAAAGTAAAATATAACTGTCAATTCGAGTTTACGAGAAAAATGATCGATAGACTATCGCATTTTGTACACTGTTAAAAATAATTAGTATCAATTTCTACTACGGGCAAAGGAAACTCTTTTACAGAAACTGATATATTAAATTTGATATGCAAGAAAAATGTAAAATTACAATATGTTCTACTAAATACTATGAAAATTAGGAAATTTGATATACTAAATTCGTAATTTCACTACACTCGTCTATTAAATTTAATATCTTAAATTATTATTTTTTATTCAATACTTTAATTTTAATTAAATATTAAATATTAGTGAAAACTGCAAAAAAATTTTAACAATTAACAATACTGTATTAAAAAATGTACTCTAAATATACAAGATATATATTTTAGAATATATATGAAATATTTCCGGGTAAAAAAAAATATCTAACATACATTCAAAATAAATAAAAAATGTATTTTTGTTATATTATCGTCCCAAAAATTCTATATGTCACATATATTTTCGTATATATTTATTTTCCATGGTAATTAATAGTGCGGCACATTTTATGCAGTAATCAGAGGCGTCATATATTTTTGGTAATTTTTTTCTGGGAGTGATGGAGCGCAGAAAAATCGACGCGAAAAATAACCAAAAAAAAAAAATAAATCCAAAGAAAATCATTGACCTCGATGCGAGCTCGGAAAGAAGGAAGAAGAGTTAAAGACCTCCCGAGAGTGCAGCACAACTGTTAAACGGTATCGATTAGGAAGAATGAGAAACTAAAAAATAAGTAATAAAAAAAATAAATAAAAAAAGAAAGAAATAAAGAAAAGGGAATAGAGACTCGCTCGCTTGTTAGTCGGGGCGTATAATTTAGGAGCGTTACGATTCAACGGAAAATCGTCGAAGCAATTCAAGTATCACACGCCTGAACTACGCTTCTAATTGATCGCGCTTCGAGATTGCGATGGAGTGCGAGGCTATCGGGATCGATACTACGAACAACCAGCGGAGTAGATTGTAACGAAAACGGACCTGTTACTAAATCGGCCGTCTGTGCGAACCGGAAGTTAGTCTCTACTTTCTGCCTGTACATTCCCCCATTTTCCCCCTCTCACTATGTTGCTATATATACATGCCTGTATCGCTCCACCTGCGGCGTGGAAAAATTTATCGTTCGGCAAAATGAATTTCCGCAGCTCGGGTAAACATTGTAAATCCGATAGGACGAGAGAGGGCGCTACACTCAGCCTGTCGAGGCTTTTGGCTCTCATGCACCAGTTTCTCTCGCCCAAAACATGTATATATGTGTAGATATATATATGTATATGTATATGAGTGTGTATATGTATATATATATATATATATGTATATGTATATGGGGTATTCCTGGCCAACTCTGTAAGCATTCAACCCTTCCAATTCGCTCCATAATTTTTTATACTATTATATTTTTTTTATTGTATTTTTTTTTTCATGGATTTGTTAAATGAAAATTTTGTGCCCCAATACAAAAATTGGAATTACATGAAATTTTTTTAGCTATAACTCAGAGTGGGCAAACGTTTGCTTTTCATACTATTCATTTATGATCGGCTCTAAAAAATCAACCAAATGTCAACCATACGGAGAGAAAAGTTTTGTTGCGTCAACAAATCAGTTGCTAATATAGTGACAGCAAAGCCTTATTTCTCAGCCTAACAAAAATTATTTGCTAGGCTTGTCAACAAAATTACCAGATCAGCAAAAAGATTTGCTAGGCCGGCAAATACATTTTCTAGGCCAACAAATAAAGTTTGCCGTCACTATGCTAGCAGATGATTTTTCTCCGTACATCTTTGTACTCAGCTCAAAGTTGGAATTATGATTATTTTGACTTATTCAACCATAAACCAACATTTCATTATTTCATAATTTTTATATATGATTTTTTATAACGATAAAAAAAGCTTCAGAAAAATTCTAAAATAATCTTGCGTTATGTATAAAATGTCTGCCCACTCTGGGTTATAGCTAATAAATTTTGATATCTAATACAGAAATTTTGAGAATGTTTTCAAAATTTTCAATCCGGCCACAAAATTTTATTTAAAAAATTCGTGAAAAAAAAAGTTTCGGTAAAACAAAATGTACCCTGAAAAAAAAATGTCATTGATTCAATAAATCCTTCGTTTGCGGACTGCCAAAAACAAGCGTTATCAACTTAATGTGAATTCTAATTCCTCTAATTCCTAAATCGAAACACTAACTCTAAAATAAGCAAAATAATATTTTATTATTTCAGTGTCAAATGGGATTGAATGAATAAGAACTCGCGTTAGTTAAAAAATATTTCTTTATGGCAGCCCGCAATAGAGTTTTTTTCAGTGAAAAAAAAAATTAAAATATTTTTTCGAGTATGTAGAATATATAAAAAATTTTAACGCAAATTCAAACGTAAAAAAGTCAAACGCTTACAAAGTTGACCAGGAATGCCCCATATATATGTATATAAGTGTGTATATGTGTTTATATATGCATATATATACGTGTGTGTGTACATATGTGTATGTCGGTATATATATGACTGGTGTTAAACATACATATATATATATACGAAAATTCTGCTGCTGGTTATTCGCGGCGCGAACGTATGGCGTACACATTAAGCCGACCCTCCTAAATCGGGATTCAACGGCCATTATTCTCACTCTCTTGCTCTCTCTTCCTCTCCCAACGCGAAAACACACGTCCTTTATCTTAATACAGCGAAAGGCTGCGGAGAAATAACAGCAAGAAAAACAGTGAATCCACTCCATGAACAGTGGGCGCAATCTTTTTAATATCTCTGCTATAGTATTCACTCATGTATCATGTATATTACATTATAAGACATGTAATACCGGTAAGCAAAGCTGCACTGAGAAAAACAATCGGTTTAACCTACCGAACGTGAGTTTGTGGGTGGTAATAAAAAATATTTGGTTGATTGGATATAAGTCAAATCATATTTTATTATTTCGTTAAGTACAAACGTAAATTTAGTAGGTCTAAACTATTTTTTTTATACGCAGAAAGTACTACATTACTCAAAATTCGTATCGGACGTTGTTCTGGCTACGATTTGGGTTAACTCTGTAAATGCGAGGAAGGTTTAGAGGAGCGTATTATTATTGTTTTTCGCATTTTTACTGAAAAATAGCGTACACAGATTCTAGGGTACTTTTTTCTTTTAATTACTGTCTCATCGATTATGAAGGAAAAAAGGGCTAAAGAAAAAAGGTAACTCCAAAAAGGCTTTGTTTGGAAATTTGAATTTGTAAATTTCATACATTTTTTGTTTCCCTTCAAATTCACCAAAATATTACAAATTTGTAAAGACTTTGTGTTACTTTTCAAACTGGACAGAAAACTTTGTAGAATATGCAAAATTACTGTCAGATTAATACAACGAGATTTATCACTCTTGAATGTGGCCCTCCGATTTTATAAATAATTTTTTTTTTACTGTGTAAAATAGAAGTCACAAAAAAAATCTTTTTCTTCATAAATATAATTTTTTAAAAATTGCAATCGCTATTGTTTTTCAGATTTTTCATAACCTCAGTGGCTCTTGCCACATTTTTAATACCCACCACCGTCTTCGTCAGAAAAAAAAAAGAACTTCAAAATGTACTTGGGAAAAAATGAGCATTCTGCATTTTCATCGTTACGAAAAATATGAAAAAAATAAAGAAATATATTTTTTAATTTTTCCTCCACCTTCTCATTTTATGAGGCGGGTCTGATTACCGGTACTTTTTTTTTCGATGAACCGCGTAAAACCGAGTAAAGGAACAGAGAACCACGTCGTAAATCCTGGGTGCAATCTTTTTAATATCTCTGCTGTAATATTCATTCCTGTATCGTGTACATAGGATATATAACAACTCTGTCTGGATTTATGTACACTTTTTCACAGTCTGGAAAGAAGCAGAAAAAGTTTGGAGGTGAAATAGGATCGATTGCAGACATGCTGCTACTGCTGCTGATGCTGAGGTTATATATAGATGAGCGAGAGGGCCCTCTGGAGAAAAACGACTACTGGGGGCCACAAGCAATGACAGAAGAAATGAAAAAGAGTAAGACGAGGGTTGAGTCGTGGAAGAAGAGAGAAGAAGTGAAGAGTTTGCCGGATACGAAGAGAGCCCTCGGTCGCGACGCAGAAAGCCCTCCGGACTCTGGATCTTACTCGAAGAGGACTCTGGGACAAACGGAATAAACTGCCTGAGGCTATCGATACTCGAATAGCTCTCCAGAGATACGTCCTTCTCGCCCGCGTCAGTTATAGTATCGCTCAGCGCGCCTTCTGGATCCGATATATATCGTGTACCTACTCTATTGCGTTTCGAACGTCAAAAGGGTGTTTGCTCAAAAAAAGAAAAAAATAAAATAAAAAAATCACCTACGTACTACTCAAGCTCCAGTGAGTGTCCATTTGTATCTATTGATGCACGAATTCTTGCACTTGAGACGAGAGATATGCTCTTCGAGTGATTATGCTGTCAAGGAAATTCTATTTGCCGAAAGAGGACGATTTTTTTTTTTTTGCATATTTACACTAATGGAAATTTTATTCGTCAGATAGTATATTTAATTTCATATACGAGTGTAGTGAAATTAGTAATTTTGCTTCCTCATAAAGGAAGGTTTGTTTTTGGAAATTTTTTTTTTCGAAATTTTCATGGTAAGGTAAATGTCCCCATTCCCGTACCCTATAAGGCCAACCAGACAACTGTATGGCTTTTTTCGTTGCGACGAATTTAAATTTGGAGATTTTTTTTGCACCATTGTAAAATTCAGTTAATTCTCTTTCTAAAAATGGTTTATTCAATCGATTCCGCCAATTATTTCGCCAGATAGAGGCTGATTAATTCATACTTATTAGTGTCCCCTCTGCCGACACAGCTGTGCCCAATCCCGACCAGCGATGACCCCATTTTCGACCACTAGGGAAACGGAGATTCCGAAGAGTAATAAAATTTAAAAAAAAATAAATAAACATGATCTGGGATTGTACTATTAATATTTTTATTGCATAATTATAAAAAACTTCGTTTTTCGGAACTTATGTTACATTTCCGTCTCCACATACACTTTTTTTTTTGCGATGCTGTAAAAATTGAGATATTTCAAAATTTTGATCAGTAAGGGAAAAAAGTCCAAGTCCTTTGCAGCGATCCTGTAAGAATTGAATTATATCAATCTTTTTTATCACCGAGAAAGTAAACCTTGTAATAAAGACATTTTTTTGACTGCCTAAATAACGTTTACGGTAATGGGGACAGCCAGGCATTTCGTTGTGCCTAACTTCGACCACCGTAAAAAAATGAAAAATAAATTATTTATAACTTTTTTTTTGCTGGATCAGTAATTGAACTCATAATCTATCGTTTGCACTAAAAATTATTCGATTTTTACAAATTCCGGATGCAGTACGGACTATTGAAGCCGTGAACGCAACTTAACCTCACTGTTAAGAATACGCTCGGTTCGCGACAAGCGTTTGGAAATACGAACAAAACTTGGATTGTATTATTGTACTTACTCTTTACGTTGCAATACTCTCACACATAGGGTACTCGGAATATTGTACTATGCTCAATTGTTGTTATTTTTGCGCAGCACTCGCGTAAATAATTATTTCCGTCGAAGTGGTCGGCAGAGGGAGCATGGACGGGAATGGGGACATTTACCTTACACTGTAAAAAAAATGTGTTTGATAATTACTATACCGCATATGAAGAATGCATATGAGCATATCTCACAAACGTTTGACTTCGGTGTAACTCGACTGCGGGATGCTATAGTAATTTACACAGAATGAATTACGCGGGTATCAAATTTTTACTAAGATGTACAAAGCATAATCTATCTGAAAAAAAATAATTCAATTTTATAATGCACTAATAGACTGTTTTATCCTGGTTCAAATGCGGAAATTAAGAACGTTTTCGCTTGTGACTCTGATTTTCGCGTCACTTCGTACGGGTGTAGCATTGATATGCACCTTTAGAAAAATAAGAAAAAAATCATGAAATTCTGGTAAGGTGCAATGAACATAATGTACCTAATTGTAATCGCCAAACATGTCAGAAAATTAAGCGGTTATCCTGTGAAAGTCTGTCACTCGGTTTCGATGGTGAATCTGACATCCACCGTTATATGGTGCAAGAATATCAGCACAAGCTAATTGAGCCAAATGAATTGGATGCACATAAAGGTAGGATCATCACGGATTGAATGAAGTGAAATTTATGTCGGAGAGTCAATTATTTTGCTCACAACGTTCTGCGACATGGACTCATATTGCTGCGTGGAGAATAAATGTCAGGTTTTTCGCATCGTTATCCGGCCAAACTAGTAAAGTAAGATAATTAAATTACATCTGAGTACGTTATTCTTATCACGAATTAGATGTGCGCAGATGTGCCCGACCTCTCGCCGAGAAACAATTTTTTTCTGGGTCAAAATGTATTCAATTGTCAGGTTCGAGAATGTCAGGTTTATAAATTCGCATAATAAATTCAAACTATTATCGTTCCTAAATTATCTAAATTATATTTTGAGTTAGTAGAGTCATTACCAGTCATACTTCTCATTTTCTGCATTCGAATTGAGTAAAATTGAATTAGAAAAATGATCTATTGAAAGGGATAAAATATGCCTTCAATGGGTCATTTAAAAAAAAAGTGAAATCGAAAGTAAGTTAAACACTTGTAAAACACAATAACACATAGTTCCTACAATGAATTAGCACAAAATAAATGATTTTTAGTCAAAATGATAGTATGATTTTTTATGCGAGCACCATGTATATGCTGCTTTGTCCATGAACGAATATTGCTTTCTAAAGGTCTTGAGATGAGTACAAAAAATTGGCGTTCCTGTGCTCCTTAACTAAATTTTTTATTCTTTGAGGCCGTGAAAGTCGAAGGTATGTGAGATACGTCCATATACCGTATATTAATTTTCAGCCGCATTCGTCATTGACAAATACAATGTTTGTATATTAAAATGAAGATTACAATACTCACGTACTATAATTTTCAAATACCAGTATTGGAGAATTCTTATACTATCATTAAATTTACAATAAAAGTATATTAATATGGAATTTATGTACCCGTTTCGTAAATCATATCGTTTTATATTTTAAATTCACTTGCATTTTTAACAGTGTAGGATACTCAAAATGGTTCAAAACCTCGAGAAGAGAAAAGTGCTGCAGATTTCCTTGCAAAAACGATTTCGTAATTTTAGATGTATCTTCTTCAAATTTGGCACGTACGTGAACTGTTATACAACATTTGGGATTGTAGTTGACGCGAAACCAATTTATATTTCTTTTTATATATGATATCGAATTTTGGCCTTCACTGTGGTTCAGAAAATACCGGTTATAAGCCTTTTTACGATGATGAGTGAAAACCTTGACTTCCATCATAATATCAATCCAATTTCTCACGATCATGGATCAATGCTACTGAAGTAAAACTGCACCGTTACATTTCCAGAATGTGATGTAAAAAAACAACAAATCGAAGTGCGAATGGCGCATGGCTCACGAAACTCTCACCCAACGTCGTATATCCCTTAGTCCCGTCTTTTTTTATGGTACACTTCATTCTTCCTCTAACGCGCTCGTCTTCTTTATCGTTTTTATTACGCGACAACGCTCGTGGGATTAATTCGCGCGAGGATCAATTGCGGCAATGTCCTCGCAAGTTGCGCCATATAAAGTCAAGCAAAACACTAACACTATAGGTGGTAGATACGAAATGGGGGTTTTGGTGCACAAACCAGTTCCCTTCTTGATGCCTGAAATGATCCTCTTGCCGTTTGGAGAGCCTGAGAGTCCAAGTAGTACACAGACGGAGAATACGAGGGTGGTAAAGTGCGGGTAATCGGGTCGGGGCGATTAAAATTAAAGCGTGTCTCGAAGTTGGGCCTTGGATAATCCGGAAGTGCGAGGAGACGAAGCCACCAAGGATCGCAGCGTCTCACTTCATCCTCTAAGTAATCCCGTAGGAGAACGGGAGAAGCTAAAGAGAACGAAGAAGAGGAGAAAGGAAGAGGAAGAAGAAGAAGAACGATAGAGGGTGCAATTCTGAACGAGAAGGAGGCGAAAGCGTCGAGCGTAGGTTCCAACTTTTCTTGTTACGCCTTTTCATAAATAATTAGGTGCGTTGGTCGAGAGTGCGAGTGAAGAAAAGGGGCCACGAAGCCCTAGTCCCTCCGGGGAGCCAGGAGGGAGCCTTCCAACCAGAACCCTCAATTATTTCTACGAGTTTGAAGGGAAAAGAAGAAGAAATCTCCACAGTGTATATCCCGTACGCGTGATATCGAGATGGGAATTAAAGAAATATGATAAAGGGAATAGGGAGCGGGCGAGGGAGACGAAGAGGGTACGAAGTGGGGAGAGCTTTTCCACACGGGCTGTAATATCAGGGAAAGAGTAGGAAGGTGGCGAAAGTGTCGAAATAGCGAAAGTTTGTCGCCACAGTGCGATTCCTGGTTTTACTACTTCGCCCGATCCTCACACTCGGCCTCCTCATCCTCCAACCTCCTCCTAACTCCCTTGCCGTTCCTCCGTGGTCTACTCGCCTCGACAAGGGCGCCCCGAGGCGATCGAAAATCGCGTGGTTTCTTTATCGAAACCCGTGGAAAGTTTTAATGGCGCCTGGGGTGAGATACGGTGGCCGAGGTTCGAAGGTTCCTGGCTAGCCAAAGGACTAAACCCCTGTTTGAAGTATACCCCAATTGGATGGTTAGCGTGGAGTTAGTACTTCAGTCGCTAGAATTTCGCTCTATAATGGCGTCGTCTATACTTCGGTTCAACCTCGCGCGCAGCTTTGGAAGATATAGAATAATTGGATTATTTATTTGTTCAGAGGTATTAAACTATTACGAAAAGGGTCAATGATATACACGACGAATTTTCATAATTTTCATATATATATATATATATATATATATATATATATATATATATATCTATATTAGGGTGTCCCAACAATTTTTTTTCAATTCTTTTTGTTAAACTTGTAAAATTGTGTGTCTTGTTCGTTTATTAATTATTTATAAATAATTAAAAATTTAACTTTTTTTTCGCTCGCATTTGGCTTAAATCGCTATAAATTTCTTATTGCACGTTGCAAAACGATTGAGTTATGCAAGAAACGTCTTTCGTGTACTATACAGACTTACATATATTCTAAATATGTGTAAGTGATCAGCAAATATGATTTTTTTATTTTAGAATTCTTTATTCTTTATCATAACCCGTGGAAAGTTTTAATGGCGCCTGAGGTGAGATAAGGTGGTCTTGTAATTAATTATTAATTTCCATATTGTTAATACTGAGCATAATGAAAAAATTTATTTGTATCAAAAACATATTTATTTCGAGTTCGTTACTCAGCTGAAATAAAACAATTTACTTAAAATAAATACTATATATAAATTATATAGATAATTTATTTACGTTAACTAAAATCTAGTTCGGTATATTAGATCTTTTTGTCAAGAATCGAGGGACTTAGAATAATTCGGGCTCAGGGCTTGGCGAAAGGGGGTGGGGGAGCGGGATGGGGGAAGGGGCACCCTTCGGGAGGGGGGCGATTGCGAGCGCGCGCAGCGCGCGAGCCACAATAAAATCCTAGTATATATATATATATATCTATATACATGCTTTGAATGTCTGAGCCTTCATATTTTTTAATTGGACTTATTCCTATTTCACTGGTTTGTATTATCCGAAAATCGGCTAAGAGTTAATTTAATATAACATATATAAATATTTATTATTCAATATACTAAATTGAATAATAAATATTTATTTATTATTCATAAATAATAAATATTTATTTATTATTCCACCGGTGCATTCCACCGGTTATCGACAGGGTCGCGGCCTTCATATTATTTTTTTCCTTTTGAGATGTTGCAGAGCAATATAAAAAAATACTATATTTTTTTAGATTTAAAAAAAAATGTCTTTTATTACCTAAAATTTGTTTTCGCAAAAAGTACGTCGACGATTTTTTTTCTTTTTTTACAGTAAATTCTGTGTCCAAAAACAAAATCTTTGAGCCTAGGCCCAGGGTGAGGCGAGGCCTAGATTAGCAGATAAAAATAAAACAAAATTTTTAAAAAATGTTAAATAATACCCCAAGCTTGAACCTCTCTAAAAGAACGTCGATGATTTAAAAAAAAATTGTATAGTAAATTCCGTGTCCAAAAACGAAAGTTTTGAGACTAGAACGAAAATAGGGGCTGTCTAGAATAGCAACTAAAAATAAAATGCTCCCGTAAATAAGATTTTTAAATTAGTACAATCACTAAAAATTTGAATTTCCCAAAAACTACGTCAACTATGTATTTGAATTTTTTACAGTAAATTCTGGATCCCAAAACAAAATTTTTAAGACTAGAACGAAAATGGTGGGCGAAATTCCTGTAATTTAATTACCAGATAATATTAAAACATGTTTGTTACTTTTTAATTTTAATTTTTTTGTTGCTACTATTCTAAGCTGCCCCCCATTTTCGCACTAATCTCAAAAATTTTGTTTTTGGACACAGAATTCACTGTAAAAAATTCAAATATATAGTCGAGGTAGTTTTTGAGAAAACAAATTTTATGTAAGCAAAAATTTTTTTTTTAAATCTAAAAGAAATTCTAGAGTGTTTTTTATATTGCTCTACAACATTTCAAAAGGAAAAAAAAAATATATATATATATGAGGGTCGCGACCCTGACGATAACCGGTGGAATATATAGATAAATTTTTTAAATCTCAATTTTTATTTGTGGCCGGATTCATTAGTACAAATATTTTTTTAATAACAATAATATGATACATTTTGTGGGGTAACAATTCGCCGTTGCATGGTGTACGCCTTAAAATAAAAGAATAAAGAAAATTTTATAGCACCATCTTCGATATAGGCGGTCTCGATGCCAGCGGTAAAAAAAAATACCTGTGTTCGCTGGATACGTCGAGAACTGGAAAATCAGATTCCAGCAACGAAGCGAGATCAAAGTACCGGACGTGTGTACATACTTGTCGTACAGAGTTCTCCTACTGCGTGGCCCTTCGACGTTTGCTTGCACACATGCACGTCTTCTGGTCGTATACTGATGGTAAAGAGAAGGACATGTGTGCCAGACAACCACGAGGGGTCACCACAAGTTGTACTACAAAATGTAACCGAGTATTGATGGATATGGATATGGAAAAACGAGAGCCTCTAGAATTCTAAGCACGTTCAATAAAACTTTTTATTTTATCTCCGAATGGATATGCCAAATTTTTTTTTTAAGAAAACAAACCCTTTATCATTTTTAGATTATTGTCAGAATCATTGATAACACATTTTTTTACAAATACAAAATATAGAAGCAGTTTTGCTTAACAATATTTGGCACAAATAAAAATTGTATAAAAGTTTACTCTTTATGTAAGAAAATAAATAAAAATTATTGTTAACTGCTCCAATTATTTTACTGTTCGTAACAGTATTTTAATCATGTACGATTAATTCCAGGCCCGAATATAAAAAATTGGATCTTCACTTTTGTTACTAAAAAAATAGATATAGTAAATAAATAAAAAATTCATTGTTAAAAATGATCAATTTATTGACTGAACCACTTCCCCATTATCTTGAATTTCTTGAATTTTTTAAACTTCAATTTAGATACCAAAAAACATTTTCTTATTATTCAATAAAAAGTTAACAAATTTTTTACTAACATAGTAGAAAATTCTAAAGCAAAACCCTATTTTTGCAAATTATTTATAGAATTAATAAAGAAATAGGTTGAGTTTAAAAGTAATGGGGTACTTACAATGCTCCTCACCACTTTCCCAAACCCATAAAAATATAACTACCATGAATCTTTTCCCATTGTGAGAAATTCTCGGCGGGATGGCAAAAAATTCGGCAGAAATGTTCGCAAACGCCTACAAAGCAAGAGTAAACTATCGCTTAGCCCTCGGGGCTACTATACGCAGTATATCCTGGCGCTGAGAAGATCTAACGCACTTCGTCTCACGCACATTCTGCCAAATACCAGCAGCCCTATATCCAGACATATCTTTCTCGAATTCGAAACGTATTGCTCTCGCGGGAGTTTCATTCCTCCGATCCTTACTCCCAGCCTTTGGTACGCCAAAAGGAACTCCCAACTGTAGATCTATGCGCTTGATTACTTTCTCCACATCAAGAGAGAGAGGAAAGACCGTTACTTCTCTAGAAACACCATCCAAGAGTGTGGAAATATTTACACACAAACATTTATAGCTACATATATGTACATACACGGAAAAAAAGCTTGGTTAAATACGCGCCAGCCGATTTCTTAGTTAGACTAATCAGATTGTTGGTTATGCCAACTAATTTATCGGTTGTATTACAATGCGCTTGGTGGCGCTGACCAATAACTTGTTTGGTCTAACCAATTAATTGGCTAGCATATGTATAACCAAGCATTTTTTCCGTGTGTATTTTTATTTATTTGACAGTATAATAAATAAATAAATAAAAATGAGGCAGCTCTAAATTTTCATCGTCAGCGACCTCCTTTGGTGAAATGTTTCTTTTGATTGAAAGTAATCATTCGATAAGGTGGAAGCATAATTTTTCAGTTATTCAGAGATTTAATAGAGTCCCTCAATGAGGCACGCTGTTAGAATAACTGAAAATTGTTCATTCTTTTTTTTTTGTACTCTGACCCAGTAGAATTGTAGGTTTTGTACATTAAATGAACCTCACGAAAGGAAGAGCCTGGAAAAAATGCTAAGAAGTGCCACATTCGACAATCCACCTCTCTTAAAAAAGACATGGCACATCGAACTCGAAAGACTGAAGCCGCTTTTCGAGTCTTCCGATTGGTCGGCGACGGCTGTTTCAGAGCCAACTTCAGTCTGTCGGGGGTGCCGCTGCAAAGTCGCCACGTATGGCGCGCATTTTGAACTGTCGCTTTCGATGTTCTACCATGGTGGCTGTAGAGTCACGTATCGCCAGTGACTTTAATGGTTGCCTTTTTCGTAGTTGTAATATTGAATAGAACTATCTCCATACAAACAAAAAGTAACCGATAAATAGATCATTATTTTTGCATAGAAGTTTGAAAGGTTCTCTTTTTTTATTTCTAAACAAACGCGACGCTGATCTTGGTGATGAATAGCGTTGTAAATCCGTAATTCTTTTGGAAATAGAATTTATAATACAATTGACTTTGTGATTATGTTTTTGAACATAATAAGTTGCAGCGATTATAATATTCTCTCTTAAAAACACAGCAATTCGAAATTAATTATTTTATGGGATGAAATAGGAACGCTGTCCATTAGATATATCAGTTCTGAGGAATGTCTAATAAAACTGTCCTTTTATAGCATCTGAAATTGATGGTGATTGGTAGAGCGGTTTTAAAGAGGATATGTAATGATTATATCAAAAGTATGTCATGAAAGTAGCGTAATTCTGACTATCTACTATTTTGGGTAGACATATATATTGATTCTTCAGGATCGTTTTAGCTAAAGAAAAAAAGACGCAAAGTCACCAAAGCATAGGACGCGCGGAGCGCGGACGTTGTTGCTAGTTATACCTAAAAATGAGGCACCTGTAAATCGTCATCGTCAGTGATCTGCTTTGGTAAGATGTTTCCTTTGATTGAAAGTAATCATTTTTTTCAGTTATTATTATTATATAGTACATAGTATTCTGTGAATAACTGAAAAGTAACTAAAAAGGCCGCTGACCATGAAGATTTACACTGAGAGAAGAGTTTGTTAACAGTTAACAAATCTTGGTTAAATATGGCGAAATGAACCATTTAGTTATTCTTATTGAATCTCATTGAGCCAAATAAGATTTGTTAAATATTAACAAATGTCAGCGAGCTTCATTTGCGACAAGCAAATTTTATTTAGCTCAAGTGAGATTCAATAAGAATAACTAAATGGTTCATTTCGCCATATTTAACCAAGATTTGTTAACTGTTAACAAATGTTAACAACCTCACTCAGAAAAAAGCTTGGTTAGAATTACCAAAAAATTGGTTAAAAATGTTATCAAGAAAACTTAGTGGGCACAACTAAGTTATTGACTAATATAACCAAGTCATTAGCTAACATAACCAAGGATTTGGTAAGACAACCAAGTATTTAGTACGCCTAATCAATAACTTGGTTGCGCCTACCAAATTTTTCTTGGTAAAATTTTTAACCAAAATCTTAGTAAGCCTAACCAAGCGTTTTTCTCCGTGCTTTTCTCTCAGTGTAGAAGTACCTCATTTTTAGGTATAATTGTTGAATGAGGCACCTCTTAGCATTTTTTTCCAGGCTCCTCCTTTCATGAGGTTTATTTAACATACAAAATGTACAATTCTACCGAGTGGGAATTAAAAAAAAAATAATGATAAATTTTGGAACACCCTAATATATATGTATGTATTAAAGCTGCGTGGTTTGGACATCCATCGGAGCTGCGGAGACGAAGGCTCTTTGAGTAGGTTCGTCGCACCACGTCGCCGCGTTGGCTCTGTTGCTTCTGCCCTTTCACCGTTGACAATCTACCCGAAGACCTCGAGAGGACCCACGCGTCTCCGCTTCTCGCCCTTTGATCTCAAAAGCCTCTGCAAACGCCAGTCTTCAACGTTTAAGCGAAACTTAAACGGTTCCGCACGACCTCTGAATCCTGTGCGAGGGTTAAAGGGTTTTAAATGACCTCAGAAGCGGTACCTTCAAAATTACAAATGCCTGGACTTTGAGGCAATGCTTCGTTCCGTAGGGAACTAAAGTGGCTTTGTCATACGGTATTCAAAGAATTTCAAAGATAGTGAGTTAATAAAACAACCAAAAAAAATCCTCTCGGGTAAAAAATTTGAGTCAAGTACATTTACATGTGTGGTATCAATGCCCAAATAAAAACAATGTGAAAAATCGTCTTAAGCTGTATATTATATCTTCTAAAAAAACAGTTTGGATAAAAAAAACTTGAACGTTCTACATGTGCAAAAAGGTTTGAAATAAAGTGAAAATATTCGCAGCCTGTATTTTGCCAAGTACATGTGAAAAAATACTTGAGAGATATATTATATACCAAAAAGCAGAGGAAGTAAAAAAAAACTGTCTTAACCAAGAACCTGAAGAACCTAATTATTATGATTATTATTCTGTGGTAGTTCTAAGACTTTTTGTGAGTGAGCCATGTATGACGTGAGGATGCGCGCGTATTTGAATAAAATTCAAATTTGCCCTTTCATAAAATCCTGTTTAAACGCAGGTCGTCTTCGACGTTTAAGTGAAACTTCAACGTTTCCTCCATGACCTCTGGCTCTTTTGAAAGGGTTAAAGGGCTTTAAATGACTTCAGCCACGGTAACTTCAAAATTCTAAATGCCTGGACTTTGAAGCAAGGCTTTAACGAATAGAGGCACTAAAGTGGCTTTATTATTCAGTATTCCAAAAATTTGAAAGGTAGTTCCCTAATTTTACTCCAGTTTCTTCATAAATTAAAAAATATATTCTCTTCGCAAATTATATGTAATCTGACAATGATATAAGATAATTCATAATTATATTATAAAATGTAAATTTACCTTTTTACCGGACACATTTTTTTTTTACAAAAGAAATCACACTTTTGTGATACCAAAATGACCAAAAATATTTGTAAAACAAAAACATACCATTTTTAATACAGTAGTCTTTACTTCTACTGTAAAACTAAAATCTGACTGACCAATTTGTATTAAATTAACACAAAGTTTCTACAAACATCCGGGGCAAGAAAATTTCTGTCAAAAGTAGACATTTTAATTTGATTTTACCTGTATTTTCACTATAGTGGAAAATTTGTATTTACCCTCTCACAGTTCATATAATACACCTCGACTCGACCTCAAAAAAATCCACACGCTTCTGCTTTCCGCCCTTTGGTTCCAAAACCCTCGCTGCAAAATCCTATCATCTTGAACATTTGAGCACAACTTAAACGTTTCGCCACGACCTCTGACTTTTCGCAAAGAGTTGAAGGGGTTTAAATAACCTCAGACGTGGTTCACTTCAAAATTGCAAATGCCTTGACTTTGAGCTTCGATGCGCAGAGGAAGTAAAGTGGCTTTGCCGAAGTGAATAAGCGCTTGCTGTGGTCAGACGAGAGATTTAACCAAGCAATGCATCGGTAAATCGGATGACCGGTCATGCATCTCTTTAGCGCATTATTGCCTCCGCTCTCCTAATATTCAAGGGTGGTTAACGCGTATATGTGCTTGTGTGTATGTGCACTTGAGGGGTACGTGAATCGAGCACTGGATCGCATAAACGTTTGTGCTAGTGCAAGCACAACCATATACACGTGCCCATGCAGATCACAGAGAGCGTAACTCTCGCACGTTGGGGAACGTACGTGAGACGTCGAGCTTCGCTGTATGCATTCCCATATACAGGACATTCCTTGTCAGTTCAGCGGAATTTTTTCCACCCTATCAGAATTTTTTTAAAATAGTTACACCGATTTTTCTACTAATATGAGCTGCTTATTTTAATAAAATTTTATTCCTCACAATTTCCAATGATTATTACATTTTTTGGATATCTAGAAGAGAAAAAATTCTGGTTAAAAAGTATTTATGTTTTATAATTATTTACAATTTTTTATGGTTAACCCGATTTTACTACTGTATGTGAATTTATTTTTAGCTTTTTTTTACAATTTTAGATAATTAAAAAAAATTGGTTTAAATCTGCGACATGGATAATGCAAGGTAAAATGTATTTTTTTTATATACTTGATGCAATATTAATTACATTTAGAGTTCTATTTTATCTGTACTTTTTATCGATTCTCTCGGAAATTTTGTATGATTAACACGATTTTACTACTATATGAGCGATATGTGTATTTTTTTAACTTTTCTTTGCCACAATTTGAGATAATTTAACAAATTGGTTTAAATCTGTGACATAAAAAATGTAAGGTAAAATGTATTCATGTGTTCGTTTTATATTCTGGATGCAATATTAATTACATTTGGTCTTCTATTTTATCGGTTCAGCCACCTTATATCGATTCTCTCAGAAATGCCTTATACTTATCCCAATTTTACTGCTGCTATACGTGATTTTTTGTAGATTGTCACTCTTACAATTTTAGATGAGTTTTTAAAACCGTTTCCGGTAAAAAAAATATTTATGATTCACCAAACTCTAAATGAAAAAAATATTGCATTTACACTTCCATTTGAAATAAAGAAAATTTCACTTACCAAAATAATAAAATTAATTAATTTTTACCAAAACTATTTTATTTCCAATTTCACAAAATTTAATCCAAAATTGACATTGACCAATATAAATCATTTTTTTGGTACCATTTATCTCTTCCAAAATATATAAATAGCTAAACAAACATACAACTTCAAGTTGTTGGAAAAATGGCGGAAAAAAAATATTACAGATGTTACTATTCAAGTATTAATAAAATATAGGTAATGCTGATAAATATCTGAAAAGGGTGAGAAAAAAATAGCTGAATTGACAGGGAATGCCTTGTATGCTCTATACGTAATACTCTCCCTACCTGGCTATGAGAGGCACCAGGGAACACGTACCATGTGTGTATATTTGGATGGTTTGTGTATGTATGGGTGTGGCACGAGTGGCTTGGGGCTCACGAATTGAATCGAGTAGCTGCTGACTCGGGGATCTCGGCTATGCTCTCCAGGATCCTCCAATATAACTACCACCATCGCTAGTGGAACATCGTATGGTGTAGTAGTCCACCAACTCCAAGGCCTCGTTTACCTCGCTCACGGGGATTTTTCCTTTCTCCTTCTCTCTTTCTTTTGGATTCTCGTGTCCCAATGGGACGTCTTTCTCTCTACTCCATCAATCGACCTACGCCTCGACTCTCGTCTCTACTTTACTTTACTCTCTCGTTCGTCGATATACTTGCCATAGACGTCTCTTCTCGCACGAGACGTGAAGAAAAAGAGGCCGCGACGAGGCACACCGCCGCCTCGAGACATCTCGTCACGCGTTCCGCCCTTCAAACAGCCTTTATCCAACAGCCAGTCAACCAACCCTTCAACCTGCCTACCTACAGCTACGGAATAGTTAATCCTTCGATCGACGATGTTACACTCTGCACTTTTCAATTCCATTAACTCGGGAGCCACACGCAATTTTTTTATTTCATAATGTTTATCGATCATATCGGTTATTTCATTATTTAATTTTTTCTCGTCCTTAAGAGGGAGTCTAACGTTTCCCGCCACTTTCAAAATATTGAATCCTAATTTTTTACAAATGACGTTAAATTCTGCGCTTTCCAATTCCATTAACTCGGGAGACACACGCTTCTTTTTTTTTCATAATGTTTATTGATGCACTGAGAGAAAATTGTGATATTAGCAACTATAAAGTGACAACTGGTTATTTTTAGTTCGTCCGAGCAAATTTTTAATAGTTGCCACAACTATCAAATAGTCACTATAACTACCAAATAGTTACCATAACTATTTTCATAGTTGCATGGACTAAAAATTAATAGTTGTCATTTTATAGTTGACTGTACTACTACGATTTCTCTGAGTGTGATATCGATTATTTGATTATTTTTTTTTCTTCCTTAAAAAGCAGTTTCACTTCTCCTACCACTAATCCTTCTCTAAAAAGTATGTTGCGAGATTTTATCGAATTGCGAGTTGGTCCATTGTTGTCACGTTATTCGCGCTGTGATTGGTCCAAATTGGCGCGAGATCAGATCAAGACCGAGACCGAGTTCGTGTTTAACACGTTTGACAGTTGCAATTCTGACAGTTTTGTCAAGCATATCGGGCGCGCGAGGTTTGAATTCCCAAGTTGATTGACTTTACAATATTTCGGGGTTTCCGGATATGCGTTAATTACGAATATTAAACTAGGCTTAAGATGTTGAACGACAAAGTGCGACGTAGTCTCTATGGCAGCAACAAAACCAGGCGTACGCGGAGTCACTATATGCGGATCAACAGAACAATCGTGAATAAGATGATAAGCGAAGAGATCGGGAAGAATTGGAATTCTGCAGTCAAGTAAATCAGACCTCTTTGTTCACTGTTACTTTTAGCAATATCCATGCAAGGTTTCCAGAATTGGAAATCCTGTATTTATTTCATTGAGCAAAGAGGTCGTACTGCTTTACTAAAAATGTAAAGCCCCATATAACGATGGGACTTTACATTTTTTTCTAAATTCTGGAAATGCTCCAGACCTCGCAAATTTGAAGTTATCAAGCTAAATACTAATTTATAATTGAAAGAATGTTAAAGGACAATTGGCAATCAATTTGAGTCAAATCTATAAAGAGTTTCCGATTCGATAAGGTTTGGAATTATTGGAAAAATTTGTTAGATTTCTTAATTTTTGGGAATTCTGATTATATATATTGTATGTATTAAATAAGATCGCTGCACCGACACACGATCTCTACTCGTGCGCGCAGCACGCGGAAGTTTTCTAGTTAGTTAAAATTTAACATATTTTAACTAATGGTGCGCGCCAAATTCACATTATATTGGGGTTCTGACGGAACGCGGCACATTAGACGAAGCACTTGACAACCGACGAACTTGACAACGGAAACAGATCAACAAGACAGTTTTCGTTGACACCGCGACTAGACAAGACATGACAGCTGATGGAGTTTCGATAATAAAAGTTACGTGACCTTTCTAATAACCCGAGAGAGCTTTCATTTCAACCACGCGCGTAATAATATAATTAACTAATAATTGTAAATACTAAGGAACTAAAATTTTAAATATGAAGGAAAAAAACTTCAATAATTTATTATTAATGAATGGATCAACTTATTAAAAAATCATCCGGTCATACGAAGCAAAATGTTATAAACTCTACTAATGCTCTGTCAAAATTTGAAGTCAATCGGATGAATTATTCGGCAGTACTTTGTTTAAATAATACGGCGGCATTTTATGTAAATAATAATAACTTCATTGTTTCCCGATATTTTTTTTTTTTTTAAATCAAATGTGGCAAGCCTATGACTTAATTGTCCCCAAAATTCCAATACTCTTATCGGAATTTTTTTTTAAAAATCGACCTTATTTTCGGGCCCTAAACTTATAGAAACCCTTCACCAAATTTTTATGTGTATGCATTAAGCATTTTTGTTTCCCTTTTCAACTTCAATTGACCGAAAACGATAATTCTCATACTCTTATTGGCAAATTGTCTACAATTACTCGTAATACGTATTCCCCACCAAGTCTGTCGATTTTTCCGAGTACTTTTTTGAAAACATTCGATCCTTATCCCGTTTGTTATTCCCACAGCCTTAAATTCTGTATTCCATCCAACACGGCAAGCGTACAACTCGATTTCGCCGTCGCCTGCTGGTAAGCTATTATAGTAATACCAGTGTTACGTACTGGCTTTGATAGTCTCTGGTAAGCGTTTGTGAGAGAGAAAGAGAAAGACGTCGAGACGCCAAGAAGAGAGCGCGTGGATTTGGTGGCGTCGCGCGACTACACTAGTATAGAGAGGAAGCGAGTATAGTACTGCAAACGCGATACCAGGATGAAAGTATCTATTCGCGACGTCGGAGGGTTTACGTTTACGTGTGCCCGGGGCAAATGTTGCGCTCTCGTGGAAAACTTATTTCCCTCTTAGCCTCGCCTTCCTCGCACACCCTCAGCTTCCTTCTCGTTTTCTCCCGGCTTTGGCTACCGTTGGCTCCTACCAAGAGGAGAAGAGTGCCGGGGTCGAATCCCGAAATGCAGTTTGGATAGCCTTTATCGGGAAAGCTGGCGCTATGCGCTACGTGCTCCGGCGAGCACGCTCCTGGTTGCTTGCTTGCTTGCTTGCTTGGTTCCTTCGCTGGCCACGGCTCGATTTCATCTTGGATTTTGTGGACCACGAGTAGAACGCGAGAGGAGCTACAGGAAAGTGCACGAATACACATCCTAGACGATCCGAGAACGAACGACGAGCTCGAAAGTAAGGTGAACGGAGAGAGAGAGAGAGAGAGAGAGAGAGAGAGAGAGAGAGAGAAAAAGAGATCCAAGCGTGGTTAGATTAACCCGAAAGTAGGAGGAACGTGCTGTGTGTATGCAAAACATTCTCTGTCAGTTCAGTTACTTTTTGCCTGAACCTCTTTAATATTACTCACAATCAGCAAGTTACTCCTTAAGGGGAGGTGAAACATGTATCACGTGACATATGAGTACAAGAGAGATAGCTGAAAATTTTCGAACACCGCCATTCAGAGGACATTGTTATTTTTGAAAAAAGCTCTATGTCACCGGACGGAGAATTAAATTGCGCTTCCGGTGACATATTTCTTGTTCTCAAAATGTCTACGGTGTCTCCATACTTTTGTTTACAGTTTTTCTTACCGACTGAGTAGGTTTCGCCTCGCCTTAAGGACATCTGTGATTTTGTTATAAATAGTGGTAATGTTTTTTTTTATTAGAACTGATGTTATTCTTTATGTAGGGGATGATTTTTTTATGATTATTTTTTACATCTTCGAATGAGAGAATCGTAAAAGAAAAAGTAAATGTAAAATAGTGACAATATTTTCATGTAATTTTAAATGCAAGCTAACTGTGCATAAAAATTGACTACTACTTGAGAATACTACCTGTGAATTTTTTAAATTTTTCTTGCAAATATGGGGTTGTTTTTTTTTCAAATCTTTTTAGATTTTGGAATGCGATAATTGGAAAAAAAATTAGATACAGAAAAATGTAAAATAGTGGAAATGCTGTAATGTTATTTTAAATGCAAATTAATGTTACATTAATTTTTTTTCAAATCGTTTTTCGAACAAAATAAGGACATGCATTTTTTATTCCTTTGCAGCTCGATTTCATCTTGGATTTTGTAGAACACGAGTAGAACGCGAGAGGAGCTACAGGAAAGTGCACGATACACATCCTAGACGATTCGAGAACGAACGACAAGCTCGAAAGTAAGAGGGAGGGGGAGAGAGAAAGAAAAGGAAGAGATCCAAGCGTGGTTAGATTAACCCGAAAGTAGGAGGAACGTGCTATATGTATGCGAGACATTCTCTGTCAGATCAGCTACTTTTTGCCTGAGCCTCTTTCATATTACTCGCAATCAGCAAGTTACTATAGTCCGAGTACTATCTGAGATTTTGTTATAAATAGTAATTAAGTTTATTTTTTTATTAGAACTGTGATATTTTATTTTTATGTAGGGGTTGTTTTTTTCACATCTGTTCAGATATTGGAACGGGAGAACTACATAAGAAAAAATCGATCCTCCTGTCTTAAAAAAGACATGGCACATCGAACTCGAAAGACTGAAGCCACTTTTCGAGTCTTCCGATTGGTCGGCGATGACTGTTTCAGAGTCCGTCGAGGCCGCCGCTGCAAAATTGCGTATGGCGCACATTTTGAACTATCGCTTTCGCGTTTCTGCTATGGCCGCTACGTAAGAAGATTTTACACAGCTTCTGCAATTTTTTGAGAATTTTGTGGGGTAAAATAGGAGCACTGTCCATTAGATATCAGTTTTGAGGAATGTCTAATAAAGCTGCCCTTTTTTGTAGTATCTGAAATCGATGGAAATTCGTAGAGCAGTCTTAAAGAGGATATGTAATGATTATATCAAAAATATGTCATGAAAGTAGCGTTATTCTGACTACCTCCTATTTTCGATAGACATCTATATTGATTCTTCAGGATCATTTTAGCTAAAAAAAAAACAAAGACGCAAAGCTACCAAAGCGTAGCACACGCGGAGCGCGGGCGTTGTTGCTAGTATAATAAAATATGCCATAGTAACAATATTTTCACATAATTTAAAATGAAACTTAACTTTATATCCAATGTATTTTTAAATCGTATTTTCTACTAATAAAGTATAATAATAGTAATGACAGTAAAAAAATGTTCATCTTGTATATCCAAATTATTGAGAAAAAATTATTAAAAAATGGCCAGACAGTGTCTGAAAAAAACTGTCGAACCGACTGATATATACATATCTCTCTATATTATAAAAAGATTGCGTCGCCGTCGCCGCCGGGTCAAGAAACGAACCATATATACGGGCTTTCCACATCAAGTCCCCATATGTCTAGTCCCCTTGACCCGAATTTTTCTAAGTCCCTAATATGATCTCCCTAACCCGAATTTTTCTAAGTCTCTTATAGGGCCCTATTTTTCTAAGTCCCTTTTGGGACCACAAGGCCTAATTTTTCCGAGTCCCTTATGAGTAGCCCAGTAAAAAAAAACGGTGATACAAGCGCGCGTAGGTCACGAATAAACATTACATGGTAAATAGGCCCAAGAGCTTTAGCATTTTCACCATGTATATCCAATCCCTGTAAACATAAGCTTTTCCTGACTCCACCGAGCCCTTTAACTTCACGAACGTAGCACGTACGCCAATTTATATCCATGTCGAGAATATATCCACCATTCTATTACGTTCTCCTCAGCTTTCTACATTATGTCTCGTTCGTTTCTTATTTTTCTTCAAGGCTGCACTTTTTTCCACCCTCGACGGTTAGTAGGGCCTCGGGCTGCCTCAGATGAGTGTTCCTGATGCGTATCTATATATATGTAACGAGCACAAGAGCGTAAAGGAAAAATGGTTAACATTTTCTCTTGCCTTGAAGACAAAGTTGCATGCGGATGGAGATTGGAATAGCGGCAACTTGAGATGCCGAATAAATTTTCCTCGTCCTTTAGCTGAGCTTCTATATATACACTGGGAATTCTCTTCAGCTAAGGTGTGTACACGTGCGTGGATTGTCTAATAGGGAATCGCGACTACGACGCGAGAGGAACGCCGTACACGCCCTATATATAGTATAGCTCTTGGCTCTCGCACCGTCAACGACAAATTGACAAAGTTTTCCAACGGTGCGAGAGAACGCCTGTTCACTCTCGGCGACTCGCACGCATCCACGTTGAGACTTTGATTTCCAAGTTGGAAGGCCCCAGTCTTAGCGAGCTCCTTTTGGATAATATACGATCTTGCGGCAAGGGACGGAAAGTAATTTCGGGTACGCATCGTTTCGCGACACTCGAAGCTACAACGTTTAGGGAGGGTGAGGAGGAGAAGGAGGAGGGGGAGATATTTTTTAGTGGGGCTTTTCTTTCTGGAGATATTGTTAAACTTATTATAATACAAATACAGAGGTGGAGGATGAATTTTTTAATAAGAAATGTTGTTTTGATTAATTGTAGCGGGATATTTGTGACAGTCCAAATTGTGTCGTTTAGAATAAAATTTCCTGTCACTTTGCAAACTTAACATACAATCTGGAAATATAAAAAAAAACGAATGCAAAGAAGAAGTTTGCTCATTATTTTTCGAAATACACAATTCTGCTTTGCATGCTTGTTTTAAATGAATAAATAAATAAATAACTAAAATTTAGCAAATTTTTGTTCGTGAAGAAAAAATGAACAAAAATTCGAAGACCTATAGAATCCGAAACAATTCTTGAATCAGTCAACTAAACAAATGTTTAATTGACTGATTCAAGAATTGATTCGGATTTAAATACAACACATCTGTTTAATTGACTAATTTGATTTTATGTTATTTGTGTAGTTGAACACTTGGTTTAATTAAACGTTTATTTAATTGATTGATACGATTTCTCAAAAACTACAGAATCGATTTCGCTAAAATTTTTAAGGTGGCCGCTTATAATAGCAAAGACTTATGGTACGACAACTATGGATAATTGTATTATCTCTCGTATTTTTTTTTAGCACAATTAAAAAAGCTAGCCAAAAATTGAATTTTCAATATTTTCACTTAATCTTAATTCCGGCCACAAGTCTGAAGATTAAAATTACCATTTGATTTTTCTTTTTTTTAAATTGCAGGTTTCCAGATCAGTCTAAATCATGTCAAGCTAAAAATGTTTCACATGTGTGTCTTTCAAACGCTGTAAAGTCGATTCCAATCGATATTTCAACATCAAAAAATGCCAAGTGCCTATATAAACATTAATAAATATATTGTAACCGTCGGCTGGATAGCCTCGCGATTATTTCGTATTCAGCGCGCCATCTCTCGATTTCGAGTTCGTTTCGATTTTGGAAATAGATCTCTTCCAACTAGCGTGGTCAACCAATAGCTAATTCCTCTAATGAGGTACCTTGCCTCTTCCAAGTCGCTCGACGCCGGTTCCCGCGTGCACATGTGTATGCTGCGCGTGTATTACAATAAGCCTGTATATCCGAACAAAGTATCTTTTCCGGCTATATTTATGTGAACAATCGTGTGTTAAGTGTCTAATTTGAGGTTAGAATAATCATTAAGAGAATCGATATATGATATTTGTGTTATTCCTGGTACATTTTCGTTCATAAGGTATCTGTTCGTGACATGCCACTAATGTTATAGAATTACGAGCGATTGGGACGTCGATATTAGTATAAAATATCCTGCAATAACATCCAGAACAATATTCGATCCACTTACGAATTCTTTGACCGAGTCAATTGGTGGAGTCCAAGACTGGAGTCCAGGATGGAGTCCAGGATGGAATCCAGGATGGAGTCCAGGATGGAGTCCAGGATGGAGTCCAGGATGGAGTCCAGGATGGAGTCCCGGATGGAGTCCAGGATGGAGTCCAGGATGGAGTCCCGGATGGAATCTTGGCAGTCCAGGATGGAGTCCTGGATGGAATCTTGGTAATCCAGGATAGAGTACCGGATGGAGTCTCAGATGGTGTCCGCCGACTCCGGCTTTTAATCGGATCCCGGAGTCGGCGGACTCCATCCTGGGCGACCCGTGAATCTCGGATGTCCAATGGCAGAATCCATCCTGGTATCGATTATGGATTCTCACCTGGACTGTCTTACAGTCCATCCCGGACTCCATCCTGGACCGCCCGTGAATCTCGGCTGTCCGATGGCAGAATCCATCCTGGTGTCCAGAATGGACTCTCACCTGGACTGTCTCACAGTGATAAATTTGTACCATGGGCTGCTGCAGTTTTCCACGGCTGGGCCATTGCTGGTGCCGATGATTGCGCCATCGGTACTATGAATTCCTCCAATATCCTGTGAGGCGTGGTGGGCGAGAGGTGGAAATCACGCGTCAAATTTTACGATCAATATGTCCACCTATTATCGGGTGAAAAAGAATCGAGATTTAAAAAAAACCGAAGTTTCAGATGATCAGTGCATCAACAAATCAGAAGATCCTCCCTCAAAGCGACAGAAAATAAATGGTAGTGATCATAGTGACAGTGACAGCGGCGAAAGACCCGGAAGAAGTGACAGTGAACATAACCTCAATGCAACTGACGTATCGCCCAATGAAAGCGTCGTTATTGAAAGTGAAGATTCATACAACAGTGAAAATATTATTAAAAATCCATTGGAAAATGTTCCCGAAACGCTATGGTCAAAGTTGTCAAGCTGGGCGTTGCGAAACATAGACACGTTAAGACTAAATGTGATTTCAGAGCTATCCATGGGCCCATGGATGGCGAGGATTAATGGGCGGCCATTTTCTGCCGTTACTGGATCAGTAGTATCCACCGCTGCTGGCCAGTATTGGTCGCCAGCAATGGATCAGCACATGGCATGCAGCACTGGGTCGAAGTTATCATCCAACAGTCAAGCCAGTGCTGCACCAGTGCTGGTTACCATTGCCGCGCCGTTGCTGGAAGGCTGGCCGCCAGCACCGGCCCAATGCTCGGCCAATTGTGAGCCCCTATACGGGGGTGGTCGGAGAGAGAGACGGACAGCGGAATAACGCGACATTAGGCCTAATTTGATATTAGGCTGTGACTCCCACCCAAAACACTCGAAGTACGCGTAACCCGGCAGATCGCGAATTATGAGAGAAAAGAATTTTAGTTAGCTTCGAGCCGTGAGCGGAGATAATACGCTACCGGCGAGTGACTCAAGTGGATCGAGATCGCGCTCGTGCATGGCTCGCGTGTCTCGAGTGGAAAAAGAATAACCCCGCGTATGTAGAGCACGCGAAGCCACGAGAGTCTCGACGAATTCGATTGACCCGTGCACGAGTTCCGCCGCGTATAATTGACGTAAAGAAACGTAATGTGAAGTAGTCGACGCGTGTGTGCGAAACCGAGCTCCGCAATCACGCGTTCGTATAATTAATTTTGCATTGCCTCGAACTGCACCTCTTTCCAGCTATCCGACCAACCGGTAAAGAAATAAGGAAGAGGAGTGGTAAATATATCTGGCTTTCAGGAAATAATAGAGAGCCTGGCGCCCAGCAACGAAATAAATAGCGCAAAATGAGAGGAAATAATAAAAGTGTAAAATTCTGGGCGTCATTATATTTGATCAGCGCTCCTTGTGAAGTCGCCGAAATACTTCCAGGAGGGGCTCGTCACAATATATATATTGATATTTCTACGCATAACAACGAATCACCAGATAAGTAAAAGCCCGACTATCATCTTTGACAACACATCACCGATCAACAAGGGAACGAACTAAACCGAATGCAACACGATCTGAATAGCTCCGAATAATTTGCGCAGTATTATAGTCCACGTTCATAGTGTTTTTTCTTATACGGGGTTTAACCCATAAATAATTGGTTTTGACCAATCAAGCCCATCTGGCATTCACCTCTCAGTTGATGTGACCTTAAATTTCAATATTATTACCAATCTTTTATTTAGTGTCTCAACTTTTGCTTGATATAATATTATTTCTTCTAATTAATTCAACCGCCGGTAACACATGTTTTTCAGTCGAAGTACGTCGGCTTATCATGAACTCTGTGGAGTTCGTTCGCGCGTCCTTTTTTGTTAACTAACTGTGCGATTTTGGACAACTCAACCATCAATAATTTTCCATTTGATTAATAATTATTTATCCACGTACTCGACATGAATATGTAGTTTTCAAATCATTCTAATTTCCGTGTTAGACAATCGAATATCCGAATTTTTCATTCATTATGTCAAATTTTTTGTTTATTGGTTTGAGGATTTAATTACTTATTCCTCACTATTCCTCTTTGGTTACGGAGAGAGTTCTCTCACCATAAAAGCATATCTTTCTGTACGATTTCATGGTATATCTCATGATACTTTAATCTGTGATATTTAATTAGAGATATTAAATCTTTTATTTATCACGTTATTCGAAATATGTGCCTTAGAGAAGGGATCTCAATTTTTTCTCTATTGTAAGTTCGATTAATTCAAAGTTTAAGGGATTTCATTGTTTATTCATGATCTCAAGGATGTACCAACTCATCCTTTATTTTGCTTTTATTATTCTTTCGTTATATTAAATGAATTTCATTTAACATCAGCCACAAATAAAACATTCATTAATGTTTAGTCAGATCCATTATTTCTTTTGGGTTGATTATTCGGGACGTTATCCCCTCACGATTTACCGAGGGAGTATCAAAGATTGTCTAACCCCGATTTAATTGTTTATTCATTATCGGTCGTTTATTTTATGTACGATTGTTTTTATTTGGAATTCATTAGAATCGAATATTCTCATGAATTCGCTATTGTTCAACATCATTTGTTGATACAATTGTTTAGCAACAATTACCTGTGTACCGGTTCCTCGGATGAGTCCGGAAACATGAATCCGAATCTTACAATATTTAAAAAATTTCGGGATGGTGTCTTTTCTTTTTCTTCAAAAAAAAAATCACAAATCTTTTTTCGAATCCAGCCGTCACAATTTACTGACCTCCTAAATTATTTTGTACTGTGTGTGCACATGTTAGAGTATAGTATACTACCTTCTAACTGTGCAAAGACCCGCAGCACCGTAAAAGCTGGAGTGAATCACAGCCGGTACCTGGAGAACAACGTTAGCAAAACGTAACACCGAAATACGTAGCATTTGGTGTTGCGATAAACGTTCGCCAAATGGAGCCGAGGTTGCGGAGTACGTAGCAAGGAAAACGAGAGAGAGAGAGAGAGAGAACAGATCGTTTCAGAATGAGGAAGAGGAGGCAGAACGCGAGCTAGGTGAGCGAGAACCGAGGATAACACATTCTAATCGAAAACGCAAGCCCTACGCCCGCTGATGCGACAGAATCCCGATTGTCGCCTGGGGCTGCTTTGTCACGAGGAAACCAATAGGATGCTATTTCGTCCTGTAACGCGGCGAGCGAGCACAACCGCGCCACTCTTGTCGCCTCCTTCTCTCTCTCCCTTTCTCTATGTCTCTCTCTGTCTCTCTCACACACTTTGGAGCCCGAACCAACCCCTTTGCCAGTAACCACCACGACCGCCGTAAGCGTCGATCAGGGTCACGGCCTCGTTTCGATATCTCGCTAGTCACTCTCCTGCTATTAGGGGCGAGTATTGGCATCGTGGTTTCGTTCTCAGCTTCTCACACACGGTGGATTTGGGTTCAATTCCCAAAGGCAACGATGGATTTTTCTTTGTGATTTTTTTCGGTGATTTTTGTTGGGTTGAAAATGACCCAAAAACGAGTTTTTTTTTTTTAGGAACGTATACTCGGAAAATTAATTACTTCGTGTTGAATTTTCTAGCCTTTCTATCACACAGGGAGGATTTGAGATCAATATCCGGCGGCAATGATAGATTTTTCTTTGTGATTTTTTTTTCGGTGATCCTCGATGGGTTGAAAATAACCACGTTTTTCGTTTTGGAGACGTATGCTCGAAAATTAATTACTTGGTGTACAAACTTCTAGCCTTATTAAACTCACGGATGATGAAGATAATTAATTAAGGGTTATTAATATTTTGTTACTGGTATAAAGATGACAAGGTTAAAACTATTTTAGGGATTATTTGGTTTTCTTATCGTGCAGACTCAAGTTTCGTTTTCAGCGTCATTTACAATTTTTATTGCTGAGTATTCGATATTACATCTATACTATAATTATCCTAACATCCTAATTGGGGCGCCCTGAAAGCTTAAGTAGATGCTGAAGCTGACAGTTCCGGTATCCTGCTACTAGAGGGTGAAGGTTGTATTTCCACCTTCATCCTCGCATATTCGGCTACAACAGCATAAGCTCTGATCTCCTACTCGCAGTATATCATGAGCAGTCAATCACTGATTCGTATACATAACATCGACGCCCTTATCCCCTTGCTCTAGATACTAACTAGCTCTGTAACCAGTCAAGGTATATGTGCATACGTTTTACTAGTACTAATTTATCGATTCCAGGCTCAAAGACCTGGCATCAATCATGTATTTAATAATTCACGTAGTTTCCATCATAATTTTGAACTATGATGCTCTATGTGTCACTGATCCATAGAATTTGATGTTTATCAATAACGCGATCATGGTTCCACTGATGAAAGTCTTCGGACTGTCAATGCTGCAATGAATTATGCCTATCTCGATCTCTACTCTATGTAGCTGCTAATGATGCTAATGCCATTGAAAATAACATACTAATGAAGTACAAATAACCACACCAAGCAAAACATTGGTCTGTATAATTATCGTAATACTCTAATCAGAGCCCCTAAAAGTCCAAGAAAATGCTGAACCTATCATTATTCTGTCACTATAGGGTGAAGGTAGTATCCATCTTCAAACTACATCAACGGAAGCTCTGATCTGCCGCTCGCAATATATCATGAACAGTGAATCACTGACTCATATACATAACATCGACGTAGATACTAACTGGCTTGGTAACCAGTCAATGTACGTTTATGTACTTTTTACTAGTCAGTACTAATTTATCGATACCTAGCTTAAAGACCTGGCATCAGTCAATTATTTAATAATTTATGTAGCCACAATCATGATTTGGGACTATGACGCTCTGTGTGTCACTGGTCCGTAGAATTTCCTGTGCATCAATAAAGCGATCGCATGCACAGTGAGAAAAGGCTTCGGACTGTCAATGCATTAGCTAACTATGCCTCTAGTTGTAGGGTATTCCTCTCTCTAATAAAGTACAAATAATCGCACCAAGCAAAATATTGGTTTGTATAATTATCCTAATATCCTAATCAGAGACCCTAAAAGTCCGAGAAAATGCTTAACCTGTCGTTATTCTGTCACTAGAGGGTAAAGGTCGTATTTCCACCTTCATCCTCGCATATTAAGCTACAACAACGTAAGGTCTGATGTCCTGCTCGCAGAATATCATGAGGATTCATATACATAACATCGACGCAGATATTAACTGGCTTTGTAACTAGTCAATGTACGTTTATATACGTTTTACTAGTCAGTACTAATTTATCGATACCTGGCTCAAAGACCTGGCATCAGTCAATTATTTAATAATTGATGTAGCCACGATTATGATTTTGGACTATGACGCTCTGTGTACCACTGGTCCGTAGAATTTCCTGTGCATCAATAAAGCGATCGTATGCACACTGAGAAAAGTCTTCGGGCTGTCAATGCATCAGCTAAATATGCCTCTAGTTATAGGGTATTCCTCTCTCTAATAAAGTACAAATAATCGCACCAAGCAAAACATTGGTTTGTATAATTATCCTAATATCCTAATCAGAGACCCTAAAAGTCCAAGAAAATGCTGAACCTGTCGTTATTCTGTCACTAGAGGGTAAAGGTCGTATTTCCACCTTCATCCTCGCATATTAAGCTACAACAGCGTAAGCTCTGATGTCCTGCTCGCAGTATATCATGAGGATTCATATACATAACATCGACGCAGATATTAACTGGCTTTGTAACCAGTCAAGGTACGTTTATGTACGTTTTACTAGTCAGTATTAATTTATCGATACCTAGCTCAAAGACCTGGCATCAGTTAATTATTTAATAATTGATTTAGCCACGATCATGATTTTGGACTATGACGCTCTGTGTGTCACTGATCCGTAAAATTTCCTGTGCATCAATAAAGCGATCGTCTGCACACTGAGAAAAGACTTCGGGCTGTCAATGTATCAGCTAACTATGCCTCTAGTTGTAGGGTATTCCTCTCTTTAATAAAGTACAAATAATCGCACCAAGCAAAACATTGGGTTGTATGATTATCCTAATATCCTAATCAGAGACCCTACAAGTCCAAGAAAATGCTGAACCTGTCGTTATTCTGTCACTAGAGGGTAAAGGTCGTATTTCCACCTTCATCCTCGCATATTAAGCTACAACAGCGTAAGCTCTGATGTCCTGCTCGCAGTGTACCATGAGGATTCATATACATAACATCGACGCAGATATTAACTGGCTTTGTAACCAGTCAAGTTACGTTTATGTACGTTTTACTAGTCAGTACTAATTTATCGATACCTAGCTCAAAGACCTGGCATCAGTCAATTATTTAATAATTGATTTAGCCACGATCATGATTTTGGACTATGACGCTCTGTGTGTCACTGGTCCGTAGAATTTCCTGTGCATCAATAAAGCGATCGTATGCACACTGAGAAAAGGCTTCGGGCTGTCAATGCATCAGCTAACTATGCCTCTAGTTGTAGAGTATTCCTCTCTCTAATAAAGTACAAATAATCGCACCAAGCAAAACATTGGTTTGTATAATTATCCTAATATCCTAATCAGAGACCGTACAAGTCCAAGAAAATGCTGAACCTGTCGCTATTCCGTCACTAGAGGGTAAAGGTCGTATTTCCACCTTCATCCTCGCATATTAAGCTACAACAGCGTAAGCTTTGATGTCCTGCTCGCAGTATATCATGAGAATTCATATACATAACATCGACGCAGATATTAACTGGCTTTGTAACCAGTCATGGTACGTGTATGTACATTTTACTAGTCACTACTAATTTATCGATACCTGGCTCAAAGATCTGGCATCAGTCAATTATTTAATAATTGATGTAGCCAGGATCATGAATTTGGACTACGACGCTCTGTGTGTCACTGATCCGTAAAATTTCCTGTGCATCAATAAAGCGATCATATGCACACTGAGAAAAGACTTCGGGCTGTCAATGTATCAGCTAACTATGCCTCTAGTTGTAGGATATTCCTCTCTCTAATAAAGTACAAATAATCGCACCAAGCAAAATATTGGTTTGTATAATTATCCTAATATCCTAATCAGAGACCCTAAAAGTCCAAGAAAATGCTGAACCTGTCGTTATTCTGTCACTAGAGGGTAAACGTCGTATTTCCACCTTCATCCTCGCATATTAAGCTACAACAGCGTAAGCTCTGATGTCCTGCTCGCAGTATATCATGAGGATTCATATACATAACATCGACGCAGATATTAACTGGCTTTGTAACCAGTCAATGTACGTTTATATACGTTTTACTAGTCAGTACTAATTTATCGATACCTAGCTCAAAGACCTGGCATCAGTTAATTATTTAATAATTTATGTAGCCACGATCATGATTTTGGACTATGACGCTCTGTGTGTCACTGGTCCGTAGAATTTCCTGTGCATCAATAAAGCGATCGGATGCACACTGAGAAAAGTCTTCGGGCTGTCAATGCATCAGCTAACTATGCCTCTAGTTGTAGGGTATTCCTCTCTTTAATAAAGTACAAATAATCGCACCAAGCAAAACATTGGTTTGTATAATTATCCTAAAATCCTAATCAGAGACCCTAAAAGTCCAAGAAAATGTTGAACCCATCGTTATTCTGTCACTAGAGGGTAAAGGTCGTATTTCCACCTTCATCCTCGCATATTAAGCTACAACAGCATAAGCTCTGATGTCCTGCCCGCAGTATATCATGAGGATTCATATACATAACATCGACGCAGATATTAACTGGTTTTGTAACCAGTCAATGTACGTTTATGTACGTTTTACTAGTCAGTACTAATTTATCGATATCTAGCTCAAAGACCTGGCATCAGTCAATTATTTAATAATTGATATAGTCACGATCATGATTTTGGATTATGACGCTCTGGGTGTCACTGGTCCGTAGAATTTCCTGTGCATCAATAAAGCAATCGCATGCACAGTGAGAAAAGGCTTCGGACTGTCAATGTATCAGCTAACTATGCCTCTAGTTGTAGGGTATTCCTCTCTTTAATAAAGTACAAATAATCGCACGAAGCAAAACATTGGTTTGTATAATTATCCTAAAATCCTAATCAGAGACCCTCAAAGTCCAAGAAAATGCTGAACTTGTCGTTATTCTGTCACTAGAGGGTAAAGGTCGTATTTTCACCTTAATCCTCGCATATTAAGCTACAACAGCGTAAGCTCTGATGTCCTGCTCACAGTATATCATGAGGATTCCAATACATAACATCGACGCAGATATTAAATGGCTTTGTAACCAGTCATGGTACGTGTATGTACATTTTACTAGTCAGTACTAATTTATCGATACCTAGCTCAAAGGCCTGGCATCAGTCATGTATTTAATAATTGATGTAGATTCGATCATGATTTTGGACTGTGACGCTCTGTGTGTCACTGGTCCGTAGAATTTCCTGTGCATCAATAAAGCGATCGTATGCACACTGAGAAAAGGCTTCGGACTGTCAATGCATTAGCTAACTATGCCTCTAGTTGTAGGGTATTCCTCTCTCTAATAAAGTACAAATAATCGCACCAAGCAAAACATTGGTTTGTATGATTATCCTAATATCCTAATCAGAGACCCTACAAGTCCAAGAAAATGCTGAACCTGTCGTTATTCTGTCACTAGAGGGTAAAGTTCGTATTTCCACCTTCATCCTCGCATATTAAGCTACAACAGCGTAAGCTCTGATGTCCTGCTCGCAGTATATCATGAGGATTCATATACATAACATCGACGCAGATATTAACTGGCTTTGTAACCAGTCAAGGTACGTTTATGTACGTTTTACTAGTCAGTACTAATTTATCGATACCTGGTTCAAAGACCTGGCATCAGTCAATTATTTAATAATTGATGTAGCCAGGATCATGAATTTGGACTACGACGCTCTGTGTGTCACTGGTCCGTAGAATTTCCTGCGCATCAATAAAGCGATCGTATGCACACTGAGAAAAGGCTTCGGGCTGTCAATGCATCAGCTAACTATGCCTCTAGTTGTAGGGTATTCCTCTCTCTAATACACTACAAATAATCGCACCAAGCAAAATATTGGTTTGTATAATTATCCTAATATCCTAATCAGAGACCCTAAAAGTCCAAGAAAATGCTGAACCTGTCGCTATTCTGTCACTAGAGGGTGAAGGTTGTATTTTCGCCTTCATCCTCGCATATTAAGCTACAACAGCGTAAGCTCTGATGTCCTGCTCGCAGTATATCATGAGGATTCATATACATAACATCGACGCAGATATTAACTGGCTTTGTAACCAGTCAATGTACGTTTATATACGTTTTACTAGTCAGTACTAATTTATCGATACCTAGCTCAAAGACCTGGCATCAGTTAATTATTTAATAATTTATGTAGCCACGATCATGATTTTGGACTATGACGCTCTGTGTGTCACTGGTCCGTAGAATTTCCTGTGCATCAATAAAGCAATCGCATGCACAGTGAGAAAAGGCTTCGGGCTGTCAATGCATCAGCTAACTATGCCTCTAGTTGTAGGGTATTCCTCTCTTTAATAAAGTCCAAATAATCGCCCCAAGCAAAACATTGGTTTGTATGATTATCCTAATATCCTAATCAGAGACCCTACAACTCCAAGAAAATGCTGAACCTGTCGTTATTCTGTCACTAGAGGGTAAAGGTCGTATTTCCACCTTCATCCTCGCATATTAAGCTACAACAGCGTAAGCTCTGATGTCCTGCTCGCAGTATATCATGAGGATTCATATACATAACATCGACGCAGATATTAACTAGCTTTGTAACCAGTCATGGTACGTGTATGTACATTTTACTAGTCACTACTAATTTATCGATACCTGGCTCAAAGACCTGGTATCAGTCAATTATTTAATAATTGATGTAACCACGATCATGATTTTGGACTATGACGCTCTGTGTCACTGGTCCGTAGAATTTCCTGTGCATCAGTAAAGCGATCGTATGCACACTGAGAAAAGACTTCGGGCTGTCAATGCGTCAGCTAACTATGCCTCTAGTTGTAGGGTATTCCTCTCTCTAATAAAGTACAAATAATCGCACCAAGCAAAACATTGGTTTGTATAATTATCCTAAAATCCTAATCAGAGACCCTAAAAGTCCAAGAAAATGCTGAACCTGTCGTTATTCTGTCACTAGAGGGTAAAGGTCGTATTTCCACCTTCATCCTCGCATATTAAGCTACAACAGCGTAAGCTCTGATGTCCTGCTCACAGTATATCATGAGGATTCATATACATAACATCGACGCAGATATTAAATGGCTTTGTAACCAGTCATGGTACGTGTATGTACATTTTACTAGTCAGTACTAATTTATCGATACCTAGCTCAAAGGCCTGGCATCAGTCATGTATTTAATAATTGATGTAGATTCGATCATGATTTTGGACTGTGACGCTCTGTGTGTCACTGGTCCGTAGAATTTCCTGTGCATCAATAAAGCGATCGTATGGACACTGAGGAAAGGCTTCGGGCTGTCAATGCATCAGCTAACTATGCCTCTAGTTGTGAGGTATTCCTCTCTCTATCTCTACTCTCTATACGTTGTAGCTCCTGTTGGTGCTGCTGCTGCTGCTGCTGTTGCTGAGGGTGCTGCTGGTATCGACACGCCAGACCGTTATAATTGCTCGTACATCAACGGCGTAATTCACTTGCCGATATTGGCCGCGAGGCATACGCCATTACCTGACTCGCCATGAAGAGAGAGAGAGTAAGAGAGATGGAGAGATATAGAGAGTCAGTCACGGTGCATCGTGGTGCTCTTGGTGCTGCGAGTACAGTTTCTGTCACAGGTCCTGCCTGACCGAGATTGATACCAGGCATATACGCTAAGGCCTTTTCATATGCCTTCAGCCTCGTGCAATGCATGCCTCTTGGCTGACGGACCAGCGAGCCAAGATCCTATAAATTATGTATAACGTCGTTGTACAAGGGTTATTCTGCTGATGGTGGCTTCGGGACAATTAATATACCACATGTCGACATGTGTCGACACAGTATATTAAGGCACCGAAGGCAATATTTAGGACCCCTTAAAAACAAAAATGATCGTGTTGTATTCCTTCCTCATAGAGGAAGCTGTGTTTTCGTGAAACATTTTTTTTCGAGATTTTCATGACTGGACACTCGAATGGTCTAAAACGTCGAGAAAAGGGGTTTAGAAAAAATGCCTGTATGTATATGTGTGAGTGTACGTGCAGTTTCCTTGTAAGCACGATAGCTGTCGCAATTTTAGATGTATCTTCTTCAAATTTGGTGCGCAAGTAGGCTGTCATACAACGACGCTTGGAATTGTAGTTGACGCGTATCGGTTGAAAAATTCAAATTTTACAGCATTTTTACAATTTTGAAAATATCGTTTTCACGCTATAACTTTCGCAATTTAAGAGATATCGTAGTGAAATTTTGAACACAATAGGACTACCCTCAAAACATGATGTGTACCAAATTTGGCGAGAATCGATAGCGTGGTTATAATTTTATTGCAATTTCAAGTTTTAAGAAAATGTCTTCAAAGACTTCATCTCTGTAAATTCTGAGATATCCGGCTGCAATTTTCGACATGATTTCACGATTATTGTTTGTTAATAATTGGTTGGGAGGACCAACTATTGGGTGTCACAACCAATCGATTGGATATCACGCCCAATTGATCGGATGTCACACCCAATCGGTTGTTTGTGACGCCCGGTTGGTGGGTTTTGACAGCCAATAGTTCCCGTATAGAAAAATAGTTGTGGCTTTGACTTGGCCTTTTCTAGTTTGCCCCAGTTCTATTAGGGACCCTACTAGGCTAGTCACGCTTGAAGTACGGAGCCTTTAGAGGCTCAATATGAGCGACCCTAGTGAGGGTTCCACATTTAAGCCTGATTAGGCCCCGAAGTTTGTCGTGGCCGCCTCTGTTGAGCCTAGTAGGGTTCTAGACTAGATTCCCTATTGTGGATGCCACGTTTATACCTAAAAAGGCCCCTTATTTAATCGCAGCTGCCCGAACTAATTTCTGCACGGGTTGGTTCTCCCAACCAATTTTGTCGCTTGGAGCATATTTAACCACGCGAATGGTTGGGGCAACCAATTTTGTCGCTTGGAGCATATTTAACCACGCGAATGGTTGGGGCAACCAATTTTGTCGCTTGGAGCATATTTAACCACGCGAATGGTTGGGGCAACTAATTTTTTCTCTGTGTGTGGAGGAAGGTCTCATAGGGAGACTTAAAAGAATCGGGGCCTGGAAAAAGGTCTCGTACGAGGACTTGGAAAAATAGGGGCCTTGGGAGAAGTCTCATAGGAGGACTTAGAAAATTTAGGGTTTGGATGAAGGTCTCATAATGAGACTTAAAACGATCAGAGGTTTGATCAAGGTGTCAAAAGAAATCTCTAAAAAAAATCAGGATGAAATGGTTACTCTTGTGATTTCCCAATACGTAAACATTTATTTGACAGCCTAAAATTCCATTTATGAAGGAATTATTTTTCATAACTTTCAATACAAACAAAATACATTTTTTCCTGTATTGCCCGAAGCACATATACTTTATCCTCCCGTTTAACAAAAAATGAACCTACGTCTATTTTTATTTCTATAAAGAACCGCACAACACATGATAAAGAGATGAGATTATTTAGAAAAAAAATAGATCCATATTTTTTTTTCATATGCTATCGTAACCATTCGTGAGGCATCTTTATCCTTCGCAGGCATGTAAACATCCCGAGTACAAAAAAACAACATGCAAAAAACATTTTTTTCTATCTTGGCCTAAGCACGTGAACTTTATCCTCCAGTTAAAAAAATGGGCCTACTTCTATTTTTATTTCTATAAAGAACCACACAACAGATGATAAATAGGTGAGATTATTTAGAAGAAAAAAATAGATATATGTATATATATATATTTTTTTTTTTAGTAAGCTAGAGATATCATCATCCCTTGGTAGACGGAACGCGTAGTATGCATTCTTCGTGCGGTCTCTCCGCAGGCCCGTAAACATCCCGAAGGGTGAAAGCCTTGGGAATCGAGCGAATGAGCATGAGTTAGAGAGTGAAAGAAAAAAAAAAAAGTTTCACCCTTCACGAGACAGCGTCTTTCATCCCCGAGACGATGGCAACCCCTCTTCCATCTTCCTCGCGCTTTTCCCCCCAAAGTACAGTCTAGGCGATAATTCCAAGGCGCGAATTTATGGCTAGTAGCCTTATTTCTTTCGTGATTCTCGCCCTTCAATCCCACTTAATTCGTCCGAGAATGACAAGGGTCTTCTCCCGATAAGTTTTCGACGATGAATCGATGATTGATTACTTCCCTCAACATGTATATATATATATATATATAGACTCCCCGCTATGCTACAAGCTCTGATGGCCAGCTAGTGGTTCTACGCGTTTCAAGATATAACTCAATTTGCGGGCCCTTTTAGGTCGCAATTCCCTTTCCACCTCCACCTTTTCACCCTCGTCTGTACGCTGTACATTCAAAATCTTCCGCATTAAATATTATATTGCTATGAATTTGTAAATTGAATTTCCTTTGTCAAGAGTGATTAATTATTTATTTAATGTGATATTCATTCTCGCAATATAAAATAATCTGAAAACTCTCTATATAACGAACTTATTGTTTTTATATAATTTTTTATATGCAAAAAAATATTAAGATTTAATAACAAAAACTAACAATTTTCGTTAAAAATAAAGGCAATTTGTTTATTGTAACAATTTTTTTAAATATAACTAATATAACTTTAATTTCGCATAGTAATAATACCAATACCTATAAAACATTAATAAATCATTTTTAAAAATATATTAAAACAAGGTTTTCCTAATTAATTAATAACTAATTTTGTCACTATTATTTAAAATCAGTATTCTTAATATTACCAATATCATAGTTTGTTTGATGTTACAACAAAATTGATGTTAACTCAGCTTCACTGAGACGTTTATTAATTCATAATTATAATTACAAGACGGGCTTTCACCAAATAATAATAAAAATCCCCATCTATTTAAGGTAGTGCTTGCGATCCATACTAGTCAATTGACGCATTGTTCCGAAAATTCTGTAAATGCTAACAATTTTATATATCTACACATTCAATTAATCACAGTGAGAATAAAAAGTATTTGTAGATGCTTCGTAAACTTAAAAAACATAAATTATATATTAACTAAAATATCTCATCAGAATCTCGCTTGAACGCGTAGTGGTATTGTATCATTACGCGGTCAGAGCTAAATTTGGTCGTTTTAAAGGTAAATTTGTGACACAAAACAAACAAAAAAAGTAGATCGAAAATCTAATTTTTGCACCACGACTACAACTGCCACGAAAAATAGGGTCGCTGAAACCAAGGTTGAAACGGCGCCGGTTAACACTCGAGGTTATGTTCATTTCTATCATCGTCCGCTACATCCGGTTATCCGTAACTTCTGAGTGGCGATGATGTATTTGACGTTGGAATCACACCCAAATACTTCGATAACGTGCCTTTTTTATATTTTATACGGAATCGTGACACTCTAAGGAATCCATAGCACATTTGATATTGTATAAAAGTTCAATTTATACATGTTAATTTTTGTTACGAATTACGAAATCGGTTAGTTTCCCATAAGAGCCCGTGCATAAGAATTTTTTTTCAAATATTTATTTTCTCGGTAATTTAGTCTATAACCCAGCTTGAAACTTTGCAATTGCATTTCCAAGGGATTCAACTATTATATAAAAAACAAAGTAGAACCTTGCACATTGCTTCCTCATTATTTTTCGCTTTTTACAAAGCTACCTCTATGAGGAAGTATGGTATTCAATTTTGGCTTCCTCATAGAGGTAGCTTTGTAAAAAGCGAAAAATAATGAGGAAGCAATGTGCAAGGTTCTACTTTGCATCCTTTTTTAAATTAGATAAATAAACATGTTGTGAATTCGCTTTTTCTATTTTGTTATTCCGTTATTTCGTTATTATTAGAGCGTTTTCGAAAGTAAATGTGAAAACGTATATTATTAAAAATAATTCAACATTCCATAAAATCACAAATTTCATACCGTTTGTCACTAAATTATACATATATAATGGCTGAATATTGTTTCATTTATATACAAAATTTGAGCTCGCTATCTCACGTTTTGCAAAAGTTACAATAGAGCGATAATGTCAATTCTTGAAAAATTCAAAATTCCATAAAATCTGAACCATTTTGCCGATTCGACCCAAATTCAATACCAAACAACATTGAGTGCACCTGCCCTTATAACCAACTATTTAGCAAAATAGGCTAAATTTTACGAAAGTTAGAGCGACCACCTCCTTTTTTCAAAAAATTCAAAACGGCATAAAATCGAAATTTTCGCACGGATTTTGTCGAAAATTGCTACAGTTGAAGAGGGTCTGCTGCTACACTTGTGTGCCAAATTTGAGCGCGATATACAAAACGGTTCTTGAGTTATCGGCGTTCGAATTTTCGGAGTTGTATACATACACACACACACACACATACATACATACGGACATTTTTTCTATATCACTTTTTTGGACGTTTTGGACTATTCTAAGTGTCCTGACATAAAAATCTCGAAAAAAAATTTTTTCATGAAAGCGTAGCGTCCTCTATGACGAAGCAAAATGTTAAGTCTTAAGTTCAGAAGGGTTAATGCGCAAGGACTACCTTAACGATCACTCGAATATTCAATAATAAATACTTTAAACGACAATATTAATAATTCAATATTAAAGTTCTTAAATTCTAGTCCAAAAACAACTTTTCCTTGAAATTCTATATACATTGTCATCAGCGAACGACGCGAGTTTAATTATCGTACAAAATGACTATTGACGCACGAGCTTGTCGTAAAAAAAAATTCAATCTTCAAAACATTAGTTCACCTCGTTATTCTCCCGCTCGAAAAATTGTACCTTACGCTCGGATGATCCAGCATTGGCATCACCGAAGATCGTGCGAGGGACTCGTGCCGGATTTGTACAGTGACGTGTGAAGAAGAGGAGCAACGACGACAACGGGCGATGCGCTTCGAGCGACGAGAGTGGAACGACGATGCGATGAATCGCTCTCACAATTCCTCCATCGAAGCGAACGCGCTCGCGTGCACCAAGCGTAAGGGACCAACGAGATTCCATTCAATGCCCGGACCCACGGAGCGCGGTGACGAGAGTGCGGGTGGCGATGATATTGCACGGTGAAGAGGAGCAGCAGCAGCAGCAGCAGCGCATGCAAAGGCTTGACGAGCTCGAGTTTCCACAGCGCCTCTTGTGTAGAAGCGAAATAGATAGAAGGGACGAGCAACGCACTGAAGAATTTCGGTATTACGGCCGAGAGAGCGAGAAGCTCAGAACGATGATGGGGAATAAAGGGAGGAGTATCATCATCGTGCACTGCATGCCTCCACGCATTTACATCAAAACAGGTGTGGAATACCATGGCCCAGTGATCGTCCTCTTAAGCTTGAGCTTATTCGCATTTTTTTGTCTTATTTTGCTTTCTCTAGAATTATTTTTTGTTCACTGTTAAAATATTTTTTAAATTAATACATGTATTGAAAGTTTTTTTGCAGATACGGTATATTAAATTTGATTTAATATTATTTTATTATATTGTATTATTATATCAAATTTGATTTAATATACAGACAAGTTCTAAAAATCCAATAATTATATTATAAACACAACTTTTATGTAATACATGTATTGAAAGTTTTTTTGCAGATACGGTATATTAAATTTGTTTTAATATTATTTTATTATATTGTATTATTATATCAAATTTGATTTAATATACAGACAAGTTCTAAAAATCCAACAATTATATTATAAACACAACTTTTATGAAGTGTTTGGTATACTGCATATTAACTGTACAATGTACAAGGAATATTTTTAGGAAAGTATTTTTTTTGGAAAAGCACATTTTTTATAAAAATAATTTTTCGTAAAATGATTCTTTTTTCAAGTACTTGGCTTCTGGTTTTTTATTTTTTTCCAAAAAAGTATTTTTGGTAGATTAACTTTACAAAGATTGTTTTGTATATTAATTAATATTTTAATATTAAATTTAATATACGCGTATCCACAAAAAAACTTCCAATGAAAAATTGTTAAATATTTAACTAATTTGCATTTACCCAATATATTTATTAATTATACTCATTTATTCAGTCGGGAGTTTTTTAATTTTTATTATTTTTTAATTGTAAGATTTTATTGTCAGGAAATTCCAAATTTTGCGTGTGTGTAGATTTCGTGTTGAGACTCTAGCTTTCACAATTTTCTATACATCTGGCTCAAATTTGGCACGCAAGAGGAGTATAATTAAACACGATTTAGGTTTAGATTTATATTTGGCGAGTATCGGATGATTGGTTAAAATTTTAGAGCATTACCAAATTTTTCGAAAAAAGTTTTTCGCGCCCTTACTATTTAGAATATCGAGATATCTGGTTGAAATGTTAAACACTTATGTAATAACGCTGAATCTTTATTTGTTTTAAATTTGGCGAAAATCGATCGAGTGGTTCCAATTTTATGACAATTTTATATTTTCAAAAAAAAAAAATCTTACTCTTTTAAATTGTGAACTAATGAATCATTGAAATCGCTCATATCGCAGCGTATTCATATTGTAAGAAAAGAAAAGATTATCTGAAAGTGTGTAAGACAATCTCATTAAAGAAATTTATTATGTTTTTAAAACTATTATTAATCAAAACCAATATTCCGAATATCACTTATTTTTCATAAACTTGAAATTCAAATGGAATTATACTTTCAATTAAGTATCTATCTGCAAAGCATCCTTCACCAAAACAAATCTAAACCATATATCCCAGAATACATATAAACTGTCTTTCCATTCCCAAAAAAAAAAATAAAAAATAAAAACAAAATCCTCCATTAAAAAAAACAAAAGAAAAACATCAGTACCTACCTCAATTTGTTAAAAAAGCAAACGATTTTTTTTTCTTGCGTCTATAGATAAAAGTGTTCCATTTATCTCTAACTACGTGGCCAGCGACTGTGCAAGTTTCTGTCAGGGTACAGAAATGTAACTACGGGGGAATACGTCGACAATGCACTCACTGTAAATGTATTTTCATTTAATGACGAGATTCTTTGAGGGTTGCAGTGTAACTGTGTGATAGCAGACACGATTCACCACATTGCAATGTACAACGAGGGTGAAATGGTGAAGGGTTTGATCTCTTCCTTCCCCCGAAGGCGTCGAGCGATGGTATTCTCTGTGCTTGGTCTCTCATCCTCTCGGGTCTCAATCTCGGGTCTCAAGCGTGTGCAAAGCCCACGACGAGAAGTAGCAGCAGCAGCAGCAGCTTTCATCCCCCTCAGCTTTTTGAGCCGAGGCGCGAGAGCTTTTTATTCTCCGGTGAACATGCGACGAGACCAGCAGCATCAACGACGAAGACCCTCGAGCAGTCTCGACGCCAAGTCATTGAATGCTTTTGCCGAGGGGATGAACGAGAAACGCCTCTCGTCAGAATGTCGGATATTATGTTTAATTGATGAACCCGCAGACGCATTGACTACTCACTGTCTGATGAATTCATCCAGTTCTCGGGTTGGTGTTGCACTAAGGGTCTCTGCTTCTCGTTCCACGTCTCGCTGCTTTCGCGTAGTGCACTAACAGGAAATTATTGCAGCAGAAAGGCGTAGTACGCCTCGTGCTAAGTAGTCATGGTCGACGTGCAGGCGGACGGACAAACGCTGAGTGTTGGTCTTGGGTAGTTACACCGCATTACCTACGACTGGAATAGTAGCAATCTGTTAATAGGCGAACAATTGGGAAATGAAATTGTAACAAGGGCTTTTACAATTCTAGTGTAATTTATTTAATGCAGTATGATGTAATTTACTTTTTTTTTAAATTGATTATTCAGCAGAATCGAAGAGGGCATCTCGGGAGTTCGGATTTATTGGGATTTATAATGATTCGGAGATATATACAATGAAGATTTGGATTTGTTTCAATAATTTTTCAAAGCATTGTCGTGAGCCTTTTAATTGCGGAACGGCAATGATGTTGATAATAATCTTTTCTTTTCGGCGAGCTCCTTAGATGGGAAAAACAAAATTTGAAATCGGTCAAGCGAAAGAAGAGTTATGGCTGGTTGAACATTCTGAATGCCATATGCGGCGGGTCCATTAGTTAATCAAATGGAACCTCTTAACCTAAAAGCGTCTGCAGTCGTAGCGAGTTGTAAAGATGCAAAAGGTCTTACTCAATTTCTTTCATAGAAAGGGTATGGTATATTGAAATCATCCATATACTAAAATCATGGACATATCAAAATCATCCATACACTAAACTCGTTCACGATCCGGTGCGATGGTCTAGTGATTAGTGTACTGGCCTCTAGTCCAGAGCATCGGTAGGTCGCGGGTTCGATTCCCGGGGCCGTCGATTTCCGTCGAAAAATGTAAATACGGGCGCGATGAAGCTCCAGATGTATACATGAGACCCACACAGGATTTCTACCTGTGGGGTTGACATGTATACAGCTGTAGTCCGTTGTTTACATTCTCGACGAATCGTGACGTAGCTCCAGTGCCGGGAGGCGAACTCGAGACCGGCTATATCTGCATACGTTTTCCGCAATTTCCCTATGCCCATGGCAGCAATGCTATGGCGAATGCGATACAGAGGGGCATTATGAAGAGTGGCTACGGACAACACTCTAAGCGGGGTCTCTATGAAGGAACGGGGAAAAACGGGAGAGGGGTAACGTAAAAGCCTGAAGAAAGCATACGCAGGTAACCACCAAAAAAAAAATACTAAATTTATTCACAAATCAAAATCATCCACATAAGGTAAACGGCCCAGTTTCGGTCACTGTCCGGGTTTCGGTCATCAAACTTAGATTTATATTAATGATAAATGTATTTTTCGGCCAATCCAAAAATAATCAAGGCCATATTAAAGAGTGATTTTTATTCTTTATTATTTTCAAAACACGAATGTATACATGAAATTTTTCATTAAAAAATGTTAATGTGAGTGACGCTCCTTTTTTTTGCGTTCGAGCAGCGAGTGTTAACCGCGCGAGCTAGCTGAAAACTCGTTGAAAACATCAGATTTTGATAAATTGTAAGTATTAATAGGTATGAATATTATATCGAAAGCTTCAGACCGAATCACGGAATCGATTAGACGAATAATTATGTGTTTTACCATGAATTATTCCAGTAAAATTGCGGTGTCCGTAACTGGTCCCGTAAATTAGGTTATGTTGTTGATTCGGTCACTTGTTGTACGAACCATAGCTTCAATTGTGTTCATTTTTTATTTAACGATTTAATATTAAAATATCGATAAAACAGTCGAATACAAAAGCGAATTTTCAGATAAGTCGTCAAAATGTCTCATGAACTTCCAACAAACTTGTTGTTCATTCACGGGAGGCTGTTTACTGCATTCCCGTGACCGAAACTAGTGCTTGCGAGGTGACCGAAACTGCGACATGGATTTTGGTTGGTGACCGAAACCCCGGCAGCCGAGCGGCGTTATTAAAACAATAATTTTAATATAATAATCTAATAATTGACCATGAATAATGATTGAATCATGTTCAAAAGTCTCATTGCATACATTAGAACAGGCTGTTTCCGAAATTTCGATACAACCCCTTTATAAATAGCAGAAAACACGGACCTGGGCTCTAAAGATCACCGAAATTGGGCCGTTTACCTTACCAATATCATCCATATATCGAGCCAACAGTTTATAAGACTCCTGATTGGTTGGTGATGCAAAGCTAACTTCATTTGATTATCATTCCTTCTTTCTTAAAAGATATGCTACATCGAAATTCGATATATCGAAATAGAGAAGCCAGATTATAAGTTTTCTGATTAATCGCTGCTGGCTGTGTCACAGAACTAACTTCTTAGAAGACATGCCACATCGAAAGTCGATATGTCAAATGTAGAAACCAAGTTACAAGCCTCCTGATTGGGCGGTGATGGTTACATCGCAAAACAAACTTCATTCGTTTATCATTTGTCCTTTCTTAAAAGACATGACACATCGAAAGTCGATACATCGAATGTAGAAACCAGATTATAAGCCTCCTGATTGGTGGGTGATGGTTATGCCGCAAAGCTAACTTCATTCGTGTATCATTTATCCTTTCTTAAAAAAGTCATGGAACATCGAAAGTCGATAAATCGGAGCCAGATATGCAGAAGTCAGATTATAAGCCTCCTCATTGGTCGGTGATGGTTATGTCCTAGAACTAACTTCATTCCGCTATCATTGCCCTTTTCTTAAAAATGGCATGGCACATCGAAAATCGATATATCGATAACTAACTTCATTCGTATACGATAGCACACACCTAACCTAAAAACACATGTTGTCAAGATGCAAAAATCTTATTCAATCACAAGATAAAACAAATGAAAAAAAGAACTTATAGAATTGTTGACGCAATATTTTTGCAAAAATCTTATTCCATCACATGATAAAATAAATGAAAAAAAAAATCTTGCAGAATCGTAGCCGCAATATTTTTCTAATGCAGCAAGATGATTTCTCACGCGCTTATGTAACAATCCAAGTAAGTCAAACTAGAGAAATGGAAGTGAAGCTCAGCAACCGCAATGACCAATTAGCCGTGTGGCTGATCGTCTTCGCGGCGTCGTACTTTCACCGTAAATCCTTACTAAATCTCACGCTTAAGCTCACAAGGTGCAGTCGCAACAACAACAACAGCCAGTGAAGGTGGATTGCCTTGCGCTTCGAACTGGATAGCGAAGGTAAACATAGAGTAGAGATGAGAACGCGTGAGACAGATCCTTCTCGCCCCAGAATTTCAAAGCATCTCGCTCTACATAGCTTTATCTCAGAACCCTCGTCGCGATCCTATATATATCTACGTATATATATATATATATATATTGGAACATCACACAGGAGAATATCCACAGTATCACTCCTTTCTGAGAACGTTGTGTGTCATGTGTCCTATATAAACATATGCGTTGCATCCCTCGAGTCTCGAATCCTGCATCCAAAATTCCCAGAAGAGCTTTAGCCCAGACTGAAAGTGGAGGTGGAGAGTTCTAGCAGATACTACCACAGCCACAGACTCGCGGTCTTCCGATAATCCATAGTATTTCCTTTCTGCCGTTGGTAGACCAAACGATACTCCAAATATATAACTCAAGCCACTATAGTAAACACACAAATATTATATTCCTTTATAGATCTTTCAAAGGAGTAATTCCTCGTACTGGTACGTATTTCCGATTCAAAGTCAAAGGCCTCTATGGAGAATAATAAGAATATCTTGAGGGGGTTTTTCACATGCATTACTATCTCAAAGTTTGATTCGATCAGAATATCTGTATCTACTTTTCAACGAGACAAATATTTTGTTATATATTTTTGTTTATTTTCTTGAACTGTGCACTCAATTAGCTTGATTATTTTTGTACGGAATATGAAACGGTTTTTTATATGAATATGACAATATCCGTATTTTTTATAAATTTAAATACACGAAGATTCAGTGAAATTTTAGTCGTCAAGAAATAATAAAGAAAAATTAATATTAAATAAGAAGACTTTTACCGATTTTCACTAAATTACATCTACAGATTCACTTGATATTGTCTCGTTTATGATAAAAATATAAGGTAAACAGCACTGTTTCTGACGCTGGTCCAGTTCCTGATGCGCTACTTTAGCATAGGCGGCTTCCCCCACCATTCCAGAAACAGCCAATTACAAAGTAATTCGTAAATGGTGGCTGCGACACTCGTTAGGTCCTCGTTTGCCCTATGGTTTTACATGGGCAGAGTGAGAGGGTTCCCTTACATCGTCACAAACAGAGCCGTTTACCTTATGCTCGATAGATCCAGTTTTGGGAAAGTAAGTACAATGAGAGTTTTTTGAAAATTCCGAAAATCGATAAAATCCGAATTGCTTTACCGATTTTACTCAAATTTAATATCAAATGTCGCAACACTTCCTCTAAGTGTCTTGATAAGTTTCAGCTCGATAGCGGGAGTTTAGTTAAAATTAGTGATATCAGACAATTTTCAAAATTTTAAAAATCACTTCAAATTAAAACGGACGAATGAATTTTATAAAATTTATAGCTAAGATTGGACTACACTGTATATTCTTGAATTCTTTGAATCCAAGAATATACAGTGTATTCTTGAACTTGAAAAAAATATTCTTGAAATCTTGAAAAAAATTGTTTTTCATTTTTTTAAAACTGAGCAAGTATAATTCGCAAGGCTTCGACCTTTTTTCAGAATGAAAATCTAATTCTCAATATTGGTCAACAATTAAAATAATAAATAATCTTTGAAAAATTGGAAAAATTTATTTCGTAAAAGATCCAACAACCAGTAACGATTATGAATTAATTTGCCCTTAAGTTAAATTTAATTTACATTTATAAATAAATAAATCACCCAAAGACGAATACCAAAAAAAAGAAAAAAATTTGCAAATATTAACTTATCTCAAATTGATAATAAAAACTTTAAATTCATGCTTTTAGTACAGCGAGAATTAATTCGAGCAATGTGAAAAATAATCTAGTGACTGCATCACTAAACAAGGCACATAAACTGCAGCGACCGATCGTAAAACAAAGAATTAACATTACAAAAACGATTTGGCTGTCGTTGTATGTCGCTGAAAACCTATAGAAGACCTCGTCGTATAAACCTCGTGATATAAAGTCCTTCGCATGGCAGAAACAACGAAGATTGGGCAATAAAGCTCAATTACTTCGTTTCGGTAGTTGGTGAGAAGTTGGAATAACTCTCATCTCGATAGCCCCGTAATAACCTTGCCGATATTACCCAGTGACCGTAATTCTGTCGTTCCTCTATATTCCTATCTCCTTTTCAATCTCTCATAAGAGGACAATTGCGAGGAGAGAGAGTTTTCGACTTGAGAGTTAAATCGACTAAACTGCAAAGCCTCGACGCTCCCTTTTCTATATATATATACAATTTACCTCTTTCTCTCGAAAGTTGCATTTAGTATAAGATTCTCAATGTTTTCTATCGCATTCCAGAGCTATTCGAGGCTCTTTCTTCTCCGTCTACATCTAATCGTCTCTGCTATACACTGAACGCTCGAGAGGGTCTGTTCCCTTCCGCTTTGGCTCGTACTTACGTGCCAAAGCGGATTCCAAAGGCTTGGCTGCTTCAGTTCCCCTCTTTCCTCCCTTTTAGAAAAGGATGAAGAAGAGAAGAGCGTGAACCTCCGTCGGAGCTGCTTCGAAACTTTGCGCGTTCCCGTAGAATCGAAAGTGTCGGAGCCAAGCTCCTGTGTACACGAGTGAAGCGGAACAGAGTGAGAATATACTCACAGGAAAATCTCGAGTTCCTCTGGTCGTAAGCAGGGCCAGTTCTCAGCTTTCGGTTTACAGACAAACTTTTTGTCAATTAAACTTTCTCGCGCCGCTCGTATACTCGCCACGCGGACAGTGGCTACAGCATTTTCTCACGATCTCATTCATAGCCAGAGCTTTAGAAACGTGTGCGAACATTTGCCTCTATTCTGTACATTCAGAATAGACACCAATTCGCGTACGTGGAATATTCAAGTTTTGCAATTTTGAACGTTTTCCTGCGGGAAAACTCGGCTCGCCAATTGTTGCGAATAATCTTCGTCCACTGAGTAGAATCATAATTCCCATAGTTGAAGAATACTCCTAAAACTCATGAGTGTGATCACAATGGTCGGGAAAATAACACAGTTGTTTTTGTACACCTTAATAAAAAATTATGGTCCGTAAAAGTATTATGTCCATTTTTTTCGTTATTTCTGCAGACGACGATTGTTTTGCTTCCTCATAGAGGAAGCTTTGTTTTCATGAAAAATTTTTTTTTCGAGATTTTCATGCCAGTATGCTTAGAATTGTCCAAAACGTCGAGAAAAGTGGTTTAGAAAAAATGTCCGTATGTATGTGTGTCTTGGGCTCCGAAAATTCGATGAACTATTACTCAGTAACCGTTCGAGCGATATGGCTCGAATTTGGCACGCAAGTGGAGTAGTTGCCCCACTTTGAATGTTAAGATTTAAAAAAAAAAAATCAGCGATTTTGATTTTATGGTACATTTATTTTTCTGAAAAAAGGGCGTGGTCGCTCTAACTTTCGTAAAAATTAGACGATTTTGCTAAATAGTTGTTTATAAATAAATATACGTTCAATGTTGTTTGGCATTGCATTTGGGCGAAATCGGTAAAGCGGTTCAGATTTTATAGATGTTTGAATTTTTCGAAAAAAATCATTTTTTTTTATAAATCACGTCGAATTTCACCAATTTAACCGACATGTTTTACAGACGAAAAGGAACATGCAGCTATGCCACGTACCAAATTTTACGATGATCGGTAAAGTGGTTCAGATTTTACATTTTGAAATTTACAAAAAAAAAAAACGATTTTCGCTCTTGCATCAGCAAAAGTTGATAATGCGAGACAAAAGTTTGTACTCAATGGAAATAAGAATGCAAAATAGAACTTTAGACATTGCTGCATATATAATTCTTATTTTTTTAAATTTATAATGACTGCTTGTCCCAAAATAGAATTGCTCATAACTCTCGAACGGCATGACGAATCGAGATGAAAATTTACACAAAAGAGGAGGATAAACTCCGTTTTCGTTATTTCGATTAAGGTAGTCCTTGCACATTAAGCTGAGGTCAAATAAGTTTTCGAAAAATGGGAGGGAATTGCAAACACTTTTCGCCAATTTAAACAAGGCTGCAAAGTAGAACTTTGCAAATTGCTTCCTCATTATTGTTGGATTTTTACAAAGCTTCCTCTATGAGGAAGCCAAAATAGATTAACATCCTTCCTCATAGAGGTAAATTTGTAAAAAGCCAACAGTAATGAGGAAGCAATTAGCAAAGTTCTACTTTGCAGCCTTGTTTTCAAAGTTATTTTCCTAAAAAACTATTCAACGTAAAGACTACGTTTCACCGTTTATTATATTTATAGTTTGACAAATTTTCATCGAAGGATTTTTTAATACAATTTCTTATACTTCAATTGAACAATCAAAACATATGTTTCTAATGGTGTGAATAGTTGAGTTAAAAATTCTCTGAAAAGTTCGGGATTTTATTTTATGATTAAACGCTCTGTAAAGACAGTGCTCAATTTTGTCATTTAAAATATATGGGATTTCGCTATACTCCCGTACAATTTTTTCTTGCTAAATATTTGCAAAAAAATTTACAACTTTTGAAAATGAATAAAATATATGTCACTATGTAGTGAAAAAATACATAACAATGATTGCAAAATGTTATTAACAAATAATGAAATAAAAATTGTTAACTATATTGATAAATGGTTGACTATGTTGATCAACTTTGATATTCCACTTTCCCCGACCCTTCAGACAATTTTACGCATGCTAACATGAAAATCAATTTTTAAAAATCAGGCAGACAATTTTCTAAGTTCGAAAACGAAATTTTGATATTTTCAGAAAAACTTACAAAAATTAATATATCAAAAAGTTCGCCAAGATTCGTAAGACAAGTAATGCTGTATAAAAACGCCTCATTAATATTTTCCTATCGGCATACCCTTAACTAAAAAAAAAAGTCAAGACCTTTTTACAACTAGTACAATCTTCCCAATATAAACTTCCAAAAATGCTTCTCATAGTCACATAAGTTTGGCTTCCAGAGAGATCTGTTAATTAACGGATTGGTGGAAATTGAAAGGAGCAGCTTGAAAATGTACCATTTTGCTACGCTGCGTGCGATTTAAAAAGCTTTAAGAATGTACTTTGGCTATTGAGACTGCTCCGGAGTCTCTTCTCTTGATCAACCTGAAAGCATTTCACTCGTTTGCTAGCTTCCTCTTTCAAGCCACTTCACCAATCGAATTTAAACGCGAGGATTCTTTTACGTCCTCGCCAGCAAATCCGCGTGCACTTCACGATAGAAGGAACGCTATCGTTGAGAAGAGTTCCGCTTGCGAGTTTTGTAAGTCCTCACTTGCTCAGGGGGGAAAATAAGAAGAAGAGGTGAAAGAAAGTCGCGGGTTGCGAGGGGTCAGAGGATTCGATCGTCTAGGAAACTCAAGAACTAGAGAATGAAAAAGATAGCGCAGCGTGGCACACGCGAGGTTTAAGTAAGATACAGAGAGGCAAAGAGAGGCTGCAAGTCGCGAGGCACTTTGTTGCAGCGTTCACTCTGCGGCTCCCGCCCTTATTTCCAACCCCTATAGATTTATGGCCGGACCATTCGGCCCGAATATCCGATGCCTTCTTAAGAGGATAAAGAAATAAATATAGACGATCCTATGGGTAGCTCTTTTCTGTGCGGGCGAGAAACTCGAGCGCCAGAACGATTTCCTTCGCATGATCGAGAGCATCGATATCGCAATCGCCTTGCCTTGCTCTCCCTTCCAAACTCGTCCCCCTCGCTTATACACACTTTACTTTCATACTTTTATTCATTCCACACTGCGAAAAAGTTTTGCCTCCATTGTATCGTGAATTGTCCCTTTCAACGATATTTCGCGTATAATCGCACTATTTTTCGTTCCACTTTCAAATAGATTTATCAAACTATAGGTAAAACGTCGTCCATAAGTTTCTGAAGTATTTATGAGATAAAAAACAATTTTTTTATTCCTGGGGAAAAAATTATTCTTTGTACTTCTTATTTTTATTTTTCATGTTAGGGTTTGAAGTTATGAGACATATGATGTGGATTAATAATATATATTAATGTATGTATTAATATTCAATCAAATTCGGTACTGAATTTTGTAAAAATTGGTTAAAGAGAAGAAATTTGTGATGATTCTGATTTTTTGACAAAGTAGAGTTTACCGAATTTGTTTATTATTGATTTTTCGGAAGGCTTCAGTTGTGAGGAAAATAAAATTGTGAAAAATGTAAAATATTCAGGAATGTTCGACGAGATTCTATGTTTATATCCTTGATTGCAAGGTAAAGGAACAGGCAGAGAATTCCCTTGGCATTATCGCAACCTCTGCAACTCGCATCGTTTCTAGAATAATTTAGCATTTAAACATCTTAAACTCCATCAATAGTATCGGCGTACAATGCAATGAATAAATGAATATTTGAGCCGCGTACAAAGGTGGGAATAATTTACTATTGATTGACAGCTGCGGTCGGAAAAGCAAAGAGATTCTGATTTTATATGGTTTACAAATTTTGTTACTGTAACTAACATAAACTTCAACTAGTATAGCTTAAACTTTTACAGGAATTAACGATTTCAAATTCTAAATGACGTGAAAATCGGTTGGACCCCTTTTATCTTTCATTTTTATTTTTTAATTTGCATTTCCCCCCGTCTGGAAGCATTACGCCTATTGCAGGGTCGGCCCGGACCAGTAGCCAGTCCCCCCTGGGCGTCTGGTCCGGATCAGTAACCAGGCCCCCATGCGGCAGCATTTCTGCCATGGCCATAGGGAAACTGCGGAAAACCTATGCCGATATAGCCGCTCTCGAGTTCGCCTCACCGCACCGGAGCTACGTTTTGGAGTCACGTTTCGTCGAGAACATACACACGGACTACAGCTGTATACATGTGAAATCCACAGGTAGAAATACTTGTGTGGGTCTCATGTATACATCTGGAGCTTCATCGCGCCCGTATTTATATTTTCGACGAAAATCGACGGCACCGGGAATCGAACCCGCGAGCTACCGATGCTCTGGACTAGAGGCCTGTACACTGCCCACTAGACCACCACACCGGTTCTTCCCAGGTAGAAATCTGTCAGGGCTTGCCTTATCGGGATCAGGCCCCGATCGGGGAATCCCACGGCTAGCCCTATTATGGAAAGCCTTGCTTGGCCCTGATCAGGCAATGTCACGGCTAGCCGTATTATGGGAAGACTGACCAGGGCGTGATCCGGCGCAATCCGGACCCGCCTTAGTAGGTGTAAGATCAGGCAACCGTAAAATTGCGCTGATTAGGCTTGCCTTACGAGTGCCTCATTTCCTATTTTGTCCCGTGTTACTCAAAGTAGAATTCAGGCAGGTATCATATTCCATACCTATTATACTTATGGACTGTTACCGTAGAAATAAATGATGATGTCTGGTTCCAAATTATCTTTTAAATCGAAATTGTTTGTCGGCAGTCGAATTGACAATGCTCGCAGCGTTCGCTGCCACGGATACGCCGGTATAAAAACATAACCTTACTTTCGCATTCTTGGAATACTAGTGTCAGGTCAGTCAAATCAACTGTTTAAATTTTACTCTTCCCAAATATTGTTTGTCCGCCATCTTGATGTTTTAAGTTTGAAGTTTAAATTTATAATAAAACTAAGATTGTTCATTTTCGCCCGACGTTATTGAATCCCCATATTAACTTTACGAATGAAAAATTCAAATTCGCAATCGTCGAATTAAAAATATCATTTATAAAATCGAAATATCGCACTCAAGGTGGCGGACAACGATGCTTTTTGCAATAAATAAATTTTATGCTAATAAAGTCAGTTTTTGCTTTTTCGACCGGTATATTAAATCCACCATTTTGATTTTACGAATTTTGAGTTAAAGTCACTTCTGTGTTAGAGAGGTCTTATAAGGTCGGCGAATTTCAATCCAAAGTTTTTGGCAGAATCACCTTTAAATATTCGTTCCATATATCAGCCTCCCTTTACTGTTATCGTAAAATGAACTATTATGGAATTACAGTATGACATATCCACATAGTCGGTTTGGTCTAGTGGTTAGCGTGCTCGGTTAGGTAGTTAGGTAAATAGGTAGGTCCCGTAGGTCTTGGGTTAAAATCCCGCGTCCATCACTTCTCGAATAGTGTTAGGAAAAACCGTCTCCGAAGACGATTCCCATTTTTTTTGCTATATTAATAGAATTTTATTGTTCACATTACTACATAATGCCCTGGAATTAATAATTAATCGTACTATTATTTTTAATGAACGCGAATACAGCCTTTGGAAGTTATTAGGCATTCTCAGCGCAGCCTTATAATAGACTGGTCGAGCAGCCTGATCAGGGCCATATATGACACAGCGTTACAGTTCGATTCAGGGTGCTACCAGGCTGCCATAAAAGCGCCCTACCGGGGCAGTCAGGCGGCCTAATAACGCCCTGACTAGGGCCCGAAGATAATTTCTACCCGGGTTTATCTTTCATTTCATAGCAATTTATAATTTTTATGTCTGAGACTCTTTTACTTTCAAACCACTCGACAAAACAGTCTAAAACTTTACACACGCACGTCATAACGTTTAAGAATAACTGTCAGCAAATATCGTGAAAATCGACAAAGGGGTTTAAAAATGACGATACATTAACATCATTTTTGATGTTGCGATTGTAATCACTTGTGTTTCTTTGGAAACAAGTTCGTTCCGGTTCTACAGTAAAATTCAAAAGTTATGAAACTTATTATTTAAAACACCCTTTACTTTTTGTTCATTTCAATTTGCGAAGCGAAATTTAGAAACTCGTTTGGAAACAAAACAGTCTTAAAAAAGTACTTTGCATCGGTATCTCGTCAATTACCATCGTGTACCAGTCCGGACTATAGTACCACCGAGGGTAAGTCCATCATTCTCGTTGTCTCTCATCGCCAGCTCGCTTTACACCATAAAATGTCTCCGCACCTATACATCTTGAGCACCGAAGCATCAGCATAAACTCCGGTTGAGATATACCGTCTATGCTTACGTCTCTGGGAATGAAAACAATGTCGTAACAACAGAGAGTCAAGGGGGTACTCGAGAATCGCAGTTTACTCTATACAATTTTATCCCGAGTTCGAGAGTGTCAGTGCAGAAAACACAATTCTCCTTCCTCTTTATCGCATTTTTTTTCTCCCTCTCATCACTATCGCATTTTTTTACCCTCTCCTTCTCTCGTCGCTATCGCATTTTCTCATCCCTCTCGGTTTTTCCACGTCCATCGCTTCTAGAAACGAGATATACAAGGCCCGCAATGTGATAAGCGTGTCGGAGAGCTCGTAACTTTTTATTCTTCCCGCTGAGCTGACGCTTTTCTCGCGCCCAGAACCGGACGATATGCAAATTTATCCGATATCCGGCTAGATGTTGATAAATTATATTTCAATGCCCTTCTGACTGTAGAAATGGAAGCCAGCATCTCGCGAAGTATCTCAGCGCCGGATCTACTCCACGTTTCCAACATCAACCCACACGTCTCTCATCTGCAGCTGAACCTGCAACCGGGAGGCGAAACGACGCGATGCAGTTCGCACTCTTCCGGCGACACTCAGCTATTCCGTTGGTACTACTGCATTTGAAGCTACTGTAGTCAAGTTCGTGGGGTATTTTGTCAGGAATCGACACACTGGGAGCTTCGCTGTAGCAGCTTCAAGCGGTAGTTCCTATTTTCCACCGGATGCAGCGGCTCTTCGCTTCTCTGCTACTGTCGAAAGCTTCCACGATGGATTTTTAGCCATCTAGAACACGTTTCTCTGTTAACGACACGTTCGTCCTTAAAAAAAAAATTAGAGAAGAGAGAAAAAATGCAACGAAGAGACAAGAGAAAATGGTGGAAAAAGGCATTGTTCGTTGGAGTTCTACACTTTCTCATAGCTTCGTCTCAGTGGATGGCCGATTGTTAAAAACGATTCGCAAGCACAGCCGAGTTTTCCCGCAGGACTTTACATTGCCAAACTTGGATATTCCACGTACGCGAGGCGACGACTCTCGATGGACATACTAGACGCAAGTGTCCGCACGTCTGTAGAGCTTTGGGGATGTGAATGCACTGAAAAAAGGCATTTATTCAATAAAAATTCGCACATGAGAAAATGTATGTATTTAAGAGAATAAAAATTTGAAGGAAATTATATTTTTGCCTTTAATTCGTGTATACGTTTTTGGTTATAATTTTAATTCTTAAATAAATTTTGCATATTATGAAATTATTAAGCAAGGTTTGATGCATTGAAAATTATGCAATTGTGCTTCATCCTAGAGGAAGCTTTGTTTTTTTTTTTGAATATTTTTTTGTTTCTTCAAGATATTTTGGCCTTCACTATCGTTCTCAAGTCGCATATTCTACCCCAGAAAATAACGGTTATATATATTTTTATTGTGATTTTTAAAAAAATGACCTTTTTTCGTTTCCGATCTCAAAATTCACCTCGAACTTTTATTCTTTAAGATATCGAATTTTGGCCTTCACTATCATTCTCAAGGCGCATATTCTACTCCGGAAAATACCGGTTATAAGCCTTTTTAACGATGATTTAAAACAAAGCGACTTTTTTCCGTATCTGATTTCAGAATTCACAGATCCGACTTCCAGTCGGAATTTCCATTTCGAATTTTTTTTTCTTTAAGATATGGACAGAAATATTGAAAATAGCCGTACGCCTGGCGTGGTAAAATGTCAGGCCAGTGAACTATAGAAAATATTAACGTACTTCCATAGTAATATTTCCAATTTACGAGTCATAAAGCTTTCCACGTCAAGACATAACTGCAATACAGAAATATACAGGTCTAGGAGATAACTGCGTGACAATTTAGGTTTGTTCAGTCCTGATTTCGCTGTTTGAATTTACGTTAACGAGATAGAATACGTTTACAATGATTTCGAATGACCGAATGGCCGACACTGACATGAGCTTTCCTAAGAACGACGCAAATGGAGTCGCGGATTCGCATCGTTTACTCGAAAATCGCCTTACCAGCTACGGACGTAAGTCAATTTACGATCTATAAAGCTCGGTACATTAAGTGCGATCGTAAAAGTAACTCCCTTCGGTCTCCGCTCGCGGTACTAACGACGTTTAGTACATTAGAACCATACGTGAAACGAGCTGCTTGCGACTGAGGTCCCATCTACGCGATATAACACACCTCATACCATTTTGTATTGGCTCACCCTCAAACCCCATAATATTCCATGTGCATTCTGCTAATAATGGCGCACGTATCCGCATTTTTATTGGACATTTCTCTCGGATCACGTACATATTTCCGTAATTAACGACGTACGTGAAACTTTAATTTTTGCCCGCACAACGAATCGACTATGGATAATTATTTTCACGCCAACATTTCCTCTATAGTTTAATTATTGATTATAATATTAATAACAAAGATGCAGATTTCAATTTCGCTACTACCAAACCATTGTGCTAAATAATTATTTATATTTATAATAACTTATAAATTTATAAGTTTGAATTTGTTTTCTGAATATATTAATTGGGGTCAACGATCACTTGAGGTGAAAAGCCTCGACATCCATTATGAAATATATACCAGGTTATTCGACGGTATTCCTATCCAGGTAATTATCTCATTTGCCTGTAAATTAAAAGTTTATTTGTCAGGAACAAGAAAATTCTACGCGTAATTAGTCCACTGAAAACGAAATCGTTTTTGCTCTTCTTGTGCATTTTAAAGCGGGACAAACGATTTTTTAAAAATACTCATACGCTCAAGAAAAGATTATTTTTATACATATTTTGGAAATGAGGAAATATATATTTTTATAATTATAAATATGAGCATTTTGGTAAATGGACCGAAAGAAAAGGTTTGCAAAAATTTGATATAAAAATATATTTTTCATAATTGTACCATAAAATTTTTGGATTACTCAATTAAATATGAGAAAAGTTTTTTTATAAGCCGTAGCAACCACATATTTTTGTATCTCTAGATTGTAATATTATGATCATTATTTTAAATCGTTTGAGAAAATCTTTATTTTTAGTCGCTGACCTGATATGGAATATCTAATATGTATATGTACTTTGTGAATATATATTTAAAAGCGTCGGTTAAAATCAACAGTCTGAGTAGAAGTAGCGCAATATCAACATTCTTGCGTATATATAGTGGACCATTAATAAAATATCGAAATAAGATATTAAGGGAATACATTTAACCGGTTTAAGAGCTTCACTAGAAAGTTGGAGCCCAAAACAAAAATATAACCACAGAATCATACATTCCCGTTCTTCAAATGGCACTAATAGCAGCTTTAATATTTAATAGCAGTGTCTCGAACGCTTTTCATGCTTCTACGTACTTGTCATCGTTATGAATTCCCTGTGTAACTGCACCTGCCACAACAACTTAAATTATGAGCCTCTGAAACTCCACTCGTGTTTGCTTCACCATCCGTCGAATGCCAGTATTTACGCCGTCGCAAAGTGAATTGAGGCAGAACAAAATGAAAATTTTAAGTAGTATTAACAGCTTGTATAGGACGAGGATTCAACCCTTGAAAAGGAATTCTACAAACGAGCAGCCATGCTCAAAAACAGTCGCAATGTTTCACTGAACTGTCTTTAACTCCCGCCCATCTTTACACGATTTTACATCAAATACAAAATCAATTTTACAATGAATTTACATGCCAAATGTAAACGGAATTTATTTTATATTCTATTTTATAGTTTATTTGTTATAGGATTAAATAAATAAATAAATAAATAAATAAATATGTATATAGGTTAAATATTTCGAATCCATTTTTTATAATTCCATCGTCAACTTGATACCACTCGCTTGAAATTCCACTATCCCTCGGGAACCCCTTCTTTATCCCTCGGGACCCCCTCCCCTCCAACATTCAGCAACAGGTGGTTTGCCGTCAACTTTTCTAAGTCCCTCGATTCTTGACACAATGATAAAAAAGAGAGAAATAGAAATATCCCTCTACATTATAACAAGTTTTCAGCGCCGCTGTCGCTGTGTCAAGAAAGGAGGGACTTAGAAAAATTGACCGGGGTCTATGAGGGCCCAAATTGACCGACGTCTATGAGACCCCAAATTGACCGGGGTATATGCGACCCCAGTCAAAAATTGACTGGCGTCTTCCAAGCCCTCGTTGGGCTTGGAATCCCTCAATACGTTGCTATTGAGGAATTTAGAAAAATCCCTCAATATTTTTATTTATAATAGTATTTTTTGCTACATCCAAGTAATTTACCTTTGATTTGGGATTGAAGGAAATGGAATGTGTTATGGCTGCAAAGCTCGTTCGCAGGCTAATTTCCATCCTCTTAAACTCCTCGAGCTGTCAGATCCAAAAATTGTGTTATTTCTCATAAAATACACGTACGATCAGAATAAAAATATTTCACTCTATACATTGCCGACTTACCTTTCTTTTTAGCTCAAATTATGAGACTGACATTCAATAAATATTTACTAAATAAATATTCACTTACCGTTTTCCATCTTATCACGTATAAATTATTGTTCCAATAGTTCACAAACTGACAATCCACGGCGCTAGTTGTCTTCGTGCACATAACGAATTCCACGATCTTACATACAGGTCTTGCAACTCCAGTAGTAGCGGTAGGTCGCTTAGCGAAGCCACTTTAAGGTGTTCCTATGGACGAGGCACTTTAAATGCCATCGTTCTGAAATTCTTATTAAATGATCGCCAATAATTTAAAAAATTTTCTGCAAAATTTGAATCTGATCGCCTATCGTACTTCGGAAACATTCAATGTCAAAGTTTAAATGCAGTATACGCCATAGGTTATACTCGCTTAGAAAGAATAGATGATGAAATGAAAAAAAAAGCCAAAAAAATGTATCGAGAAAAGAATTTTCTTCCCCAACTTGTATTCAAATTTCAAGTCGATTGCCTACTTTATTTTTGAGACATCATCAGAGAAAGTATCTGTTCTCTCTCTGACTCATGCATTTCCAGATTATCGCGCTCTCTCGCACCAATGCATTGATTATTTGTCTTGCACGGAAAACAATTGATATTTGCCCCTCTGACACTCGCGCAGCGGACGTCCATAGGAACACCTTAAGGTAGTTCGGTGATGAACAGCTTTTGCAAAAAGTATTTTATTTCGTGGTTTTAATCAAAAGATCGATCTTTCCTGCATCGATTGATACCCGAAATATTGAATTTGACCGTCCCGTTGTCAAAATATCAATTATTGAAATCACTTATTTTAATTAACGTGTGTATGTACAAAAAAAGTTTATTTTTTGTGAATAACACGTCATTGAAAAAAAGCTGTTGCAAAAAGTATAATAAAAAAACATAATAATTGAAGGAGAAGATTCTGAGGAAGTATAGAGTGAAACACAAACTCGATCGACCGTATAGTTTTTGAAATATCGCAAATCAAAAAAAGATTTGCTATTTGTGTCTCTTTTCCTCTCTTACGGCGCATCTTTTTGCACGCTATCCGCCCTTCACCGCCGCATCTATCGCGCCTCTACCTTCATCACCGAACTACCTTAAGTTCCCTCAGTCGTCGGTAGAGTCGTTGCAAGTAAGGTTTTGCATCCAGACGAGGGACGCGGAGGGGTAGAGGGTCTTTCGTCTCACACATGGTCTCCACTGCAGCTCCACTTACACGTTTTTTAAACTGTAAAATGTTTGAAAATACCATTTTCTTAACTGAGCTGGGTTTCTCGGCACACGAAACACAAAATACTTTTTCTCGGTTCTACTGCCGGTTCTGCAATTCAGCATTGCACATCACTTTGCCATTTTTTTTTAACTATCAACGAAAAACTGTGAGCAAAACACAATCCGGATTTTAAGGTTAAGTTTAACTGGGAACCCGAACATGGCGACGAGTTGCGGCTATGCTGGAAACTAAATTCAACCTCATTAAGCGACCAATACCCCCACCACAGAATTCTGAGGGAATTCTCAAGACCTGTATGTAAGCCCGTGGCAAATTCTTATTGCTCACCACGTACCACTTAGTCAATCCTTTTAGCTGCACACACGATATTTCACGTTCCAACATCACAAAACGCCTCCTTGTTCATTCCTATGATTTCCCACGATAAGAATGATATATGTTTTATTTTTTTCGGTTACTAATTGGAAGATCCACCTTATAATTTAAAAAAAACAATCACTGATAGTTATGATGGCCCTTAACAAAAATGTCTGCAGTTATTAGAACAAAACCTCATTCTCCGGAAGAGAATAGCGTTGGAAATTCTGCGGAGATCCGTCGGTACAACGAACAGCAGTCGCTTTCGATATATAATTGGCAGGTTGAAACGTGGCTCGTGTGTTCGCACTCGTTCACATCGAACAAATATGTGGCTTGAATTCCGTTCGAAACAGCGGCTCTCTTTCATTTTTCCGTTGTATCCGCGAATTACCGGAGTCTGTGCACGTGCCGCATGCGGATAGTAGTCCTACCGAAAAAAAACACACACAATGAACGTCGGGTGAGTATCAGTGTCGATAGGAATGCGAGAGGGCGGCTCGGGCATTGTACATCTCTGAATTTTTCATGTTTCATGCTGGAACGAGCTATCCGGATGCTTCTGGCGCTGCACAACAGTTCCACGAACGTTGTGAACGAGCGAGATAGGAAAAGAATATCGCGTTCGAGGATATCGATGTGACTGGCACACTTGTTTCGCGAAGCAACACAGAGACGGCGAGAAAATTCATATATTCGAGGTTGAAGTTGCTCTCGAGCTCGTGAAAATCCAACACATACACGCACATTCACGGAGAATGGTGAAGTAACGAGCGTAATAACAAGAATAACGCGACATGGCGCCAATTAAACTCGCATTTCAATTCGGCCAACGCGGACCAAGTGTATCAAAGCCTCTTGTTGTTACCTCGGAACGCAGCGACATCTCTGTTCCCTTATTTTTATTCTGAATATCGCGCCACTCTTCCGACTATTCGAACGGACGATTAATTAGCAATTTGAGCTCTCGCGATATTTGAAACGATAGATTTGCTGTTTCACTTTGTCTCTTTCATTAGCTCTGCTGATTGGGAACATAAGGGACATCTGGTAATAATCGTTAAAACTTGAGATTATTTAGATTTATTACTATGGTAGAAATAAATTATAGAGACTGAAACAGATCGATGGGATTTAATTGTATGTTGTCATCTCTATGTATTCGGACTTTCATTAATTTATACAAATTGAATAGTTGTTATTAGTTTCCTATAGTTTTCGATTTCTGTCGGTTAAATACGATAGATACGTTATCCGGATGTAATTTGAAAGATATGGAATGATTTTTGTAAATTTGGTATATTTGCACATTTTTATGTAACAAATTTACAACAAAAATAAGCATAGTAACACTTTTTTGGTAGAAATAACAGAAGATTCCATAAAATGAAAATGCAAATTTGTAATCCATTATTTTTGTACTTTTTGTGCAAAGTTGAAAGAAAATTTCTGCGAGCATTTGTGGATATAAAATGTAAGTTAAAAGTACGAAAACTTAATGTTGTTTTTAAACAGCAGCTTGAAATTAACATTATAAATATATAAATCAAAGCGTGTCACAATTATAAAAATTCCCAAGAAAGTTTAAAAAAGTAGATAAACTGACAGAAAATTTTACCATATATGTCACTTGCACAATTTCTATTAAAAAATATTCAAAGAAGGAATTGAATAGGATTGGATGGGAATCAGAATTCACATAAAATTAATGCACGAGTGAGTAATTGAGCGACGGCTTTTTTTTAGTCCATGAGAATTTATCAGGACGTCGATGAACATTGGTTTTAAAATTCTCCGTAGAATTGGGGAAAAATGTAATATTTTACACATGACTTTTATTCTAGTTGTTGGATAAAATTAACCCGGACGATCTGGCACAAATGCTTCGATTGAAAATTCCCAATAAATGAATATTTCAAATTCACGCTATAATTGCCGAAGTTCCAGATTACAAACACAATTTATTTTTTGCTATTTTTCATCGGTTTCTATAAATCCTTGTAATTGTAAGGCTGGACCTGCCTTACTTTTAGTCGATTCTTTTATTATTCATTACGAGTTGTACTATCCTTCCCATCAGAACAGCGCCTTCGAAATAATGCAATAAATAATTTTTTGAAATCCCCAAATCTTTTACAAAATGAATAGTCTCCTGAACAAAATAAAAAATAAAAATGAAACAAGCTTCTATATTTGGTGATAGAAAAATTGCTAAACTGAAGGATTGTAGCCACCGAGAGCTCGGCTCAAAATGCCAAAGGCTTTTTGCCTTCTCGGTCTGCTCGTGCACGTCCCATTTTTCTCTATTCTCTATTCCGCCGAGTACACAGACTCGGAATTGGATAGAAAAATTGAGTGTAGGCGATTTCCCCATTTCGCGAGTGATTCGAGAGGTTTCAACGCGTGTATATGTGCACTATAGACGCTGTACACTGTATATGGTATAACGGTACAGCGATGGTTCGTGCACTTGAGGACGAGCGAGGCGGGACGAGAGAAGCCGTCGGAGAGTTGTGAGGGGGACGCGACCGACGTCGCCGCGCGGGGGTCGCTTTCGTTTGTTCGTGTTCGTTGCGGCGTGCTTCTGGTGCGACAACCAGCACCTATATAGGTATTCCACAAAGTACAAGCTTTTCTCTATATGAGGCATTCCATCCCGAATCGACCGGGGTCTGACCCTCGACCTCTCCGATTTGGCTCGAAATTTTTTTGTAGGATTGGTTTTAGACCCTCGAATGCACCAGATTTTAATTTTTCTATGCAATTTTTTAAATCTTTTTTTAAAGTGACATATCGAATGGCGTAATTTAAAAATCTGTAAAAATGCTGAAAAATGCTTTGATATATATATCAACATTTTCTAGCTTACAGGCAAAGTGGGCAAGATTTTTCTTCTTACAATTTTCAAGCTTTTTTTATTTAAAAAAATTATTAAAAAATTGAAAAAGAAATTAATCTACTACAGGCGACTGGTCAAACGTTTATTTATATAAACTCGGATTTTTTTAAAAAAATTCAGATTTTCAGGAATTTATCAGATTTTTCTGAACTAAGACTATTCCAGCACCATACAAGCCACATTCTAGCACCAGCATGCCATAATTTAAGAATCTGAAAAATACTATGTTGAATATGAAAATTTTCAAGCTTAGAGTCAAAGTGTGGAAGATTTTTCTTCATATAGTTTTTGAGCTTTTTCGATTTAAAGAAAATTATAAAAAAACAAAAAAATCAATTTACTATGGACGATTTGGCAAACATTTCTGTATACGAACCTGTATTTTTCAGAATTTTTTCAGATTTTTTAATAATCTATGGTATTCGATATGTCACTTTAAAAAAATATTTAAAATAATTTGCGTAGAAAAAATTGAAAAATAAAATCTGGTGAATTTGAGGGGCTAACCATCTTAAATCTTAATCTTAAAAAATTATGAGCTAAATCAGGGAGGTCAGACTCAGGCCGAATCGGTATGGAATGACCCATATATATGTATATGAAGCATTCCATATCAGTTGAGCAACTGAACAAAAATATTTCTGAAATAATTTATAAAAATCAGGTAATACAATCTCAACAAATAGACACATTTATTCAAATTAAAATGAGATTTTTAGATGAAATACGTATTTTTTTTTTTGGACTTCAATAGGGAATTTTTAATTTTTTATATTGGTTACTTAAATAGAAAATTGTTATTCTTAGCAATTTATTACTTAAAAATAAATTTTAAAAAAATTGTTTCTTAAATTGGAAATTTTTATTTAAACATTTTTTTTAACCACACGCAGACCCTTAACAAATTAATCTTCCGGCTATAATATGCGAATAATTTTTATTTAATCATTTTTCATTTACCCAATTTGTTTATTAATTGTACTCATTTTTTTCAGTCAGGAGTTTTTTAATCTATATAATTTTTTTTTTTCATTTGCTGAACTGACATGGGATGCCTTATGTACAAGTTTCCACCTTTATGCATTGCAACGGCAGCAACAACGCCTGAGTCGAAGTACTCGAACGCGAAACAAGTGCGCTGGGGTTGCTATAGGCCAACCCCTACTCTTCTTACTCTCATTTTCTTCCTTTCCAATGTTCCGTCTGAGTCCATACCCTCTTCTGGTTCTCCACCTCAATTTTACTCCTGAATTCTGTTCTTCTCGGTTTCTCCTCGTCGCGCGAAACAGTGAACATCCTTATTACATTCCGTAGTAATGACTTCCAGCTGAATGGGCGTCGCGTGGCTCAGTACGACTCCTCGTCGCCGTCGTTGGAGTCACTGGGGAGCTGAGTCAGACGCGTTAGGACATCGCAGCAGGTTACTTTGACTTGAACGAGTTACTCTACCAGTTCTCTGTCTATTCTTCTCTAGAATATCTTGGATATATATACGCTCTTGTCGTCCTGTACCATGTGAGTCATACTTACTTGTCTCTGGTAGCAATTTGTGTAACTCAAAATTTTCTACCTTTCTCCTCGCCAAAAACAAAAATAGCTCAGAACCCAAGTTCATTTAAAATGAAGAATTTCTATTTGCCGTCACTGTAGTTTTTTTCTGCATCAAGAAATGTTATTTACAAATGAAATTGCGTTCTTTCTTCCTACTGGAATTGAGTTAACATTAATCATTCTATAATTATAATCTAGAGCGTTGAAACAGATCCTTTTTTCATTTAGTTTCCTGGGGTAAATATGAAAGAATGAAAGAAATGGAAGTGGACGTAAACGTAACGCAGAACTCGCGGCTGGACGGATAGAAATTGTAGCTTTGGAATTCTGTACATTGACGGACATTTCAAAGCTTTATTTATTGCGTATAAAATTAACATGGAATGAGCTTTCACGTGGACGTAGATTTTATGGCTGTGCGTGGTGGAGCTGATTTACGTACTATAGAAGACCACCCAGGCCTTTTATGGCCTAAGTTGTACTAAAAGATAGGTAATTCTCAAAGTGTAGAGAAGGAAAAACAACAAAATGAAAAGAAAACTTTTAAACAGGGAGAAAATCAATGTGATAAGCTTTGTTATTATATAACATCAAGCAGCCTTTTTCCGGGGCTTCGAAAGTGTTGCCTCTGTTAACTTCCGGTCCAGTTTTCTTGAAAAAAAAAGTTGCATCTATTTTGGTGAATCACACTTTTTACAATCTTTTCATGTAAAAAAAACAAAAATATTAGGGGCAGTGTTCCCTAAACTATTTATTTGCGATAATTAATCGTTACTTTTTGTTTCAATTTTCCATAAATTAATAATACACCGAGAGAAAAGATTTTTTCATTGATTCTAACGAAATATTTCTTTGATTTTAATGAAATAGTGCATTTGAATTTCAAAGAGAACATTTCATTGCCTGTAAATAAAAATTTACTTAGTGAGCATATAATAAAGAAACAGTTTCATTGTTTTAAAGAGACGTTTTCATTGGTTCAAAGAAACATTTTCATTGATCTCTTTCTCGCACCTAACCTCACTTTTTTTGTTTTCCGGTTCTCCCGTACGAACGGCTTCGAGTTTCGAGGAGCCAGAAGCTTACACTATTTCTGCAGTACTTTCTTACATACTCACAAAATTTGAGCTTTATCTGCCGCGCACTTCAGGAAAAAATAGGTTTCGAAATTTTGAGCTGGTAAGAAGAAGGTTTCATTGAATCAGAGACGATATCTTTGAAATCAATGGAAAAAGGTTCATTGGTTTAAAGAAATGTTTCTTCGAATCAATGTCACTACTTTTCATTGAGTTTGAGATCATTCAAAGAAAACATAGTATTAAAATTCAAGTATTTCATTTCATTGGCAAAGATTTCCGTGAATCAATTAAACTTTTTCTCTCGGTGTAATTTCATAAAAAATAATAGTCTACAATAAGTAATACACGTCATGCTACTCAACTTTCGGTCACTTCTGGAAAGTAATATCTTATAAAATAAATTGAGGGGGGCTTAAAAAAATGTTGATAATATTTCAAAGCAGCGAGAAGTGCCTCTGTTAATTACTCGCATCGCACTCGCTCCTCTCGTATCACGCTGGAATTACATCTTTCATAATTACCCAAAAGATTTTTTTTCCTTTTTTTTTACAAATGCGTCCAGTGAGCGTTTTCTGCTTACCATACGCGAAGAGCTGGTTACCGAGCATATACTGGCCTTTTGCGCCAGGCCGCGGAATTCGTTTGAAACGCGTAGGAGCAGAGAAAGATGAAAGAGTTGAGAGACAGAGCTGTTGTCGGGGGCATCTGGAGTAAGCGAATGGTACGTACCACGGGCAAAGATCCCCATGCAAAAAGAGAGAGAGAGAGAGAGAAAGTGGAGCTTGCGACCTCTTTCCTGTCCCTCGGACCTGGTTTTCCTGGTGCATCCATTAGCGTTTCCTGTCGAGATTAACGCTCAGAGTAGTGCGACGACCAAATTGCGTCTGCCAGTTTCCGGTGGCTTGAATATAGGTACGTGTACTACTATATTTCTGTACTGCATCGGTATATCTGGGTTCCATTCGAGGGGCAAGAAGTGGTGGAACTTGTAAAGGACGAAACTCCGGGGTGTCGGTTTCCCACAAAGTTCGTATAGTTTGTTCCTCATCTACTTGACCAACTGACGAGAAATCCGGCAAAGTTCCAAGACGAGTACAGCGACAAGTTTCGCCCGTCGAGTCATTGATCCTTCAAGTTGTTAGAACAAACTCTCCTTCATCCTGCTTGACAGCGTTTCATTCGAAGGATTTTCGAAGCGCGATTGCTTCTTCTTTACGTTCCAGTTCCTCTGGTTGTCGTTGCTACCAGGTGTTACGGCTTCGCACGTTATCATTCTCCTTGACAGCCTGAAAGTGACATAAATCTTGTTGAAGCTCTGGTTTTCCAACTCAAAGGCTTCGTTTGCTTTGATTGTAACATTGTGACGCACTTTGAAGCTGTATGAGGATTAAAAATCTTTTCGACCTCGGGTGATAATATATAATAAACAAAAGCGAGTTCGTAGAGTTCGTTTCGCGTCAACTTGACCGAGTGATGAGAAATCAAGTTGTTGGAATAAATTGTTAATTAAACAAGATGCCTTCATGCTACTTGATAGCGTTTTATCGAAGAATTTTCAAAGCGCGATTGGTTCTTCACGTTCTAGTTCTTCGGTTGTCGGTGTGTTCCAGTTTCATACGTTATCATCCTCCTCGACAGCCTGAAAGTGATGTAAATCTTGATCAGCTCTCGATTACCAGCTCAAAGGCTTTGTTCGCTTTGATTGTAACATCCGTGACCCACATTTAAGTTTTGCGGGAGCTGAAAATCTCTTCCGCTTCAGATGAGCATGTCGAATGAGCAAAAAATAAACAAGTTTGTAGAGTCGTTTCGTGTCAACTTGACCAAGTGACGAAAAATCCGGCAAAGTTCCAAAACGAGAATAGTGACAAGTTTCGCCCGTCGAATCATTGATCCTTCAAGTTATTGGAACAAACTTTCCTTCGTCCTCCTTGACAGCGTTTCATTCGAAGGATTTTCGAAGCGCGATTGCTTCTTCTTTACGTTCCAGTTCCTCTGGTTGTCGTTGCTACCAGGTGTTACGGCTTCGCACGTTATCATTCTCCTTGACAGCCTGAAAGTGACATAAATCTTGTTGAAGCTCTGGTTTTCCAACTCAAAGGCTTCGTTTGCTTTGATTGTCACATTGTGACGCACTTTGAAGCTGTATGAGGACTAAAAATCTTTTCGACCTCGGGTGATAATATATAATAAACAAAAGCGAGTTCGTAGAGTTCGTTTCGCGTCAACTTGACCGAGTGATGAGAAATCAAGTTGTTGGAATAAATTGTTAATTAAACAAGATGTCTTCATGCTACTTGATAGCGTTTTATCGAAGAATTTTCAAAGCGCGATTGGTTCTTCACGTTCTAGTTCTTCGGTTGTCGGTGTGTTCCAGTTTCATACGTTATCATCCTCCTCGACAGCCTGAAAGTGATGTAAATCTTGATCAGCTCTCGTTTACCAGCTCAAAGGCTTTGTTCGCTTTGATTGTAACATCCGTGACCCACATTTAAGTTTTGCGGGAGCTGGAAATCTCTTCCGGTTCAGATGAGCATGTCGAATGAGCAAAAAATAAACAAGTTCGTAGAGTCATTTCGTGTCAACTTGACCAAGTGACGAGAAATCCGGCAAAGTTCCAAAACGAGAATAGTGACCAGTTTCGCCCGTCGAATCATTGATCCTTCAAGTTATTGGAACAAACTTTCCTTCGTCCTGCTTGACAGCGTTTTATTCGAAGGATTTTCGAAGCGCGATTGCTTCTTCTTTACGTTCCAGTTCCTCTGGTTGTCGTTGCTACCAGGTGTTACGGCTTCGCACGTTATCATTCTCCTTGACAGCCTGAAAGTGACATAAATCTTGTTGAAGCTCTGGTTTTCCAACTCAAAGGCTTCGTTTGCTTTGATTGTAACATTGTGACGCACTTTGAAGCTGTATGAGGACTAAAAATCTTTTCGACCTCGGGTGATAATATATAAAAAACAAAAGCGAGTTCGTAGAGTTCGTTTCGAGTCAACTTGAACGAGTGATGAGAAATCAAGTTGTTAGAATAAATTGTTAATTAAACACGATGCCTTCATGCTACTTGATAGCGTTTTATCGAAGAATTTTCGAAGCGCGATTGGTTCTTCACGTTCTAGTTCTTCGGTTGTCGGTGTGTTCCAGTTTCATACGTTATCATCCTCCTCGATAGCCTGAAAGTGATGTAAATCTTGATCAGCTCTCGTTTACCAGCTCAAAGGCTTTGTTCGCTTTGATTGTAACATCGTGACCCACATTTAAGTTTTGCGGGAGCTAGAAATCTCTTCCGCTTCAAATGAGCATGTAGAATCAGCAAAAAATAAACAAGTTCGTAGAGTCGTTTCGTGTCAACTTGACCAAGTGACGAGAAATCCGGCAAAGTTCCAAAACGAGAACAGTGACAAGTTTCGCCTGTCGAATCATTGATCCTTCAAGTTATTGGAACAAACTTTCCTTCGTCCTGCTTGATAGCGTTTTATCGACGGATTTTCGAAGCGCGATTGCTTTTTCTTCACGTTCTAGTTTTCCGGTTGTCGTTGCTACCAGATGCGTTCCAGCTTCACACGTTATCATCCTCCTCGACAGCCTTGAAGCAACATAAATCTCGTTGAGCTCTCGTTTTCCAACACAATGACTTGATTCTCTTTGATTGTAGCATTGTGACCCACTTTGGAGTTATATGGGTACTAGAAATCTTCTCTTCATGTAGGATGAGCAAGCAAGTTCGCAGAGTTCGTTTCGCGCCTACTTGACCAACTGACGAAGAATACGGCGAAGTTTCAAAGCCAATAGCGCGATAAGTTTTATTGAGCCGCTGATCTTTCAAGTTGTTGATACAAATTCTCCTTCATCTGTCTTGCCACCGTTTTATCAAAGGATTTTCCAAAGTACGATTGTTTCTTCTTCACGTTCTAGTTCTCTGATTGTCGTTGTTACCAGATGCATTCCAACTTCGCACATTATCATCCTCCTCAACAGCCTCACAGCAACATAAATCTAATTGAGCTTTCGTTTTCCGACTCAAAGTCTTTGTTCTCTTTGATCGTAGCACCGTGACCCACTTTGAAGCTATATGAGTACTAGAAATCTTTTCCACCTCGGATAAACATGTAGAATGAATGAAAACAAGTTCGTAGACTTTTTTTCGCGTCTTCTTGACTAACTGACGAGAAATACGGCAAACTTCCAAGACGAGATTGGAACAAATTCTTGTTTATCCGTTTTGACAGACAAAATGCAACGCTACACAAACTTGAAGTTGACCATTGAGTAAGATATAGCCGCATTAAAGTAGCGAAAATTGTAGACTAAGTCAATATTTGCATACTTCCCATATGAAAGTCAGTTATAGACTTATCATCGATGGTTTTCCGGCTTGTATGTTCCACGGTTGGTATAGTGCATAGAGTTTCGCTGTTTACAGTTTAGCTCATGTGAATTTACGACTGTGGGTAGTTTGCGCTGTGCGCAAACGCGTATGTACATTTATGTCTGTAATCATTGCAACCAATAGAAAAGTTGCCTGCGAACCATCGAGTAATTGATTTTCCGAGTATTTGTAGCAAACACTACTTTACACGTCTCGACAAAGTTTTATCGGATCATTTCAGCAGCAACAATAGTCCCTTCTTCACGTCCCACTTTCCTGCAATTTTCGCACGTAATCATCAGCCTCATCAGCCCGAAAGTGACATAAATCTATGCAGCTCTCGTTTTCCAGTTCAAAGGCTTCATTCGCTTTGATTGTAACATTATGACCTACTTTACACGAGTGTGTGTGTACATCACAGTGCTTTTGTACTTCTTGTACAGTGAAGTAGTAACGGGCCAGCGGAAACTGTACAGCCAGTAGCTGGTTAAACAAAGCCACTAGCGTCGGCATCTCCATGGAGCTACTCGGCCTGGCGGCAAACTCTTTGTTCGCGATAACCGAGGGCTTCTCTTAATTAATATCCTTCGCCGCTGACGAGTCTTCGACAGTGATTTTAATAACGGCTCCGTGGGACGAACCCGGCCGAGCCCGCAGCCGCTTTTGGTCCTGGCGGTGATGCTTCTCTTATATATACCGTCCGCCCCGCATCCGCTCCAATCTTTCAAAGACTTCCGGCTCGGTAGTAGGGAAACTCAGTGCTGCACCGCACAAAGAGCCCGCACGTGCCTCTGAAACCCAAAATTCTCTTGAGCCTCTCCTCTTTCTCTTTCCTTCTCTTTGCTTCTCTCCCTCTCTTTCTTTACTGCATCTGTGCACACTGGCCTTACCTTCTCTTCTCTTGGATCCACTCATCCACCTTGGTTGCTCTTCTCCTTCATCCCGAAGCTTTATCGTATCAACTCATTAAGCTTTCCGAGCACTCGACATCGAAGACGCCTAGCGTCGCGTTGATTTATGGTAACGAGACAGGCATTACCCTGACGCAAACGAGGCTCTGAGAACGCGCCCGTCTTACAACGCGTAAGACCCGAGTTACTTGGAGTAATTCGACAATCGGGCCCTCAACGAGAGAACCTTTTCCAACCCCTACAACTTCTCGAGAAAACACGGTGTGATGTCATATGAATTCGGAAGTTGAGTAATTCCAGTATATTTATATTTATTTTTTATTTATATTTATATTTATATTATAAAAAGATCTCGCTGCCACCATGTCAAGAATCGAGCTGTATATAGGGCATTCCATGTCAAGTGGACTATTCTGGCTCGAATTTTTCTAAGACCCCCAAGGCCCCCGAAGCCCGGATTTTTCTAGGTCCTTTATAGGGCCCCACGGCCCGATTATTTTAAAACCTTTATGAGCCCAATAAAACACAATAACTCCTAGTATATTTATATTTATATTTATATTTATATTTATATTTATATTTATATTTATATTTATATTTATATTTATATTTATATTTATATTTATATTTATATTTATATTTATATTTATATTTATATTTATATTTATATTTATATTTATATTTATATTTATATTTATATTTATATTTATATTTATATTTATATTTATATTTATATTTATATTTATATTTATATTTATATTTATATTTATATTTATATTTATATTTATATTTATATTTATATTTATATTTATATTTATATTTATATTTATATTTATATTTATATTTATATTTATATTTATATTTATATTTATATTTATATTTATATTTATATTTATATTTATATTTATATTTATATTTATATTTATATTTATATTTATATTTATATTTATATTTATATTTATATTTATATTTATATTTATATTTATATTTATATTTATATTTATATTTATATTTATATTTATATTTATATTTATATTTATATTTATATTTATATTTATATTTATATTTATATTTATATTTATATTTATATTTATATTTATATTTATATTTATATTTATATTTATATTTATATTTATATTTATATTTATATTTATATTTATATTTATATTTATATTTATATTTATATTTATATTTATATTTATATTTATATTTATATTTATATTTATATTTATATTTATATTTATATTTATATTTATATTTATATTTATATTTTCTTATGAAAGCCGTAGAGGTAACTTGTAAAAAAAACTCAGCCCAAGTGAAGCTTTTAGTTCAACCTCGTTTTACGACCGAAGTAAAAAAAGTAAATGTGCGACAATGAGAAAAACTTTAAACTGACAAGTGCGCTGTTGCTTATTTTTATCTAAAAAAAAGTTGTAGTAGGCTGGCAAACTTTGGTTGTCTATTAGAAGGAAGCGCAAAGAGCAAACGAGCCAAGTTTCTAGCGCGTGATAATATAGTATGAGCAAACAAGTGACGGATAGACTAGGGAGTAAAACAGAGAGAGCTCTGCTAACGTTCGATCTTCGACTTGACAAGAAGTTTGCTGCGAGGCCCTATCCATCAACCTCCCCTTTACCTCGACCGCGCACAATTTTTCAACTACCCGCAACCGCAGTATACTTACTCGTATGATAAACCACGACAGGAGAAAAATAATTTGTTGATAAAAGATATCCGATCGAAATGCTTGATAGAAATGGACTGAAATCGATGGAATACGCACCAAACACACGATAACTTATCGTGTGTTTGGCATTATCGTTTTCTTTTTCTACCGGAATTTTAAAGCACAATGTTGTCATCAAAAAACGTTAAGGTTCATGGAATGAAAGATGACACTTGGACCATTAAGGATAAGATCAATCAGTACCGAGGGATACTCAAATTGCACGGTTGGTCTTAAGGTTATAACGCTGCTGAGATGAGCAATATTGCGAATAAAAATATAATCAAAATACCTTGAGAAGTCTGCAACAGTTTGGGCAACATAGCATTTTTTTTCAGCACGAGACAAAAAAGTCAAAGTTCTTGAAGCGGCTAAACGAAAAAAGAAGATCTCAAAGGACCTAAAAACCCTAAAAAATGACGTCAAGGAATATCGTGGCGTCATCAACGATGTCATGCATGGCGATAAAAGACGAATGCACACAGTTCTCCAAGATCACAAGGATTTTCAGTTGGCCTTCGAAAATCTTACTCCTCGAGTACCTAAAAAAAAAAAATCTTTTTTTAAAAACTCTCATAGAATTATTACAAAACAAATTTAAACATTATTCCTTCTTTATTTAAAATTTTTCGTGTTGATCACTTAAAAGTCAATTTGCTTTCAACTGCAAAAAAAAATTAATTAGAAATTAATAAAAAGCAATGGATATTTTGTGCAAGGTATAAACTGACATGAAAATAAATCTTTTCAATTTTATTTTGCACTATTAAAATAAAATTAAATGTATCTTATTTCTCTGGTACCATAAATATCAACGAGAAAAAATCTTCAGCAATGTTCTGCAAGCAAATTTCATTTTTTAAATGTAAAAACGTCGGTAGTGGCACTTTTCACACTAAAAGGGCAGTTAAAAAGCGTAACGACCCTTTTGAAAAATTAGCGAAATGGAACAAGTGTCCTCAAAAGCGTAACGGCCCTTCTGAAAAAACTTTAATTAATGGAGCGGCGTAAAAAAAAACGCAACGTCCCTTCCGGCATATTTATAAAATAGAGGAAATAATGTCGAAAAATAGTAACTTTGAAAATGTTTTCCAACGTTCGCAAAGCAACTTTGTGAAATATTTACACGCAACATGGTACACGAAGTTTACTAATTAATTATAAACGTACATTTCCACTTTTCCCAACCTTATTTTTTTCTTTCCAAAAAACACAAGAGCAAAGCAGACTTTAAATTAATAATTTTTTTAAAAAATCCGCTAGTATCAAGAATAACATAAAAATTTACATAATTTTTTACAGACGATTCTCGATGCAGTTTTCCAAGACAGTTCCCTCAAGAGAAAGCAGCTGGACAAACTTTACTATCAGAAAAAAAAGAAGATGAAAGAATTTTTCGACCTCCAGGTACGAATTCTGTGAAATGGGAAGAAAAAAAAATTCGCTGTGGGCCACTAAAAATTTGTGTAACTCGCTTTGCCACTATCTGAATTTTTCGTTAGCATCGCAGCTGCATATAGTAAAGGCCAATGGCATATAACTATATATATATAGCGAAGCTTCGACGAACTCGCTCTGACCCAATGACAGTGCTATATACTCTCTGTTATATATGTATACATACATACATACATTTTATTTATGTATAGGGTATTCCTGGCCAACTCAGTAGGCGTTCATCCCTGACCCGTTCCAATTCTCTCCATAATTTATTATATTATTCTATATGCTCGAAAAAACACTTTTGATTTTTTTTTAGATTTATTTAACGGAAACATTTTTTTATTAATTTTTTATATAAAAATTTTGCGCCCTAATTTAAAAATTTGAAATTATTCTCAAAAATCCTGTATTAAATATCAAAATTAAATACGACCCGATTCCAATTCGCTCCATAATTTTTTACAATGTTCTTAGTGACTGAAATATTTTTTTCATTAATTTTTTTAATAAAGGTTATGCGCCCTAATTTAAAATTTCAAATTATTTTCAAAAATTCTGCATTAGATATCAACATTTTTTAGCTATGACCCAGAGTCTGGAAACATTGACGACGATTTTTTAAGCCATTGTTTCGAAAAAAAAAAATTTATTATCAAAAAAAATCTAAAATAAATAAAAGTATTTCGAGCTTACAGATTAATATAAAAAATTATGGAGCGAATTGAAAGGGGTTGAATGCTTACTGAGTTGGCCAGGAATATCCCATATATATATATAACAAGAGTACATAGCACTATCATTCGGCCAGAGCGAGTTCGTCGAAGCTTCGCTATTCCATCTACTCTCGTACACGCGCAACATACGCGCAGTTCCCGCTAACAGGATTAAATTATAAAATTTGCATGGTGAAGTTGGAGTGCGCCATACTGTCGGACAAATACGAGGGAGAACAGGAGTGCCCGCCGAATTACGCCCAGCAAAGGCTCATAACGGGATACCAACAGTCAACGGCGAAGCAGAATGCAGCAAAAAGTATTCGCACAACGTATAACACGATGCTCAAGATCTTGGAGAAGGTACAGCTCCGAATTTCCTCACCCGAAGCTTTTCTGTAAAAAAAGAAAAGAAAAACAAAATAAAATGGTTAATTTATTATGCATTCGTTGGAGGTAGGATGCAATCTACTTTGATGCCGTTCTAAACGCTCTGAAAGAGGATCAAATGTGCCAGAGCAAAGTTATGCTGAAAGCTACTCTTATGGGACAATTAGCTGCAGAAAATCTTGACGACACAAGGCAGAGGTACCGATTTATGGCTAGCGAAGTATGGATAAATATGAAGGAGAGGGAAAGGACTTTGAATATTGTGCGAGGGCAGGTCGAGGACCTGTGGGCATATGCGCAGTCGCTGGTCCGTGTGGAGGTTTGTTTGGAATACAGTGACATCTATGTGAAACTTGAGATAGATTATGTAAAGAGAGTTCTTAGGGTTTATCACCGTCGATACATTTAGGAAAAAATTTCTATAAAAATCTCTGTATATATTTCGAATAAGGTCTAAACAATTTCTGATTCTCTAATATATTGTTTGTAGTTTCCAATTTGTTTAAGATAAAAATTCGTCGATGTGACTGCTTAATGAATTTACTTAATTTATTAAGCAAGTACAGTCGATATTTGTAAGAGATTCGGATTAGTGAAATTCGAATTAGGTTTCGGTTTCGCGCGCTTTGAATCTAGCAATCACGGTCTCAGACCCGAGAAGGGTTTCGCAAAAATCCATCATTAAAATCGATCGATGATAGTTGATAAAGAATTAATATTAACAATACACGATCACGCCTATAACATACTAAGGTTCCCAAGGAATAACAAAAACTTTTCTCTGTGTTAAGGTGATATGGTACCAAAACTACAGTCGGTATCAGAAACTGTACTCTTGGTTATCCAAAGCTGGTTAATATTTAAAGCTGCTGCTGCATCGGATGATAATTAACCTTTGTCCAAAATATTAACCCCGCTCTGAGTAATCACATTACAGCTTTTGATACTTGTCGATAAGTCGGTAAATATTTTAGTTTCTTAGCCAATTATATCGGTGCCGATAATGTGACTCGCTATTGGAAACTGTAATCGATATGGCAGAAATAGTAATCCAATTTATCTTGGTTAAGATTTTAAGCAAATACACTCTAAAATGGAAGCTAATTTGCGTTTGCTTAAAATATTAACTAGTTTTGAGTGAACATGATTACATTTTTTGATACCGATTGGAGATTCGGATTTTGTGTACCTGTCGGTAAATATCTTATTTTCTTAGCCAATTCTATCGGCGACGATATTGCCACTCACTATCGGAAACTGTAATCGATACAGCAGAAATAGTACTCCAATTTATCCAGGGTTGATATTTAAAAACAGGCAAAAGTTTCTCTCGATCTTAAGACATAACTTTTTGGTAAATATCTTCTTCATGAACCAATTTTATCGACGGTAATAATGTAAGACACTATAGAAAATTGTAATCGGTATAACTGAAATCGTATTCCAATTTATCAAATTATTATAGCACTATAATTTTAGGAAATTTTATCCGACTTACGTCTAATTTAATCTAAAGTTGTGTTTGATAATAATTTAATTATGCATCAAATTTAAACAGATAGTACATTTTAAACTTAGAAAAAATGAGGTAATAAAAATAAATAATAAAGCTTAAATTTTGTAAAAATGATACCTGCTGGAAACAGAGAAAAAATAAGAAAAATCCCTGGTAAAAATAAATGACAGGAAACAATTATAAAAAATTCTATCGTTCCGAATACGGACTTTGGTTCGTGAATTTACGATGTACTATCATAAATTTACGACCGAAATCCTATATGTTTCGTCCATATCCTATAATATTATTATAAATAATATAATTTTTAAATTAAATTTAATAATAAAAATATATGATTGTACGTATATACCTATGATGTACTATTCCAAGCAAAAAAAAAAGAAATCGACCGGATTATTACGTTTTTTTCTGGTCACCCATCTTTGTAGTGACCACGACCCAAGCTGCTTAACTTTCATGACCTCTGATAGATTGCCTAACTATTCCATCCAAACTCGTTCTTGTAAGATAATATACATCAATAATATATAAGCCTCTTCACATACTTATGAGTAACAACAGTAAATTGAGCAGTTTTTTAGCATCTTTCTTACTAAATTATTTATGTTAATTAATTCTTTAAGAATACTTCACGTATACCTTCCTTACCGAAAGTTTTATTTTATCCGTCGTTGAGTACTTCGCGATACGAGAAAAATCTAATAAATAATCCAGCATATCAAGATACTAATAAGAGCATTGATTTCGAATAATAAGAGGTCTAAGAATTTATTTAAAAAATCAGTTTAAAAAAAATTATAAAATATTGTAAATCCGTTAGTGTATCATACATCCCGATAACGTATCTATCGTATTTAGCCAATAAAAATCGAAAACTAAAGGAAACTAATAACAACGATTTAATTTGTATAAATTGATCAAAGTCCGAATAGATAGAGATGAGAACATACGATTAAATGCCATTCAAATTCTATCGATCTCTATCAATCTCTATAATATATTTTTACCAGGGATACAACGTTGCAACTGTAATTTTTTTTTAATCATAGCCATAATTCCTACAATAAAGAAAAAATCTAATGTAATACCAATCTTAGAGCGAGACGAATTTTGGGACGACGGTTGTGAAGGATACGACGCCTGAGGACATTCTCGATGGTCAAATCAAACAGCTTGAGGATACTTTCAATAGTGTGAAAGATTCGCTTGCAGTTCGTTCCTACGAGGAATTGTACAACAGGTAATTTTAAAATTCACTCTGACCGTGCATCGGGTCATCATGTGTCTCGTTTTAAAAGATGCACCTTTTGGCCTAGAGTCGGATTAAGTTTTCGAATAGGGGTTCGAATATGAGTTGTCTTTACGGTTACTCATTTACCGCCCGCATAATTCAATTATATTGAAGTTGTGACTCATGGAATATAGTAAAAATCCTGTGAGTCATTGGAAAAGTGAACTGGACCTTTGGTAACATTTTTCCAGTTAAAATGAAGAAAAACTAGTAATTAAAATTTTGAAGAAAATTATTAACATTTCTAATATTTCCCTGGAAAAATTCGTGTACTGAAATAAAAATAACTTTTGCTACCCAGATAAAAAAAATTATTTATATTGAATTATTTTTGAGACGGAATCACATGTTATATGTTAATTTCTATTTTATTTTATTTTTATTTTTTTAGTTTAATTTTAGAATAAAATTATAGAGATTGTGAATAAAATTGTGTTTATATGTCATAGTAGTCGTTTTTCAGTTAAATTTATTATTACACTATGATTTTCAATCAATCGGAAATTGTTATATTGAATATATCTTTTGCTAGATAATTACATTATGGAAATAAAAAAATGTTTATCTGCTACATTCAGAAGATTGTAATTTACCATAATAAATCAATTTTTTGCGAAAATTTCATTTTTATTACATATTGCTTTTCGTTGGAGCAGACTCGAGGACCAGATGAAACAAAAAAAGCGATTACTGGCTCAGTTCAATAGCAATTTTAAAGAGAGAGATGCTTTGCTGAACGAAAAAAATCATGCGCTTTTGGTACTAGCTACTTTGGAGCACGGAACAGTCAGCACGACAGGACAGTGAGCATTTTTTTTCTAGCATAGTTTACTACCAGTACAATATAACTTTTTATTGACGACCATTTTTTTTAAAACGAGGTACAAGACTGAGAAAAAAGCGATGCTCGAAGAAATCGAGGTACAAAAACAGCGTGAAAAAGAATACCGAAATCTGCGAAAATCTCGAGGAGAATTGGTGATGAACATTAGAGCAGTATTGCAGAATATGCTGGCAATGCTGGTCTGCGTTAAGGAAACAACTCGTGCCGTTAAAAAAGGAAGTAAAGAAGCGGCGGAGAAAAAATCGGTTCCGGCAAAATTAACGGAGTTGCCAGGAGATAAAGAAGAAAATGATGGAAAATCCGTCACTGAAGAAGCCGAATTGATTATAAAATCCAACACGGACGGTAAAAATTTTATAATCCTTGTTTGTAAAATTAATTAATTGAATTTCTATAATTTAAGAAAATTTTTATTAAACTATTTTATTAATAAATAGCACTGGCTCTACTGGCCCAAGTTAGCAACAAAGTCAACAGTCTCTTTGCGATGAGCAACATTGACTTGGATCCCGATAGCGAGGAAAAAGCTAGAGATTTATACCAAACTTATGTCTCTGATTACCGATCGAGGGTCAAGTTCGGAGAAGGCGAACCAGAACCCACTGGTAAATTAATTTTCATCTCTTCCCACGTGGAAATAGAAATATATGCACAATATATTTAACATATAGAACTTTTAGGGGCTATATATATTCCATTTATATTCATATAGATTTTAAATATATTTTTGCACACGTATATGCTAAATATATGGAACATATAGAACCTTTTGACGCCATATATTAAACATATATGTTTGTTACATTTTTTTCTATGTGGGTGTTAGATACTTTACGTAATATGGTTGCTAAAAAATTTGAAAATAAATTAATTTTTTGCTGCAGGATTATTCGTAGAGCACGAAGTTATAGACGCATCGGTGATGACGAGAGCAGAAGTAAAATGGCGGAGCAGGCAAATAGTCGAAGCTAATCAAAAGATAGAATAGAAGCCTTGTTGTACAACTTTACAAGGTTTTAATAAAATACATCTATTTTTATATGTCAATTATAACAATAAAAAAGTACGACTTTTTAAATCCCTGTTCAAACTATAATCTATCGATCCTTGAAAACAAATGTCTAACTGACTCACCAACGCCCAACCTACCCGGGAAAAAATGATTATATATTAATTATATAAAATTATATATGATTATATATAAGTCTATATCTCTCTGTATATTATAAAAAGATCTCGCCGCCGCCGTCGTGTCAAGAATCGAGGGACTTAGAATAATTCGGGCTCGAGGCTTGGGGGAAGGGGGTGGGGCTACAGGCTTGGGGCTAGCCCCACCCCTTTCCGCCAAGCCCCGAGCCCGAATAATTGCAAGCCCTTTTCCAAAAACGTAGGTCCCCTAAGGGTGGGGGGCACCCTTGCGGGGGGTACCCTTGGTTGGGGGATGATTGCGAGCGCGCGCAGCGCGCGAGCCACAATAAAATCCTAGTATAATTATATACGATCATATATGATCATATATAAAACATTTTGTTTGATGCCCTTTGTTCTCCTTGGAACTTTTATCCAAGAACGTATCAAGCATTTACGACGTTGAAGCCATATCTGAAAAAGATGTAACAAAGAAAAAAAAATGATATGTGTAAAGAAACGTGAGCGAATTCATTTGATAAGATGGAAAATTAAGTTTTCCGAAAACTTGACAAATTTTTATTCCTTTCTTAGAACTCTGTTGATTTAGATTTCTATGTACAAATAGGAGTAGAAATTATCCCTAGGGACAGGGGAGAGGGATAGGGGGTGCGGTTTCCGAGGGGTAGAAGAAGATTCCCGAGCGGCAGAGGAATGTTCCCGAAGAGTAGAGGAAGGTTCTCGACGGATAGAGAACGGGTTCCCGTGGAATAGAGGAAGGGTTCCCGAGGCATAGAGGACGGGTTCCTATGGAATAGAGGACGGGTTCCTATGGAATAGAGGCGGGGTTCCCTAGGAATAGGGGAGAGGTTTCCGAGGGATATCAAGTTGACCAGGGAATTTCAAGCGAGTGGTATCAAGTTGGCGATGGAATTGTAAAAAATAGATTCGAAATATATAATCGAGGTTAAAACCGGTGCGATGGTCTAGTGGTCAGTGTACTGGCCTTTAGTCCAGAGCATCGGTAGGTCGCGGGTTCGATTCCCGGTACCGTCGATTTTCGTCGAAAATATAAATACGGGCGCGGAGAAGCTCCAGATGTATACATGAGGCCCACACAGGTATTTATACCTGTGGAGGTCACATGTATACAGCTGTAGTCCGTGTTTACGTTCTCGACGAAACGTGACGTAGCTCGGTGCCGGGAGGCGAACTCGAGACCGGCTATATATTGGCATAGGTTTTCCGCAGTTTCCCTATGCCCATAGCAGAAATGCTATGGCAAATGCGATATAGAGGGGGAAGTCGGATGCGGCCGCATGGGGGCCTGGTTACTGATCCGGACCAGACCCCCAGGGGGGACTGGCTACTGATCCGGACCGACCCTGTAATAGGCGTAATGCCTGCAGACGGGGGGGAATGCAACATAAAAAAAAATAAAAAATTAAAAAAAATTATAATTGAGGTTTTGTGGTTTGCAAAGGAATCGAGGTTAATGGTGTAATGGTACCGCAAGGTAAAACTTTGATTAAAAGTATGAGAAATCGGATGTTAAAAGAAAATGCGCCGTACTATCTACTTCATAGTGGTGTAGACACGATAATATTTTGTTTTGTGTATGTATGTTTGTGAGTATTCTGAGTTCGCCGGGGCCATTTCAAGTGGGGTGGCGCGAAGGCTGAGAGGCAGGGCGGGGGCTTCCCGAGGGATAGAGGAGGGGTTCCAGTGAGATAGAGTAGGGTTTCAGTGGGATAAAGGGAGATCACCCAGGGATAGATGAATTTCAGGCAAGTAGTATCAAGTTGGCGATGGAATTGTAAAAAAAAAAAGTTTCGAAATATGTAACTGAGGTTTTACGAGCCCGTGGGCCACAATAACCCTATGCTAACTATATTAAAAACAGATCTCACCACCGTGTCAAGAATCCAGCAGGCTGGGGTCAAATGAGACACCCAAGGGCTCCCGATTTTTCTATGTCCCCAGGGACTTCCGAAGCCAAGATTTTTCTGAATTCCGCAAGGGCTTATAAATAATGAATTCCATGTCAAGTGAAACATTGTTGCCCCAATTTTCGAAGTCCCTTCTGGGGCCTCTAGGTCCGATTTTCCTAAGTCCTTTATGAGACCAATAAATAAACGGTAATGAGAGGGCGCGAGGCCACAAGAGCCCCTATTTAAAAAATTCAATATTTCAAAAAAAGTATTCACAATTTCAAACATGTTGAAGAGGGGATCCCGTGGCATAGACGAGGGGTTCACATGGGATAGAGGAGGGATTTCCGAGGGATAGGGGACAGGTTCCCGAGGGATATCAAGTTGACCATGGAATCTCGAGTGGTTTCACATTAGCCATGGAATTTTGAGCGAGTGGTATCAAGTTGGCGATGGTATTGTTAAAATAGATTCCAAATATTCAACCGAGATTTTGCGGTTCGCAAAGGATCCGAGGTTACTTTGTAATGGTAACGCAAAGTAAAACTTTGATTAAAAGTCTTAGAAATCGGATATTACAAATAAATACACTGTATTATCTACTTCATAGTGGTGTGCAAACGATAGTATTTTGTAGTGTATTTGATTGTGTGTTTGAAGATTCTGAGATCAGACGGGGGGGGGGGGGGGGGGGGGGGGGTTGGCCACAACTCCAATTTGGCCACAAAGTTAAAAAAAATGTCGAGTTTATTTTTTTTTGTTTTCGTTGAATGCTATGCCAATGTATTTTGCCTCGCCACACAAATTTGCTAACAAATTTTATTGAGGTTTAGGAAGTATAGTAGAGAAATACGAAGGTGACATTTAAAACAGGAATGGTTTTTATTACGCATGCATCTAAGCTCTATGAGATTCGAGATGCTTCTGTTCGGTTGCGTACACAAAATAAATAACATTGGACTGTAAATAATAAAAGAGGAACACTCTTGAAGGTGGACGGTTATCATAGGGTGTACTATGAAAACTCCAATAAATTTGAATAAAGACAACAAAAAAAGTAATGTTCTCGATGTTTAAGTATTCTTGCTATTATTTATTAAGACTTCCATAAAAATTGATTCATATTTGAAATTTGCGGAAAATTACTGATGTCATAGGATTTTTGTACAATTCGAGAAGAATTTTCGGACAATATATCAATTTATTCACATCTTTGTAACCTCTTTGATAATGTTCAATGTTCGGTATCAAATCTACAAACTTTAATCTCTTGGTGCAATTTCTTTTTATACAACATTTATTTATCATTACAATAAAAATATAACGCAATTATTTTAATCAATCTCATTGACTCTGCCCCAACCAAGACGTTCCTTCTTCGTTTCGAGTCTTAGCCACGAGGGCATGCTGTGAGGGTGGCCGTGGGCATTGGGGAACCGACGAGGAGGTCGATCAGGTCTGAATGGATGAATTTTTTTCATTTTCTTCAGCAAGAAATCCTTGTTAATATCCTTGGGATCGCGATATTTGTCGAGGTATATATTGAAAGGTTGTCGCCTTGGAAACCAGACTTGCGGTCTGATATATGGTTCAGGGAAATCGTACTCGAATACTGGCTCTTGTACGTCTGAAATACAAAGAATAAAAACGACGATTTAAAAAAAAGATATCAACTGGGAAATTATGATTAAGTTACAGATTACTTACTTAAAGTATTCCGATAAAATTCGCTCAGCGTCGAGTCCCAATCTGCTTGGAAAAAGGCCAAACCGGCGGGTGTGATTATGTCCTGATATTTACGATAAAAATCCAGCGTGCTCCAATTTCTTTTCGCCAATTCCAAACTGGGTAAGAAATAAACAATTGTTTAACGTTTACAAATCTAATAATTCGGTATATGTGCGGGGATTAATTACCATGGCTGCTCTTTCTTGTACTCAGAGAAATCTATTTTACTCTCCTGCTTGTAAAGTACGAATATGTATCTGCAATAGCCGATTCCACGAGCTGGTATAGGTCTCATGTAATCCATCAGAAGATCACCTTTGCCAAGGTCTTTTCCAGGGATATTACCGCTGTAAAATTAGCAAATGGAGATCTACAGTCAGTAGAACTCAATGAACTAATCAACAACAATACACTGATAATCCATATGTTAGGGCTCGAAATTTTTTTCTTTAAGATATCGAATTTTAGCCTTTACCATCGTTCTGAAGTCGCATATTCAACCCCAGAAAATACCGGTTATAAACTTTTTTACGATGATTTTTAAAAGGAAGTGTTTATTGGGACCACACCGTAGAATCACGGTATACCGTGAACCAACACACGGTATACCGTGACCCAACACACGGTATACCGTGACCCAACGCACGGTATAATTACATTCTTTGAACAATTATACCGTGCACGGAATAGGTTCCTACGGTATTGGCATTTTAAATAAGAACATGCCGTCATACCGTACACGGTTTTTGATGCCTCAGAAAGATTCACGTACGGTCTGGAGGAGGTAACTGAGATACCGTACACGGTTTTGCAGCACGGTATCCTCCTAAAAAAAATTGACACGGTCTCGACGTGACAGCCGCTATGTCGTGCACGGTTTCGCAGACGGTATATTTCAAATCAAAACGAGATAAGTTGAAATTGCCATAGGTCTAAGTGAGCGTCGTTTCGTTCATGTAGAGAATACAATCCTGACACAAATATTTCACGGAAGAAAGCTCTTTTATGTATAAACTACGACAAATCGGCAGTGGATGAGCTGTGAATACCGTCATATAACAATGACGAACAGTTGCAGCTCCAACAACCTGAGCGTAGGTATTCTACGATGATATTTGTTATCTACGTTTTCAATTTATCAAGTATTCTATTGATACTTGTATTTATTCAAATACGTAATTAATATTGGAATAGATGTATCCAACGGGGAAGTGGTATGAATCACCAAGAATACCGTCCGCAGGAATACACATCCCAGTTTTTAATTATTTGATAAGCTGAAGTCGTCCTATAATTTGTTAATCCTATAGTCATATAGTTCTCTTATAATTGGAATAAATACGATTATCAACCGAATAATTAATAAATTGTATTCCCTACATGAACGAAACGACACACACTTAAACCTATGGTAATTTCAACCTATGTGCACGGCATCACGGTTATCACGTCGAGACCATGTCAATTTTTTTAGGAGGATACCGTGCTACTCAGCCGTGTACGGTATTTCAGTTAACTGCTCCAGACCGTGCGTACATTTTTCTGAGGTATCTAAAACCGTACACGGTATCACGGCATGTTCTGATTTCAAATGTCAATATCGTATACCATAGGAAACTATTCCGTGCACGGTATAATTACTCGAAGAATGTATTGATAATGAATTATACCGTGGGTATACCGTGTGTTGGTTCACGGTATACCGTGATTCTACTGTGTGGTTCCAATAGATACTCCCTTTTTAAAAAAGCGACTTTTTCCCGTTTCTGATACCAGAATTCACAGATCGGAATTCCGGTCAGAGAATCCAACCTAAATTTGTTTTCTTCAAGATATCGAATTTCGGCCTTTACCATCGTTCGCAACTCGCATATTCTACCCCAGAAAATACCGGTTATAAGCCTGTGTACGATGATTTAAAAAAAAAGTGACTTTTTTCCGTTTCCGATTCCAGAATTCACAGATCCGGCTTCCGGTCAGAAAATCGAACCTACATTTTTTCTTCCAGATATCGAATTTTGGCCTTGACCATCGCTCTCAAGTCGCATATTCTACCCCAGAAAATACCGGTTATAAGCCGTTTTACGATGATTTTAAAAAAAGTGACTGTTTTTCCGTTTCTGATTCCAGAATTTACAGATCCGACTTTCGGTCAGAAAATCGAACCTACATTTTTTTCTTCAATATATCGAATTTTGAGATTCACTATATTTTCCATTTAGTTGATCCTATGAACTTAGCATAAACTATAATAATGTGATCTGTTAGTGAATACAATGCTAATTAAAAAAAAAATTTGGAGCTGATGTTAATTTATAACTTACATGAACCAGTGGCAAATTTCGTTTTCATTATTTACTAAATTGCCATCAGGTGTTGTGAGCAACAAAGTCCACAAACTTTTTGGTACTGCATTGTACTCAATGTTGGGTGCTTTGGAAGTTTCTGCAGGCTTCATAAGATTGCCTCTGTGAACATTTGCCACCAAATCCTCTCCCAAATCATATTCTATATGAAGAGGAACAATTGGTGTGAAATAAGCATCTCCAAAAAGGTGTTCAAACACTCCATAATGTTCTGCTATTGTCTGTATCTGTGCAGGACCAGATAATGTACACCATTCTTCCTTGGCTTTTTCTAAATCGATCCTCACTGATGAGAGATTCATAAAATCAGTAATACAAAGAAAAAGAAGAAACAATGCAATGAGAAAAAAAAAATTGTCTCCACATACATTCTTTTCTGCGTGCCTTTTTCTCCATCTCAGGATCTGCTCTAAGTTTCTTCACATGATCAATCCAGTCTGACATGATCTTTGATCTTGAAATCGGTGACTGCTTGTATCCAATATCAACACGGAAAGAAGTCTCAGGATCTTTCCGATTTAATTCTGCAATGATTAACTTGCAATTTAAACCAAATATATATATATATTTATGTAAGTTTATAGCAAGAAAGCTTAAGGTGATTTGCAATATGTTGTGTCGTCACAATTAGTCAAATCTTCAAACTTAAGCTTGAGAAGAATATATTAAAAACTACAGCTTGAGTTGCCAAATTTCAGGAACCAAAGTGATTTACAACTGTGTTCAAAAATATGTCATATATTAATAACAGTGCAATGGCAGTTTAATTGAATGATTTCAGATGATGGAAAATAATATATTCTTTCTATGTGTACATGTAAAAGAGGCTCAAGATCCTTTCAATTTAATTCTGCAATGAATAATTTATGTAAGTTTGTAACAAGAATGCATCATACTGATTCGCACCTGAGAGATCAATAAAATGTAATATGTTAATAACAGTGCAGGAAAATTTTTATTTTTTTGTGCCAATTGATGCAGAATTATATATGCTTTCTATGTAACAGTTGGCAAGGAGATTTTAAGCGTGAAATGATTAAAGTAAATTGCTTTAAGCTCGCCGGTCGAAGCAACGACAGACGAAGGCAGAGCCTTAAAACGACACGTAAAAAAGATATTTTCAAACCTTCCAAACGTTGTTCCAAGGTTCGCGCGATTGTTGGTGGTTTTCCACGCATCCTGTGGCCAAATCGTACCTGTTGTCCATTAATAACAATTAAATCGCCGCCTAAGCGACGAAACAATCGACTGGCCATCGTGAAACACTTTAACGACAAACCTAACCTAATTTACTTTCCACTAACCCCACTAACCCACGAAACAACGAATATATGCTCAAATCAGAGTTGATTTTGTACCGGAAGTCGCCGACGCTCGCGCCGCCTCGATATCCGAGTTCCGAAAAATGGCGCGCTTTTCAAAAATCTTAGAGACTGTATTATTGTTTTTTCGTTTCAATCTATCGGTGAAATAATTTTTAGAAAATGTAGAAATTCCTAATAAATTTCGCGTAATAGACAAAATAATAAGTACGAAGATGAGAAGATATAAATTATATAATGTAACAAAAAAATTAACCTGCTCAGTCGGTAACGAAAACTGTAAGCGAACGTTTCAGGATGTACAAAATGTGTTACATCATTCATCTCTCTCAATTCTTCGTGATGTAAGACTTTCCTTTTTAACGAAAATTATCAAGATTCCAAGTATTTGTTAGTTCAAAAGTTATTCATTATCCCTTGCACTCATAAAGATTTTTTTGAAAAGTTGTAGATTCTTGGCCGGCGAGACGAAAAGTACCGCAGCGCGAAGAAAAGTAACGCAGCAGGTAGAAAAGTAACGTAGCAGGTAGAAAAGTAACGTAGCAGGTAGAAAAGTGCTGCAGCGGGCGGAAAAATGTTTTATTTTTTGTTCCGCTGGAGTGGAGCGGGGCGAAATTCGTTTATTTAATGTTTTTACCTACTTTTGCCGTTGCGCCGTTGCAGGCATAAAAATATGGTCATTTTTTAACATAACCGGAAAAAAGTATAGTATGCTACACGTAAGTGCTTTTTCACCTCGTGCGATTTCAGCAAACTTCACTCTCCACACTGTGGAATCAGAAAAACCACAATTTTCAAATTGCCTTCAGAGTCGAACAATCATTTCAATATGCCTATGCCCAACAATCACGAAAAAAAATTTCTCCCGACTTCGCTAAAATAACACCAATTCGTGTTCGCAACGCCGCGAGAAATCGCTAATTTGTTACGAATGACGTATGCATGCGCACTCCGCTTTCATTACCTCCCGAGGGCGGTAATCATCGTACTACGCATACGCAGTCTGCTTTCATTACCTCCCGAGGGAGGTAATCATCGTACTACGTATGCGTGTCGTCTCCGTCCTTGTTGCACAAACGAAATGTGGTTATTTTTTAGCGAAATCGGGAGAAAAGTATAGTACGTTACATGGGAGGGGTGCGACTTTTCACCTCGTGTGAATTTCTCGGTGAAAAGTTGCACTTCCCTCCCTTGTAACGTAATGTACTATTACGATTTTTGTTACCGACCGTGGTATATTTCATCGGCACATGTCTCACACAATGCCAAAACGTTACACACATTTGCAGCATGAGCGCCAGCAGGAGTAACTTCATTTCCCACATTACCTACACAAATGCGCTCCACGCTACAACTTTTCGATCGCCGAATGAGACACAGCTTGTGTAAACTTGGTGGGGATTCTCTCGGGAGACCGGGCGACGTCAGAGCGTCGCGCGCTGCCGTAAAATCAGTCACGGCTTTTCGCAAGAGCGATGCGGAGGTGATATAGGAAGGAGCTCAGTAGTGGCGCGTCGAGCCGGGTCGATGCCAAATGGCACACAACACGAAAGAAAAAAAAAAGACGCGTAGCGGGTGAATTCCTGTGTAACAATCGTCTTACCCTCTCGTTACCTTTGCGCGGGATCGTCCCGAATAGTGAAACAGCTGCCGGGCCTAAGATTTAATGATTTTTTAAAAGAAATCACGGGATATTCGGTTTCATGTAGCCAATAGCGAAACAGGACGTTACGTGATCCTTTGGCTCAGTACGTTGAGCATACCTGACGCCCCGTTCGCTCGTAATTCGCAGGACCCAGCAACGGGCGATCCAGCAGCATTGCAAGCGGTCGTTATACACCAGGTGGAGGGGTAGAAAGCAAAGAATTGAACGAATAGGAACAGGCAGAGGTCGTCGGAGCGTCGTCGAGCATCGGAGCGCCAGTTGCCAGTTTATACTGCCAGTGGCCAGGTTCGGAGTATAATCCAACCTAATTGAAACGAAGAAGAAGAAGAAGAAGCCAGTGTATAGACCTAAGTGTTTTACGAGAGTTTTGTGTTGTATGAGAAAATGTAAAATAGTGTGCCTCCACAGTGAACAAGTAAATAAATAAATAAACAAAAACAACATAGTTTTATTGATCCAACGAGTGTCCTAATCACCTTTTGCCTTGGTGTTTATTTCGATAGTGTTGCTATTGCTCCGTGGTTAAAGTAATACAAAAAAATACTTGCGTGGCTCGGTATTCGTGTGTTTTATCTGCGCAAACGTTAGCTTCAACGGCCTTGCGAGTGTTTTTCGATAAATTGATAATAAGACGCGATTGTGTAGGTTTTTTTATTCGACCTCCTAATCGAGGCTATCGGCCCCTTTGCGTTTGGTTCAGCGATTATTACGCTGGAATCATAAACAAGCAACAGCGGAGGGGAAGATCGGGAGTTTATTGCAGGAATTAAGCAGGATGTTGCTCGGGCGAACAACAAATTACACCGAATTTATCTCGAACGTTGTGTCGTGCTCCGATCGTACACAGATCTGTTATTTTCGTTGTGAGAGATATTAAAGTGGTGGGGGTAAGACACGAGGGACTGAGGAAAACAAAAACATAGCGACGACGTCGCTGAGGGACAAGAAGGCGGAAGTGTCGTTAACTCGTTAACTCCGTAAACTCGGGGTTAACGATACGGCGCGATCAAATGACGGAACTATTGATCGGGATCGCGGGAAATGGATTTTCCAGTCCCGGCTCCAGCAATGCGAATGGAATTGCCGCGGTTTCCAACGGCGATGTTGTGTACAGAACGAAGAAGAATAATGTAAATGGCGGCGGTAATAATGGAACGGGAAATACGAACATTTATCGGAATTCGGAAATGCGGCATTCCAGAAGCGAGGATGTTTTGGGACCTGGAACGAGGTCACCCAGCCCATTGTTGGCCACCGCGTCTGAGGACGACCTCGTTGCCGCTAGCGCACTTAGGGATTGCAGCAGCCCGCCCTGCAGCCCTTGCCCTATTACCGCTAGGGCTTCAGGATTACCAGGTGCACTCGCCGATAGGGTCGATCCTGAAGATTCTATTCGTGATATCGTCACCGAAAATGATCTCTACAGGTAAGAAGACGATTTTTACGTAGCTTCGCTGTTAAAAATGCAAGTAAATTTAATGTACAAAACGATATGAGATTTACCAATCGGTATATGTATTCCATATACTTTTATTGTAAATTTAAAAATAGTATAAGAATTCTACGAAATTTTTTTTACAGTTTTTGAGTATTTAAAAAAAAATTATTTGTTTTATTTTTTATTTTATAGATAGACAATTGTGTACATTTGTTTATTGCTTTTTTATGGAGGAAAAACTGTTTTCGTAAAAAAAAAAAATTTCGAGGTTTTAATTTATAAAAAATGTATGTATGCACTGTTATAAAAGTTTTTTTTTATTACTAAGTAAAAGTTTTTAATTCTATTGTTAAATTTTTTTTATTACTATAATCGAAATTTGATATACAATTGTGGTATAAAATTCATGTACTTTTTCAGTAAAATTAAAGCGAATTATTAAAATTCAAGTATTTTTACTGTAAAATTGAAGTAAATTATTGAATGTGCTGTACCATACATTAATTTTACATTACACTTGTGTATTACATTTAATATACTAGTTTATGCATAAAAACTTCCAGTATAAGTACATTAAATTTCAAGTCGTTCCTTTTTACAATGTGTATGTGTGACTGGCATGCAAAATTCCAATTAAGATACCTAAAGAACGGGTTTGTCAATCGAACTGAAATTTGGCACACACGTGGGGCAGGTAGAACCCTTTGTTTGTGATGATTTAGAAAAAAAATCAAACATAAGATTATTTTTTATTCAATTTCGAATTTGGAAAAAAGTCTGTAGGTTCTCTAGCTTCCGCAAATTTGTAGCGATCGAGGTAAATAATTTTTTACAAGTAAAGCCATGCTAAAGGAGGATCGATATTAAAATTGGGATAAATCTATAAATAGGTTTGGTTTTTATGGCATTTCGTTTTTTTTTTTTTTCGAAAAATTTACGTTTTGCTGTAACTCACGTAAAATATCACCGAATCAATCGAAATTTTCTACAGACTAACTCATCGCTCAATCGCGTACCAAATTTCGTGATGATCGGTAAAGCATTTCGAATTTTATGACATTTTCAATATTTTCATAAATTTAATGCTTAAGCGCCCCAGTTTCTTTATAATAAGTTTTGATGTTTGACATAGACAAAAAAAATGAATGCATGATCTTGGTCCAGATCACAGTGTGACGGAATGACGACACCGCCGACCAATCACAGCGCGAACAAAACGTTAACAATGATTGCGATACTATCGAGATTTTCGAGATATCTCGAACCACCAACTTAGAATAGAATAAAATAAATTTAAATTTATTGAAATATTGGAATTATTTATAATAATTTACACAACAAATAAAAGATCTTTGTTCACATTTAAATAAGGACTATGTCCTTATTTAAAATCATAAGTTGCATAGTTTTCGAGTAAAAAATCAATGTTACATAATGTTTTTTAAAAATCTGCCGATTTTTACCAAACTTTATACTGATATCCTTAAAGGAATACGGTAAAGTAATTTCACAACTAAACGTGGAACATTTAAAAAAATTGTTTGTTTGCACAATAACTGGAATAATTATAATGCTACTTAAATGAGATTTTACGCTTTTTAAAATGCTAACAATCGTTATTATCGCTATTTGTACTTTTATAATAATTTTGCGCTGATGAGAATGAAAAAAGAAATGTGTCGGATTATAATTTGTAATGGCATTGGACAATAAGTTTAGCCCAGTTAAAATATTGGATTAAAAGTTAATGAAGCTCATTATTTCAAGTAACGGAACCAATTCAACCCTTGCACATTGCTTTCTCTTTTTCTATTTTCCCCATGAGGCTTGCCAAGATTAGTCAACATACTTCCTCGTAGAGTTAACTCGGGAAAGGTCGAAAATGAGGAAGCGAATTGCAAAGTACGACACTGCAGCTTTTTTTCATTGCGGACCTCCTAGAATAGATTTTGCTTAAGACACGAATAGAATTTGTTTAAGACACAAATAGAATTTTATTGGCACGAAGTTGATATTTATATACAAAAAGAGAATAGCGTTTTGTTTAAATAAACATTAGGATGTTCATTATAAATTGGCGGATAGGGTTGACCTTGAAGATTCTAAATGAGATAAAATCCGATGTAAAGAGCAAAGAGCAAATAATACATCCCTGTGATTATTCTATAGCTGTCATGACCAATTATTCAAAAAATAAATATATTTTTATTTGTAAGCCTAAAATAGATATATTTAAACGGGATTAGAATTTTTATTTTTCTCACTTTTTTTTATTCCATTTTTATTCTATTTACGAATTCGTAAATCATCGCAAATCAAAATTTTATTTGTGGCTTACAAATAAAATTTTAGTTGGATCATTTTGTTGCCTAAAATAGAAATATCTAAACGTGACTAGAATTTTTATTTTGCTCATTTTTTTTATTCCATTTTTATTTTATTTGGGAATTCGTAAATCATGGTAAATAAAAATTTTATTTGTAAGCCATAAATCAAGTTTTAGTTCAATCATTTTGTTGTTAAAAAAATAGTGAAAATTCTTCTGCTTGGAAAAATAATTATGACCAAAATACAATGGTTTATTATTGTTAAATTCTTATGGGTGCAAGATTTTCGAATAAACATTTTTTAGTATGTATTTTTTTTTTAATCGATATTTGGCAAAGATGCATGGAAACCAGTTTTCTGGAACACAAAAGGCAAATCTGGGGCACAGATGGCCCGTTAGGAGCAGAAGGATCTATATTGGAGCGTAGGAGGGGCATAATCATGACCTAGGTAACGTGGGCATTATACGTCAAGCTCTGAAATTTGCATCACTCTGCCAAGTGAAGAGAACGAGCAGTTTGTAATGTCGGAAAGCTCCGATATTGATTTCCAGTTATATATAAATCTTGCCATGCGGTCGATAAATGCACGGAGAAAATGCTCGGTTGATTCGTCACATCTATAAAAAAAAATTATACTATATATCAACCAGAATATTATAGATTCCTAATTTTTCTAGAAATAAAATTGCTACTCCAAGTGGCTTTATGATTATTTTTTGATAATAATGACAATCGGCGATTTTAATATGATGATTAAACTTTTTAATAGCGGCCAAAAAATATCCAATTTTAATCAAATTTTATGCTAAAAGTTTTGAAGAAAAAGAAAAAAAAATTGAAAGTCAGGTTTTATTTTGCTACTACTACAAGCAGCGATGATTAAATTATACGTGAAATTCTAATCAATATACAATTCGTATTAACAATATAAAGTTATTGTTAATCCGAAATCATAACTACAAGTTTACAAAATTGTTATCAACTTCTCTGTAAAAAAAAAAAATTCGCAGCATGATTTATTTCGAATATCGTACATTTTTTTATGCACAGTAAGTTTTTCATATGCTGTAGATGTTTTTCATACTCCAGTCGCATTAGCATTGCTTTTTTTTGTGTGGAAAAAGAAAAAGAAATAATAGAATTGTAAAGGATGCCATTTCGGTACAATTCTTAAAAACACAATTCTTTTGTTCTTTTGTAACGTGAAAGTAACTTCTCTTTTATCAGTACCCGCAGTTTGCATATTCGATTACCATATTTAGCATGCAAACAAAAATCTTTGTATAGTATGACACTAGCACTTCACCAAAAGTCACGGATAAGTTTCAAAGTCTCATTCCTACGTGACTAGAGTCACGTATAGTCACATTATCCATTTTCAATTACATTGTCAATTCTGGGTTCATCATTCGGAGGTCGTTAAATGCACGCAGAAAAATGCTCGATTCATTTGATGCTTAAATTGAAAATTATATAAATCCCAATAACCACAATACGATTTTTTTTTCTGTTTTGTAAATCCCAATAATTCGTTTAAATTAACGTTTATCGTAAAATTGACTAAACATTAATTATTATTTTCCACAATTGCGTGTAGTTTAAAAAAAAATGTAAACATTTTTTCAATCATTGCTAAAAATAATAAAATGTCTATAAGATTTCATGGTAAAAATATTTATTGAAACAAAAACCAAAAAGGGATATGTACTTAATGCCTTAAACGCCTTGAAACGAGGTTTACATATTATTTCGCAACAATTATCGCTTTTATTTTGTTAATATTCCTTTTTTTAAACTATTGGTCAATAATTAAATGCCCATAAGATGGTAAATAAATTTATAAAAAAAAAAACATGTACTAAATGTCTTTAATGCCTCAAAACGAGGTTTACTCTTATCAATACCCGTAGTTTACAAATCGCATTACCACATTTAGTATCCAAACAAAAATATTGAAACAAGTATGACTTCATAATTCCCTCAAAAGTCATTGATACGGTCCAAAGTCGCATTCCCACATGATTAGGGACCCACAGAGTCTCACTATCAATTGCTAATAGCATTGTCAACCAGGGATCATTATCCGGAGGCCCTGGGGACAAATACTACAAACTCACGTCTATTTCCAGCGAGTCATTGAAAAGATAACTGAGAAAAGTCGAGACTAGATTAGACATAAGACCCGACGACATATTCTATTAGCGTCGTGTCTCTCAAGCGGCTGATAGCGCATAATTTGCACCGTACACACGCGATTACGTTGAGTATATATACTCGAGCAAAAGCATTACGTCAACCTCAAGGAAAATACAATTTATACTGTTGAGATCATGCATTCGAGGCGATACACAGAGGCTCACTTCCTGAACGACTTTTATTCAATGCTAACTAATCGCATCAAGAGCATCGTTAGGCAAATTAAAAAAAAAAGTTTAAGTCCGAACGAATCTTTAGCCATTATACACATACTAATCCGTTTTATCTTTCCTACGCAGGTTCGTGCTGTTCAAGAGACACTACGACAAGTACGTGGCTCTCGCTGCAAGATACGAAGAGGCTAGGGGACTGGCTTATTACCTGGAGGAACGTTATCACGAAGTCAAGGTAAGATGGATGAGCCTTCACGCTGAATTGAGCAAGCTGAGAACCGAAGAGCCGGGCCCAGATGCGAGGGATCGGACCGAAGCGATACTCGAGCCTCTCTAAACATTCCAATCCAAGTGGAGATTGATTTGGAAGAAACTTTTGAGACTCCTTGTCTCAGCACTCTTTCACAGCGTGAATAACGACCAGTTATTATGTACTAATGTCCATATAAGTCAGTAATGTCACTTGAATAATTGGATAATTATTGAGAATTCTTCTTGTTATTTTGTATGGCAGTTTTTAATTTTTTGAAAAATTTACATTGTCACTCTAATTGGCGACAAATTCGAGCAGTACATCTCGAATTTTGTACCGATGAATTAATAATCGACAGGTTTAGATATGAAATCTGGTTACGGTCAATAGAGGGATTTAGATTTGATAGCAATTTGCAGCGTAAATAAATTAGTAATAAATTTAAAAAATAAATTTGAACATGCTCAAAGCCTTTAAACATTCCAATCCAACTGGACATTGATTTGGAAGATATTTTCGAAACTTCGGCGCTCTTTCAAAGCGTGAATAAAGACCAGTTCTTATGTACTAATGTCCATATGAGTCTTGTAATATCACTTGAATAATTGGATAATTATTGAGAATTCTTCCTGTTATTTTGTATGGCAGTTTTTAATTTTTTGAAAAATTTACATTGTCACTCTAATTGGCGACAAATTCGAGCAGTACATCTCGAATTTTGTACCGATGAATTAATAATCGACAGGTTTAGATATGAAATCTGGTGACGGTCAATAGAGGGATTTAGATTTGATAGCAATTTGCAGCGTAAATAAATTAGTAATAAATTAAAAAAATAAATTTGAACAAGCTCAAAGCCTTTAAACATTCCAATCCAACTGGAGATTGATTTGGAAGAAAGTTTTGAGACTTCAGTGCTCGTTCAAAGCGTGAATAACAACCAGTTGTTATGTACTAATGTCCATATAAGTCGTGTAATATCACTTGAATAATTGGATAATTATTGAGAATTCTTCGTGTTATTTTGTATGGCAGTTTTTAATTTTTGGAAAAATTTACATTGTCGCTCTAATTTGCGACAAGTTCGAGCAGTACATCTCGAATTTTGTACATGATGAATTAATAATCAGCAGTTTTAGATATGAAATTTGGTGACGGTCGATATAGGGATTCAGATTTTATAGTAATTTTAATTTTTCAAGCATAAAAACGCTTCTGCTTCCGACACATCCAACAAAACAGGCTGAAACTTTTGTTACGTACATAATAATGTGCACGGAGATTCGGCACCGAGTTTAGTGAAAAATGACGAGGGGCATTCGAAGTTTGCAGAACATTGCATATTTTTTTACTTATTCTATTTAAAAACGTTGCAAGGCTATGAATAAATTAGTAAAAATAAATTACCAAAAAAAAATTTGAGTATTCTCAAAGCCTCTAAAAATTCAAATCCATCCGGAGATTGATTTGGAAGAAACTAATCCGATAATTATTAAGAATCGCATTCTTCCTGTTATTTATATATCAGTTTTTATTTTTATTTTTTTGAAAAATTTATTGTCGCTCTAATTTACGACAACTTCTAGCAGTACATCTCGAATTTCCAACCGACAAACTAATAATCAGCAGTTTTAGATATGAAATTTGGTGACAGTCGATAGAAGGATTCAGATTTTATAGGGTTCGAATTTTATAGAACATTGCATTTTTTTTACTGATTATATTTAAAAAGGTTGCAAGGCCATAAAATAATTAGTAATAAATTACCAAAAAAAATGTGATCAAGCTCAAAGCTTCCAAACATTTCATTCCATCCGGAGAATGATTTAAAAGAAACTTTTGACATTCCTTGTCCCAGAGCGTGAATAACGACGAGTTATTATCTATTAATGTCCATATAAGTCTTGTAATATCGCTTGAATAATTGGATAATTATTAAGAATCGCTTTCTTCCTGTTATTTGTATGGCAGTGGCTCAGTCCCGTAATCCAACGTACTCACAGCTCTCACGGCGCGTTTCCCGGATTGCCTGGTTCCTTACGGTCGCGTGACTTCACGCCGCAGGGCTTCTTCTACACGCATTTTCTTCAGGAATCAACGATACAAAAAAACAAACGAAACAAATCAGAAGAAAAAGGTTCGACGAACCTTGGTCCCCTGGATACTTCCGCCTTTGTGAAAGGCCACAACGCACGAGTGTTTTTTCGAAGACGAGTTTGTTGTCAATTTTTTGTCGAAGAATCGGAGGAAGTTGATTATCATTGCGACGATTAAATGAAAAAGAAGAAGAGGAAGATGCACCACGGAGTTATTTGAGGAGGTGATGCATGGGCGAAGATATCTAACACCTGCAACTAACCGCTTGGGACGATCGTCAAGCCTCTACAATCATTAACTATCCCATCGGCTACAATTTATCGGAGCGCATCCGCGGCTTCACGCGCCAACGCCCTCGCGGATTCAACTTTCCGCCTACCGGTCGATTTTATTTGCAATCGTAAAAGAGTACCCGCATCTCTGCAACGATCGAGCTCTCTGGCATTTACGGTTTGATCCCGGCTGCTGACCAGTTTTATTACCCGGAATAAAAACACGCAGAAAACGCCTTTTCGATGCTTACATATGCGGCATTCCATATCAATTTGTTCACTAAAAATTAAAAGTTTCGTCAAATGTTTTAAAAGTATTTGAAAAATGCGCCAAGTGTGACTTTTTAAAAAAGTTTTTGGAGCTATTTCCATTTTTAAAAAATATTTTTCACTCAAAGGGGATAAAAGTTGCTATTATTTTCTAATTGTTTCCAATCCCACGATGAAAAATATACTGACATTTTTTTTCATCAATAGTATTTGGAATTTGGAATTTTTATTATAAAAAGAAATATTTGCGATAAATTTGCTATAAGAATTTTATTACTTAATTTTTTAATTACGGTTTTATCCCGGCTGCTGACCAGTTTTATTACCCGGAAAAAAACACGCAGAAAACGCCTTTTCGGTGCTTACATATGAGGCATTCCATATCAATTTATGCACTAAAAATTAAAAATTAATAGTTTCTTCAAACGTTTTAAAAGTATTTAAAAAATGCGCCAAGTGTGACTTTTTAAAAAAGTTTTTGGAGCTATTTTCTTTTTTTTTTAATATTTTTAACTCAAAGGGGATAAAAGTTGCTATTATTTTCTAATTATTTCCAATCCCACGATGAAAAATATACTGACATTTTTTTTTATCAATAGTATTTGGAATTTTTATTATAAAAAAAAAATATTTTCGATCAATTTGCTATAAGATTTTTTATTACTTAATTTTTTAATAACGGTTTGATCCCGGCTGCTGACCAGTTTTATTACCCGGAAAAAAACAAGCAGAAAACGCCTCTTGGATGCTTACATATGAGGCATTCCATATCAATTTATTCACTAAAAATTAAAAGTTTCTTCAAATGTTTTAAGAGTATTTAAAAAATGCGTCAAGTGTGACTTCTTAAAAAAGTGGTTGGAGCTATTTTCATTTTTAAAAATATTTTTCACTCAAAGGGGATAAAAGTTGCTATTATTTTCTAATTGTTTCCAATTCCACGATGAAAAATATACTGACATTTTTTTTCATCAATAGTATTTGGAATTTGGAATTTTTATTAAAAAAGAAAATATTTTCGATAAATTTGCTATAAGATTTTTTATTACTTAATTTTTTAATTATTACATACTAAATAAGATTTTTGAAATTACTTAAATAAATCTGAATAAAATTTTATTCACGTAGGCCAGAAAAAACAGCATATTTTCGTGTTACTATTTGAGATACAGATTTATTTAATTAAAAATCAATTTTTTATTTGTATTTGATGAAATTATATTCCCTGATTTTTATAAATTCATTGAGAAATTTTTTTTAGTGGTCAAACTGATATGGAATGCCTCGTATGTTAAGTTGAATCCGGGTACAGAAATCGTGACACACTATTTGGAAGAGTCGGCCCTGTAATGCTTGACCAGTGGTCAGATCCTACGCAGCCTACGCTTACGCCTCTCTGTACTTTGGCATATAAATAATATGGGAAAGTTCCGATCTTAAATGAACTAAGACCGAAGTCGTAAACTTTCATATACTCACCGACAATGTGGTAAAAGCGCACGCTTCGCTCTAACATTATATATCATACACGCACGTAGTTACGCTATTATTAGTAGCAGGAAAAATACTCGTGAATTGAACTATTTCTATAGGCTATTGTACCACATGAAATATTGACGGAATTATTGTTTGAACTTTGATAATAATCGCGGAAATTGACTGGTACGTTCGAGAAGTCTTTAATAATCGTATTATTTGCAGTCTTTACTTTAATATATGTAATTTGTGTGCAAATTACAGTCAAAACTGCCCTAAATTGATACGTATAAGCGTGGAAGAAAAAATATAATTTACAGAGCCATTAACTCAAAGTGTAAACAGTTGTGCATAAACTGCATTAGTTGGCGTTGTTCGGTGAAACGAGGAGCAGTGAAATTTAAAAAATTCTTGGAACCAACTTTCAAAAGTCATTTTGCACTAATAAACCCGCGTTTGGTGTACCGAGCATATAAGTCACGTCCACTTTTTTTTTTTAATCCAAGCGAAAGCGTTTATGCGATTTTTATACGTAATAAATTACTTTCCGTTTTGTAATTTGCATCGTTTGAATTTTAACAGCAAATTCAATAATGTTTCAGTCGTTGACTGATTTAAATACTAAATTACGAAACATATGTTTGCACAAACTTTCAAAAGTCATTACTTGTTAAAACATCCACAATTTTTTTTTTTCCAGTCTTCACTAGATTTATGCGATTTCTAGTCCTATTAACATATTTTCATTGTCAGATGCGAGGTTGTTTGTGTTTATTGATCTTTTGCATCCATAAACAACGTTTGTAGAGATTGGATGTTCAGGAGAAATGTGCACTGGAATTTCTTTATTTCATTACGTAAAACATTTCCAATTCGTGCAAACTGCACACTTAGTCTGCTCGTTTATTTTTATAAAATTTGCTACGAGTTAATTCCGGAAAGCATCTCTGCCGTGTAAAAACTCCTCTGCGTCATAATTATACCACGCGCTAATTCTTTGTTTGCCATCAGATTGAAAACCCCAGGAAGTTGTAATATAAAAGATAGGTTTCCGGAACACAATAGCTGCGGAGTGGTTTAATGGCTACGAAAATAATGGTAGAATTATAAAAATGTCCTTCTGTCTCCAAACAAAACTTCCGGCAGTTTTTTTTACCACGTGATACAGTTTACCAAATCTTTTCACACGGAAGTTTTAATTCGATCAATTTTTAACATCAAATAACTTTAAAAAATCGGAATAAAAATTTTTTAAAAATGTATTTGCCATTAATTTCACAATTGTTTTAATTCAAACAACTTTCAATATCAACTCATTTTGAAAACCTAAAAAGAAGGTCAAAACTCTTTTAATTTCTTTCCTTTCCACGCATACGATTGGCATCGTTGTTGATTACACGTTAATTTTAATTAAAACAATTTTTATGATTAAATAACTTTATAAACCTAAGAAAGGATGCACAGCAGAACCTTGCACATTGCTTCCTCATTATATTTCGCTTTTTACAAAGCAACCTCTAAGAGGAAGTATAGAAATTCATTTTGGCTTCCTCATAGAGGAAGCTTTGTAAAAAGCGAAATATAATGAGGAAGCAATGTGCAAGGTACTGCTTTGCATCCTTGTTTTAAATAAATATAAATAAGCGCACACTCGCTTTGTGAAAATATAATAAGGACGAACGATCCGGAAACTCCCTCGAATACTCTATCTTCTCTGTTTCTTTTTGTAGAACACGATAGAAACCGGTGTTTTCCGAAATTTCATTGGGAAGCAAGGATATGGATAGTTTATACGACATAAATCGCTACTTTTCGCAATATAGACTGTGCAACTTCGCTATGAAAATATGGTATCGTTCAACATTTTTGGGCTATATCTGACTAATTTTTCTGTTAATTATGAATTTGGTACTCATTTAACTCCCAGCTTGATATTTGATATCAAAATTCGCATCGCAGAAAAAAAATTTGAAAATTCAAAAAATCAAAATCTCATAAAATTTTTACGTTTCAACCGATCTTAACCAAATTTAATAGGGATCACCAGTGTATGAAAGCTCACATACATGCCAATTTTGAGCTTAATATCTCGAAAATTAAAAGAGTTATCGCGTTAACAGACATTTTTGAAAAAATCCAAAACCGCGTAAAAATTTAACGATTATGGGGATTTTAACAAAAATTGGTATGAACGATGAGGATTGACCCCTCTATCTATGGTGTCAATTTCAGTTCTATATCTCGAGGCGTTCCCGAGTTATAAAGGTTTACATTTTTTGATCGTCTAACACACACACACACACATACAGACATTTTTTCTAAATCACTTTTCTCGACGTTTTGGCCCATTCTGAGTGAACTGACATGAAAATCTCGAAAAAAAATTTTTCACAAAAACAAAACTTCCTCTATGAGGAAGCGAAAAATATATATTCATTTAAACGCTAGTTTTAATTCCATCAATTTTTAACATCAACTAAATTTACAAAACAGAAAAATTATTTCTTTATTTTCGCACTAATTTCACGCGACTAATAAGCGTTTCCTTCCAAGCCTCCAAATGGCATCGCTGATGCAACGAGCGCGTCGAGCAATCGCACTTTCAGTGTGTAACGAGAGAGTCGCAGGCGAGCAGCAAGAGAAAGAAAGAAAGAAAGAAACGAAAAAAAACGAGCTCAGTTGCGGTGCGTGCGAGACACGAAAGTAACGACCCGGTGCTCGTTAATCGTGGAGCCCCGTACGAATTGTCGAGGGAGTCGTTTCCTGCTTCCGAGCAGGACGTTCTCAACGTTACTCCATATCGCACACCGCCATCGAACAGCCCAACATTTATTTAATTCCACAAATATTTACTATTAAAACAGTCTGTGCACACATAGTAATTCATTTTACAATTTATAGGTATACATGTTGGAGAAGACGGAGCAAGAGGAGCACACGCGCGTGGCGTATAGAGTATCGAGGAGAGACACCGATACCTTTCAGGAAATCTCACGATGAAGAAGGAAGCGAACCCCGTCGAGTTCTCCCCTTTCGCAATGTTATTCGATACTGACTTCGCACGACTCGCCTCCAACGTTCGTATATTCGCACAGCCAGTAGCCGCTGGCGTATGTGTGTATCGAATGCAAATCTCGCTTGGGATTTACCTCGTCGAGCCTGGGAGAGGCTCGTTCCACGCTATATCTCTGCTTATGCCTCGGAGCTATGCGCTTTTTTTTATGAGCCTCGTCTTAGACACACTCTGTGGTGATGTAACGAGCGAAGGTCGTACGCACGACTAGGAGGACTTGGGAGGATTCTACGGGGACGCAAGGTCGAAGCGAAATGTCTATGACTCTCGCGAAAATTGTCTATGACTCTTGGCTCTTGATTGGATTTTCACGCAATTCTAATGGAGAGTTTGGTTGCTTGTTTGCTGTTGTATACCTAGAGATGCGAGGTCGAGGCCTTGCGACGGTCATTTGACCGGCCAATTATCGTCAAATGATGCGTGTAAGATTGACCAATTTGTTTGCGAATTATTATTCTAAATAACCGCCACTTGCGCGTGCATTTATTACACTCAGATAAAGGGTTGGTTAGAAGTATCAAAAACTTGGTTAACTATTTTACCAAGAATCATTTGTCAAGTTATTGGTTAACAAATTCTGTAATACCTAGTAATATATTGAGTACGTCTAATCAATAATTTGGTTACCGCTACCCAATTTTTCTTGGTAAAATTTTTAACCAAGAATCTTAGCAAGTTCAACTTTTTCTCAGTGTAGCTTAAGATTGATTGAAATCCGCACAACAATTTCGGGAAGTTATCGAAAAGTTATTTAGTTGTCATCAGCTAATCTACGTTACATGTTGAGATCTTTCGTTTTTCAATATTAACTAACGTAATTGAATTCAATGTAAAAAATAGTCGAAAAGAATGATATCAAAAGCCAGTAGTTTTTTGATCATCTGATTAATCGTCAAAATGACCGTCGCTTTTGCTTAGAAAAATAGGTGAAAAAAATGTCATCAAAAGAAATTCATTTTTTGGTCATTTGATCAATCCTCAAAATGACCGTCACTTTTGCTTACAAAAACAGGTGAAAAAAAAATGTCTTCAAAAGCCAGCCATTTTTGATCATTTGATAAATCCTTAAAATGACAGTCGCTTTTGCTTAGAAAAATAGGGGGAAAAAATGTCATCAAAAGCTAGTAATTTTTTTGATCATTTGACTAATCTTCAAAATGACCGTCGCTTTTGTTTAGAAAAATAGAAGAAAAAAATGTCATTAAAAGACAGTAATTTTTTTGGTCGTTTGGCCAATCGTTAAAATGACCGTTATTTCGCATCTCTATGTATACATGAAGAGAGCGCAGGATTAACGTGGGGAAATGCGTGCGTCGGTGAAGTCGTCGCGACGTCTGCTAACAGGGGAGAGCCGAAGCCAGGCTGTGCATCAGCAGCAACAGCACAAGCACCAGGCTTTCCCGGAGCTTGTTCACCAGACCGTGAGAGCTGGTGACCTCAGCGTGAGCGCGGTGTTTCGAGGCCGTGGTTAACAGTACCGTCGGCGAAGTAGCCTACGATGAATTCTACTGAGCGACTTGGAAGACCAGGAGAGAGAAAGAGAAAGACGCAAGGAGTTGTAGCAAACAGGCAAAACAGCCACCACCTACGAACACGATAATTATGTGCTACTCGTGGGCGAGATGCACGCGGAAAACTGTAACAGTGGAACGTGCGAGAGAAAGAAGAACGCAACAGTCGAGATACGGTTATAACTGAACATCGCGACGACCGGCATCCCATACAAATCGCCCACGACACGAAATCGCACGGGACTGGAAAAATTTACGAATCAACGAAGATACCGCTAGAGCGAAAAAATACAATCCATTTGCATACACTGTTACCGTGGATTTTTGTTGCCGGAACTAAATAGTAAAAAATGCGCATAATGAACACGCAAAAATTTTCAGCTCACTGGGAATTTCGCACCGACTGATATATACCAAATATATACCGAATATATTCGGTATATATATATAAATATATCGCATGTAATTTTAGTTCCCTGTGGAATTTTATTTTGTAGATTATTGGAAAGTATTTTGGGAATATCTGAGATGAGAATTTTAAGGGGATTTAAAATACGCGATTTTACAATAGAGATGACAGTCTCGTTGACGTCAGAGTCTAAAAAAATATCAGGTGTTTAAAAAAAAATATGCAAATTTTCAATTGTCATGCAGAAAGTAACCACAAAGGTATTTAAAAACTACGTGCTACGAAATTTAACGTCGTATTTTAAATAACTGATGGTTTGCCAGACGTTAATACAAGTTGCAATAACCTTCACTCGGAATTAAATAACATCGCACGTTAATCAACGTGTAAATTCGGAATGACCCTAAATAATGGCCCAAAAACATACGAATCTATAAGACATGGAGGGAAAAAAACTGTTTACTTTGCATATAAAATAACGGTATATTTTTTCTGCTGAATCAAATTCTTGGTTCCCATTGATATAATTAGTAGAAAAACACGCATAATGAACTTGAAAAAAATCTGGCGATTAAATAGTGGAGCAAGCTCTAAAAAATTGTAGAAGTTAAGAAAAATTACGTATCAGCAAGAAACGGTTTCGTTGGAATTTATTTTTTGCTACTGAATCGAATTCTTGGTTCCCGTTGATATAATTGGTCAAAAAACATTCATAATGAACTTGAAAAAAAACGGGCGATACAATCGTGAAGTAAGCTCTAAAAAATTGTAGGAGTTGAGAAAAATTACGAATCAGCAAGAAACGATTTCGTTGAAATGTATTTTTTGCTACTGAATCGAATATATAATTACTACTCAGATGATAAAAACTAAAAATAAAAATCGTACAATGAGAATACCGCTAGTGCGAGAATAAAATGCTTATCCGGCAGATAAAATGTCGTTGACACTTAGTTTTGGTGCTAAAATTAATTCGTATCTTCTTCTCATACGATTAATTAAAAACCTGTATGATATGAACTTGAAAAAAAATCCCAACATGACTTGGAGAATTTTACGTTGAAAGTTACAGCATACAGAATTGCATCATTCTCAACAAAACAAGAATTTGATTACCGAACAACGCCCCAAAAAACGTCGAATGAGCAAAAATCACGTAATAACGGAGAAATATTTCGTTAAAAATATTTTTTTTTGCTACTGAATCAAACATGTAATTACTATAGTCACGATATGGCCGTACTGTTAAATGCCAACAGTATTCGTGAATTTCACGCTGAAAATTATAGCCTAGAAGAGTCGCAACATCCTGAGTTAAGTCAGAGACATGAATAAATTCACGGTTCAGCGGTAGCGCGTAGAACGTGCGAAAAAATGAACGCCTGTATTCGGTGTTACCGTCAGCACGTGTTAGTCTCGCGGTGATGAGGAGGGAAATAATGAACAGTAGTACATTAAGGGATCTCCATAAGATCATCAATATTTTTTGTGATAAGAATATCGGGGTAACGAGGTTGAGATTTTACACATATTTACACAGTTAATACATAAACTTTCCAAAGTTCAGATTTTTTTTAAATTGAATAATATTTTGTAATAATCTAGTTATTATTATTTAAACAAAGTGTCAAATATTATTTAAACATTGCTGAATAATCTATTCGTCCGATTAAAATTTGATCAGATTCGATAACATTTTCTATCGTGTAGCCGAATGATTTCTTTAAATGTTCATACATTTCTTAATAACGAATTATTTAATTTTTATTTGGTTGAATATCCAAATTTTTTTCTACGGCTTGTCATTTTCGTAGTTTTAGAAATTTCAAAAAAATATCTGGCCATAAGATAGAATATGTTATAAAATATGCTCTGTCCGAATTTCAAGTAAATTAGATCAGATTACACGGTGGTAATTTTTAAAAATAATAATACCTTTATTGATTATCATTATTTTAAAATTTTTAAAGTCTCAAACTTGGCAAAAATATCTATTAGTTGTGTGCAAAATTCCGAACTCGTCATCCCAATACTGTCATCAGAAAAAAATATCGAAAATTAAGATAATATGCAAAATTACAAATCTTAAGAAAAAACACCAAATATTAACTCACAAAAAAAAATACAAAAATAAAAAATTACAAATAACAGACCGAAATTAAAAAAGATAAACATTACCACATATATGTCCAAAAAACACAAGCATTAAAGCGCTTATCGTGGGCCAGGGACTTTATTATTAGTTATAAAACCTTTTAGCTGCTAAAAGGACATAAATTAGGAATAGTCTCGTTACTACACTTCAAAATTATTTAACTATTGTCGCATATATTTGGCATTACTGTCAGCACATATTATCCTCTCGTTGTCGAGGAAGTAAATTGTACAGTAGTACATTAAAGCGCAACGAGGGGGTCAACAACACGGTACTTCTTCTCGCGATGCTGAGAATCTTGATTCTCTCGTTCCCACTGTAAAATCCTGCGCAATATCGAAGCGTTTATGTTGGAATAGCAAAGCAGTCACCGCATGGCCAACTTCTGCGTGAGAACGATTCGCAATTTTACAAACCTCAGAGTCACCTTTAAAGTTTAAACTCCTATTGCCACGTTCCGTTTCTCTCAATTGTGGCCACGAGAGGGAAAGTACGAAAAATATCTACAATATTGCCAATCAATCATCGATAAGATAAATAATAAATTTTTTATCGATGAACGTATGTAAGCACGTTCGAAGGTCTACAGAAATTCCGAGCAGTGACTCGAGAGGAATTCACTGTGAATTATATTTGGATACGAGGCTCACGATGATTAACTGCAGCGACGCGGAAGAGGAATAACTCCGACGAGGCGTTCCATGCGCTCAACACATAGAGTAGAATATAGAATAACCGCGAAACCTTCTCAGATTAGAAAGTACCATCGTTGTGGATCTCTCGGTTGTATAGTCTGGCTTTAGTAGTCGCAGGTGCCCTGCAAGAGCACACTCTCTCGAATAAATAGATAATAATTATCAATTGTAATTGCTATTAATGGAGCAACGCTTATCATTGTAATTAGTCTTAATGAGACGTTGGTAGTCAACATAGTACATAGTCTTTTGAATATAACCGACTCGGTCGATGTATGCGCCTCTTTTTTCTCTCGGCTCTTTCAATAATACCTTTCAGATACTATTCTGAATACTATTATACAAAAGCTAGACACTACGTTGATTCTTGTACCGTAGGAAGCAAATATTACGGGGCAGGTTTCTCGTACACGTATTTCATGGCTCTGAGCATCGACGTCGATGCCGATGCACGAGCCTATTGCTCACTCGAGTATAACTACTGGTGAATCAGCGTAATTAAACGACTGTGCCTTTTGAAAAGTAGTCAAGGTAGTCAGTCAGGTATATAAGGCATTTCGTATCAATTTATTTTTTATTTAATTAAAAAATTAAAGGTTTTGTCAAATGATTTATAAAAATTGGGTTATTAAATTGCAGCCTAGGTGAAAATTTTATTGTATTTTTGGAGGGAATTTTTAATGTTGTAACATTTTTTCTGGCAGTCAGGTATTGAAGGCATTTAATATAAATTTATTTTTTATTTACAAAAAAATAAAAGGTTTAGTCCAATAATTTCTAAACATTGGATTATATAATTGCAGCTAAGGTGAAATTTTTTTTGCATGTTTGGAACAAGTTTTTAATTTTTATATATTTTTCAGTCAGTCAGAGATATAAGGCATTTCCTATAAATTTATTTTTAATTTACTAAATAATAAAAGCTTTAGTCAAATGGTTTTTAAAAAATCAGGTTATATAATTGCAGTCAAGGTGAAATTTATATTGTATCTTTGTAGCGAAATTTTAATTTTTACAATGTTTTTTACTCAAATAGGGATAATTTGGGTATGGACTTTTGTATTTAAAATGTTTTATCACGAAAGTATGCAATTCTTTTTAGGAAAATTTATTTAGATTTAATTGGTTAATTCGACACCACATTTTACTACAAAAACCATCGAAAAATACCTTATATTGTCGCCCACTTAATTTGCACAAAATTTGGAAATAAGAAAAACGAATTTTTGGTACAATTTTTAAAATGCATTTCGAAACTATTGGTCACAAATAAACATTTTTATGTTTGGAGTTACACATATCAAAAATTTCAACATTCCCTCTAAAAGTATATTTTTTTAATTTTCTAAAAATGTGTCTATCAACAATATCTCATTTCAATTTTCATAAATTATTTGACATTTTAATTTTTTTGTGGTTGATTTGATATGGAATGCCTCATACATAGAATACCTTAAATAGCGTAGCTCTGTAGATTGTTTTTACACTTATATATCTATACTCGATTCGCTCAATGATTCGTAATCTTTGGACGCGCCTACTTCCATATATTTCTTCCTGAATCGAGTCTCTGTCCAAAAGTCGGCCATTAGACTCTACTTAGTTCTTCTGGCTTTGTTAATACACGTGTATGTCTTACGTATATCGAATTTCAAGGCGCGGTCTGTTGGCGTACTATAAGCACATAAGATATAAAAGATATTCATCGTCAGTACGTATATATGTATTTATTTTCTTCGCTTCGTTTCAGGCCGAACGAGACAAGCTTGAGGAGACGAGACTCGCGCTGGAGAAGAGACTTGAGGGCTGCGAAGCGGAGCTACGCGACAAAGAGGAAGAACTGTTCCTTCAGCTGGAACGTAGTCTTCGACTGGAGGATGAAGCTGAGAGGATGAGAGCCGATCGAGACGCTTGCATCGCTGCCCGCGATCGTCTCGAACGGGAGCAGACGTCGGCATTGCGTCAGCTTCAGTTGCAAGCGACCCAGAACGAGATGACGAGAAGATCACTGGAAAGAGCGCGACAAGACGTCGTCAGACAGGCGACCGTCATTCGGGCCGAACGTGACGCTCTCGAACGCGAGGTAAACGGGGGTTTTTATTCGTTACCCCATGAATTCCATCTGCACGGTCAATCAGATGTGATTGTCTTTCTATTCACGCTGTGATCTCATTTTGCTGTAAACAAGCGACGCGAAATCGTTGGATTATCATTCTTATGCCCGCAGGAGGGTCAATTTAAGGATGTTCGACCGTTTCACATTATTCAATTCAGTGTTACATTTTTATAATCGTTTCATTAAAATGTAATGCATTAAATAACAATAGTAGAGAGTAGTTTGAATGAAAGCATGTATACTTAACCGGGAGAGAAATTAATAGTGACGAATTTGCATAAAGATTAATGAATTAACGTTAGTTTCCAATGGGATCCATTTTCGTTCAGTTTTTCCAAGAATAATTATAATTTTTTCCCATTTTTGATGAGTGATGGCTCATTCTCTTTCTTAAAAGATGTTCTACAAATTGACCGGCCGGATATTTGATATTATTGATCGTTTAATAATTATTGCCTGTCGTTTAACAAAAATAAAAATACTTTCATAAACAAATAGCTATAATTATTAAACGATCAATAATATCGAATATCCAGCCCGTCAATTTGTAGAGCATCTTTTAAGAAAGAGAATGAGCTATCGCCCATTAAAATTGGCAAAAAAATTATAGATTATTCTTGGAAAAAACTGAACGAAAGTGTATCCCATCGGAAAGTGACGTTGATCAGTTAATGTTTATGCAAATCCGTCACTATTAATTTTTCTCCAGGTTAAGTGTACATGCTTTAATACAAATCAACGCTCCACTACAATTATTTAATGCATTAAACTTTAATGAATCGATTACCAAAATATAACACTGATTTGACTAGTGTGAACCAGTCTAACCTCCTTAACATATATTTTATTTATCAGCATCGTTTGCCAATAAAGAGTTAGACTCAAGTAAATTATGTAATGTTAAAAAGATTTATTTAAACAAATAACAATATAGTGTATAATAATATCGTGCTCGTCTCGATTCTGGTACTTAAGGGCGAGTCTGACCCAAGGCCGACTGGTCACTTTGATGTTCGAATGAAGACTGAATTTTGGGTATTGCAGTTCCTAAGTAATATAGTAAAAAAAAAGGATGCAAAGTAGAACCTTGCACATTGATTCCTCATTATTTTTCGCTTTTTACAAAGTTTCCTCTCTGAGGAAGCAAACAGTATGTTATTCAATTTTGGCTTCCTCATAGAGGAATCTTTGTAAAAAGCGAAAAATAATGAGGAAGCAATGTGCAAGGTTCTACTTTGCATCCTTTTTTAAATTAGATAAATAAACATGTTGTGAATTCGCTTTTTCTATTTTGTTATTCCGTTATTTCGTTATTATTAGAGCGTTTTCGAAAATAAATGTGATAACGTATATTATTAAAAATAATTTAAGATTCCATAAAATCACAAATTTCATACCGTTTGTCACTAAATTATACATATATAATGGCTGAATATTGTTTCATTTATATACAAAAAAATTGAGCTCGCTATTTCAAGTTTTGCAAAAGTTACAATAGAGCAATAATGTCAATTTTTTGAAAAATTCAAAATTCCATAAAATCTGAACCACTTTACCGATTCGAGCCAAATTCAATACCAAACAGCATTGAGTGCACCTACTCTTATAACCAACTATTTAGCCAAACAGACTAAATTTTACGAAAGTTAGAGCGACCACGTCCTTTTTTCAAATAATTCAAAACGGCATAAAATCGAAATTTTTGCACAGCTTTTGTCGAAAATTGCTACAGTTGAAGAGGGTCTGCTGCTACACTAGTGTGCCAAATTTGAGCGCGATATACAAAACCGTTCTTGAGTTATCGGCATTCGAATTTTCGGAGTTGTATACATACACACACACACACACACACACACACACACACACACACACATACGGACATTTTTTCTAGATCACTTTTCTGGACGTTTTGGACAATTCTAAGTGTCCTGACATAAAAATCTCGAAAAAAAAATTTTCATGAAAACAAAGCTTCCTCTATGAGGAAGCAAAAATGGCTGATTTTTGCTCTGATTTTGCCGAATGATCGTTGTGAAATTATAACAATTAAAAGAATTTATCACAAATTCGGGCACAACATCATAAAGCTCTTGGCGCCAGATGCTCAACGACGATGGCAAAGAAATTCGAGTGCTCCGATAAATGAGAGAGGTTTGGTGACCGCGAAGAAGGAATCGCACTATTTTTCGAGGTCAACGAACGGGGCACGACAAACTACGAGTTATCGAGAGTATATAGAGGGACAGCGACATGGCTTCGACTCGGACACTCGATACTCCACTCGCGGCTCTTTCTATGTTTTTGTATAGTGTTCTCAGCTCATCTTTCTCGTCTTCTTCTTTATTTTGCTTTATTTTCTTTTTATTTTCTCGCGGTAGTTATACTCGATCCTCAGTACTTCGGCTACCATCCGGAGCGAAGGTTTCCTGGTGCATATACGCCCTTCTCCCCTATAAAACTCTCGGGTGAAAGCAAGTGAGCGGACTTTACCGCTTCCTACATGTGTTTATGTTGCGCTTACGCTCAAATTTCGTCGGCGAAACGCTAGTGATATGCCTTGAAGTATAAATAATCAGCGGTGGTCATCGGTCGGACCACGCAATTTTTTTTGCTCATTATATTGGGATAACAAGATCGGGATTTTACACACAATGCATAGTCTTACCGAGTTTTAGTTTTTTTACGTCACTGCGGCACAGAAAGTGAGGTTTTCCGTGCGCTTCGCGCACGAAAAACTCTCTTTCCTCGCCTTGTAACGTAAAATCGTATGCAATATTCGGGAGGGAAACATTTTCTTAGCTCGTGTGAATGCAGCACTCACCTTCGGGTCGTGCTGCAAACTCACAAATGAATAAATAAATAATCGAGTTACTATTATTCAAACAAAGTATCGTCGTGTATTTAAACAATTCACTTTCAGTTCGATCAGAGCATAGTTTATAAGATTTTCCATCGTGTAACCGAATGATTTTTTTAAATGTTTATACATTTGTTAATAACAAATTATTTGAGTTTTTGTTGTTGAAACCCTCATTTTTATTTCTACAATTTGTCATTATCGTAATTTTCAACATATCCAATAAGTAAAATATAGAATATGTTATAAACTATACTCTGTCCAAATTTGAAGTAAATCGAACCAATAGATTGTTCGGCAGTACGTTGATTATATAACACGGCGACGAAAGTGATCTTACCGGGTTTTTGAATGAATAATTGCAACTTCAATGAAGCCAAATTATGCTACATCGTTTTATCGGCGGTCGCAATGAACACACGCGAAAATAAAAGTCAAAGTAGCATACATATTGAAACTGTTTTTACTAATGCGTTAATTTAGTAATATTGAACATCCTGGTGGATTATGGTTAATGTTAATAGTTTCGTAAAAAAAACCAACTAATTTTTATAAACTCACAGTATTTTCATGGCAGATATTCAGTTGACTAGCATGCAGAGTTGTAAATGCCTAATACTTATAAAAATGAAGATGATTATACAATCAACTCTATAATTATGATTTTATAATAATAACATGTAGCGATTATACTGCGATGACTAAACTTTTTAACAGCTACAAAAATGATTATTTTTCAATAAAATTTCAAGGTAATCTTATTGAAAAAATGAAGAAACATAATTAATGCATTAAGAAAGTAATGCATTAATTACCTCTTTCATTTTTTCCGCTATTTCTTCCAATATTTAAGCGGAAATTAGTATTTTTTGCAGCTATTCAAATGTTTACAGTCTATTTTATAATCACTATATATTATTATTAGTAAATCATACAGTAGAGCGTCGATTATCCGAACTAATTGGGACCGACTATCGTCCGGATAATCAAAAATCAATATTATGTGAAGGGAGAGGGAGGAACTGAAACGCTTAAAATATTAGAATATATACGTATAATATGATTCATATATATATATAATATAGTATGTATTTATCGAAAATTAATATTTCTAATATGTCATTGTTAGTACATATTATATATTCTGATCAAACCCCCGGACTCTATATAATATGCTATTTTCTCGGAAAAAAATGGAGAATTTTTTCGGTTTTTTCGATCGGAAAACCGAAAATTCGGCTAAACCGAATCATCGTTCGGATGATTGACGTTTCGGACAATCGACGCTCTACTGTAATTACAAAAAAAACGGTACTGCAAACTATATTTCATGAATTAATGGGGATTTACAACTCTGCTAGCATGCATCGACAGGACCTCCTTAGATAGAGAAACATAAAAAAATTAACGGTTGAGAACGTGCGAAAAAATGAACGCGTACTTTGTTTCCCATACGCTGACTCTTACCCTTCTCCCCTACAAAATACTGGGGTGAAAGCAAGTGAGCTAATTTTACCACTTCCTACATGTGTTTATATTGCGTTTACGCTCGAGTTTCGTTGGCGATATGCTTGTGATATGCCTTGAAATATAAATAATCAGCGGTGGTCATCGGTCGGACCCCGCACTTTCTTTCGCTCATGCCGCAACGCAAGCCGCGCCTCTAATACCGCAGGAATTCTTTGCAGAACATCGTACTCAAGGCGAAACTTCGTGTTGGCGAGGACGAACTCGGCGCTGAACGACGACGACGCGAAGAAGGCGTCGCCGCTCTTACACATGAAACTGCGACCCTCAGACACGCTGCACGCCATCTTCGAGCTGCTGCACTTCATGCTACCTCTTGTCGGCGACGAAGAAGATGCTCCGTTTGCCTCTACGCCAAACGCACCTTCGCCGAGGTCGATGATTATCGCGACGAGTAAGTATTCGCTGTTTACCTTATATTTACTAAAGGGCAAGTATGATGAACAAATACGGCTTTAAAAAAAAAATGTGTGACATGAACAATATTTTACTTTGGCTTTTAAAAATAATAAGGAAAAAATCACATACATATACATATTTAAATTTAAGAATTTTTCTAAACTACTTTACAAAAAATACACGAAAATAAAGCTATTTCTATAAATAAGAAAAACTAAAATCTCAAAATTTAAGTTAATTACGTTGGAGTTATATCTATTTGCATAAAACTTAATCGAAAGTGAGAAAAAATCACTATAATCGCAAAAAGGTAATTTTTTTTGCTTTCGTGATATTATTAGACCTATTGGGTGAAAGATCTCGAGGAGGAGGAAGAGAACGACGACCTGGTGCAAAGTTTGTTGACATTCCCGCGACAGAATTACCTTAAATGGTTTCTCATCGAGTATCTTTATTTAATTGTCTATTTTTAATATTGTAGTTAGTTTATTTCCACTGTATGGCTCCTCGCCTTTTACATTTTTCTTTCTGCTCCTTTTCGATCATACAATATTTCCACATCCGCCTTCATGAAAACATTCCATACTTAAGCATATCCAAAACAAAAAATCATTTCCATACGAGTAATTCCACGCCCGCCTTTATACGAACATTCCATACTTTAACATATCCAAAATCATTTCTGATAAAACCATTTCCCTACAAAGTTTCCACGAATAATCACATCCCTGCAAAGTCATTTCCATCAGATTCCTTCGTTTTAGTCGGCTGCGCTTCATAGAAACACCCCGCTCGTATCCGTCAATATCCCTCAAATGCCTTTGGTCCACATTTCCACGTTTGGTAATTTCCTGATTTCAGGTTCCATCTCGTTCTTCCTCGAAATATCTGTAGTTAGCTTCCTCTCTTTGTCACACCAAATTATCCATGTTCGTCGCACTCATCCAGCGACTTAAGAGACAATGATACACCGGTGAGAATTTCTTCGCCCAATGTTAAACGCCTATAGGTCTGTCTCTCTCGCACATAGCTCTGTCTCCCTCGCACTATTTTTCATTTAATTCTCACAAAAAAACGTCTGAATCGACTGAGGAGCCAGAAGCTTAGCCCAATTCTACGATACTTGAGCGTATTCCCTCAAAATGCAAGCCCAATCTGTATTGTTTTTTGAGAGAAAACAGCTTTCGAAATTTTGAGGTGTGGTGGGGGAAGTATCACTGCCTCTTAAGAGGCACACTCTCAAAAAACAACAAAGATTAGGCTTGAATTTTGAGGGAATACGCGGAAGGATGGTACAATTGGGCTAAGCTTTTGGTTCCTCAGTCGATTCAGTCGTTTTTTTTTGTGAGAATTAAAAGAAAAATAGTGCGAGAGAGACAGAGTTATGTGTGAGAGAGACAGACCTATAGGCGTTTAACATTGGGCGAATAAATTTTCACCGGTGTATCACATTCTCTTAATTTTTACACGAAAACTGATGTTTACGAAAATTCCAGTCAATTTTGCATATGTGTCCCCAATTTTGACTTCTCACTCCTCCATTTCTTTCCTAGAACACCTCGTGTTTTAATCGAGGTAATCCCAAATCACCACCAAGTTCCAATGTATTTTACCACAGATCATTGTTACTTAATACTTGCCGCCCGCTTTCACCTCTGCATTCCATCTCTACACTGAATAATCCGTCCATCCAGTCTTTTCACAGGTAAACATTTTCCTACAAAGTCATTATCGTCAAATTCCTTCTTTTTATCGTCCCCCACTCTTGATCATCGATATCCTTCAACTGCCTGGCCCACCGATTCACGTTAGACCGTCCATCTCGTTCTTCCTCCAAATACCTCCTCAATTTTGTCTTTTCCCTCACACATTCCCCTTTTTATAGATATTCCAAACTACCATCAAGTTCTAGTGTTTCCAATCCTCACCTCTCTTTAAGGCGAGGTGAAACCTACTCAGTCGGTACCAAAAACTGTAAACAATCTTTCAGACGACACCGAACGTTTTTTGATAAAAGAAAAGTTTTACATCATTGGTCTCTTACTTCTGCATGATGTAAAACTTTCATTTTTCCCAAAAAATGTCCAGTTTCTGAGAATTCTTGTTCCGAAACATATTCGCTATCCTTCTCGCACTCATGAATATTTCACCTCGCCTTAAGGTGATGTGTTACATATCGTCTGTCTCTCAGATCGCCATAAGTGCGAGTGAGATAGCTGAATCTTCTCGAAGTGTTATTCTTCGTCACGGTTGATTTTTCGAATAAAAGTCGAGAAGTGCTGACTGCAGAGTACCAAGACGCAGTCAGTATTTCTCGTCTTTTGCCTGAAATATCAATTGTGACCAAGAACAACGCTTTACAGTTTTTGTTACCGACCGAGCAGTAGCACATCATCTTAACAATATTCACTTTCCACTTCTCCACATTTATGTACAGTGGTTGAAGGATGGGGGGGGGGGGCGCTGCTGCTGCCTGGTCACTCGTCCCATTCTAAAATTCCGCAATTCCCAACAATTCTATCTTGCATCGTGTCTCCACTACAGTCCTTGTCAATAGGTGCCGACTATCGATAACCCAGTCATCTATCCACCAATGTGTTCCCGCCATCTATGTGTGTGCCTCCGATGCACTTATACCGCGCCAACAGCACAACCTTTCCCGCTTGAAAATCCGCCATTTTCTTTTCCCCTTATAACCTCTACAAGCCGCTTCCTCATAAAGCATCCCAGATTTCCTCGTACGTTCGAAACTTTCCAAAAATAACAGTTCCGTCTCTTCCCTGCCATATTCTCGTCACTTTGAATCACTTTCCACATATTTTTCGTCAACACCCAGACCATTATACTCAAAAACAAGACGAGCCTTCCATCGACACGTCTATCCATCGCCAAGCAGCAGTAGCGCCCTCGTCTAATTTTAATAATTCTTTCAACATTAATTAATCAATTGAACCAAGCACCGATTATAGAGAATCTTGGTTGAATAATTGAGTGAATACACACACTTAACAAATTGCTAGAAAATTCTATAGTGTGCAGAGAAAATCTCGCTTTATTCTTCTTCTCGCTCCATCGATTTCAACCAAGTTCACGTCTAAATCCCGTCTTTCCGTTTCGTTATTTCCAGCGGAAAACTATTCAAGTGCCTTCAAGCACCGCTCCAGGATTTGCGCACTTGGCTGCGTCCTAGCACTCCAACATCGTATCCGGCTTTGAGAACGAGCTCGCCACTCGACCGAGGAATCAGTTTTATCGACGATTCGAGCACGAGCTCCGAGGACGAGGAATTCCCGAGCACTCCGGTTGCCGAAGTCTCGTTATCGTCGGCAAATTCGGCGCCAGCGGCTGCTAGAGCATTTTCTTCGGATTCGGGGTGAGTAATTTCGGCGCTAAAGCACTAAAAGCTTTTCTCTGTTATTTCTTCGTTTAAATTTGTGAGTCTGAAACGTCTGTGTTTTTCCAGATTCTCGTCTGAGGTTGGAGATCGAAGATCGCGCTCCTACGAAGCCGGTGGAAGCAGCAGAAAGATCAGCGAATCCAGCAGCGAGCCAGATGGCCAACGTCCTATCGGAACTTTTACGCGCTCACGTTGGACTTCCTCGTTTCGTAAACTACTCGGTAGAAAGTCCAAAGCCAAGAGCACTGCCGCCGACAGATCGTCATCGTGAACGCACTTCCTATAAAACTCTATTATTCCACCCGTTTTTTCCTAATATCCTTCCCTGAAAACTTCTTCGCCGATTTAACATTAAAAACAAAACAATGAGCTCAAACGAGGCGTCGATCGAGTTTCAACAATCTCATCAATTTTCGATCTTATATCATTTGTTTCTTCATTCCTTACACAATTAGATATCAATTATTTTTCACAAGATCCTATCACATAAAAAAACATATATTCATTTTTTTAATTTCTGTAGTTATTCATATGCATTCGATCAAGAATGGCGTGAAAAAATTGTAATCGATAATAAGGTAATATGATGGCTCATATATTTCATTTATGTAACATTTTCCAATGAATTTTTATGGAACGGAACCTGTTTTTTTTTTTAAGCATAAATATTTAAGATTTCTTATGATTCGTGCAGGATATTCTCAATGAATAATTAATATCAAATTATTTGTGGAATAAATAAACAAATGGCGTGAGTTTGGAAGCGATTGAATGGCCACGATTCTGACGTGGAAACGTTGATTCCGGAAGAACTCGAACGGAAATCTAAGTCGGTGAAATATTTGCAATGCCTACAAAAATTTTGGCGCATAACATTGCATGTATTTGTCGTATATGTACAATATATAACCTATTTTATGTGCCAATATTTTTTAATTTCGTGAAGCTACTTTGCATATGTTTCACTTGCAATTGTACAACTAATTGGAATACTACAAAATTTGCGGCGGTCTTATGCATGCATTCTTTATTCCATAAACAATTTAATATCAATTATTTTTTTACAACATCCTGGCACATAAGAAAATATACGAAAACGTTATAAAGTTTCTTTTCTTCGTAGATTCGTTCAAGAATGCCATCAAAATTAATCACGAATAATTTTAAAAAATAATAGCCCAAGACTTTTAAGTTCATGACATTTTTTTTATTGAATTTTTATAGAGATACGTTCTCTGGATTTTTCTTTTTTTAAATAAAATAGCTGTAACTTTTCTTACCATTATGCCAGGACATTGTGAAAAATAATTAACATCAAATCATTAATGGAATAAATAAACAAATGGATTGAGTTCGAAAGTAATTGGATTTTTAAATTGGAAGGAATAACTGCATTTTTTGCATATGTTTCAATTACGATTGTACTATTAATTAAATACCGGATAATTTGCGGTGATCTTATGCATTTACACAGGGTAGATCACACGGGCTGATCAAATTCCCTAATGACGCTTGCCCTTCCCACGCTATTGCGATAATTACGCTTGAAAAAAAGATAAACATAATTATTTTTTCGCCGTCCTATCGAGGGACATTGACGGGCGTTGAAGAAGCGCTATTGGATTTGTTACTACAACATTTATATATTTTTCGCGCGTTAAAAGTATATAAACAATCGATTATGATAACTCGTCCAAAAACTAACAGTTCCTCGGCTGTGGTGTCAGTATAAAATCGATAGATTTGCCGTTTTAGTCGCTGAATGACCTCGCATAGAATCCTAGCATTTTTCTTTCACTCTTTTCTTTTTTTTTTAATGTTAACACGTTAACAATTTACATGTAGATAAATACGTATTCGTTACCTAAAGATTTTCCCTCTGCCTCTATTCTCTATCTCGAAAACTATCCGAATTCTTCCCACGACCTTAATTACAGGTTCCTTAAGCCTGTAGTGAACCAAATTTACTGCCAATTGTTACAACGTTCGCTCGACGAACGTTAAATCATACGAGAATCGGAACAATTTTAAGGCATTTAAGAAGGAGAAATGTAAAACGCGCATCCGAATTCTCGATTACATTTGCACATACAGTCAGCTTTTTCGAGATAACGAAGGAAAACAAAGACTGTTCACTAGATATTATATTAATATACATGTAGGCGAGCCTCCGAATGTACTTACTCCGTTAGTATTATCGTATCACACATCTCTACAGTCTCCACGAATTTAAGTACGATGACCACATTATCACCGCAGGTGCTTGTACTTTAATTATTGTTTTTGTCTTTTTTTTTACGCCGACCACGAGGAATTGTAATCACGAGCTGCGGCTCGCTTGATTTTTTTTTTTTTTTTTTTTTTTTTATATTCATGATACGTTAAACGGTGCCTTAGTGTCATACACGATAAAAGAAGAAAAAAAATGTACTGCTATTTCGTCAGACATTCCGCGAAGAAAAATTTCTCGTCTTCATCCCTTGCTCATCCGCAAACTCTCGAATTGTATTGATAATAGTTTAAATATGTCGGTATACCTTCTAAAAAAAAATTGACGTAAAAAACATAGTAATTAGTGAATAAATAACTCGTGATCGTAACTGTAATCTCCGGTAGGAATTGTACTCGAGAGATGTTCTAGTTTCCGGCCAAAAAACGGCCGCGAGACTCACGATTGTTGTTGCAAGAGTCTTGTTTATACGAAATTAACGTTCTCCGTAATTGAATATGTTTGTTGATTAATTAGATATCCCATGACAAATGGTACTTTGCGTAGGTAAAATTATACATAGTCGACTAATGGATTCCAACTATGCATGGATTTACACTTCAGAGTAGGTGCGATTGTCACGAAAAAAATACAGTTAAAAAATCACGTCGATAAGACAAATAAATTAGATTGATAGACGCAGATATTAGAGAAGAGTCAATTAGTTAAGAAAATGGAGAATTTGAATTGTAAAAAAAAAACAAGAGTTTAAAAAGACAGGCACGCGATTAACATTCGTCGGAGCTCCTCTAGTTCAAACACTGTAAAAATCATGAAAATAAATATACTTTTATCGGCAATTTTTATGCATCATCTGGTATATTAAATTTAATGACAAATTTAAAAAAAACGACATTAAATATTTAAAAAAGTCACGTTTAATATATTAAGAAGTACTGTAATATTATGTAGTCGTATATTACATTTAATATACCGGTTTATGCATTAAAACTTCCATTAAATGTACATTAATTTTCTCATTATTTTTTACAGTGAATTTTATCACGAGGCTAAGAAACGAACTAGCCACGGAATTTGTGCCACAAAAGTTAATTGATATGCGGAAGCAAAGGTGCCAATTAAAATCGCAATCATTGATCGTCGATTAGATCTATCTTTCTCTTTTAATCATCGATACCTATCTGGAGTTTCCTACTGTAATATTTGTCATGCAAGCATCACATTGGAATTGGTAAATACATTGAATCTGTGCAGAGAGCTGGGGTGAAAAGCCTCTGCCATCCTCGACTCGAACGAGGATTGCTCCAGAAGACATCCCCCAGTTGGTGCTCTGTAATCGCGATGAAATTAATCGATTTTCATCACATTTTATTTGGCTATTAGAGCGAGGACTATTGTAATGTTACTGTTATACGATATGCGTAAAGTATTGTTATGAAAGAAGAAAAAAAACCCACGTTGTTGTGTAATGTATGTGCAAACCTTGAATTGATTTGAATTGAAAAAAAAACAGGACAAACTATTATAACGATGGCATTCCATAAGCGCGTATTGTAATAAATGAAAGGATCAGCAATGTTCATAGATATAAAACGAAGTTATTGATTATACGATCTGTTTTGGCGTCTTTATTTTAATACCTTATACCTCACTTTACATTTTTATTGAAAAAAAAAACTGAAGGGACGAGGAAAAACTCCAAAATAACACGATGAGGAAGCAAAATTCTTATAAAAGAACATTTGCTTTCGTGAAAGTGTTTTTTTTTTATTTGTTTAGATTTTATACTAAAATATTAAAAATGGTCTAAAACATCAAGAAACGTGGCTTAATAAATGTCTGACTTCTAAAATTCAAATCTGTATATTTCAAGAAAGACTTTACCAATTGAGCTGTAATTTGGCACACAAATATAACATTTATGCTTTTTTGGTTGTGTTTAATGTACGAAATAATTGAACCACCTGGTCAGATTTTAAGGGACCGAATTTTTCGAAAAAAAATGTACGCTCTTTCGCCACAATTTTTAGCCAATAAGTTAAATAGTTATTGACAAATGAAAAAAAAATACTGAAGGGTGGTCGGTATTGAAGTTGAACTAAATCTGTAAAGCGGTTTGGTTTATAGCCAATTTTTATAAACAAATTAACATTGTCACTAATTCACAACTTCGAGCAGCCCAGTTTTAATTTTTTGCCGGCACGAAATAATATTCACCAATGCTAGATATAAAATTTGGTAAAGATCGATAAAAGACTTCAGAATTTATTGCAATTTAAATTTCACAAAAAATTCATTTTGCATTCCTAATATAAATTAAATTTGATGTCTCGATGACAAATATTTAAAAAAAAATTCAATGTCGATGTAAAGTATTAAAAAAAAAATTGCATTTGAATTTGGATTAGAAATACAAATAGCATTGTACGTAAAATTTACATTGCAACAAAATCTAAAGCCTCTTATGGATCTTCATTAAAAAATCCGCAAAAATATCCTCTCATAATAATAGAATAAAACATCCAAATTAAATTTAAAAACTCCCAACTGAAAAAATGAGTGTAATTAATAAACAATTAGAGTAAATGAAAAAAGATTAAGTAAGAATCACTCGCATATTATAGTTGGGAGATTAATTCTTTTAAGTGCGTTAATATTCCGACTACAATATGCGAATGATTATTACTGTAATATACGAATGAATGATTCTTAAATTTCTAACACTATTAATTCAAATCATTTTTCCCGCCTCGGCGCTAAACTTAGTTCCCCAAAGGTCCTGAAGATGTCTCTGCCTCATCATCTTGAACAGCGCCTCAAGTGGCCTTCCCCCACTTCATCCACCGTTCGCAACGAGCTTCACTCGATCGGGTTTTTGTTTCAGTCGAACCGAACGAAATGCCAATGGTGGATGGGTGGTGAGTCGCAGGTCACGTTAAGTACGAATTATCATGTGAATAGTGATAGCCGGTGAAGCGTGGTGTTGTAAATAGTAATCGAAACCGTGTGCGAGGTCACTGGCCGGATAATAACGAGCGTCTCCCACCTGAAATGTGAGTGAAAATCCGCAAAAACTGCATTCTTCAAGCAATCAATCGTGTGCATTTTAACTATCCTTTGTACCTCTGTATATATAATAACCTCCAGGATAATAACCATCGTCCAAGGATACAACTAAGATAAATCTCTCCTGATCCTCAAACTCAAGCCATAACTTGAGACAACAACTTTAAAAAAGATTTAAAAAAAAAAACCCCACGTAAACCCAACGTAACGCTAACCCACGAAACCCCTTATCGCTAAGGACCATTGCCGCCCAGCTGGGCGGGGTAACGTGACTGTTTCTGTCTCTCTCAGCTCTACGACCCAAGGGGCTATCGTTCGGGTGTGTTAAAGGCTCGTCAGCTTTGCAAACCCTTCTCAAGTGAGACAGTCTGACGTATGGGACCCCCTGGTGATTTGACCGTAACGTAAATAAAAATTCTCCCATTTTCTCATCTCCTGAAGCATTAATTTTCATCCCCCCTGCGAGGATTCTTCAAAGGGCGAGCCACTTTGGCCTCTCTTTTGCTAATACTATATATATATATATATGAAATATGTGAAATTGCCTTCGTTAAAAGGTAATAAAAAAAATAATATAACAAGTTGAGTATCGTTCGAGTGACCTCTCTAATAGCTGGAAAGTCGATCCACTAGCAGATCCATTTCAGTAGCAGCTGAAGCGTGGATTACATCGTCAGTGACAGTGTAATTGCAGTGATCATACTGGCTCGGATGGAGGAACAACTGGAGAACGAAGGATATGTAACGAACATTCCAACAGAAAATCGCGAGAACCGCAGGAATCTCTCCTAGCAATTCACTCCTTACCTTCACTTACTGATATTGATGGCACCGCTGATATACCCTCGTTTTGATACTTATTGTCGATTTTCTCTTTATTGTTTCCTCTCATTTACTTACTTTCGCATTCGCCAGTGGATTTTAACACTTCGATGTGGAGTGAGGAAGAGAAATTGCTGCTGCTATGCGCTCGTTTCGTTTCTTATTATCTATTTTTGCTTCCTCATAGAGGAAGCTTTGTTTTTGTGAAACATTTTTTGTGAAACGTTTTTTCGTGATTCTCAGTGCACTTAAAAACGTGGTTTGTAAAAAATTTACGATGCGTGTGGATGTGTGATGAGTATAAAATTAATAAATCTCTTATAAATAGGGAATAGATAGGACGATCAGGCTGAAAATTGGCTTGCAAGTGAAGTAGTTCTTACACTTTTGTTGTTGTGAATTTTATTGAAATTCGCTGTGTCCTTCGTATTTTATCACAGTGCAATTTTTATTGAAAAACGACGTAAGCGCGCTACGCGTGCACAATTGAAGCTAACGATATGAAGATTTCTGCACACTTGCATTTGTGACTAAAGTTAATTGTTATTGCATTTGGGCAGAATTAGCAAAGTGGTTCAAAAGTTATGATTTTTTTTCTTCAAAATTTTCTCCTTTGATTTAATTCTTGTAACACGAGAACGGCTCGATTTATTTAATTAAAACTTTGTATAGAAGTAGAGTAGATATTACCTGACCATTGTGGTAAATATAATTAAAATCGACAGAGCCATTCAAGTTTTACAATACTTTTTAAATTAAAAATAGCGTAAAAATTCTGAATCATGAATATTTCAAGATTTCGAATTGAATATTTATACATAAATGAAGTCTAGGACTGACAATTCTATAGTCAAAGACTGTAGAATGATTTTCCAGATTTCACAAACCTTCTTTATTGAGGAAGACAACATTAATCAACGTAGTTGATTCAGTGATGTAGATTTGTGAAATTGGAATATCAATAATGAGCACTGGTCTCTTTTATTTCCTCTCATTTACTTACTTTCGCATTCGCTACTGGGTTGTAGCTCTTCGGTGTGCAGAAAGAGAGAAATATTGCTGCTGATGCTGCTCCTGCGTTACGGTAGACATCACCAGAGAATAAAGCGCGTGGTGTGGTGCGGTGCTCCGTGTTTTTTAACACGGAAAGTTTCACGCGGCAAGGCGTTCGCCACAACACGCTCTCGTCTTCGTAACGCTGATAGTCCAAGCGCACGGAATGCATCGATCATCATCGCTGATGCCGGATGCGTGGCGCAAAGCTTGTATATATACCATGTATATAGGGCGTTCCAAGCGAAATCGATAAACCTTTGACCCTGCATTTGTTTATTAGATTAATTATATATTATATTATATATAATAGTATATTAATTATTCTTATTTCACTGGATTGTATCACGACAAAAACAGTTTTAAAAAATGATTTTTTTTTAAATATCTTGCATTGGCTTTGCCAATATTAATAGTGGCAAAAAAAAATACTCTGTGACAAAAAAATTATAATTCTTTTTAAAAAATTTTTAAACCGTAAAATGTTCCCTTTTTAGTATATAGTTTTATAAGAGATTTTATTCTCGGTACATTGTATATTTTTTTTCTTTTTCTTTTTTTTTCACAATTTAATGCATACTGATATTATATATTCAATTTGAAAAAGAGAATATTTTTTATTTTTTTTATTTTAAAAATAACATTATTAATAATTGAATAACTCAATTGCCAAAAATAATTTGAAAAATACAAGATTCTTTTTCGAATTGAACGAATAGTTTCAGTATATAAATAAAAATGTGGAAATATAAAACTATATACTCACTGAAAACGACCGAAAAAGGGAAGGCCAAGGGTTACAGCTTTGATTTTTTGGTTTTAGGATCCAAAAAAAATTAAATATTTTAGATTTTTAAAAACTTTTTTTGTCATGAAGTTTTTTCCCCCACTTTTAACATTGACAAAACCCGACACCAAGATATTAAAAAAATGTTTTATTTATTTTTGGGTGTTGTTGGGATGGTAAAAGCTAATGAAACAGGAATAAGTCCAATAAAAAATAAATAGGCTCAATCGTTTATCGATTTGGCTTGGAATGACCCATATATTTGTTGAGCGCCAGCGCGAGGTTCATTTTCGTCGCGTGCGAATTGCGATAATGCGCCGCGGTTATTATGCTCGACGTTTTACTAGCGTTTTCTATGCAAAATCCTTCGATCCAATCGAACGACCCGCTTCGTTGTGCTGAAAATTGCTCTTCGTCTTTGCTGGCGCCAATCAGCTGAGCATTCCGAGGAGCATTGGAGCATTTTATGCAGATGGAATTCCATCAGATGCACCATTTTTTTTCCTTCAACGGTAATTAGCCTCAATGTTGTTTTATTACTTGTAATATAAATTCTTGGCATTATTATATTTATACTTATTATTCCATAACATATTGCAGAACTTGCAAAAAAAAGTGTTTCATCTTTTGAATAACAGCAATAAAAATGTATTAATATAATATCGTGAAAAATTGCGAAAAAGTAGATGTACAAATATCTTTAAAAAACAATGAATATAAAATTACTTTTTTAACAAATAAACAAAAAGAATGAGAAAAACAATAATAGAATTGTCAAAATTTTATTATTTTAAATAACAAAATCACAACAAAAAATTATTTATATATTTTTGTTAAAATATATTTGTATATTTTCGTGAAACTATATTTGTATATTTTCGTGAAACTATATTTGTATTTTTTCGTGAAAATATATTTGTACATTTTCGTTAAAATATATTTGTATTTTTTCGTGAAAATATATTTGTATATTTTCGTTAAAATATATTTGTATTTTTTCGTGAAAATATATTTGTATATTTTCGTTAAAATATATTTGTATTTTTTCGTGAAAATATATTTGTATATTTTCGTTAAAATATATTTGTATTTTTTCGTGAAAATATATTTGTATATTTTCGTGAAAATATATTTGTATATTTTTGTGAAAGTATATTTGTATATTTTTGTGAAAATATATTTGTATATTTTCGTGAAAATAATATTTGTATATTTTCGTGAAAATATATTAGTATATTTTTATGAAAATATATTTGTATATTTTCGTGAAAATATGTTTGTATATTTTCGTGAAAATATATTTGTATATTTTCGTGAAAGTATATATATATATTTTTGTGAAAAGATATTTGTATATTTTTATGAAAATATATTTGTATATTTTTGTGAAAATATATTTGTATATTTTCGTGAAAATATATTTGTATATTTTTATGAAAATATATTTGTATATTTTTGTGAAAATATAGTTGTATATTTTTATGAAAATATATTTGTATATTTTCCTGAAAATATATTAGTATATTTTTATGAAAATATATTTGTATATTTTTTTCGTTGTAACTTCAACTCCCAATTCGTCATCGAATGTACCGAAATTCTATGCCAAAGTCTGAGACAAATTTCGGATGACCTATTTATCCCAAAATAGTTGGAACTTTCCGAGAAACAGTATGACTAAAGAGACATAACTGTTCCGGCTGCTCCACATCGAGTATTGTGAGTCTACAATATTACTCGACTTCAAAACAACGACGTTTTTTTTCGTTGAATCGAATGTAACAAGAATGACACTTGTTTCTAGTCTTTTCTCGTTTTATCCAGCAATAAAAAATATATTAAAAAGTGTCTGAGTGCGTATAATCAATTTGCCACGCTTGAGGTGAGTCGCTGTTTTGTCAATTCTCAAGAACCTCCTCCTCACGCTCTTCTTATCTTCGTTCACAGATCCGTTTCCTTTCCCATCTCTGGAACACGCGGCTGGGAATTCAATGAGAAGAAAAGAAAAAAAAAGGAAGAGAAAAGCCGTATAGAAAGGAAGAAGGAAAAAAACACATCACCTCAACTGCACGTAGTACACGTAGTAGGGAGCAAGGCATCGCGACTGCATTCCCTTCTCGCTTGGACGCGACGTGTGTGCCATTTCACTGTGGATTTTATCGTCTGCGTGAAAATACACAGCAGAGTTGTAAATTCCTAAATTATTTTAGAAAGAAAATTTAAGAGGCAATTAACTTTGTAATTATGTATGTGTTATAATAACTTGCAGTGATTATAATATCTGTAAACTTTTGAATAGAGTCAGAAAATGTTAATTACCAATCAAACTTCATGCTAATCTTATTTTTTTTAAATGTAGAAATGCCCACAATTTCTCCCAACATTTAATTAAAAATGAGGCTTTTCTTACAGCTATTCAAAAGTTTACGTATAATTTTATAGTCGCAGTGATTATAATTTTATAATTACATTGATTATAATATCTGTAAACTTTTGAAAAGAGTCAGAAAATGTTAATTACCCATCAAATTTCATGGTAATCTTATTTTTTTTTTAATGTAGAAATACCCACAATTTCTACCAACATTCAATTAAAACTGAGGTTTTTCTTACAGCTATTTAAAAGTTTACATATAATTTTATAGTCACAGTGATTATAATTTTATAATTGCATTGATTATAATATCTGTAAACTTTTGAAAAGAGTCAGAAAATGTTAATTATCCATAAAATTTCATGGTAATCTTATTTTTTTTTTAAATGTAAAAATGCCCACAATTTCTCCCAACATTTAATTAAAAACGAGGTTTTTCTTACAACTATTCAAAAGTTCACATATCATTTTATAATTGCAGTGATTATAATATCTGCAAAATTTTGAAAAGAGTAAAAAATGTTAATTATCCATAAAATTTCATGGTAATCTTATTTCTTTTTTAAATGTAGAAATGCCCACAATTTCTCTCAACATTTAATTAAAAATGAGATTTTTCTTACAACTATTCAAAAGTTTACATATAATTTTACAATCGCTAAAGGTTATTATTACAAAATCGTAACTACAAACAAAACTGCTCTGTAAAATGTATTTCTTGAAGTAATGGGAACTTGCAACACTGACGCACAGCAAAACGAGCCCAGTAAAATGATTGGATGATGGTTTTTCCACGCTGAGAGGATGCACTGTACTGCAAAGAGGAGAATACTTTGTTCTAACGATAGTAGTATCGCTGCTGCTCTCTTATCAGCCGTGTAAAATCTAGATCTGCGCTCAAAGCAACGTGTCGTCACTGCATCGAGATAAGAGAATGAAACGCGACACGCGGTGAACGACTCACACATAAAAAATAAAAGACACACACACACACACACAGATAAAAAAGGGAGGAGAAAAAGGAAAAAATGTCCGGAGGTTCGACCCTCGCGCGACAATATTTGCTCCAATCGGCTTCCGGATATCAGGATTTATCCAGACAGCCTGTAGGCCGAATGGATAGCGACTATCGGTCTCGAAGGCGTTTAAAACTTGTGTCCCACTCGACGTTCGGCCAGCTCGCGATTCTACGCTATAGCCGAAGGACGTACCGAGCAACGGTGAAAGATTTTCATGCGCAATATAACGCGAGTCTCGCTGTTTATCATAGCTAAGATTTTATATGTATTTCTCGCGGGATTCTGAGTCTTGACGTGCTTATCCACGTGGGTGTCGCGCTAGCTCGTTGTAACATTCTAATTTATCTCGTTTCGCATCTGTCTTGCAATGTTGGCTCACAACGTCTCCCGTATTCGGGGATAACGCAAGTGTGAAGCCTTTGAAACTCCTTTTGTCGGTTTTGGTACACGAAAAATGATTGCTATCTTTCGGAGATGATTGCGATGCTATGCGTAGGTTGATGTTGGAACTTTTGCTGTGTGGGAAGTCTTCAATTCCATACGAAAACCAAGGAATCTTTGTTTTCATTAAATTTTCTTTTTTTAGACATTTTCATGTCAGTATTATGAAAATGGTCTGGCAAAAATGGCAAAAATGTTCAAGAAAAATTGTCCGTATGTATATGTATGTTTGTGTCATTGAGGAACCAAAATTAGAGTCGCAATAAGGCGAGAAATATTCGACCGAGTCAGCGGAATTATTTTCGTGTATTAAAAGTATATAAACCAGAGATGGGGATCATTCGAATAAAATTGTATTACACTGAGAGAAGAGTTTATTAACAGTTAATAAATCAAGTGTTAAATATGGCGAAACGAACCATTTAGTTATTGATACTAAATGTGTGTTGAGCCAAATAAGATTTGTAAACTATTAACAAATGTCAGCTAGCTTCATTTGGGATAATTCAATATTATTTAGCTCAACCGATTGTAAGATTCAATAAGAATAACTAGATGGTTCATTTCTCTATATTTAACACTTGATTTGTTAACTGTTAACAAAATCTTCTCTCAGTGTAGATACTTTTCTAAAATCCTAGGCATAGTGCATTTTTCTTGAATAAGAAAAAGTAACTGGGATGAATGCATTTTTTAAAATAAAATTATCAACAGTGACATTATAATTTATTTCATTTTGCGTCTATTATACGACGTTGACTCACAGAATCTCTTGTATTTGGGGATAAAGAAAGTGTGAAGTCCTTAGATCTCCTTCCGTCGAGATTCTGCAAGTTTGGGATACGAAAAACGATTCCTATCCGGGGGAGAAGATTGCGATGCTGCTGCGCGTAGGACGAAGTTGGACCTTATGCGGCCCTCTGTGTGGGCCGCAGTCTCCAATTCCACACGGATAAAGCCGATTATATACTCTTTGTCCCTTTTTCACGTGCTCGCTGGATCGTCTAGAACGCTCTGCTGAATTTTCAACACTCCAATTCCCTCTGCAGTTTTTTTTAAAGCTGAACAGGATGAACATCGATTCTCCAGAACTATTTACTATTCAGGATAAATGTAGAATAAAAATTTCTAACTTTGGAAAAAAGGGCAACAAAAAAAAACGTACTGGAAATTATTTCGGTTTACCACGGATTTTATTAATCTTAAAAACAAATCTTTGAATCGTCAAACGTTTCTCACGATAGGTTAGATTTATTTCTAATGTGGCGAGTTGCCCACATTTTTTTAATTTCATAAATATTTTAAAGAATATAATTAGGTGCATTGTAATCCTAAGATTTATTAATTATGATTATAATGCCTAAAGAAAATTGTAAAAAGTATGATTTTTCTTGTTTGTTTTTAAATAAATTCTCTGCGAAACATCTTTTGATAAACTGAGTTAAAACTTGGCTCAGAATTTTCCAACTATTTTAGCTACATTTCGGTTAAGGTAGTTCTGTCGGTACGCCGAAGTCATAAATCTCAGAGTCTATATGACATTAAAAAATAATCATACGCATCACTTTGACTGCCTCAATAATAATATAAAAAATAATCGAGAATCCTTCGAAATTGTCGTAATCAAATTAAAACGATTATTTGTAAATAGTTGATATGTTTAGTGCGGATTTGACTTCATTTTTACGATAATTAGGTTAGGAAACGTCATTTGGCCCGGTATCGTGCACTTTGACCTCAGTTCAATTAAACATTATTCCGGAGACTTCACCTTTTTTCATGATGCATCAATTCCTGAATGATTTGCGAATCCGTACTACTTTTTATTTTTTCTCTATCTTTTATCTAAGTATGTTAATTTTCGATTTAAAGATCAACTTTTCCAGCCCTCCCGTAAGCGCCGTGTAAAAAGATCGATTTTCAAGTTTTAATTGTTCATTCAAATACTCGGTAAAAGCCTTCAAGATTTTGTGCAAGTGAAATTGAATAGCTAAATTACAACATGTCAAAAATTCATGCATATGAGTTTGGATTGCCTTGACGACAAAACTACCTTAACCCGATTATGAATATTTAGTAAGCCACTAAAATTAAATCCGGATGGAAAAAAAAGTTTCATTTTGGTATAAACAAAAAAATATTATTAGCTGAAAGATCCATTAGGTCGTAATACAAATCATACGTAAAGGTTCAAGCATAACTATCAAGTATCTTATGTCTCGGTATAACAATATGCGACTGGCGAGGGATTATACAAAGTTTTACAAGTAGGAATTTTTTTGTCAAGTAGGAAGTTGCTCACACGTGCATGGCTCACGTCAAAGACTTCCAAACCCACGTTAACATCCATATAAATTGATTGCAGCTATACCTGGCGGCAGAAACAAAGTCCAATCTCTATAGTCACTGTGTTCTCCATCTGTGCGCAACGAAGCACGATGACGTTCAATCGCTAAACGCACTTCCGCTTCTGGCTTGCACACAGAGAGTAACGCGGCATACGCCAACTTCCAAAGAACTCTAAGAGTGATTCACATATTAGTACATGTGTGTGTGTGTGTGTGTGTGTGTGTGTGTGTCATTTGGCAAGTGAGTTTCTCGTTGTGTTTGCACTGGAGTACTATTGGATGGCTCGAAGCTGGAGTACTTTTCTCTCTCTCACTATGGCTCATTCAATTCGTGGGGGCTTGACAGACAGTTGAATACATAGAATTATAATTTTATATAAATATTAGAATTATAATTTTACCGATTCCGTTTTTTAAAATTGAAATTATAGTATTATTTTTCAATTATATAAAATAATGGAATTAATAAAAATACAATTTTATTATTAGTAAAATTATAATTTTATTAATTCTATGAATTATATTTTTTATTCATTCTATTATTTTATACAATGTAATTTAACAATAATAGAATTATAATTTTACTTTAAAAAACGAAAGTTAAGGGAAAAAAATCTTATAATTTTACAAAAATTATTCTATTATTTTTTAATTATATAAAATAATAGAATTAATAAAAATACAATTTTATTATTAGTGAAATTATAATTTTATTAATTCTATGAATTATATTATTATGAATTATACATTTTATTCATTCTATTATTTTATGTAATTTAAAAATAATAGAATTATAATTTTATTTTAAAAAAATGAAAGTTAGGGGAAAAAATCTTATAATTTTACAAAAAATTATAAAATTACCATTTTAAACATTTTGAACATATTTTTAACAAGCGATATTTATCCAAATATCGAAATTATGTTTCGAAAATATATTAAAATGTGTGTGAGTTGTTTGGCAAGTGAGTTTCTCGTTATGTTTGCACTGGAGTATTATTGGATGGCTCGAAGCTGGTTTTCTCTCTCACACTATGGCTCATTCAATTCGTTGGGGCTTGACAGACAGCTGAATACATAGAATTATAATTTTATATAAATATTAAAATTATAATTTTACCGATTCCATTTTTTTAAATTGAAATTATAGTTCTATTATTTTTTAGTTATATAAAATAATAGAATTAATAAAAATACAATTTTATTATTAGTGAACTTATAATTTTATTAATTCTATGATTTATATTATTATCAATTATATTTTTTATTCATTCTATTATTTTATGTAATTTAAAAATAATAGAATTATAATTTTATTTAAAAAAAAACGAAAGTTAAGGGAAAAAAATCTTACAATTTTACAAAAATTATAAAATTACCATTTTAAACATTTTGAACGCATTTTTAACAAGCGATATTTATCCAAATATCGAAATTATGTTTCGAAAATATATTAAAATATGTGTGAGTTGTTTGGCAAGTGAGTTTCTCGTTGTGTTTGCACTGGAGTATTATTGGATGGCTCGAAGCTGGTTTTCTCTCTCACTATGGCTCATTCAATTCGTTGGGGCTTGACAGACAGCTGAATACATAGAATTACAATTTTATATAAATATTAAAATTATAATTTTACCGATTCCGTTTTTTAAAATTGAAATTATAGTTCTATTATTTTTTTAATTATATAAAATAATAGAATTAATAAAAATACAATTTTATTATTAGTGAAATTATAATTTTATTAATTCTATGAATTATATTATTATGAATTATATATTTTATTCATTCTATTATTTTATGTAATTTAAAAATAATAGAATTATAATTTTATTTTTAAAAAAATGAAAGTTAGGGGAAAAAATCTTATAATTTTACAAAAAATTATAAAATTACCATTTTAAACATTTTGAACACATTTTTAACAAGCGATATTTATCCAAATATCGAAATTATGTTTCGAAAATATATTAAAATGTGTGTGAGTTGTTTGGCAAGTGAGTTTCTCGTTGTGTTTGCACTGGAGTATTATTGGATGGCTCGAAGCTGGTTTTCTCTCTCACTGTGGCTCATTCAATTCGTCGGGGCTTGACAGACAGCTGAAAACATCGAATTATAATTTTATATAAATATTAAAATTATAATTTTACCGATTCCGTTTTTTTAAATTGAAATTATAGTACTATTATTTTTTAATTATATAAAATAATAGAATTAATAAAAATACAATTTTATTAATTCTATAAATTATATTACTATGAATTATATTTTTTATTCATTCTATTATTTTATGTAATTTAAAAATAATAGAATTATAATTTTATTTAAAATAACGAAAGTTAGGAAAAAAATCTTATAATTTTACAAAAATTATAAAATTAGCATTTTAAACATTTTGAACACATTTTTAACAAGCGATATTTATCCAAATATCGAAATTATGTTTCAAAAATATATTAAAATGTGTGTGAGTTGTTTGGCAAGTGAGTTTCTCGTTGTGTTTGCACTGGAGTACTATTGGATGGCTCGAAGCTGGTTTTCTCTCTCACACGGTGGCTCATTCAGTTCGTTGGGGCTTGACGGACAGCTGAATACGCGTACAAAGGCCCGGGACAAGCCACTGGTTGAGAGATCCTCCGATCTTCTCTGTAGGAGAGTCTATAAATCGTGAAACATCTGGCCAACAGAATAGCTCCGGGCTCACAACGAAAGAAGACTCGGAAGAAGAATGAGAATCGGTGGACCAGGTATAAGAAAACTTCAGTCCTTGGAGTACCGTTTCCCAGCTGTGAAGAAAGATCCCTCAGGGAATTTCCTCGCACGTGGAATCCTCGGGAGTCTCATCCTTTGCTACAGCCACAAATGTGCGAAACAGAAGGTTGTACCGCCCACGAAAAATCTTTGTTCGCACATTCACCGGTCGACTCAAAGAATGAGAGCAAAAGGTTGGCAAGGAAAAACCGAGAAATTTTCGGTGATTTTTAGTCAGCCAATGGCAAGAAATTTAATACTTTGTCAGAGAAACTCGAATGAGTTGCAAATGTAGAATTTTGGAAATATATTTGATGATACAATTTGTTTTGTCATTATGTTTTCATAAATGTAACATTCAACGATTATAATGTTCTATAAAATTTTGAACAGCTAAAAAAAAAAAATTTCTTAAATTTCGTAGTAATATTTTTGGAAAACTGGACAAATACAGTTAACATATGCTATCGATATCTTGTAAATTTTATATATACTTTTGCACATTTGTTTCAGTACCTTTCATTTTTTTGTTGTTTCATCTCAGTCAATCTTTGCCAGTGTCTTAAAAAATACAGAACAATCGCATCGGAAAAATTGCCAAGAAAAAGACAGGAATAAAGACTGGATTTTTATTTTGGAAGAAATGAATCACTCGATGGATCGATTTTGTTAACTCTCGTAGTTTCTTTCGGTGCAGCGCTGCCAGATGAGTTTAAACACATAGATACTGTGTATTTGCATAGAATAAAGGTTTTTGACACTCGTACACCGAGCTGATATGTTACAAAAACAAATTAAAAGTGGCCAACCTTAGAAAAACTGAACTGAAGCATCTCACCGGAAGCCCATTAAATAATACAGTCAATACACGCCAAAATGTTTGGAAAATATATTCCATATATTTTTGCACATTTTTTTTTACCTACATGAATTTCTTGATTCAGTGGTTAATCGGCTATTGGCGGCCCAATTTATAAAGAAAACTCTTTATTTAGACGTTTCTCTCTCACACTAAAAAATTATACACTTGAACATCTAACAGACAATAAAGATTCAAACACACACAGTGATCATTAAATAAATTACTGAAGAGGACCCAGACCAGGGTCGAAACGTCTAAATAAGGAGTTTTCTTTATAAATTGGGCCGCCAATAGCCGATTAACCACTGAATCATCACATTCTACGGCCACAGCATCACTACCATCAACTACATGAATTTCTACTATAGCCAATACTTGGACCTAGAATTACTTTCAAAATCAGCGCGGTTGGAGCACAAACGAAAATATTCACGTAAAATGTTTATTATTGCTTTTGTAAAACATTACAGCTTGGATATACCGAGAGAAATATTAAAATTCTAAAGAGGACTCCGACGTGAGTCGAAACGTAAAAAAAGGAAACTATCTATAAATTTATTTTCCCTACGACCGAACATTGCCGCAGAACATACATATATTATGAAAATGTTTACGCTCAACTTCGTCCTTTGCCATTCTCTGCCCGTGTTTAAAAAAAAATACAGAAAAATTGCATCGGAAACATTGCCAAGTAAAAGTCAGCAATAAAGACTGAATTTTTATTTTGGAAGAATTGAATAGCCACCTTGAGCAGACTCAACTCACTGGAAGGCTGCTAAATAATGCAGCCAATACCTTCTACATTTTCCATACATTTTTGCAAATTTATTTCCCAAGAATTTATTTCAAAACCAAAATGCCAAGAATTTATTTTAAAACCATTCGATGTATTCATGGCGCATACATCGAATGTGCCATGGCCCATGCAGGAATTATCATTTTTTGAAAAGATATGGCCTAAAATGTAAATTCGTCGAAAAACGAGTTTTTCAGGAACGGTTTTTTGCGTTTTTCTCTTTTCCCGTCTGTCCTATCGTCCAAATAGCGTTAGATTCTTGTTTAGCACGGCAAAATACATAGAATAGACTATGGGATCAGTCCGAGAACCGACGGAAAATTGTTTTTCGCGTTTTTCTCGCTAAATATTGATTCTAGAGGGAAAAGGACGTTATTTCCCTACTTTATCCTCTGCCATTCTTTTCCAGTATTCCGAAAAAAAATACAAAACAATTGCATTGGAAAAAATGCCAAGAAGAAGCCAGGAATAAAGCCTGGATTAATATTTTGGAAGAATTGAATGGCCACCTTGAAGAGACTCAACTGAAGCATCACACCGGAAGACCGTTCTCATTCCCGCGTGGAAACTCTTCAGGAAATCTCTCTTCTCCATTTTTGGAGTAATCCATGCGCGATGCATCTCCTCAGGCGTCTCAAGTTCAAGTGAATGTGAGTCACTTGCTGATTTTTCTGCGCATCGATGAATCCAAAGTTTTGCTACGATGTTGCGCTGTGGAAAATCACTGCGATCGTTCACGGAGCGTCTCGAATTAGAAGGAACGCTCGCGAGGAAAAACATGTGACAGAAAGAGAGAACAACTTCGTCGTCGTGGGAGCCTCAGAGTCTCACAACGTTATTTGCCCGCGATGAGCTTACACGACGTGTCTCAGTCACGTTGTTTAACCGCGCGGGCGGTTACGAGCTCCGCCGGAGAATTCTCGGCTGAATACCGAGTTCTGCCAAGAGTCAGCGTAGCGAGGTAAGTGGAACTCGCGTAGCGTTGACTGCCGGTGCACCGGATCGGTTGCGAACAGCTCGAACTGCTCCCGGCGACGAAACACCGGTGTGAGAGCTGCACCGTTGCTGTGTTACACTCGCAGCTGGAGGGATTCGCCAACTACGCTATTCTTAGAGTTCCACTCATCTTTAATGCCACTGTAGCACACACACACTGTCATTTTGCGTGTATGTGTGTTTGTGTTAAGCACTCGGTGCCGTTTGCCTGGCTGAATCGATGGGACATTTGCGAATTTTTTAGAACACTCGCCGGCTCTTTTTTTCCTTCATATATATACGAGCACGTGTCGCGAGATTTACAATCCGAGCATTTCCGAGGGTTTCAGTCGGATTCTGGATATCATTGTAAACTCAGGAAAAAATGCGAATAAATTGGAATTATTTGGGGCTTTTGTTGATAAATAATCAATTTTAGCTTCGTATAAAATCGAAACTCTTTCTAAATTTAGTTTACGTTTAATTCCATTGTCCTTCCACAATACTTTATTGATTCCGGGTGGAAAAAGTTTTGTTTTAGTGATTTTTTTTTGTTTTTGTGATTTTCGGGTGAAGGTATTTAAAAATGTCTGGAATATTGAGAAAAATGATCTAGAAAAAAATGAACGGTGTTTGTGAATGTAAAACTGCAGTGTTTTATGTATGCAGGTTGAAATTGGAATTATTTGGGGCTTCTGTTGATAAATAAACTCTTGCTTTGATGATAAATAGATTTTATAAATATATTTATAATAATTTTATGAACGTGTAACGATTTTATATATATATTTATGATATTTTTATAAATAAATTTATAAAATTATTATTTTGTAACCGAATTCATATAATTATTAATTTATAAACAATTTCATAATTTTTCTGTACCGAGTAGAAAATTTCTCATATTTTCAACAGGAAAATACTTTTTTTTTTGTGAAATATTTATACAAATATCGTAATTATGTTTCGCAAACATATTGATGCCCAATGTTTCCACAAAATGACATTGTTTATTCATCCCACGTGGAGATTTTACAGAAAAAAAAACAAAGACTTGTTAAACGTAAAGTGATCTTAAAAAACCACATATGTTGATAAACAAATTTCTAAATAAGATTTCTAATAAGATTATAATTTCTAAATAAGATTATAATTTTATCCATTTTCAACAGATATACTTTTCAGTAGCGATAGTTATACAAATATCTTAAGATATTTATAAATATAATATAAAAATAATTAAAACTAATTAAAACGTTGCAGTCCTTTGGTATTTTCATTCAAACAACAAAGAAAACGAGTCCATTTCACCAAACGTAGAGTCGTCCTAAAAAAAGTGCATTATATTGATAAACAAATTTCCAAATAAATTTACAAAAAAAAAAAACATGTGAATTCACTTTTTCTATTTCGTTATTCCGTTATTTCGGTATTATCAGAGCGTTTCCGAAAGTGAATGTGACAACGTATATTTTTTAAAATAATTCAACATCCCATAAAATCTAAAATTTCATACCGTTCGTCACTAAATTATACATATATAATGGCTGAATATTGTTTCATTTACATACAAAATTTGAGCTCGCTATCTCAAGTTTTGCAAAAGTTACAATAGAGCGATAATGTCAATTTTTTGAAAAACTCAAAATTCCATAAAAATTGAATTACTTTACCGATTCGAGCCAAATTCAATACCAAACAACATTGAGTGCACCTGCTCTTATAACCAACTATTTAGCAAAATAGACTAAAATTTACGAAAGTTAGAGCGCGCACCTCCTTTTTTAAAAAAATTCGAAACGGCATAAAATTGAAATTTTCGCATTCATTTTGTCGGAAATTGCTACAGTTGAAGAGGGTCTGCTGCTATACTTGTGTGCCAAATTTGAGCTGGATATACAAAACGGTTCTTGAGTTATCAGCATTCGAATTTTCGGAGTTGCATATGGACATTTTTTCTAGATCACTTTTCTGGACGTTTTGGACAATTCTAAGTATCCTGACATAAAAATCTCGACATTTTTTTTTTCATGAAAACAAAGCTTCCTCTACGAGGAAGCAATAACAATTTTATTAATTTTCAACAGAAATTTTCTTTTCACTGTCGATATTTATCCAAATATCTTAAGATATTTATAAATCCTTCTGTAGAATATAATATAAATATGTAAAGATTTGGTAGCACAAAAAAAAACTAATCAAAATGTCGCAAGCCTTTGACATTTCCATTGAAACAAAATTTAAAAAAACGAGTCTGTTTCGCCAAATATAGAGTGATCCTTAAAAAGCGAGAAAGGACGTCGGTATCGAACTTCGCGCGTCGCCTTTTAATTTTGCATTGGAACGTGACCAGCTGGCTCGATCGCCCGTTGATAATCGATATTCGTCCCGGTTGGATGAGTCACGAAATAGATAGAATCTCCACTCAATCATCGTCGTATATAAGCCTCGACAGGTATATTGCAATCTTGATCGCCAGTTCTGGATCTGTGACGTCTTGGTATACACGCTGTCCCTGCGAATATATTAACAGTCGATTCACCCGAGCGCGGAGACGACCTGCTGCACATGCATAGTTACCTTGACTTCGACTCAGTGGAATATGCAACGAGTAAAACCACCTTCCCCTATGATCCCTTCTTGTAAATACCGGCTAATTAAACGGTAATTATCCTCTGGAGTCTCTCACGAACTAAATAACCGTGGAAACAAGTAAAAGACTTTGTTATGTAATACGAGGATCAAGGCCTTCGACTTAGCAAACGGAAACGCCAGACAAATGTCTACTTTTTTTCTCTTCATTCTAAGGAGTTTTGTAATCATATTTTCTTTTCTAAATATCAAAAGCTGATGGTCTCTGGAAAGCAATGAATCAAAGACAGAGAATTTAAAAAAAAATTTTTGTACTTTTAACAGATATTTTCTGTTCATAAATATTCACGAGTTATTCAGACACTAACTTTTGTTATCACATTTTATTTTCTAAATATCAAGGCTAGATAGTCTAAATTGGTCTCTGTGAAATAATAAGTCAAATGCACAGTAAACAGTTATAATTTTTGTACTTTTAACAGAAATTTTCTGTCTATAAATATCCACGACTTGACCTTACAATATTTTTTCCTGGTGAGGAATTTAGGACGACGAGCTCGTAATTTTACACACAATTGATAGATAGTTTTGCCAAGCTGGAGTTTTTTTTATATTGAATATTATATATAAACAATGAATTTATTATTATTTACACAGAGTGCCACTAAAATTCTAAGATTTCCTGTCCTCTAAACAAATATTTTTTTTATCTAAAAAATCACAAAAATACCAAGCATTTGAAAAAAAATCGCTTTTCACCCCAAAAAAAAAAAACAACTTTAATAATTTGTCCCTAACGAATGGAGACGTTACAGGATAAACATATTACAATTTTTTTAAATCGAATGAAGAATAATAATTCGAATTAAGTTCTTAATTATTCTTTCCATCCAGATTTAGTAAAATCTAAATTTATTCACAGCAATTTAAGTTGAAAAGTATTTTAACAAAAGTGTATTTCGTGTACATTTTAAATCGAATATTTTTCCAACTTTTTCGTTTTGTTTCAGAAGTACAAGGGCTGCGATAAATATAATCAAGCAACATGGTTGAACCTCGCAAATTCACGTGTAAGCTCGCAATCTACCCTCGAGTTAGCTAGTATAGCAACCCTGTGGCTATTTCAGAGGAAAAATGATGTTACATTGAGCGGCGCCGGTAGCGCAGCAGGAGACAAAAGCGTCAGAGGAAACGCGGGGATCGAGGGGAGATAAACCGGGACGTCGGGCGTCGCGACGCCGCGAATATCTCTCCCTCTCTTTCTATTTTCTTCTTCCCTTCTCTCTCTCTCTCTCTCTTTCTATTCGCGAGACGACGTCCCGCAACGATCTGATCCTTGCCCGCAGGACTCTCTACGCCTTGCGGTGACTCACTCGCCTCCGCGCTTTATCGACTACGTCAACACGACCATATACACGCTCGGCGCTTGAAAAGCAATTCGAGCGTTAAACGGGATGTGTAATCCACGCCAGAGACACAGCCAAACATCCTTCGAGGTATCGAACTACCGATCGCAAATGAAACGCCTCCAGTGTGTGAATATTTGCAATCTCAGAGGTTGTTCAGCCATTCGTGTGCCTGTGTAATGTCGTTTAATTTGCTTGGATAGTCGAGGCAGGAAAAACCAGCATTTATAAATTTTTCTTCCCCTCTTTGGTTGGACTTGTTAATGAAGACACTTACTTCGAGATACCTAAAGTAATTGAGAAATTTTATTATTAGTGTGTAATAATAGTATTTCTTAATTTTTTTACATCCATTTTAAGAAATTTTATTATTTGTATAATAATAATAGTGTATCAATAATAATATTTCTTAATTCTTCAGCTTTCTTTTTCATTTACGAAAAGAATTGCGAAGAGTGGACGCACACATAATAATCAAATGAAATAAAAAATAAATTCAAATTTATGAGGTCACGAAAGGTCACTTTTTTTAAAATCATGATAAAAAGCTTATAAACGGTATTTTCTGGGGTAGAATATGCGACTTGGGAACGATAATGAAGCCCAAAATTCGATAGCTTAAGAAAAAAAAAATAGGTTGGATTTTCCGACCGTAAGTCGAATCTGTAAATTCTGGAATCAGGAACGGAAAAAATTCACTTTATTAAAAATAATCGTAAAAACCTTGCACATTGCTTCCTCATTATTTTTCGCTTTTTACAAAGCTTCCTCTCTGAGGAATCAAAAAAGTATGTTATTCAATTTTGGCTTCCTCATAGAAGGAAGCTTTGTAAAAAGCAAAAAATAATGAGGAAGCAATGTGCAAGGTTCTACTTTGCATCCTTTTTTAAATTAGATAAAAAAAAAAGTTGTGAATTCGCTTTTTCTATTTTGTTATTCCGTTATTTCGTTATTATTAGAGCGTTTTCGAAAGTAGATGTGAAAACGTATATTATTAAAAATAATTCAATATTCCATAAAATCACAAATTTCATACCGTTTGTCATTAAATTATACATATATAATGGCTGAATATTGTTTCATTTATATACAAAATTTCAACTCGCTATTTCAAGTTTTGCAAAAGTTACAATAGAGCGATAATGTAAATTTTTTGAAAAATTCAAAATTCCATAAAATCTGAACCACTTTACCGATTCGAGCCAAATTCAATACCAAAAAGCATTGAGTGCACCTACTCTTATAACCAACTATTTAGCAAAATAGACTAAATTTTACGAAAGTTAGAGCGACCACGTCCTTTTTTCAAAAAATTCAAAACGGCATAAAATCGAAATTTTCGGACAGATTTTGTCGAAAATTGCTACAGTTGAAGAAGGTCTGCTGCTACACTAGTGTGCCAAATTTGAGCGCGATCTACAAAACCGTTCTTGAGTTATCGGCGTTCGAATTTTCGGAGTTGTATACATACACACACATACATACATACGGACATTTTTTCTAGATCACTTTTCTGGACGTTTTGGACAATTCTAAGTGTCCCGACCTAAAAATCTCAAAATTTTTTTTTCATGAAAACAAAGCTTCCTCTATGAGGAAGCAAAAGGCTTAAAGTCGGTATTTTCTGGGGTAGAATATGCGACTTGGGAACGACAGTGAAGCCCAAAATTCGATAGCTTAAGAAAAAAAAATTAGTTTGGATTTTCCGACCGAAAATCGAATCTGTAAATTCTGGATTTAGTACCGAAAAAAATGACTTTTTTAAAAAATCATCATAAAAAGGCTTATAATCGGTATTTTCTGGGGTAGAATATGTCATTTGAGAACAATGGTGAAGGCCAAAATTCGATATCTTAAAGAAAAAAATGTAGGTTGAATTTTCCGACCGGAAGTTGGATCTGTGAATTCTGGAATCAGAATCGGAAAAAAGTCACTTTTTTAAAAGTCAGCGTGAAAATTAGAAATAATTTCTTAAAACGCTGTTAGTCGTAATTTCTTGAAAGACTTGGGAAGAAGCTCAAAATTTTCTTGCAGAATGATGACGCGAATGTGCACCACTGGAGCTTCAAGGGTTTCAACGATGCGTGCAGTATAGACTCGCGATGTCGCTAAATAGTGGCTCGAGGCTCGAGTTACAAGAAAAACTTGACTGAACGAAGAAAGAGAGGTGAAGAAAAAAAGAAAGGGACGAAGCGCGGAAGCGACAAACACCTCTCCACGCGGTTATGAACAAGAATCAATCTACAAAACGTTCCACGTTTAGTGCGTTCATATCCGCGGAATTAATCAGGTCGCGTGGGACGCTGACTGTCTGGCTAGCTAATTGTCGAGAATTTACGAGTCCAACGACTCCAGAGTCCGGGCAATTGCGCGGCACGAGTCGTTGCACATCCTTTTTATTAAACAAGCTCGAAAAAAAGATGAAAAAAGCCTCACTAAATTAACCAAGAGAGAGAGTCGAGCTCCTACGAGTCACGAAAAAGTCAAACCTAACAACGTTAGCGAGGCAGTTTGCTATGAAATCGATTATCGGTCATAGCCCGCGTTGCAACTATCAGCGAGGAACAGATTCGTGCAGGTGCATCGAGTAGAAACTGTAGCGTTTTATGTATGCAGGTAGAATAGAAGTTCAAAATAGCTTTCGAAATGATAGAGACAGTTCGACCTCATTCGACCTCGTAAATTTACAACGTTCCAATCGAAATATAGGAATGAATTTAGACTTGCATTTTTTAAATTCTTTTATTGAACAAATATGAGGAAGTCTGATTATCAATTTTACAATGTAAAAAAAATTACTTAGAAATTAATGTAAAGATACTAGAAGTTTTTGTGTATAAACTGGCACAATAAATTTTGTACGTATCGTACAATTTTTGCTTCCTCATAGAGGAAGCTTTGTTTTCGTGAAAAAAAAATTCGAGATTTTCATGTCAGGACACTTAGAATTGTCCAAAACGTCCAGAAAAGTGATCTAGAAAAAAATTTGTGTGTGTGTGTGTGTGTGTGTGTGTGTGTGTGTGTGTGTGTGTGTGTGTGTGTGTGTGTGTGTGTGTGTGTGTGTGTGTGTGTGTGTGTGTGTGTGTGTGTGTGTGTGTGTGTGTGTGTGTGTGTGTGTGTGTGTGTGTGTGTGTGTGTGTGTGTGTGTGTGTGTGTGTGTGTGTGTGTGTGTGTGTGTGTGTGTGTGTGTGTGTGTGTGTGTGTGTGTGTGTGTGTGTGTGTGTGTGTGTGTGTGTGTGTGTGTGTGTGTGTGTGTGTGTGTGTGTGTGTGTGTGTGTGTGTGTGTGTGTGTGTGTGTGTGTGTGTGTGTGTGTGTGTGTGTGTGTGTGTGTGTGTGTGTGTGTGTGTGTGTGTGTGTGTGTGTGTGTGTGTGTGTGTGTGTGTGTGTGTGTGTGTGTGTGCGTGTGTGTGTGTGTGTGTGTGTGTGTGTGTGTGTGTGTGTAACTCCGAAAACGAAACGAAAAAGTAACGCGCTCAAATTTGGCACACTAGTGTAGCAGCAGACCCTCTTCAACTGTACCAATTTTCGACAAAATCTGTGCGAAAATTTCGATATTATGCTGTTTTTAATTTTTTGAAAAAAGAACGTGGTCGCTCTAACTTTCGTAAAATTTAGTCTATTTTGCTAAATAGTTGGTTATAAGAGTAGGTGCACTCAATGCTGTTTGGTATTGAATTAGGTTCGAATCGGTAAAGTGGTTCAGATTTTATGGAATTTTGAATTTTTCAAAGAAATGACATTATCGCTCTGTTGTAACTTTTGCAAAACTTGAAATAGCGAGCTCAAATTTTGAATATAAATGAAACAATATTCAACCATTATATATGTATAATTTAGTGACAAACGGTATGAAATTTGTGATTTTATGGAATGTTGAATTATTTTTAATAATATACGTTTTCACATTTACTTTCGAAAACGCTCTAATAATAACGAAATAACGGAATAACAAAATAGAAAAAGCGAATTCACAACATGTTTATTTATCTAATTTATAAAAGGATGCAAAGTAGAACCTTGCACATTGCTTCCTCATTATTTTTCGCTTTTTACAAAGCTTCCTCTATGAGGAAGCCAAAATTGAATAACATACTGCTTCCTCATAGAGGGAGCTTTGTAAAAAGCTAAAAATAATGAGGAAGCAATGTGCAAGGTTCTACTTTGTTTTAATTAATTTTATATTAAATATACTACAATTTTAATAATCTGCTTTAATTTTACAGTAAAAGTTCATTCATTTTGTATTACAATTGTAGACTAAATTTAATTTACGAGTTTATGCATAAAAACTTCCAGTTTTTTCTAACAGTGTAGATCAGTATAAAATCGAGCACCTTTCAAAATTCAGATTAAATTTAATTCCGATTGTCCTTGCGCAATACTTTATTGATTCCTGATAGAAAAAACTTTGCTTTAGTGATTTTTGTTTTTGGGATTTTTATGTCAAGGTATTAAAAATTATCTGAAACATTGTGAAAGGTGGTTTAGAAAAAAACGTCTGGTGTTTATGAATGTGTGAAACTGCAGCATTTTATGTATGCAGGTAGAATAGAAGTTCAAAATAGCTTTCGAAAGGGTAAACACAGTTCGACCTCATAAATTCTCAACGCTCGGTTAGAAATGTAGGAAACATTTCAGACTTGCATTTTTATTATTATTTAATTGATCAAATATAATAAAGTATGTCTATAAATTTTAGCTTAAAAAATAGACCCCTTTCCAAATTATCTAAATTTATATATTTTTTTTTGTTCTAAAAAATGTTTTAAATTTCCTGGATATAGCTCAAAAATGTTAATATTTAATAAAGGATTTTTTAGAATATTTTCAAAATCTTAAATTGCAGCGCAGAATTTTATTATTATTAGCATAAATATTTGATAAAATCACGAAAAAAAGCTTAAATTCATCTAAAAAAAAATGTTTTTTCGAGCATACAGAATAGTATAGAAAATTATGGAACGAATTGGAAGGGTCAGGGTTGAATGCTTATTACCTATATACATTTCCGTGGGAAAAATCCTCCCTATAACAAACGCACGTGCTTTTGGCACTTTCATTCATTCCCGAAAACGTCTAACTCGATGTCTAGCCAAAAAGATAGTCAATTGACAAGCTGCGGTTATCACTAAAACGCCACAGTAGTAAAAGCGACACTTTGGTCTTTTCTTAAGGGGGGGGATAAAATTGATGACGACTCGTTCCACTTTCGAGTTAGGTACTCTCGGATCTCCCTCGCCCACTTCGATTCGTATTTATATCCCGACACACTCATCTCTCTTTCCTCTTTGACTATAAACACACACAGTTCTGTCCACGTCTACGTATTGTAACGCAAGCGGCTTGCAACGTCCTCGCGACGTGTACGCGGTTGTACCGAACGAGAGTAGAAGAAGATTTTCAAGCATCTATTTCTTAGCGTACGCGTATAGAGAGTAGTCCTGATAGAGTACGACGAATGGCTTCCGGCCAAAATTCTATCGCCTCGCCAATGTAGTACCACGCGCCGTAGATCGCGTCCCTCAATCCTATACCCAATTGCACAATCGCGTACTCGATTACCGTTGAGACTCGATGATTAACCCGAAGCTCTGTGGTCATCTGTTCATTAACTCACCGTTTAATCTAGACCTGAGTAAAATTGCAATTTGATCAATGCTATTCAACTCACAGTTCATTTTTTTCGACAATTATTTAACAATAATTCAAATACATTTTTTTATAAAAACGTAAAAAAGACATTTTTTGTAGAAGTGCACTGTCACAAAAGACTAGATGTTTTTATGCAAAAAATTCGTCATGGTAATTTAATATACAATTGTGGTATAAAATTCATGTACTTATTCAATAAAATTAAAGTAAATTATTGAATGTGCTGTACCATAGATTAATTTTACATTACACTTGTATATTAAATTTAATATACCAGTTTATGCATAAAAATTGTCAGTAATAGTACATTGAATTTCGAGTAGATTTTTTTACAGTGTGTATTTGAAGAGTCAATGAAAATGTAATTAATGCATATTAAGTTAGTAATTTTTTTTTTGCATTTCGCTCATTGCTTTTCAATAGAAAGTTCATTTGTTTAGAGAATTATTTAATAATAATTCAAATGACTTTTTTTATTTAAAAAAGGTCTTTTTTTGTGGAAGTGTATTTGAAGAGTTGATGAAAATCTAATTAATGGATGATAAATCAGTACTTTTTGCATTTGCATTCTCTATTTTTTTATATATTTTAAAAAATTTATGTGATGTATCCATGAAAATATGAGTAATGGAGAAAGTAATGGATGTTAAATGAGTAATTTTTCCATTATTCATTATCGCTAGCGTTTCTTTATATTATTTTTCACGCACTCTTAATATCCTTATAACCAATTGCACAATTGTGTACTCAATTACCGTTGAAACTCAATGATTAACCCGAAGTTCTCTGGTCATTTGCTCATTAACTCGCCGTTTAATCTAGATCTGAGAAAAATTGCAATTATCTCGTTATTTTCAACTCACACCATTAGTCTATTTGTTCCATGAATTGTTAAACAATTATTCAAATGCCTATTTTATAAAAAACCTAAAAAAAACTATTTTCTGTGAAAGTAGATTTGAAGTCATGAAAATGTAGTTAATGGCAAAAATAATCCATATTAATAGAGTATTTTTTTTCATTACTTCTATCAATTTTTCATGAGGTTTCGAGGAACAACTTTTTTTTAAATATTACATATCCAATATTTTATTTGAAAAATGAATAATTGGAGTAGTGTTAAAATTAAAGCTTCACGACTCCGATTCTGACCAATCATTTCACAGTACGTCGAGCGTTATTATTCTTCTATTTTCACAAACAGTGTTCCATTTGCAAGGCAAACAACGATCACTCTTGCTGCGTATCTTCACCTGTTGGGGTCAGTCACTTGTTGTCGAATTTATTTATATTTCGACGCACGTAAAGTGTTGCACGTGTTGGCTGAACGTGAAAAGAGTTCTGGCATAGTGAGCTAAGCGACGACAAGAGTCAGATCCATTTTGTCATGCTCTGATACACTAATTTATCGTTGTATTTTTTTTTTCAATTGCAGAGAGGGAAGTCATCGATGGAGAGCGTTCAATCATCGATTTTCGGCACGTCCTGGTCTTGAGGAGGAGGAATAACCGTTTATCTGGCTGGTCAGCCCGTTATGGCTGCTCGTTTCGGAGTAGTTCAGGTTCGCCGTACGATCAGCAAGCTGGTCACGAACTCGACCCGGTATCCAGTAGTTGTCTCTTCTCCTTGGGCTCTTCGTCTCTTCCTACGATGGCTCATTCGCTTCGGCAAGCAAATTGTCTGGCCTGAATCGATCTGCGGCTCGATATGACATTTCCGAAGCTCTACTAGCTCGCATCTCAATTAGCAGAGTCACCTGCTTCGGACAATTCAAGTGATGCCACTCGCTGGTGCAGTCCATGAACTCGAATGCTCAGACTGCGACTTGGTGGTTACGATCGCACTGAGAGAAAAGCATATCGTTGATTTAACGATTTCACACGATAAAACGAATATAGCAAGGCTTGCAATGTTTTATGGTTGAAGCGACGATAATATGGTTCAATAAACGATACTTGCAAAGTTATTGAAAATAAACGTTGAAATCTTATATGCAACGAAACGGCATATTTGAAACTATTATCATTTTGATGATTGCTACTATAATTATATTTGTTATAACCATAAAATAGAGACGTTCCTCCTGGGAATTATATTAATGGTTCATCCAACTATTTTCTTATATTTGCTATAACCACAAAATAGAGACGTTCGTCCTGGGAATTATACTTTATAGTTAGATTATCGTCGGTCTATACTGAGAAAAAAATATAGTTGAATGGACTAATTTAGCGTACAGTCTCGTCCAAATGAATTTTTCGTTAGGACAACCAAATGCTTAGTTTCTTCAATAATCGTTAGATTCAGTTGTCTAAAATTTATTTGCGGTAACCAAAATATTTGTTATACCAACAAAAAAATTAGTTTGAACGAGGGTGTGCGGTAAATTCGTACATTCAACTATATTTTTTTTTAAATTACCCGATTTTTCTCTCAGTACACCTGCTCTGGACAATTCAAGCGATGCCACAGACTGGTGCAGTCTATGAACTCGGATGCTCAGACTGTGACTTGGTGGTTACGATCGATTTCAATCGAGAGCTCGTCCTCTGAGCACGATATGACATTTCCAAAGGCTTTTAGGCCGTCACACGTCTCAATCGGTGCCGGGCCAGCTGCATAAGAGCTGCAGCAAAGAGACGAAAGAGCGAGAAAGAGAATCTACAGGAGCTAGAGGAACTCTTGTTCTCTGGCATCGGCCACTCGAGATTCTCGGACCGTTGAACGCGGCCGTAAATAGTGCGAGGGCTCCTCCTCTCCTCGACGTATACGCGAACGCTCTCGTGGCTTCTCTCAACGCGTTCGCTTTCGATTATTTTCTAACGAGTTTTGTAAACGTGTTGATTGCTTCATTGTTGTTGTTTTTATTTTTATTTTTTAAAATTAATATTCGCTCTCTCGCGTGTTCACAGGTGACGATAGGAATCAACAACGGGCAACCGACGAGCGAATCCTTTTGCCGCTGCGAAAAGGAAACGGTGGTTTTGTTTTTGTTTGAGTGTATGTGTGTGCGCGTTTTCGCGATACCTCAATCGAGATGGATCAATCAAGGAAACAAATCGCCTCTACCGAAATCGCCATGGCCAACGAGGTCTTCGATCTCTTCTGCAATGCCACCACACTCAAATCCATACTCGGACAGTTTCGGCATCTTTGCGATCTTCTCAAAATGCGGCCAAATACCTTTCCACAATTTTATCCGAAATTCAAGTCGAAATTACGGTCATGGAAAGCTCAGGCACTTTGGAAGAAATTCGATCAACGGGCTAATCACAAGTGTTACAACAGAGGCAAAGCGTGTCCTAATACTAGGGTGAGTATTTTTTTATTATGATCATCTGTCATTTTTACAGAAAAATTATATATATTGTGCAAAATTTGCGTCAATTTCAATTTAGCATAAAGAGTTATTCAAATTTTTGGTGTTTTTGTTACTTTCGAATTTATTATGATGATCTGTCATCTTTACAGAAAAATTATGAATATCTTGCAAATTTTTATGTCACTTTGAATTTGCACAAGGAATTATCCAAATTTTTTAAGTTTTCGCAATTTGCAAATTGACAGAAAAAAAGTGTGATATATTTGTAAATGCACTGAATTTACAGAATATTTCTGTCACTTTCTAATTTTAACATAACATCCGGAAAAATTCAAAATAAATTCTGACAAATTCACATATTAGGTATGTTACTTACGAAATTTATACACAGTTATTTTTCACTGTGTATAACTAACTCGCTTACAAAAAATCAACCGTTTTTTTTTATCGGTATTGAAAATAATACGTTGTGTGACTATTTTGAATGTATACAATTACGATTGTCATTAAAATTGATAAAACTGGTTAGTATATTATTAATATATCGCTCGACCCTTTTAAGCTTTTAAATATTTTCAAATTTATTAATGTTTCTCTTCTATCATCTCATAATAACACTTTATAGCTTGTAAAACTTGTTTACAGTAAAATCTAAATTACAAAAGAAAAAAACTGACTAAAAGCTGTTGAAACTCCTTCAAATATTTATAGTATACTAAAGTATGTATTCAGCTTAGTTATAAATATTAACTATGTTTGCTCCATCAATATTCGACGCTTATTCGTTTCTCAAGTCACATATTTATATGTTGCTCGTGAGGATATTTATTCAACAAGCTGCGTAACTATCTTTTCTTTTAAAAAATATTTATCAACCTTTTGCAAGTTTCAAACAATTCTTTTAAACCTTTATGTAAAAGCGACTGTCCCGTTGATATATAATGTAGATGATGCAAAAAACGAGGTGAAGGATGTTGGAAATAGATCAAATAAAACTATTGCAATGACAATAGTGCATAGGCCAAGAAAATATATTTCAGTTGATGTGTTACACCAACTGAGCCATTTAAAATCGCAGTGAAATGAGACAGAACGACAAAAGCATGTGTTAAATCCTGTTAAGAGAGGACCACGGAATTACTATTAAAAAAAAATGTTTTTGTTTTTTTATGATATTTTAATAATATAAAAATGTCTCTAGGTTTTAACATTAACAAATTGGGCATTGAATATAAACAAAATTCTTGAGCCTTCAGACTAGAACCTTGCTCATTGCTTTTTCATTTACTTAATAGATGATGTTGAAGTGTGTATAATTAGAATGCAGCGAAATATTTTTATTTAGTTTCTGATGATATGGAAAAAAATGAAAAATTATATATAGTGTTAATAAATATTACATATTAACATTAACAAAATGTCGACCCGTGATAGGAATTTCTTTGAAATTTTGAATATCGTTTAATTCCAACTATGCAAACTTCAACAGCATCTTTATTCTGGTAAAACGTAATCAATAATGCAATATTTGTTTTAGGTCCTCATAATTGGTGGAGGACCTTGTGGCCTAAGATCAGCTATAGAAGCTCAACTGCTCGGCGCTAAAGTGGTTGTCGTAGAGAAGCGAGACCGAGTATCCAGAAACAACGTTCTCCACCTGTGGCCCTTCGTTATTCAGGATCTTCGAGCTCTCGGGGCAAAGAAATTTTTTGGCAAATTTTGCGCCGGCTCGATTGATCACATAAGCATAAGGCAATTGCAGTGTATTCTGCTCAAAGTGGCTCTGATCCTCGGAGTCGAATTTCACGAGAATGTGAGTTTCGAGGCGTTGGTTCCGCCACCGGAAAATCAAGAGGAGGGCAGTGAGTATTTTTAAAAGACTATATCAAGAGCTATAATTCAATACGTTGTGTTGTGCCTTAAAATTAATTAGTCGTGACGACTTTCTTTTTTAGCGACTTGAAAACTAATTCTACGTAATTTTCTATTTCGCGATCGGTAAAAGATTATTTTCCGAATTTTTCTATTTCGCGATCGGCAAAATCATTTTCCGAATTTTCCTATTTCGCGATCGGCAAAATTATTTTCCGAATTTTTCTATTTCGCAATCGGCAAAATTATTTTCCGAATTTTTCTATTTCGCGATCGGCAAAATTGTTTTCCGAATTTTTCTATTTCGCGGTCGGCAAAATCATTTTCCGAATTTTTCTATTTCGCGATCGGCAAAATTATTTTCCAAATTTTTCTGTTTCGCAGTCGGCAAAATTATTTTCCGAATTTTTCTATTTCGTGATCGGCAAAATTATTTTCCGAATTTTTCTATTTTGCGATCGGCAAAATTATTTTCCGAATTTTTCTATTTCGCGATCGGTAAAATTATTTTCCGAATTTTTCTATTTCGCGATCGGTAAAATTATTTTCCGAATTTTCCTATTTCGCGATCGGTAAAATTATTTTCCGAATTTTTCTATTTCGCGATCGGTAAAATTATTTTCCGAATTTTTCTATTGCGCGATCGACAAAATTATTTTCCGAAATTTTTATTTCGCGATCGGCAAAATTATTTTCCGAATTTTTCTATTTCGCAATCGGCAATATTATTTTCCGAATTTTTCTATTTCGCGATCGGCAAAATTGTTTTCCGAATTTTTCTATTTCGCGGTCGGCAAAATCATTTTCCGAATTTTTCTATTTCGCGATCGGCAAAATTATTTTCCGAATTTTTCTGTTTCGCAGTCGGCAAAATTATTTTCCGAATTTTTCTATTTCGTGATCGGCAAAATTATTTTCCGAATTTTTCTATTTTGCGATCGGCAAAATTATTTTCCGAATTTTTCTATTTCGCGATCGGTAAAATTATTTTCCGAATTTTTCTAGTTCGCGATCGGCAAAATTATTTTCCGAATTTTCCTATTTCGCGATCGGTAAAATTATTTTCCGAATTTTTCTATTGCGCGATCGACAAAATTATTTTCCGAAATTTTTATTTGGCGATCGGCAAAATTATTTTCCGAATTTTTCATTCTGCAAGTTATTGCAATGTATAATTCTGCAAGTTAGCATGCAATGTAACGCAGTTTCATATTATTTTTTAAGTAAGCTCATTAATTTAATACTATATATTTTTGTCTCAACAAATAGTATATTTCGATACAAGTGCGAAAAAACTTTTTCTGGCGAGTGCGAGTTTGCAGCCCGAGCCGAAGGCGAGGGTTGCAACCACACGAGTTAGAAAAAGTCTTTCGCACGAGTGTCGAACGATATTTTATGTTACGATGTGAGAAAATGCAGTTTAACGCACGCTCCGCGTGCGGAAAATCGCATTTTACGCACAGTGTGACATAAAATATATAGACTAACTGCTCTTTTAGGGGATTTATTCCTGAGTACATAATAAATTCTTTATTATTATTATCGCTTTTATTATTTTGCATCTCTTTGCAAACTAACGAATTTTCGGTTGTTTTTTTATCGTGCTTCAGAAATTGGATGGAGAGCAAAAACGACACCTCAGGATCATCCGGTGTCACAGTACGAGTTCGACGTACTTATTGGCGCCGACGGCAAGAGAAATACGCTCGAGGGTTTTAAGCGCAAAGAATTCAGGGGAAAGCTAGCCATTGCCATTACCGCAAATTTTATAAACAAACGTACCGAGGCCGAGGCTCGGGTCGAGGAAATAAGCGGTGTTGCTTTTATATTTAATCAGAAATTCTTCAAGGAATTGTACCAAGAGACTGGGATTGACCTCGAGAACATAGTTTATTATAAAGACGATACGCATTACTTCGTGATGACTGCAAAAAAGCACAGTCTCATCGATAAGGGAGTTATTCTACAGGTGAATCGAAAATTTCCAATTTTCAATAGAAAACATTTTTTTTTTACAGCGAAAATATAAAATCAACGTGGTTTATTTTTTTTATAGGATCACGCGGATACGGCGAAACTACTTGCCAAGGAGAACGTCGATAGAGACGCGTTGATGCTCTACGCGAGAGAAGCCGCCGAATTTTCAACGGAATATCAAATGATGGACATGGAATTTGCTGTTAATCATTATGGTCAACCGGATGTTGCGATGTTCGACTTTACGTCGATGTACGCTGCCGAAAATGCTAGTCGAGTCTTGGAACGCTACGGACACAGACTTTTAATGACTCTTGTCGGTGACAGTTTACTAGAGGTTTGTGATTTTCTGCAAATATCGCCATTTTTATTTGTGGCAAGATTTTCACATTTCTCTTACAAATTTCACATTCCACTTATTAATTTTACATTTCTCTCATTAATTTCACAAGTTTTGACTTTATGAAGTTTTTGTCACACTTTTAAAAATGATTTTGTCTTGAAAATATTTGTTAATTGAAATTTGTTTCCATCCGAGTCAAAATCTTTGATAATTGACGTAAATTTTTTATTTTGTTATTTTTTTAGCCTTTCTGGCCTACGGGTTCAGGCTGCGCTCGAGGATTTCTCAGTTCGATGGACGCTGGATGGGCAATAAAGGGATGGGGTGCATCTGCACTGCCTCTAGAAGTTTTAGCGGAGCGTGAATCGATATACAGGCTTCTCGGTCAAACGACGCCAGAGAATTTGAACAGGGATTACGCGGCTTATACCTTGGATCCTCACACTAGGTCAGCATTAAATTCGGCAATTTTCTATTTATTTCATACCTTGTACTGCGCCGTAAACTTGACGTTGACGTTTCAATATTTCTCTTTCACTCTTTGGCAGGTATCCAAATTTGAACTCTCGTTCGGTCTCGGCGATTCAAGTGCGAGGCCTGCTGGATACCGATGATCCGGAGAATATAAAACAACCTTCTGCAGTTCCTTCGGCAATTGATTTGCCTAAAAAACGCAGACGTCGGGGTTAGAGCCAAATCGTTGAAAAAAAATTAATAATAATTAGAAAAACTTCCGTGTACTCACTATTTTACGTGAAAATATCTTTTCAAATTGATTTTCAGTTCCACTGAGATTAATTTTCTTAGTCATTCCTTATGAGGATATTTTGCTTCATTAAAAAAATTGACGAACATAGGTATTACTTTTTTTATGAGTTGTTACGCATTTTGGAGACACTTTTCTCCATTTTACAAAATTTCCAGAAGAGCAATGACGTTTTTTTTTTGCTGAGTTCTGACTGGAAAAAATTTGCTAAATATATTTTCACATAAAAAAATCTGATTACCAATCATTAGAGAAATTAATCCATAAGCTATGTATTTTAAAAAAATTGTAATCCTGCAGATACTCAAGTACATCCCGACACTTTGCTCCACTGGCTACAAAGACAAGTAGCTCTGTACGATGACGTTCACATCGAAGACATGGGCGCTTCGTTTAAAGACGGCCTAGCGATAAGCGCTATAATTCACAGATACAGGCCTGATCTGATAGATTTCAGCTCGCTCAAATCCGAGGATACAGAAAAGAATAATCAGCTGGCTTTCGACATTTTGGAGAAGGAATTGGGCATTTCACCCGTAAGTTTTTCTCTAAACAAAAACATTTAAAAAATCCAATACCATCTCAAAACTAATGGCATTTAATTAATCTGGATAATTCATATAATTGATTTTGTTTAAAGAAGTTTGTTTAAAACATAATAGTAAATAAAATAGTTTAAATTCGTTGAAGAAGTAGCTGAAAAAATGTTTTAGGATTTCTATTGTGAAAAAAAAAAACATTTTAAAAATCCCCAAAATACTTTCTCAAAAATAATGGCGTGTAATTAATGTGGATAATTTATATAATTGATTTGCTATATTGCAAAACATGAAACTCATTTTACAAATTTTTTTAAATCCATCTACAATTTTTACAAACAATAAATATTGTTTCTCCTGAAATCGATGTAATCGTGAAAATAATCTAAAATAACGTGCTTTTTATTTAAAACATAATAGTAAATAAAATAGTAGTTTAATACCATATATTTCAATTACACTGCAATTTATAAATCTGAATTTACATCGATACTTCACAAGTTCGTTGAAGAAGTAGTTGAAAAAATGTTTTAGGTTTTCTATTGTAACATTTTCATCAATACTGTTAGAATTGAATTCCGTTTTCATTGCAAGTGTTTTAATCATTCCTTGGTAATTTTCAGGTAATGACCGGCGAGGAAATGGCTCATTGCGATGTACCCGATAAGCTCGCAATGTTCTCCTACCTCTCGCAGATATACGAGGCCTTCCGCGGTGAGATACCCCACATAAAGCATCCAAAATTGGTAAGTTGCGTCGATTTAGTCTCCCGTTTGCCGCGAGTCACCCGCATGTCTCCGCGTTTTGCTCCCGCCCTCCAGAAAATCGAATCAACGTTCCAAAAGTCTTGTCCCTGTCGCTGCTGTCCCTGTACATTTGGTTCTAACAAATTCCCGGATCGTAGTAACGTAAATAGCGTCGAGCGTAACCGAATAACGAGAATCAAAAGTTTTTTCGAATCGAAGATTAGAGTAGAGCCTGGACGACCGAGACAGCGTCAGCTTTTTCGCAGGTTGCCCCTGGTAATTTTTTTTCAACAACCAACAAAGCGACGCCATTTTTTTCCTAACAGGGATGAATACCATTCGAATGAAAAAAAAGCATTAAAAATAATTTAATAACACACATTAGCGACTAATTATTACATAAATAAAAATATTCACTTGCGCTTGCAATAACTGTGAATAATTTATAAAAGTTACAATGATTTATCATATTTCGTAGGATTAGTGAATTATCAATAATTTTTGTGAAAGAAGTATTTGAGATAATTAATCGCTCGAATGGTGCTCATCCCTGTTCCCTAGTGTCGTACAATATTTTTGAATTTTCGCAGGAACCGGAAAACGATGAGAGGCCTTTGTACACCAAACAATTGTCGCAATTAACGCCAGAACAGAAGGTACAGCTTATTGGACGACTTGCCAAACCGGAAAGCGCTACGCGAGCGAGACACTCGCGTTCGCGACACAATAACGAAAATGTTTTGGTGCCTCAAGAGAAAAAGACCGACACAGTCAGTCGTCGCTCACGAAAACGACGAAGCACCGAAAAAATGGGCGCCACTGTGGTAAGTTCGAATTTTAAAAAACTCTTAGACACGATCGATCGCCACTCATGTTCTATTGTCCCCGTGAAAATTCGGAATATCTCAACGTGACGTTATCCCGTTGCGATTCAGTCGACCTGGCGGAAGATTCGAACTACTCTCCCCCAAGGAATATTCGTATCGCTGTTGTCCATGTTTCTCGGACTCCTCGTGATTGCGATTCGAGGATAAAAGTTCGGGCATTAAGTTATCGTTCCCTCAAGTCTTCCGGCTTCAAACACCATTAAATTGTCCATAGATATTTGTTGAAAACAACCATAAAAAAAAGAAAAATACACGCTGGAAATAGATGATTTGGCCCCGTTTGTAATTTAGTTAAAAGCAAATTAATCGCGAGTAAATTCGTGCTGATTCACGAGCGTATTAAATGCTTAAAAACAACGGAATGGTAAAACGAAAAACCAATTTGTACGTTAATCTAAAGGAGGAGAGGCAAAAGAGACTCGAAGACATTGAAAAGAATCGCGTCGATCGCATGAGGAAACGACAATATCTTCGTAAAATGGCGACCCAACAGTTCTATAAGAGCATTCAGATGCTTGCGGCGAATGCTAAACGAGAAAAGGACGAGCCTTTCGAGGATTATTCGATATTCTTGTACCGGCAAACCGCTCCCGACTTCAAGGATAGAGTGAAAGATCTCGAGCAGAAAATACTTTATCCAGTAAGACCTCCCCTAGTTGAATTGTGTGCTGCGTGATACACATACGTCTATGTAACGTCGCTTGATAGTTTAACACTACACATTTTTACTAAAGAGAGAGAGAGAGAGAGCGAAAAATATAAAGAGGTTTACGATATCCTAGTCTGTTCTTCTTCTCGTAGACGATACATACTAGAAAGAGAAAAAAAACGCCTCATTAGAAGGGTCTTAGCTCACTTAACGTGTGTGATTATTATTTAGTATTAAACCAAGTCGGCAAATCGTTGATATCAGCAAATCGTGCCGCGTAATGCTTATCAAAATTTTTTTTAGTGTGAACATAATATATTTACGAATACTCACGGTCAGAGTTGGGCAACGATGACTCGCAAACAATCCTATTTATTCATTTATTTATGCATTGATTAATCATTTTTTTTTCGTATATTTTACATCTTGATAAGAAAATTCATAGAAAATTGATACATTATTATTTTCTCCAATACTTCTTGAATTTTTCAATTTAATTTATATCCCCAACATTTTTTTTACTAATACATCGATTCGTGCAAATTATTTACAGAATTAATAAACAAATAAGTTGAGTTTGTAAAAAATTTAATGGTCACAATATAGATCAGTAATAATGTACAATTTATAACCGATTTATTATTAAGAATATATGATTCATTAAATGACAATTTATTTATTGTGATAATAATTAACCGATAATTAATTATTATTTTTTATCGACGGTTTTTTCATAATAACTTTGCCCAACTCTGCTAACGAAATGCACCGCTCGTCGATTTTTTAGCAGTCTAATAACTAACTGCTTAACGCTGTAATAATTATATCTGCGATTCGATCAGTCTTTTATTTTTAAAAAAGGGCGAATTGAAAAGGCGAAGTGACTTAACGTGTCTCTGGCTCTGTGATGTAGCACGGTTGCCTGTTCGAGAGATAACGAACAGCGAGGACGAAGGTTAATCTTCATCGCAAGCTAATTTCACTACGATTTTAGGATAGGGAACCAAAATTACACGCTGGACATCATCGCGGTAGTATGGACGAAGATATTTCTGGAAGGATAAAGAATTTTGAGGACAAATTCCGAGGCACCGCTTCAAACGAGAAAAAACCACGAGATCTTCTAAGGGCGATTGGTTTGTCACTGTTTTATTGCCTCCAGTAAATGATTTTGGTCGACGATCGCTAAACGATTATTTTACAGGAAGAATTGAGAAAACTGACTGGAACGTTAAGGAGATCGAGAAGAAAATCGAGGAGAACAAAATGGGTCGTGGAATGCGGCAGGACAGAGTCGAAAAGGTTCCAAAGTGGAGCCGTGAGCAGGTTGGCACGACTATTTCAATAACAGCAATGCGATAAATCGTTTTCAGGTCTCTATATTCTTCCTTCAGTTTCTAGCTCGGCAAATCAAGATGGAGAAGAAAGGACGAGATCCCAGTCAGATGGACAGTAAGTACGCCGAAATTGATAACACCCTCAAGGATATTGACCGGAAGATCAAAGAGGGTAACGTCCTCGGTCAGAATAAAGTATCGGCAATGGCCGAGCAATTTGCCAACAAAAGTCAGGACACGGAGCCGAAGGTTCAGCGTTCGGTAAATATTCGATTAATTTTATTTTAAAAAAAGCCGAGAATCCGGATGAAACAATTGTCACGATCAGGGGCAAAGAAGTCAGCAAGGGACTAGAACACGACGGTTTACGAAAATTATCGCGAGTTACGCGACGTGCATGTTCCCGCCGCCGTTGTAAAACCTTTTTACTTGTCTCACGCAAAGTAAAGTTCCAGCAAAAACCTCTCGTTCCAAATATATTATCAGTTTTCTCAACTAACGTTCATGTTGCAATTTTTATTGTTATCGTCTCGTGTCGTTACCTTTTTTTTGTAATAGAGTGTGTGACGTACTGCTGACTCTGAACCCTTGAGCCTGAAAAACTACCGATCTGTTATGAATCAGACGCTTCAAGCTTCACTTTTTTTTTGTTGTTGATTTTTTAGAATTCTAAAGCAGCAATAACACTACCGACGCAGGGAGGCTCAGAGCTGTGCCATTTTTGTGATAAACGAGTTTATTTAATGGAGAGAATGACTGCCGAGGGCAAATTCTTTCATCGTGGTTGCTTCCGCTGCGAATATTGCTCTACATCGCTAAGAATAGGTTGGCATAGTAATTTAAGATTAAATCAGGGTATTTTTCAATGGAACTATTTAATAATTGCGCACAATTCTTTTCAGGTAATCACACTTTCGACAGAGATAAGGATGGAGGACGTTTCTATTGCACCCAACATTTTGGCCTATCGGGAACAATAAAAGCGCGCGTAGAGAAGAAGAAGATACCACTGCTCAACAAAGAAAATATACCGGATTCCTCGGTGCCGAAGAAACAAGTAACTGATAAAGTATGCGCTAATTTCTAGGGAAATTTTCCATCCGTTTTGAGAATTAGAATTTATTTCGTTACTTTTCTTACAGGCAAAAACTCCTCTAGAGGGCGTTGCTGGCCTAGACCTTTTGGATCGTGGTCAAACACCGGAGAGAATAGAATTCGAAAATCTTGCGGGAATGTCGGATGCTGAGGAAGCCCAGAGTCAAATGGACGAGGATGAATGGACGGACCGAAATTTCGGCGCTTCTGCTGCTGAAATGGGCTCCAGCGACGATATTTCCGACATGAGGTTCGTCGCACATTATCTATTTTCTAGCATCAATATCTCTGTATTCATTCTGATAAAAATAACTATCAGACATCCTGCAATTATTTATTTATGCTAATATTATTTCGCTTGTGTACAACAAATTTGTTACACTAGATTAAATTTCGGGAAAGTTGGTGGGAAAACGTAATTTAAAAAAAAAAATGAAGAATCCCGTAAAAACTTAACTACTTTGCCGATCTTTCCCATACTCAATTTCGGGGGTAACTCGATGTCACTTCGTTTTTGTAAAAAAAATTGTCATTGAAGATAACCGAAAATCTCGAAAATTAAGGTATCGAACTTAGTCGGAAAAAAAATTTTGAAACACTTAAGGAGGTTGGATACCGTCTTTTTGGCGGGGAGGTGCGCGGTTTGCCGGGGAGGTAATGTGCGAGAGAGAGGTCCGTGTCGCGCGTTCACTGGCGTACATTGTTGTACTATTCCAGCAGTTTTGTTTTTACGTTTTCTCGGAAACCAAGCAGACGAATCATTTCGGTCTTCGTAAAAGTTCTTTTCGAAAATAAAAGGAATGATTTCGTTCTGTTATCAACACTTGTTTATCATTTTTATTATACTCTCGAGAAGAACGTTGAAGGTGCGTATAGTTTTCGCTATGTTGTCCATGCATAAGAGTGTAATTTCAAAAATTAATTTCTCGATAACCATCTAGACGATTGACATGGAATTTGGCATGGAGATGTAAGTTTTATTTACGAATATCCTCCAAAAATTTGAGAGCATGTTTATCATTTTGAGTTGGGTATCCATCCTCCTTAAAATATAAAACGGTTTATAGATTTAGCCTAAATGCAATATCAATCGTCCTCAAATTTTATTTTAGTTGATATCTTCAGATTTGCAAAGTCTAGAGGATTTACGAAGATTTATCGAAAAATTCAAAGCGCAATATAATTTTAACCGCTTTGCAATCTTATCCATATTTTTGTATCATCAGCGATTCTGATGAGGAAAACGAAGTTTACGAGGAGGCAATGGACCAGCCGCTCACGACGGAAGGTACGATAGAATTGGCCAAAAACTGGACTCTCCGTTATTCGCATCCTCACGCATCGACAGGACATTCAGACACGGGTAGCAACGAGTACGAGGATTCCAGCGACGAATACACGAGCGAAGGTGGGTGTCAAAGAGTTTGTCGTTGAAAAGGAGCGCGTAAGCTTAAGGAGGTCCTGTTGAAATTACGTAAAAAAAATATTCGCATTTTGTCTTTCGCTGCAAAATTTATATACGTAAATTGAACTTTCAAGCAATAAAAAGTACGTTGCAGTATATTCAAAAGTTCACGATTCCGCTCGTACCATAAAACAAATGATCTTATCGGATTTTTTAAATGAATAATCGCAATTTAAATGAAGACGAATTATCAAAGAAAACCAAAGAACACACGCGAAAATAAAAGTCAAATGGGCGTAAATTTTAAACATGTTGTTATTAATAAGTTAATTTAGTAATACCAAACATCTACATTTTTTTTATTTCTTCAATGTGTTAATAACCTTTTGGAATTATTATTATTCAAAGTCAATATTTTTTGAGATGAGATTTTTATCCCATCGAGAAATGTTCCAAATTTTCTCTGAAACTCAAGTATGGCGGGTCTCGTATATCCTTAATGTGAATAATTTTGATAAAAGGCCCATAAAATTTTCATCAATTTACAATATTTTATTTTATTAATAATTAAAAAAATTTAATTAAATGATCAATTATTAAAATGAATTTAAAACATTATTTAATTATTGAAAATAATTATTTCATTTTTTATTTAAATAAAAACATTTACAATATTTTCATAACTCATAGTCTAATCAATAGCATGCATCGACAGAACCTCCTTAAAAAAAAAAAAAGCTCGCGCTCCGCGGTCGAACAGTATGTATTCTCAGACGAGTTCGATCTTCTTGATCTTGGGTGTAGCAGACTTCAGACCTTGTTAAAAATTTGCGTCTAGACGAAGAGAGTGGCACAGCTACGGAAGACGAGGAGGACGTCCGGGCCCGTGAGCTGAGGAAGCAGGAAGTCTGGCTGAAGGTACCACCGCGCAGCTCGGACACGGACACTGGCTCGGAAACCGAGGTGAAGCATTCACAAGAATCTACAGTAGACGAGAATTTAGAAGCTAAGCCATCGGGCTCCGATGTTAACGGTGACGTTGTTGTAGTGGTTGCGTTAGAAAGTAGCGTAGACGCGGATGTAAATTCGCAACAAACGTCCGTCCCTGTCGCGACGAGTGAAACGAACGATTTAAACATAGAAAATTCATTAAGTTCCCTCGATAATACACTTAAAACGGACGAGGCTTTTAATTGTAGAAATTTAGAGGAGGCGCAGCAAGCTAGTTACGAAAGTAGCAGTAGTTTATCGCATTTAGGCGTAGGATACGTTGATCACGATTCCAGTACTCTTGGCTCAAATTCCTCAAACAGCCGTAAAGAACTTCCGGACGCGATTCCCGATCCCACTGATGAAATTCGCGAGAAAGAATCGGATTCGAATAATTTCAGCAATAGCTTACAAATAAACGGTGATAATTTGCCGGATTTAATTACATCGTCGCCAAAACTTGACAGACAGACCAACAAAACTGTGGTTATTATTTCTGAACGAAAAAATCAAAATTCCGATATTCCTGCTGTTTCTGTCACCGAAGCGACGCCGATTGCGGAGAAAATAAGTGAATTCCAAGCTCCTTCTAGTCCCAAAGAGAGCCAAGATTCTTTTGAAGATCTTAAGCAAGAATTGAAACTGCGCCGAGCCAGGAAGAGGGAAGGATTAGCGGAGCTCAGGCCACTTTCCAGAGAGACTGCGCGTTCTAAGGTAAGCGAATATTTCAAAGCTATGAAGCAGCCCAACACTTCAGCGGAGTCACGACTGAAAGTGGAATCCAAAATCGTCGCGGAGCTTTCGAAAAACGATGAAATTACGACAGTCCCAATTATTCCACTGGGCGCAAAGTCTCAGGTGTCCGATAAGGTGGAATCCAAAGATCTGATGAAATACTTTGAGCGTAGAAGCTCTCAAGGCTGCGAAGAACTCGCGGATGCTGCGAAAGTGCGACGAAAGAGTTCTATCGGTGTTGACAGGCTTCAAGGTATTAATGAACAATTTAAGGAAACGAAAAAACACAAAGATACCCGTAAGAATGAGATTGAAACCAAAGTGGAAGTATCTACGACACAAGAAGAGCCTGAAGTACACAAAAATTATCTTTGTGATGGCGGCGAAGAATTTAGGGAAATAGAAAATCATAGCGAAGGTTTTGAAGAAGGGAATAACATGCAGATTCAATCTGAAATAAAGAACATGTCAGAAATACACAAAAATGATGTTTGTGATGTTGGCGAAGAATTAAGGGAAATAGGAAATTACAGCGAAGGTTTTAAAGAAGCAAATGAAGCAGTAATTCGATCTATAACAAAAAATGTGCTAGATATTCACGGGAATGACGTTTGTGACGTCGGCGAAGAGTTGCACAATACAGAAAATCACAGCGAAGGGTTTAAAGAAGCAAAGAAGGAAAAAATGCAATCTAACACGAAAAATGATCCAGAAAATCTTAACGAAGGTTTTCAAGAAGCAAAGAAGGAAAAAATTCAATCCAACACGAAAAGTGTGCCAGAAAATAGCAGCGAACGTTTTCAAGAAACAAAGGAGGAAAAAATTCAATCAAACACGAAAAATGTGCCAGAAATTCACAAAAATATTCCCTATGGTAGCGACGAACATCTTAGAGGGTCAGAAAATGAGATGGAAAGTCTCAAGGAAACAAAAATGCAGCCTAAAGGGAAAAAAGAATCAAAAGTTTCCAAAATTGATGAGAAAACTCATGCACGTCATCGTTTGGCGGAACCACCGCCCATAGAAAAGATTAAGGTGGTAGTTAAAGAAATTACAGCGCCCACAGCCACGATAAGCATACCTAAGCGCCCGGAACGCAAACGCACGACTCACGAATCGGCGTCGAGCGATTATAAAGAAACTACAACTCCGACGAGCAAACTTACTCCAGAAATTCCCAGACGAAGACGACCCGACTCAAAAACACTGTCAAAGAAGGAAAGTGACACCGAAATCGAATCCAAAGTATCTGGCGATTATTCCTTACCGGAAAGAACAAGCAAAGCCATTTCGTCAGATCATTTATCAAAAGAATCGAGATCCAAATCACCTCCGGATAAACTTAACGACGAGCTAAAGAAAAACGCGAACCCATTAAAATCTTTGTCGATTGGCAAACCGGACGTTCACGGTTCGAGCAAATCTGTCGCCTCCTCTAAATTTGATAAAGCCAATAAGAAAGACAAATGCATCATATCATAAGAGAAAAATGTGTTAGAATTCGTATTAATAATTTTGAGCGATACGACGATGATACATGAGACTTGTCGATTTATACGTAAAGAGGCGGCGCTGAAAATCGTCGCGATATTTCGAGCTAATGTTACTCGAATACTGTTCTTTTTTTCCTCATTTTTTCATATAGCGAGATTGTGTGAGATATATTTAATAAAGTATCACGAGACAATAATATGGCTGATGGTGAAACATATGTGTGCGCACAAAACGACCCCCCAAAGGCCATTCATATAAAGAGAAAAAAAAAGACACAAAAGGTAACGAATTTAGAGCTATAGGAATGGCGTGCTGTTGAGCTAATACAATTTATATTCGACTAACAGTTACTCAAACCGATTAATCGTATGTGTTTCCTCAGTGCTTACGTTTCTCACACAAAGTATTTGTTTACTCACCGTTGCATTATTTTCACCAGCCAATTACTACCAAAACAACTACAATGAACTTTATTAATATGTCTCACCGTTTCTCGCCCTTTTGTGCGAGCAAATTATCCTCCTTTGCGTTCACCTACTGACCAATCGCGTTCTAGTCTCTAAATTGGTTTGTACTATTTCTTTACATCTCCTAGATGATGAATGTTTTTTTAAATTTTTCTACTATAAAAAAATGGTGATCTTTTTTTTTTTGGTGTCATATTTTTATTACGAAACGTGTGCCAATTTTGAAGGAGTTCTATCGATTTTCAATTTTTTTAAAATTTTTTAGTTCCGTTTTTTTTTTTTTTTCACTTTTCCAAAATTCGTTAAAGGACTGAATAGAAAATAATGTTGAATAACAAAAACCTTAATGAACAAATGCCAAAAATGCTAGAAACACTTTAAAAAATGTAAAACTGATTTGACTAATGTGAAGTGCTCGAAACTCCTTTAAAAACAGTCAGATCTTCGATATCTAGTGTTCACTTGGAGGATAAAATGCTCGCCTATTAATTTGTGTCTTGACAAAGTGTCGCACGTGATGACACAGACTACTAATAGAGTTAAGCGAGGTCTTTACGTTTTTTTTTCATCCGTAACGTTTCTCACCCAATTCACTGCTACAAATTCGTCAGTTGAAGGAGTGAAGATCGTTTCGATTAAACGAAGCAACTTGAATGTTTCGCAGGTGGCATCGGACAACGATTCCTCCGAGGATAGTCAGGAAAATTCGGCAACCGAGATATCCACGGATTCGGAATTCGAGCACGACGGAACGACGCCGACGCAGCACGAAATACCGGAAATAACGATAAACGATGCGCACGTAAGGAAAAGCCGAGGCCAATATGCAGAGCCGAAGAAAGTACAAGTTAAAAGTCGTGTTATTCCATCGATTAATGGAAATTTGAAGCAGACCAAGGAAACCGGCGTAAAATTGCAATTTTCCAAATTGGACCCTACGAAAGAGTCCAATCAAGAAAGTTCCACTACAGCGCCTAAAAAACCTTTGGAAACTTCGCCTCGGCCAAATAATACACACACACCGAGTCCCAGTCCTCTGTCAAATCCTCGAAAAGGCGATTATCTGTTGAATCGTACGCATTCAACGGAGGGAATTGCTTCGAAGCTCTCGTTAGAATTGAAGAAACGATATTTACTGGGCGGTTCTGCGCTCGGTGGATGCGTTATTAAATCCGGTTCGACTTCGAACGTCGACACGACACTCAGAAATTTGTCCGACGCTATTTCTCAGCATCAGAAGCTATTGAATCCCGCGCCAGAGCCAAGTCCAACGATGCAAGCGTTTTTGCAAGGCACTAAGCTAAGATCGAGCAATACGCAGCTTTCTCCGATCTCGCCTACGGGAATCTTCACTGCCTCGCCTCTCAAGACTTTTCACGTCCAGGAATCATCCGCCAAAGTACAAAATTCAAAGGAAACGAGCGTAGCGCCTGAAATATCAAAGGTTCAACTGCCAGACTTGGTGAAGGAGACGAATATCCTTAAATCCAAGACAGAACCAAATATTTATCGAGTCGAGACGAGCAACGAAAAGCCCCAGGAGCCTCAGAAGCGAATTCAAGAAAAAGTGCAATCACCGACCGTGGAAAAATTACCGGAAAATGCGGAAATAATCAGCGAGGAAAATGACGCTTGTAGACCGCGAAGTCCTTTACACGAGACATCAATCGTCGTTCCCCAAGTCGACTGGAACAAAAACGCTGCAGAGGAAACTCGTAGCAAAGACAGCAGCGAGGATTCCGAGATCGACAGCGATTCTCTCTCCTCCAGCGATTCCGACGATTCCGATGGCGTAGTTAAGAAGGAACCGCAACTTTCTATTAATCTTTCACCGCCAAGACTGCAAATTCACAGCACAGACGGCGATTTATTGCTCGACGAGGAAGCCGATCGTGATAAAGATTGTGGCGGTACTTTCGAGCCCGATTCCATCGAATTTATAGACGTGCGCGACGATCCTCCGCAAAATACCGTAAATTCCCATCCGGAAGATCAGAAAATAATCTCCAGCAGTAAAATTCCAGCCGACGTCGAGAGCGTCAACAAAAATTTGAAAAAACTTGAGCTCAATGAGACGAACATCGTCAAAAGTAATTGCAGCAGTCCTACATCGAGTGTCTCGAACAAACAGGACGATTCGATGGAAAACGACGTGACAACCGCAGCTCTCACGGAAACGGAATTTTCCGAATGGGCGAGAGACGGCGAAGCGATGGTAGCCGATGATCTTCGCGACGTGGAGTTTGACATCAATCCGGAATTCATAACAACGCGAAAAAATCGTGGAAATCGAGAGAAAGTTGCGCCGATTTCAGCGGCGGCGCGGATGGCGAAGGAAGAAGATCTCACGGATATCGAGGTCGAATCTTATAGATACGATCGTGCGATCGGCGCTCCGAGCAACGATACGTCGAAGCTTCTCGCCAATGGCGAGGATATCGATTATATGGACACCGATAACGAATCGCTACTCGACGATAGTCTCAGAGACGCGACGAACGTTTCGCTCTTGAAAAATCGTGGCTACGTTGAGTTTGTCAACGTCGCTAGTTCGCCACCTTCCAGGCCTCACATGAGACCAATTGTCGACGCTCCCATAGCACGAGCTGAGATGGAAAACGAATTTTGCTCCGAAGACGAGAGATACGACGACGAGAACGTTATCGAAATAAATCCTATTACGATGGATGACATTAAGGATCGATTAAACGGCGTAAAAAGTGAGCAGATCGTTCCACCGGTAATTACCATGGAATTCGCGAAAAATGATGATATTCAAGTAAATGAAGCTGTGAATCGAGAGCTTTTTCAATCGATGGAGGAAGATAGTTTGTTGGTTATAGAACCGGCGGAGGATACAACGACGAGCGAGATAATAACGGTTCTCGCGAGTCCCGTGAATCCTCAAGCAATTTCAGTGCCGGCTCAGCCGATCGCAACAGAATCGGTCCAGGAACCTTCGAAAACCGTCGGCGATTCTTACAATCCCGATTATTTGGAGCACGTTAAGCGTCTACAATCGAGAATAGCCGAATTCAGCAACGCCAAAGATTCCATAGACATCAGAAAATCGAAGAGAAAGAATTCCAAGAGCCTGCAAAAATCCAGTGCGGAGATGATCGCCGAGGAAATAAAAGCGCAACAGGAATCGGTCGTTAACGATGCATTTAATTCGCCGGCTACGTCCCGAAAGTTGGAAGAAATTACGAGGGAAAGAACGAAAAGACAGACACTTATTCAGGATTTATTGATGGATAAAATGGAAGCACAGAAGCAAAAATCGGCGGAAAAGAAGGCGAGAAGAGCGGCGAGGACTGCTTCGTTTACGACGAGCACTACGATGTTTTCTAGTGTTCCTAGTCCTGTTACATGCTCGCCAAAGGATAACACACCTTTTACCTTCGTTCCAACGTCGATTGTTTCGCCGGTTAATAGTCCTGTGCGGACTACCTTCGCGGAGGCTAAGAAAACACTCCACGAGCCACAGTCTTCGAGTCTCTCTAACAATTCCAACTCTTCAAGCTTGATATCGAGTTTTAGAAGTCAATCACGCGAACACGACGCCGAAAACTCGACTCTGCCGTCATCTAGACCGGAAAGCACCACAAATAATTACGATGACGAATTTAAAACGCCAATCGCACCGCCAAGGCACAAACACGAAGAAGCTCGACGTACAGCAGAAAAAGCTAAGCAAGAAGCGCGCGAAAGAGCGAGACTGAAGAGCGACGAAGATCTCGGTCTAAGTCCTGAGGATAAAATTCGGGAATTGAGGATGAAAGCCGCGCGAAGACAACTTTCGATGGAAGAGAAACGCAGAGTTGAGGAAGACATGACGCCGGACGTCAAAACGAGACACTACAGCTTTAGTTTCGGTAGATCGGCGAACAATAAACTGCAGACGAGTAAAAGTACGGATAACATGAAGGCTCTTGCGAAGAAAATGGTTTTCGAGCCTCTGCCTGCTGGAAATGCGAAATCTATGGATGAATTGCTGAGAGACAGCGAAAATACGAAAGCGGAAAGTGATGTTGTCGTTAAACGCGAGAAAAAGAAGCCGCCGAAAGATCCTGAAAGACGGAAAAGCATCATCAAGGCTGTTTCGGATTTCTTCAAGAAAAAGGAAACTACACCATCGCCACCGAATCAAAAGGATAAAACATCCATGTTCAGACTTACCGCTAAGTCTAAGGACAAAGGAAAGGTAATTTCGCGGCGTAAATGCTGACTTTTATATCTATTTTACTGAATATCTCGGGAATTTCGTGTGTGATATTGCGGCTAGCCTAATCGGCTGTCTTTTCACAATGTTTCAGTTGTATAAATCGTATTCGGAAGGGTCAGATGTAAGCAACGTTCATATTAAGTAATCACTGATACCCCCAAATTACTTTTATACTTTGTCCCCGGTACTTCTTTGCGCTATAGTTTGTTGCAGGTATCAGTTGATTTATTTTATTTTGTTGTACATTTTGGTTTTGCTATTTACAATATATTTGTAGCTTTTAACGAAGATTTACAGTTAACGTTTTTTTTTTCGTATACACACTAACAAGAATTAATAGAAGTAGTGCCTCGCGTAGTCAGATTATTTTGTCATCGCTTTACAGCGTTTCGGTATATTTTATCACGAAACCCAAAAGCACTGAAGGATTAAACGCTTTATTCCAATTAAAAATCATTTAAATGGTCCTTCTGCAGTAAAACCCCGTGTTTAATTCATTTTTTTATAACGAAATTAATTTCATTTTTTTTTATAACAGTGTTTTGATATTGTAAATGAATTCCTAGGTTCGAATGTGAATATTATAGGAATTCCAAATTTTTAAAAATATATATAAATATAGAATACTGAATAATTTCTTATATTTAAGTCTGAGTTTTAAAAAATATGATCAGAACACCGTTACAAATAATCAGCTAATAATCAAATGATTTCCGGAATATTATTTTTCCCTAAAGAAGAAGCACGCTGAATCGATGGAGCTTTTCAAATGATTAATGTGGCAAAATTGCACATATTTAATTCCATACAATTTCTTTTTCTTTCTGAAATATTAATTTACATTTTTTTTAGTAATAATTATTCAAACCGTTTAAAATCTGAGTGTTGCACATCCTTCCTAGCAGTGTACTAATTTCAGTTTTATTAGTCCTGCACCGCAAGTTATAAGCCTGATAATTCCGATTTTTCTTTATACGTTCGAAAAAAAAAAATGCTAGTCAATTCATTAATAAAGCTGATTGACTTTTTAGCTGGACAAGATCACTAATCAGAAGCTCGAGACGCGACCTAAGAGCGTTTGTGAGGGAATGCTCGTCGGCAATTTCTTGAGCGAAAATATACCTCCAATACCTCCGCCGCCGCTGAACTACAATCTCGTGGCTGCTCACGTTTCAGGTAATTTTTATTTTATTCTAGTCGATAAGTTTAGCATGAAATGGGCGATGATTTTTGCGGTTGGTGATGGTGCAACGATGCAACCTGCGCGACAATCATGAAAAAGGGTATAAATGGTTGCGTTTGGTATGAAAAAAACAATGTGTTTCGCATGTGCTAACAGATGACAGTTTATCGGATGAGGACTCAAAGACGACGGCGTTGTCGACCTCGCAAATGCATAAGACAACAGTCGGCGAAGGCTCTTGCAGTAGCATTCCTCGCAAAGCGAAAACTGCAAAGAGAGTCGCCAGGCAGGCTCACCTCAAGAGGTAATTCATAAATTACTAGCTATACGTAACAATGAATAATAATAAGATTTCAAAAACCCCAATAATAAAATAAATACAGGTTGAATAAATATTATAAATAAATATAATTAAAATTGAATTTTAAGAAGAAAAAACGATTCCGACTTGAGAAAAAACGCGTTACGTTATCCGTATATAAGAAAAATATATCTGTAAAGTTATTTGATTGATAATGTGGATTATTTTTATGGATAGAAAACAAAACACGCTTTTTGCTAATATAGTTTGGGCGATTTTTTAAATATAAAACATTAGTAATATACTGGTAGGAAACAGAATTATTGCTAGTTCGTTTAAAAGATAATCAAGAATTGATTCGCAATACAAATAATTATTTTTCTTTTAATAAGATTGCGAATGGCACAAGAAATACAAAGAAAGTTAGAGGAAACGGAAGTGAAACAACGAGAATTGGAGAGCAGAGGTGTCAGCGTAGAGAAAGCTCTTCGGGGTGAGGGAGGTAAGTTCTCAAAATCAGCATTTTTGTCATCCCATCATTTTCAAACGCAACCTATTTGTTTATTAATTCCATTAATAATTACCGAACAGTTTTTTTTTTTAACTCCTGATGATAGCAATAAATTATTGAGTTTTAATTCGATATCTTTAAGAAAAAACAATGTAGGTTGAATTTTTCAACCGAAAGTCGAATGTGTGAATTCTGATATCAGAAACAGAAAAAAGTCACTTTTTTCAAAATCATCGTAAAAGGACATGTAATCGGTACGAAAATGGGACTTGAGAACGATAGTAAAGGCCTAAATTCGACACACACACACGTTTTGGACCAATCTGAGTGTCCTGACATGATAATCCAGAAAAAAAAATTCAAAAAAGCGTCCTCTATAAGGGAGAACAATTTAAAAAAACAGAATTATTATCGAAGTATTTACGTCACAAATAAATAAACGCGATAAATTAGACGGTAGTGATAAAACCCAATTTGAAAATTTTCTCATTTGTCTAGAATGCTCGGATCGCGAGGAAGCGGATTTGCTTCGTGAATGGTTCGACCTAATGCGTGAACGCACGGAATTGCGTCGTTACGAGAAGGAATTGTTGGTGCGAGCGCAAGAGGTACAATTGGAGGATCGTCACGAGAGACTTCAGCAGGAATTCCGGGAGCGATTGGCTGACGACGGTAGGACCACCTAATGAACAAAACGAACGACAAAAAAAAAGCGAAAACTCGATGATCGTTTAAGGTATTTGAAAACGACGACGTTAAAGTTGAGAATTATTCGTATTCGTTTTAGATCACAAAAAGACGAGTGCCGACGTGCAAAAAGAGGGCGAGATCTTGACAGAAATGTTGGAATGTGTTGCTAAACGCGACTCGCTGATAGCACTGCTGGAAGAGGAGCGACAAAGGTGGCGTAGACCCTCGTGCCCGACACTCAGTGCACTCACAACTATGTCTGCCAATTCCTCTCGATATTCGATTAACAATTCCAATAAAACCTCTCCAACCTCCGACACTACTACTACATCCATGCTCTTTGCACTTTTCGCAATGTTAATCGCATATCTATTATCCCTGCACATTATGGAAACTCTAATGGCTTTCCAGAGCGAGCTTTCGCCATTTTTCACTTACGATTAGATAGCGAGAGAGAGAGAAACAGAGAGAGACTGTTGTTTAAGCATCTTGGCCCACGTACTCATATACGAGATACGTAAAAACCGCATGATTTTTTTTTCTTTATCGATTTTCACAGACCTAGATCGCATTGGTAATGCAATTCGCATGTTTGCAGAATTTTTTAAATTTTTTTTCCCGTCTAGTGCATTAATCATTGTAGTGGCTGTCATAAAAAAGCATTCATATGCGAAAATATATTTTTATTTACACTATAAATTATAGAAAAATGTTGTAAATAAATTAAGTATCGTCACGTCTTCCAAATATATTTTAAATACTTGTATTCGAAATACATTTAAGATATTTGTACATTGAAAAGTTTCGTATTTTCGCATATAAATGTTGTCTTTACAGGCACAGTAGTATCACAAAGCACGCTATTAATTGTTATATATATATATATATTTTTTTCTGTTTCTGTGAAGAATTTATTTATTTATTTATACATCTGTTAATTATGTACATATTTATTGCGTCGCGACGAATTATTTGTCGCGTTGTAAAAGTCTCATACTTGGGTGAATTAAAATCGTGATATTGCCATAACAAATAATCACAGACTCCAATCCGCTTGGTTAAATCATTCCGTAATGGGTTCCCCGCGCTCTTTAGCTGCTCTACGCTTGTAATATTAATCCATCACGAAAAAAAATTGAGAAATACATGACACACGTTGATAAAAAAAAAGAAATAAAACATAAGTCGAGCTTACGATTCCTAGAACATGAATATAGACATTGGGCAGAGGGTAATAGGATCACAGCACGGCTTCGCTTAATTATGCACCTCTGCGCGCAGTTCACTTGAAATGGGAACCGGTAAGACTGCGCTTAATTAAACACTCAACTACAGATTATTAAAATATTTATACGAATTCGATGAGACACGCGATAACCGAATAAACTGTCGATGAGATATTCAACATCAATTCTGCAACAAAAAAAAAGGTTTTTTCAAATAATTTATAAAAACCAGGTTATATAATTCCAACAAATAAACAATTTTACATTTTTTTCCATTTGTCACTCAAATATAAAAGAAAAAATATCGCATTAAATTAAAAAATTAATAATTTCCAACAATTAGTTTGTTTAATAAATAAATTTACGACAATTAAAACAAAATATTGTCAAATTTTTTAATTTCATGTATTCGGTAAAATAATATATCCTGAAGTTACGAAATTATTTGAGAAGACCTTTCTCTGTGAGAGGCTGAACTGGAATGCGTTATATTTGCAATTTTGCGAAGAAGCCTTTGATTTTTCCTAACAATTGTTTGTGGCATAACCGAATAAACCATTTGGCCGTTTACAAAAAATCCCTTGGTTTTTTTGTTAACATTTATTATTGGCGTTTGAGCTGTTAGCCCTGCATTCGTAAATTTTTTACGTCATGTGTTTACCCGAATTAATAACTTTGAGACGAAAGGCGGCGAGTGTGCGACAAGATGTTTTAACGATAATTTGCTTTCAGGTACAGAAACGAAGACCGGGACCTCGAGGAGCAAATGCTGGCTAAGGGTTTGAGACTAACGCCGATCAACAAATCCGGTCCTAAATATTCTGTATAAACCGCTCGTAACGTGAGCGTCATTTTTTTTTTTCGTCTATCATTTTTGTTATACGATTTAGATTTATACACACTGAATTCCATGGACAATTGAATTCACGAAAGACTGTTATATAAAATGAGTTTCACGAGGGACGAGGAGGACCAACTCTGGAGCTTTTCGATAATCGCACTTCGCGCGGATAACGGAATTACGACGGAACTGTCGAAATCGTGAAGATTTGAGCTGCGTCAATCATAGAGTATTGTACAATTTTAATTAACTTAACGTAAAGATGAAAGAAAAAACAACACATTCTGTCCTTTAACGACGATGCACGTGCGTGTTATTCGATTAAAACGTGATGAATTTACGGGGATTTCGAAATTAATCGAAGGCAAAGAAAGAGAAAGAGAGAGAACGAGAGAGAGAATATTTTTCAATGTATGACTTTTAGCCGGGGGGATAATCGAGAATAGAGAAAAAGAGAGATGCGTGATATGTATATTTTATAAACTTGATAGAACGGTTTACCAATCTATTTTTATTTTTGCAAAGAGAAGACTGCGTGTGTAATAAGTGCTAGCTATTGCGGTACTTTAATGAGTCGCGATGTATACAGGTCTTTTTTCACGCGTATGACGAAACTAAGACGTGATATAATGTATACGCGGGGTTAAATCACTGTACGAACAGTGACGAGTAATGAATTTAAACGGATACGCATTATGTACAGAAAACGACGATTGTAGTATTATACCGAAGGAATTCACATCGAACAATCATTGGCAAGTCCTGTGAAAGCAGCGATCAGCAAAATTTAATTTTTTTTTTCAATTACTTTTGCAAATTCCAAGCGATTTCTTCATTAAAGTTACATAAAATATTTAATTACAGAAAATGGCGATTGTAGTATTATACCGAAGGAATTCACATCGAACAATCATTGGCAAGTCCTGCGGAAGCGGCGATCAGCAAAATTTAATTTTTCTAAATTACGCTTTTAAATTAAGATTATATAAAATATTTAGCTATTCATTTTGCTTGTAATTATGAATTCCAAATGCCAGCAAAAATATTTTAACAAATTAATTGACGAATTAACTGACACGAGTGATGGAAAAAATAATGATAAAATTAAATTTCGCTAATTTCTGCGCGTGGAAGAACTGGAGACAAATCTCGAGCCCGATCGTAAATTAATTTGACGAGATAAAGATATGCAATTGAACGAGCAATAGCTCATCGCCTGAGCAATTTTGGGAGCCTCGAGCACAAGTGCAATGCAATTTAGAGCCGAGCAATTCACGATTTTTCCTAGTGACGACAGCTTCGCTCACTTTTTTTTTCCATCGGTCTATCGAATCAACACATGTGCCTAAAACTTGGAATTGAGCTATTCGAGATATTCCCAAAAGAGTTTAAAGCCTATAAACACACGGCTAATCGAATTAGCGACGAAAAGTTCTAAGCTCGACGCGAAACACGATTAAATCATTAATCGCAATCTACGCAATGTATCATAGCGAGAAAACTAGTCCTCAGACACAGGAGATTTGTTTCAATAGACTTCTGCCAATAATAAATACAATGTGTTCGACCAGAGTTGTAAATCCCAAATTCATTTAGAAATACAATTGATGATACAACTTTTACCTATATTTTCACAAAAGAACATGCAGCAATTATAATATGATGCGTAAACTTTTTAATAGCTTCGAAAAATATTTATTTTCGATAACACAACGTAATACTTTTTCTGAGAAAATGATGAATCACATTTAAATCATTAGAACATCATGTACATTTTTTCACAATTTCTCTCACTATTAAAATGAAAATAAGGTTTTTTTTTGGCAGATGTTCACACAACATTTTATAATCGATGCAGATTTTTATTGACGAAATTATGAGTACGAAACGAATTGTATTGTAAACTTTATTACTCAAAGTTATGGGGGTTCATAACACTGGTGTGGATGCTCGATGTGAACGATTTATTTCACGATAGAGTGTGAACACAAGTATGTATTACTCGAGCCAAAGCACAGTTCTGAATTGGATTAAATAAAAGAATTGAATTCTTAAGGGGGTGAAAGAGCGCGTAACACGAATACCATAGTATATAGATTAATTAATTAATTAACTATACATCAACTTTGTATAATCATGTACATATACCATATACGTAGAGAAAGCAACAGTGAGAAAAAGATGAAAGGAAAAAAAAGAGCGATCGTGAGAATGTAATTATAAATATTGTAACACAGCGAATAGCGTTTCAACGTTAGGCTAATAATGGCTTTTGTTGCCTCATTATTTCGCTGAATTTAATAAATGCTTTGATAATACAATGACGAAAGAGAACTCCTTGTAATTTACTCCTTAATTATTACTTTGTCCATAGTCGTGACGTCTCGAAAAGACCAGAGGATATCCGTAGGCTTCTTTGGTAGATGCCAAACGAGATATCAATCGGGTAGGTGGAATTTGAATAATAAATTATGATCGCGGTGGCCTTTGTCGCCTCAGGGCCAAGAAATACCTCGCAGGTAGTTATGTGGGCGGCTATTGCTTCGTATATTTGAACAGTTGTATTTGACATGGAAAATAGACTTCAATCATTGAACTATGGATTTATGAAAAACCAAACTATTTTGGTAGTCGTCGAAATTAATGTACGGAAAAGATATTGAAAAATTTAATTTTTTTTATTACACGATTTAATGAAAATTTTATAATTATGTATGAGTTTATTAATTTGTTTTTTGGCCTGTGTGAGGAATAAATCACGTATTTAATGCATACAATTATTGGTCAGTTTTATTAGAAAATATACAAAAAAGAAAGTACAGAATAAATAAATAAACAATCCTTGTTTCAAAGTACAGTAGAGACCCCATCTTTTACCCCATTTTATGTAAAAAAAATCATTCAGAAAATATTTACTATGTATTTATTTCAAAATATCTATGAAACAAAAGGAATCTAAACCTACATAATATTCAAAAACCTTAAAGTATTTTATTCGCAATTCGACAACTTTTATTCTACCAAAAAAAATTATATATAGCGACTTTACTGTATTAAATTTACTGTAAAAAATTTAAAAACCGACCGAAAAGAATATCTATACTAAAGAAATTACAGAATAAATTAATAAGCTCTGTTACAAAGTATAGTAGAGGTCCCATTTTTCCAGGTAAACAAAAACCACTCATACAATATTACATTTTTTTAAATTAATTTCAGAAGGTCTATAAAATAAAAGGAATTTACATATTATTAACCCTTTGATGCACAGCGGGATGTTTAACATCCCACCTAGATTATTATCATTTTTTAAATATTTCAACATTTTCTTTCTCGATTTTAAATAAAAGTAACTTTTTAAAAATAAAAATGTGTGCATCGAAGGGTTAAAATACTTAAAGTATTTTATTCGCAATTCTATCAACAACAAAAAAATGATATAACGCGATTTTACTTATATTGAAGAGAATTTAAAAACCGACCGAATAAATTAATAAGCTCTATTGCAAAGTATAGTAGAAACTCCATTTTTCCAGATAATCAAAAACCGCTCACAGAATATGAAAAAAAAAATTTTAATTTCCGAACGTCTATAAAATAAAAGGAATCTAAACCTACATAATTTTCAAAAAAATAAAGTATTTTATTCGCAATTCGACAATTTTTATTCCAACAAAAAAAAATTACATATAGCGACTTTACTTATATTGAAGAGAATTTAAAAACCGACCAGAAAGAAAATCTATACTAACGAAATTACAGAATAAATTAATAAGCTCTATTACAAAGTATAGAAGAGACTCCATTTTTTCAGGTAATCAAAAACCGCTCACAGAGTATAAAACAAAAAAATTTTAATTTCACAACGTCTATAGAATAAAAGGAATCTAAACCTACATAATTTTAAAAAACTTAATGTGTTTTATTCGCAATTCGACAATTTTTATTCCAACAAAAAAAAATTATATATAGCGACTTTACTTATATTGAAGAGAATTTAAAAACCGACCAGAAAGAAAATCTATACTCAAGGAATTACAGAATAAATTAATAAGCTCTATTACAAAGTACAGTAGAGACTCCATTTTTTCCAGGTAATCAAAAACCGCTCACAGAATATTAAAAAAAAAAAATTAATTTCAGAACGTCTATGAAATAAAAGGAATGTAAACCTACATAATATTTATAAAACTTAAAGTATTTTATTCGCAATTCGACGATTTTTATTCCAACAAAAAAAAATTATATGTAGCGACTTTACTTATATTGAAGAGAATTAAAAAACCGACCAGAAAGGAAATCTGTACTAAAGAAATTACAGAATAAATTAATAAGCTCTATTACAAAATATAGTAAAGACTCCATTTTTTCCAGGTAATCAAAAACCGCTCACAGAATATTTAAAAAAAAAAATTAATTTCAGAACGTCTATGAAATAAAAGGAATTAAACCTACATAATATTTATAAAACTTAAAGTATTTTATTCGCAATTCGACGATTTTTATTCCAACAAAAAAAAAATTATATGTAGCGACTTTACTTATATTGAAGAGAATTTAAAAACCGACCAGAATAAGCTCTATTACAAAGTATAGTAGAGACTCTATTTTTTCAGGTAATTAAAAACCGCTCACAGAATATTTAAAAAAAAAAAATTTAATTTCAGAACGTCTATAAAATAAAAGAAATCTAAACCTACATAATATTAAAAAACTTAAAGAATTTTATTCGCAATTCAACAATTTTTATTCCACCAAAAAAAAATTATGTATAGCGACTCTACTGTATTAAAGAAAATTTAAAAACCGACCGGAAGCGTTTCCTAACGCGAGTTCCTATCGGCCCGCGAATCGATTAATCGAAACTATCTCTCTCTAACCGAAGGGAGGAGTTGACTGCTGCTGCTGCTGCTGTTGACCACAGCCAGATGAAAGCGTGACGTGAGTCTGCGTCTGTCGCGCTCCTTCGCACTTTTATAATCACTATTGCAATCACGAAATAATGTTGCTACGTTGGAAAAATAATAAACAATTGTGAGCCCATCAACTCGCGGTGCCTTCGAGCGTCAAGCCTGGATTAATTTCAGGCTCCCTGCAACGAGTTTGTTGAAAAATGGAAGCTGATTATCAACTGTCGCGCAGTCCAGCTCGAGCTTTGACAGGTAAGACGGAGTCACCGACTTCGTCATTGTTATTATTTCTCTCAATCACCCTTCGACTCTAATAATCATGCAAAAAGCCACAATAACCTACAAAATAGTTATTCTTTATTTATTTTTCTCAAAGTTCTACTATTCGTACCACCTTAATTTGCATTTCTTATTCGCAGTCCCGAAATCATTCTATATATTGCCCAACAATCTCGTGATTATCATGTCGTGAATAGTTAAACCTTGACGTTAAAAAATTGCAAAGGAACTTTAACACTGATAGCGTAACAGAATGTATTGGCTAGTAATTTTGAGCAGACAGGCATTTATCCTGCAGTCGTAGCCCACGCACATGTCGTGGGTGTCAAAGATATGCTACATGCTTTTAGTCTCCCATACAAAAGGTTTCTGGAAGCGAATGGCAGGCATTCAGCTTTTTTTCTTTTACATTCCTCGCAGGTGCAAATAACGAGTCTGAGGATCCGTATCCAAGCCTGTCAGACTATCATGACTATGAGCCAAACTTGGAGTTCGATGACACTGAATTACAGGCCACACCGAATAATGGTAGAGTTTTTTTTTTGTCATATATAGCAGTGGATTCTGAAAGAGACATTCTTTTTAAAAAACATTTTCTTGGATTTTTAGCTACTCGTCTGCTGGAAGAAAAGTTAGACTTAAGCATAGGAGCTGCAGGGACTGGAATTGACTATCTTGAAAGTCCTGTGAGCGACGGAACGATAGAGGAGAACTTTGAGGAAGCTCTGGTCGATGCCCCTGTTGTTGTAACTGGTGAGCGACCTTTTATGCTTTGTGCTTTATGAGAAACTTGAAAATGTCAGGGTTCTTCATTTTATAAGTTCACTGTGATGTGACATACTTTTGAGCACTTCTTGAAAGGAAATTAATCATAAAATAGGAGTTTTTGAAATTTATTTATTTATTTATTCGTTTCATTAGTTAAATCTTTTTACATTATAATATAAATATATTTATTTTGTAGTAGTATATAAAATATATAGAAGTTACATATTATTAAAGAATTAAATTATTAAATTGATTAAAAATTAAACTAAATTATATTTATTAATTTTTTTAAATGTTAAAAATATTTATTATAAATTTTCATTATGAGTAGAAGAAGCTTTTTTGCAGAAACTGGTACATTAAATTAGATATGCAAGTGAGATGTAAATTTACAATCCTTTATACTAAATCTTAGAAAAATTAGGAAATTAATTTTACTGAACTTGTGAATTAAATTTAAAAGGTCAGCTGATGAATATAATATCTGGTATTAAAATTTATTATATTTAAAATTCATAAATTTATTAAATTTCTGGTATTAAAATCTATTATATTTAAAATAAAATTTATAAATTTATTAAATGTCTGGTATTCAAATTTATTATATTTAAAATGTATAAATTTATTAAATCTCTGGTATTAAAATTTATTATATGTGAAATTTATAAATTTATGATGAATAAAATTTCGGATATAAAAGTTTATCAATATTTTCAAATTTAGAAAAAAAAATCTCATAATTTACAAGACTATGTATCAATTGTGTATAAAATCTTGACTTCAACTTCAATACTCTTATTATATATATATATATTTTTTTAAAAATAAATCGGCCTATTTTTTGAATCCTAAGTTTATGCGGATCCTTAAAAAAAAAAATCAGTATCACGAAATTGATTAAATTGTAAACAGCGGATGATCTGGCCGCCCTCGATGAGGAGCTAGCGGATGAGGAGGACTACCACGATATTTCTCGACTGGGAATCGTCGAGGTCGTGGGAGATGATAGTGCCGGACGTAAAGTTATCGTCGTATCTGCGTGCAAACTTCCTCCGGTTGGAAAAGAGGTCTTCAATCACGCAAAGCTCCTCAGGTTCGTAAAAAAAAAAATCACTCCCGCAAAAAAAAATCTAATGAAATATTGTATTCTTATATACTCACTATATAAATTAAAAAATTTAATGCTGCGTTCTTTTTGTAAATTGATTCGAGTGATAGACGAACGTTTTAATTTTTAGGTATCTCACACATACGTTGGACACATTCGTTGAGCAAGACTATAGCTTAGTTTACTTTCACCATGGCCTTACATCGAAGAACAAACCTCCACTTTCCTGGTTGTGGCAGGCTTACAAGGCCTTCGACAGAAAATACAAAAAGAACTTGAAAGCCCTTTATCTCGTCCATCCGACAAATTTCATAAGAATCGTCTGGCAAATTTTTAAACCAGCCATCAGGTAACGAAATTTTTCGTGAAAACTGAATCTTAGCTTTTATCGTTTAATACAATTGTATTAATTATTTATAGCGCAAAATTCGGACGTAAAATGATGTACGTGAACTATCTCGACGAATTGGCGCAGTACATAAATCTCGATCAGCTTATAATTCCCCAGCAAGTTATAGAGTAAGTTTAAAATACGTGGCTTTCTTAAAAAAATATATGATTCATCTGTTATTCTTTACAAATCTCGTTATCTTCACAGTCATGACGAGCAATTGATAGCGAAGAATAGAAAGAACGTACCTGCAAATCGTCCTCCAAGCGTGCCAGTTGCTACGCCTATTGGCACAACACAGTTCGGCGCGAGTCTTCAATTTATCAAAGATAACAACGATGGTGATCCGATTCCACCGATTGTGCGTCAGTGCGTTGAATTTCTGGACACTCCCGATGGTCAGTTTATAAATCTTTTGTTCTTTAAGAGCCTGCAATACAAACTAACTCGATAACAAACCGATTTCCTTAATTTTTCCGCAACTGTTAGGATTTTAGACAAAAAACAAATTATGTTTTTATGCGTAATTTATTTTTATTCGAAATATTCGCTTATTTAACTGTTGGTATTATATTTAAAGATATGTTATTTTTTTTACAACGCATCTTTTGCTTTCTGAAAAATATGAAACGATTTCTACAATTCTTAATATTCGGTACTTCAAGATTACGGATTACAAACTACAGAAAATATTTACTCACGATTTTGGATTTAAATAGCATTGGAAACCGAAGGAATATTCCGAAGATCGGCAAATGTGGCTGTAGTAAAAGAACTTCAAAGCCGCTGCAATCACGGGCAGCCTGTTGACTTCCAAGGCGATCCTCACATCGCCGCTGTTCTTTTAAAAACCTTTCTGCGGGAACTCGACGAGCCACTTATGACTTACGAGCTCTACGATGAGATCACGCAGTTTCAGAGTAAGTTTACGATTTTATTTAGAATTATGCAGGAAATGATTATTAATTGAGACATTTTGCAGCCCTTTCCAAGGACGAACGACCTCGAAAAGTCAAAATTCTCGTGCTAGAAAAGCTGCCGGAAGATAACTATACGTTACTCAAGTACATTGTACAATTCTTATCAAGGGTGAGTTAAACCGCAAATTTTTATAATTAATCGCTCAATTATGTAAGTTACTAATAATTTAACTGCAAATGAAATAGCAAATTAATAAGACAAGTACCATTCTTCGTGGCAGAGATTATCTCTTATTACTTTAATAATATAATAATAGTAAGAGATATTGTTATTACTTTAAGAATGAGTATAAAATACCTTAGCCCAAAGGTTTAAAGATAAAAAATGTTATCTTCAGAAGTTTGCATTTTTAATTGAAATGGCTCAATTATGATTAAGAAAAGATAAATTAACGAAAAATCAATCGAAGAAAATAAAATAAATTTTTCATTTTTCATCCTAAATTTGGGCGGACTGTTAATCGTAGCCGCAGTTTGATTATTAGTTTTTCAATGTCAGCCGCTATTTTATCATTTAAATATGTAAATTAATTTACAATTATAGGTAATGGATAGATGTGATCTAAACAAGATGACGTCGAGCAATCTCGCCGTGGTGTTTGGTCCAAATCTCGTAAGATCACTGCCGTCGAGAGGTATGTCTCTGTCAGCGATAGGTCCCATAAATCAATTCGTTGATTTTCTCTTCACGTACCAAGACAAGATATTTATTATTTAAAAAATAACAAAAAACATGCAAAAGGTAAAGAAAAATTAACAAAATCGTCACGCAGAATTGGTTATTTGCCAAAGGCCTAATTATCCATCACGCCGATTACAAAGTAGTCGACGAGAAACTATTTTTACGTTAAGGTTATGCTGTGCAATTTTGCGCAGCATTTTTTTTAGCAACTTTTCGTCCGAGTCAATGAATTTACAAGAGTAATCATCGTAACGATCTAATCATTTCGATTTTCGCGACAGATCTAACAAACTGATATAAAAAAAAAACGACAACTCCTGTCTCGTTGAATCTCCCTTCGTTAATGGAATTGCGACTTTTTAAAAGTAATTAAGGAAACTCCTTCGAAGCTACACAAAATATTTAGTCACAAAATGAAAATGAGGACGCACAATTGTCGAGAGTCGGTCTTACGTCGCATTGCAAGACGCACCTCGACTAACGCGTTCCGCAAACGTTATTAATTAAAACTACATCAGTCTATCGAGGGTGTTGATATTTATACTGAATTTCTGACTGTATACCAAAGATTAACGAGAATGTCATACCATTAATGTAAATCTTTATATAGATATTACTAACAAAGTAGCGAAATCGAGACTACTACATAATTATATCATACAGGATAATACCTCCGTCGATCACACTACTTTGTAAATCCGATTTGCGTCCAGAGAGAGAGCGATCGAGAGAGAATGAAAGAGAGCGAGAAAGAGGCGTTAGAAAAATAGATATTTGCTAGCAAAAACATTCCAAGACGTTTCCTTTTTCCATTGGCGCATATTCTCCGACGTAACAATAAGTAAATCAGCCAGAGATGATCAATATTCAAATTAAAATCTATTTTATTACACTCATTACTTCGCATAATAATTAGCAACGAGTGTAAGATTTACATAATTATTTTTTTTCATTGAAAAAAAAAAATGATTTGAACTCTTTCGTATAAGGGGCATTATACACCGATCGGACCACCTTTAACCACGACCATCGTGGAAATAGTTAATTATTTTTATAGTCATTCACCCGAATGGATGGAGCGTGCTCAATTTTTTTCAAAGTTTTCATTGCACAATTCGCGTACTTACGAATTTATTAAAATTGCTCGAATAATTGCGTTTAAAAACTTTCGAATGCACGTATCTTCTTGGATATAAGTCGTATCGTAAGAAAACGCATATAAAAGCTTTTTATTCTGAAGTATACTTTTATGCAAATTCGTTTAAAAAATTCGTCAACCCCTCCGAAGCATTGATTTTTTATTAATATACATAAAAATCGATTTTTCAAGAACTTGGACACTTTTTATTTTTTCCGAAAAAATCTCTAAAATACTACTCATGAAAATGAACATTTTAAGCCTAGACGGGAAGTGGGACAATCCTTTTTTCATTTTCCCACTTTAGGACAAAAAGTTGGCAGTGAGACAATTTTTTCCGATCTTTTATGAGAGATTTCATTTTTTCTTTTTCTTTTAAACTCTCATACAAATTCGAAAAAAGGATTGTCCCACTTCCCATCTAGGTTTGAAATGCTCGTTTTTATGAGTAATATCTTAGAGATTTTTTCGGAAAAAAAAAAATGCCCATGTTTTTGAAAAATGAATTGTTATGTTTATTAATGAAAAATCAATGCTTCCGAGTTAAAGAATTTTTTAAATAAGTTGACACAAAAGTATACTTCAAAATGAAAAACTTTTATGCAGGTTTCTTTACGATACGACGTATATCCAAGAAAATTCGTATATCCAAGAATCCAAGGCGCATTCGAAAGTTTTTAAACGCAATTTTTAGAGCAGTTTTTTAGAAATTCACAAGTGCACGAAATATGCAATGAAAATTTTGAAAAAAATGGAGCAAGCTCCATTCATTGGGATGAATGATTTAAAAAATAATCAACTATATCGACGACGATCATGGTAAACGGTGGTCCGATCGGTGTATAATGCCCCATAAATGCTTGTAGTTATTTGACACATTTTTTAAATACGGTTTTAGGTGAAATATTGGTCATCTCTGAAAGTAGCTAACCGCACCAGAAAACGCCGAGAATGCCCGAGAAACGTTTGTTTTCTTACTGCGTGTGACTACCCCGGCATATCCTGTATTTATAATTAACGACATAATGTGTAAATACTAAATATTCTAATAGTGTATAATAAAAAATGGAAGCAGATAGTATAGGTACGTAATAACGGATTTTTAAATAAAATGTGAAAGGGAGTTTTAGTGGAAAATCACTGTGACTTATCGCGGGATTACAGAGGACAGTCTAATTATTATAGCAATGTGATTGTGTTCAACGAAGAGAATAATGAGAGAAGAAAATACACAAAACAGTATGCGGTCCCTTTGGGGACTTTGGCAACGCAAAGTATCTTCGATTTCCGTCTTACCTTGTTGAAATTCGGATTGGCCCAGTATTAGAGCCTCGAATAACAGCAAGAACGTAATTTTTTTTGTATAGATGGATGCCCGGATACACGAGACCAATTAACAGTCATAATATCAATCTCTTGTACTTCCTTCCAAGTTACTAACTCTGCATCTATCGTACTCTAAAAAAATTAATAACAAATATAAGTCCATCACACACCGGAATTGTAAGCGTCCCGTTAGTTTCGAATTTTCTCCAGTTGCAGAATTTATTCCAATAAATAATTTGAATATTCGTTATCAACCATAAAATTTCATAAAATAAATTATTTTATATTCATGATTTTTTTAGGATGATCAACCGTGTTGGTGAGAAAATGTAGACTTTTGAATTAAAAAAAAAACAAAAAAAAAATGTCATAAAAATAAACACGATGCATAAATAATTTGTCTCCATTTCTATGATTTTCGTGGGTTATGCATATATATATTTTTTTGTGAATAAAGTGTTTAAAAAAAAGAAGTTAATTATCAAATTATTCATTGAATAAATAAACAATAAGTTCGGAGGTAATCAGATGGTTACAATTCTGTCACAAACTGACTAATATACTGCGAGGTGAATGCAGAAGAGAGATTATACATTTATTTATTGTACGTGAGGATTTCGGCGTGACTGTGAGGATAGAAATGGCTAACAACGACGATGGAATGTGTGTAAAGATCAGTGTGAATATTACGAAGCATGATCCACGTATGTACCTGTGATAGAATAGCACATTGTACCTTCGTCTCGGAATAGCGTACATGCATTATTAAATAAATCCATGAAGGAAACATTTCGATCCTGTATAGATTTATTGCACTACAAAACCATTAATGTTTATATCATCACGCATCTTCATTTTTTTTAATTAATGTTTTTCATCACTTTGTCTAATCTCGCACTTCAACAATCTCTTGCTACGTCACTCGAGGTTTATTCGTAAATCCAGTGTCTTCGTTTGTAAATTACATACATTAATATGGCTTGATAATGTACACGTTCGTCGACTCACAGAGTTTTAATCAATTCTTACAATTAGTTGTATAGTACAGTAGTAACAAACAAATTGCCTCTGCTCTTAATGATTTAAGCGATGATCATTCGTTAAAACTCCTTCTTGCGATTTTTTTCGCAGGAAATTCAGCAATTTTTGCATCGTTCGATAGGAGAGTTATAACCATCCAATCACCTTCGAACTGTTGTTTATTTATTGCAATTCTCCTTGCAATATTTTATACTATTTTTTTCAGCATATCCTACCTTATTGGTACGAAAATGTATAAACAAGTACTTTTTTTTTTAACTTACATTAAAAGAGAAAAAATTGATTATAGATACAATTTTTTTAAATTATCTTATCACTTTGTAATAATATTTTATGTGCGCAAGCGTTTTTTAATATTAATCATACATTTATGCATTTACTTACCAATATGTTAAAATAGTCTGAAAAACAATTGATACAAAATTATTTATCTAAGAAATAAATAGATACAGTTCGAAACAAATGGAAGAATTAAAACTCCGTTTGGCAGTAAGAAATAATCCTTAGTATTTTTTTCTTTTTTTTTTCTTGGATACAATTGTAGAAAAATGAACGAGAAATCCCGTGTCGTACATTCGGGAATATATTTTATTCGAAAAAATCTCGTCGGCAATTCCCAGACTTACTCTGCTTTTTTATTATTATTATTATTATTTTGTTTTAAACCTACCAAAGGAGATCGAATGGACTACGCGTGAAGTAGACATTGCAACATTGGGCGGTACATAGAAAAAGGACTAATATATACATCTCTTCATATATATATATATATATATATATATATATATATATATATGTCTATATGTGATTGTAGCGTGACAATCGGCTGAGCGACGTCGCGATCCGAAGATGTCCGCTCGTTATTATATTATTTAAAGCTTGTTACACGGTAATCTCTCGCGAGTTACGAGGAATGAGAGGAACCACCGCAACAAGAACTCTTGCTCGTGTGACTCTCTTCAGGTTCGTCCTCTACGACAACCACGTTACGTCGCGTACTATTTGTTCGTGAAAGGGTTGTTTTTTGCTCGGCTTGTTCCGCATGCGCTATCATTCGCCGCGTTAGGTTCAGAAACATTTCCTCTATATTCTGATTCTTCTTCGCTGAGGTGTGAAAGTGCACAGCACCAACTTGCTTGGCATACCTGAATAATTCAGAGTTGTAAATCTCTAATTCTTCTAGAAATATACTCGATGATATAATTGTCTTTATGTTTACATTTCCATAAAATTAACATGTGTTTAAACTTTTGACTAGCTGCAAAAAATATTAATTTTCAGTCCAATTTCATGGTAATCTTCTTGAAAAAATGGAGAAAAACAGTTAATGCATTGCGAAAATAATGGAGGGTTGTACTCTCCCATTTTTTCCGCATTTTTTCCCAAGGATTGATTGAAAATGAGATTTCTTTTCGGGTGTATAAAAGTTAACATATAATTTCATAAAAACTGCAGGTTATTATTGAGAAATCATTACCGCAAAACGAATTGTACTTTAAACTTTATTTCTTAAAGTAATGGGGCTTTGCAACACTGGAATAATTTTAAAGCGAAAATTTCGATAAAGATGGGGAACTCATTTTTGTTGAATATTCTGAAGTAATTATTATTGTAATTATTGTTGTTTCGGTAATGAAATAAGAAAATGGAAATGCCATTCTGGATTTTATTAATGCTACACTTTTTTATTTTCTCGACTAAAACATTTCGAGCGATTTTTCCAAAAATGTGTTTCCTTTTTGATTTTTTAAAATCATTTATAGAAACGTATTTTTTTTAGCTTTTTACCTTTCTGGAGAAAATTATAAATTAATTGTTAATTCAATAATACTTACTCTTCAGCTTCTTCCACTGTAACATTTCTGTCTTTTTCAAGATCAATCTTGTTACCAGCTATCACCAGAAAAATGTCACTGCCCAACATTTTTTTTAGTTCTTTTACCCAACTTTTCACCTAAAATTATTACAAAAGAGTTAAAAAAATGACTGAAATTAGATCTCAAAATCTCAATAGGGATGAGCATTTTTTTAAATTTTTAGTGATTTATAAACATTCTTGTTTTTTCATATACATTGCTTATCCTCAGTTCTGGAAACTCACCTTCTGGAAAGTATTAACATCTGTGATATCATAAACCAAAATAGCTCCGTTGGATTGTCGATAGTAGATAGGCCCAAGAGCATGAAACTTTTCCTGTCCTGCTGTGTCCCAAATAGCGAGATTAACTCTCTTGCCATTGATATTCAGCTTCTTCTTAAGAAACGAGGCCTGGAAGAAAAGAATTCAATATCATCGCTGCGCATCACTCCAAAGAAATCAAATTAACTCTTAAAATAAAAATTCAATAACATAGTTACCCAACAATGCAAAGACAACCCAAATTAACTCTTAAAATTGTCATTGTAATTATAATTTATTTTAACGGAACAAAAATGAAAATTCATTAACATAGCTGCGCGACAATGCAAAAATTACAAATTTACTTGTAGGTAAGATAAAAATTTAATGACATAGTTATGCTACAATCCCAAAACAAAAAATGAACCCTTAACATAAAAACACAATATCGTCGTGATGCAACAATCCAAAAAAAACAAATTTACTAATAGGTACAATAAAAATTAAGCAATGTAGCGGCGTAACAATCGAAAAACAAAAAATGAACCCTTAACATAAAAAATACAATAACGTCGTTATGCAACAATTGAAAAACAACAAATGTACTAACAGGTACCATAAAAATTAAACAATATAGCTGCGCAACAATCCAAAAACAAAAAATGAACCCTTAACATAAAAATTCAATAGTCGTTACGCAACAATCCAAAGACAACAAATTTACTAGTAGGTAACATAAAAATGAAACAATGTAGCTGCGTAACAATGCAAAAACAAAGAAATGAGACCTTAACATGAAAATTCAATAACGTCGTTACGCAACAATCCAAAGACAACAAATTTATTTGTAGTTAAGATAAAAATTTAATAACGTGGCTGAAAAACATAAAAATAATTCATAGTTGACATTTCATGGTTGTACCTGCACTGTAGTGATATGTTTGTCGTTAAACATATCCTCAACGTATCTGAGAGCGACGGATGTTTTGCCGACGCATCCCTCGCCGAGGAGAACGACTTTGAAGTCGTAACCATTGCCATTGCTACTACCATTAGGACTGGCCATAGTTAGCTTATCAACCGGTTTACCAATGAATCAGGGAGACAACCACGACGCCCAAAAATCTTCACGATCTTATCTCGACCCTCGTTATCGTTCGTTATCCAAAGTGCAACACGTCATAATAACAACAATCTCCACGATTGTAAATAAATAACAATGGACCCTCGATCTAAGGTAAACGGCGCAGTTTCTTCGCAACACCTCCGTAACTAACGTCAAAAGTCAGCAGCCTAGAAATCAGCTGTTTTCACCTGTCCACCTAACAATCATTTGATGCGCGTCGTAAGCTGCGCAAAAGCATCACAAAATCGCAAACTGTCATCCCTCGATCTGTCAAACTAAACAACGCCGGTCTCAATTTTCATCGAAACTAAATCGTCAGCGCCAAAAAAAATGCTCATATCAAAATATTCGAAAATAAATTTAAAAAACATATATTTATTTTCTCTTAGTCGCATGAATAAAATAATACGCAATTTATTGTCATATTTGCGATACAAGCTTTGCATTAATCTCACAAAATTCTCACGAGGCGGCGCTGCATTCGCGGCGCATTGAACCCATTTTCAAAAGTTACTTTCTGTAATTTGTCCATCATTATCACGTCCTTGATTCTCTCAATGATAAAGAGACTTTTCCATCTATAAAAAAAATTGCTCTTCAGCATCGGTATCAAAGTATAAAACGACTAGGTAAAAATTCCCTCATAAATCATAGCCGCTGGACGAATCGCAGGTTAGTTAGTGAACTGTCATTTTGACCGGAAGTCACGTCACGACAACCGGAAGATGCACTTTACTCGTAAGCTAGACGATGCTTTTTGACGCGAGAAATGTTGAAGAAAAAGCGCAACGATTATTTAACGAACGTCTCATGTAGTGCGTTTAGTCGTTTATCTTGTCGTGATTAATAATTGACAAAGTATTGGCGCGCTTCGGCAAATGGTTGCTATTTTGATTAGCCGAGTGCCAAGAGCTAAGAGCCTGCGCGACGAGTCTGCGCGTCGAGACTCTCAAATCTGGCCGTCACCTGTATTGAAAAGGTAAGCAATAAGCTCCTCACCAAATAGCGACTTATTTATAAGAAAAAGTGTGAAAAAGTGCCGCGTTATTTCAATTAAATCGTGGCTAATGTGCCACTGTATAATCCGGTCAAGTGTCACGTACGATTAAGCCCAATAAAAGGGTAAAATATGTTGGTAAGTGTGAGCGTCTTATACGCGCGGGTTCGACTGTGTGTCTGTATCGTATAGTCAGAGCTGGCAGCTTGCTGTATCATCGAGCACGCTCGGCGTTCAACACGAAAAATACACTGACTGACGTTTCGGCGATTTCGTAATAACGCGAAAAACAACACAATCGGTGAGTCCCATCAGACTTTATGTCAGCGTAACTCGATACAAAAGTGTCTTACGCACGTATAATTCGTGCGGTTATTTTTTACGCGTGAGTGAATGATGTGCTGTCGGCTCTTCATGTCGCCAATTGACAGGCGACGTTACAACGTTAAGGGAAAACTTCTACACAAGTTTTCACCGCTTAAACAACGTGAATAAACAGGTGTTGATCATTTAGCCATTCTATTTTTATTAACTGTAATTATCGTGATTCCCGCGAAATATATTAACGACATGAATACCGACAGTTCGCTCCATTTGGCAAGTGTTGCTTGTTTGTTTGCATACCGTATCATCTGTCATGGCGTGTTTAGTGCGTATGCACTCGAGATGGTGCAGAGAGTTGCAATACTTTTGGGAGAGATTATTGACAGTGATAAACAGCGAGATTTTCAGGAGTGAGGGTTTTGAGGGGGAGGTTTTTTTTAGAGAGGCGGAGGTGAATGCGGCGGGTTTTGTTGCGGTTTTTTTGAGGACATATGCAACGTTGCGGCGGGGATTTTTCGAGGGGGAAGGGACGGAAGCCGCGCTATGGCGGCGAGCGTGTTGTGCCACGCGCCATGTCTGCCTCCTCTTTACGCACGTCGTTTCGCTCTACGCCGTGTGTGCGCTTTGCGCTCTCCCTGATGCTCGTGCTTCGCAGTCGCCGGTGGCAAGCCCCACGTATATGTATATATATATTTTTCTGTTCTCGTCGACCAACATCGCCCACTTCCCTTTTGTATAGTTTCTCTCTTTCTCCAGCTGAGCTATCACTGTCATTGCGTTTCCTCGGCGTTCCACTACTCCACTTTCGAGCTTCGGCGGCTTTTCTATGTTTATCATCCACCGAAAAACATTTTCGATGCGAGCGTTTATTTACTTTCATGATTATCTAATTATGCGTATTTTGTATTATTATTTTTCTGAATATTTTACGTTATTCGTACGAAAATTTATAAACCAGGGATGGGCAATATTATTCGAATGAAATTTTATTGAAAATATATTTCGCTCTGAATAACTATGAGTTATTGTATGAAAATTATTTTATGAGCATTATATTTTTCTTAAATGACAAAATGTAAATTACATTAATTCATGATGAAAAATCGTATTTCATTTATTTATTTATTATTTATTTAATAGCCTATGTTTATTATATATATATATAATATATATTTATATATATTTATTTAATAAATTCTTGCCTTTTCGGCTTTAGAATTTTTACATAGGTTCGTAAATTTTTCGAAAAATTCGGAATTCCATAAAAATCAAACCTATTTATAGATTGATCCCAAATTCACTACTCCACTTTCGTGCGAGCGGCTCCGAGCTTCAGCGCTTCTACGTTTGTATCCCCCGAAACGCATTTTGGATGCGGCTATTTATGTTCATGATTATCGGGAGAATTTTTGTTTCTTTTATGGAGAGAAATGTATTTCCAACAGTTTTTCGGGTATTCGAGCGGAATTTTGATTGATAATGTTAGGAATTGGAGGAAATTATTTTTGGGCAATTTTTGGAAGAAGCTAAGCAGGTTTATTTTTAATTGTTGCAGTTGGCTCATGCGCTGCTGATTATGACTACTATTATTGTAGTAACGCAGCAAATGGCCGTATGGCAATTAACCTCAGTGTAAACCAGAGCCAACCACAAAAAAGAAAACCTTGGGCATTGCTTCCTCATTATTTTTCGCTTTTTACAAAGCTACCTCTATGAGGAAGTATGGTATTCAGTTTTGGTTTCCTCATAGAGGAAGCTTTGTAAAAAGCGAAAAATAATGAGGAAGCAATATGCAAGGTTCTACTTTGCATCCTTGTTTTAATTATATAAATAAACATGTTGCGAATTCCCTTTTTCTATTTCGTTATTATTAGAGCGTTTCCGAAAGTAAAACTGATAACGGATATTTTTAAAAATAATTCAACATTCCATAAAATCAAAAATTTCATACCGTTCGTCACTAAATTATACATATTTAATGGCTGAATATTGTTTCATTTATATACAAAATTTAAGCTCGCTATCTCAAGTTTTGCAAAAGTTACAATACAGCGATAATGTTAATTTTTTAAAAAATTCAAAATTCCATAAAATCTGAACCATTTTGCCGATTTGACCCAAATTCAATACCAAACAACATTGAGTGCACCTGCTCTTATAATCAACTATTTAGCAAAATAGACTAAGTTTTACGAAAGTTAGAGCCACCACACCCTTTTTTCAAAAAATTCAAAACGGCATAAAATCGAAATTTTCGCAGGGATTTTGTCAAAAATTGCT